>BSBM01001879.1:6560000-7258750 GCA_027924585.1 Larix kaempferi
GGGCTCGCTCAGTCTCTCTCTCTTCCCTACACCTCCACCTACATCTAACCACACCTTGCATCTCTCTTTCGCAGTCCCTACAACCAACACCCTCTCCTCTCTCGCTTTCTCTCTCCCTCCTTCCCCCCCTAACCATTACTAACCCGCTCTCTCAATTTCTCTCTCTCTCTCTCTCCCCCTCGCTAACCCCCCTCTTAGCCCCTTACCCCTAACTACCTCCCCTCCTAACCCCTTACCCCTACCTAACCATCCCCCATCTCTAATCCCTAAACCCCTAACACCAAATCCCTATTTAACCCCCCAACCCATAGAAACTATTAAATAAACTATTGAATAAGGTTTTTTTATTATTTAAATAACGCTAGCACGTTTATGAATACATAAACGTGCGCGTGTTTTGTGCAACTAGGTACATTATTTCGCTGTGCACCAAACATATTAAATACCTAGTTTTTTTTAATATTCAAGAACCGCGCATGCGTTTTGTGTGTACATAACGCTAGTGCATTATGTGTATACATAACGCTAGTGCGTTATGTCTGTGCAAAAATAATTTTATCCTCCCACGTTTTGTGTTTTCTCCTCCCACCTTCCCGTCTCCCATACAGCACGACACTTCAAAATTAACAGTCAAAGCATTGGAGGAAGCTCAAGACACTCCATGTTCACAATCAACAAGTTTGAAGAGGATTCTACAGTTGGCATTTGGAATTGAGGATTTCACATTCACAATTACCAAGCTTCAAGGGGATTCTACATTCACAAATTCAAGCTTCAAGAGGATTCTACATTCACAATTTCAAGCTTCAAGGTGATTCTATATTAACAATGTCAAGCAAGTTTGATGAATCTATATGAACACAGTTGAAGAAGAATCTACATTCCCTATTGAGCAAGCTTGAAATTTCTATATTCACAAATGAAGAATTTTCTATATTCACAAGTGAGGTAGAAAATTTACTTTCACATTTGAGCAAGATTGATGTTCATCTATATTCACAATTGAGGAAGTATCTATATTGACAATTGAGCAAGCTTGAAGAACCTATATTCATAGTTGAGAAATAATTTGGATATTTGAATAATTGAGCACACCTCTAGGATCTATTTTCTTAGTATTGCTCATTGTGGTCATGGGGAATTCATGCAATCGAAAAAGGAAATCGGAAAGGAAAGAGAAGCCTCAAGAAACCATGGAAGAAGTCAGAGAAAAGAAAAGATTGGACATGTGGAATCGAAGGCATTCCATGGAAACTCATCCAATTCCAACCGTAGATGATGCCACAGTTGTTCCTACCCATCCACCTCAAGAAATACAAAGAAATTCACTAGAGGGGCACTCAATTTCAACAACATTTGATGAACAAGCACCCCATGTCACTAGTGAAGAAGTAAGACGTAGGTGCTCATCGGGTGATGTTTCAATTCCCACATCAAGTCAACCTCAAAATATGGTAGTGAATGACTTGTTGGGTAGTGGTTATACAAGCGACGAAGTTAGAGAGGCATTGAGTAGAGGATTGACAATGGAAGAAGCAAATATTATGGAGACCGTCCAAGAGAATGAAAGACAAGGGGCTCCTATGGAAACGCCAGAGCGTCCTAGTGATGGTGTACATGCTCCAATTCCAACACCCTTACCTCCATTAGCAACTGCACGCCGAAGAAATCCAAGACGTATACAGGTTGATGAAACTTTCATTAGTTCACTTGAAGGTACGTTGTCTACACGTTCTATTGCTTATCAAATTCGATAAATACTTGATAACTTTTTTTATTCTAAATGTGATGGGGACACGTGCAAATGATTTTTATCATTGTTGAAATCTAGGCATATGACTGTTGTTAGAAGAACATTACGGGATAAAGATGGCCAAGAAGTTAGAACCAAGTTCTCATATTGTTAAAAGTTTAGTAGATGCATTTAGTACAATTGGAAAGAAATCTCGCTCAAAGGATCGCAATGCGGCTCGTCGTGTGTTGTCACAATCAATCATTAACAAAAGCACTAGGACACTTCATTTTCTTAAACCTACATCCAAAATTGTTAATTTGAATGTGAAGACACTTCGTAGGTATTGTGTTAGAATAGAACAACTTGAAACCAGTCAAACAGATGTTTAGGCCTTCATTGGCAGGTTGCCACACTCTGATATGAAGCTCATTGATGCGGTAAAGGGATTAGTGCAAGCTTTTTGGCATGACAACACTAGACCTTCTTCCAACCAAAAAGATGTATTAAAATTGAGAAGGGGTTCAAAGGATCGTGAACCACACATTAAACATTTTCTTGATATGACACAAACAAAATTATATGAGAGATTTAGGAATGAACATAACGAACTTGACTTGGGCCAAAGATCATTTGAAAAATGCAAACCATGGTATGTTAAAATAAACACAATTCGTAACACATGTTGTTGTCGATACCACATTGAGTATGGTTACTATTATTACACATATACATATATTTTTCGTGTATTGCATAACACTCTTGTGCAGGAATGCTCAGTTGCATTACCACCGATTCCATCTAGAGACTTTATTCATAGCATTTTGTGTAGCAGGCCAAACGATTGCACATTTTATCAAAAAACTTGCATAGATGGGACATGCCCAGGGTGTGGTGGATTCACATTATTGGAAAAATGCATACATGTGACCATTGAGCATGAACTCGGAAGGCAGGAGGTGAACTTACAGTCATTCAAATATGTCACGTATGATATTGATGGAGGGAACGAAAGAAAAAAAATACAATTGGTCACTTCTCAGGTTGGTAATGAGCTATTGGATACTATTTTTTCTTCAGATTGCAGTTTCATATGTAACAATCTATTGATATAATGTCTTTATTGTTGATATACCAGGTACGGGTTTGCGACTTCATGGAGTAATTCTTTGAAAAGACACAACAATATGTAAAGCATGTGCATGTGACTCGTTGGCAAGATGAACAATTTAGAACATGCAGAGATACATTTCCTATCGGGACTATCCTATCAGTGGTCGATTTTGTGGAAAACTACACTCTTCAACCACAAAATGAGATTCAGATTCAATACTATCACTCGGACCAGGTCAGCCTCATGGTCCATATCACCTATAGACATGGGGCAGATAGTACTAAAGACAATAGGGTTATATTGAAGGAGTATCACTTCTACATAAGTGATGACAGGTGTCACGACTTGGCTTTTGTACAACACAGCTTTCAAATCTTCTACAATCACTTAAAGGATAACAATGTACGGATGGAACAGCATTGGATTTGGTCTAATGGTTGTGAAGGGCAATTCAAAAATGCCCGTGTCTTCCAATTGTTGTGTATGCTCCACAAAAGGCACAAGGTGCCACATATGTGGAACTATTTTGAGACCGGACATGGAAAAGGTGAACATGATGGAGTAGGTGTGTGCATAAATACTACATTACGCAGGAAAGAAATGAAGTTCATAGATGGAACTATCATCCGAAATGCAAAAACCATCGTTCAATGGTGTGCTTCAGTCATGGGGGAGGGAGCAAGAAGACAGGAAGATCACTCAACCAGGAAATCACATGTGGTTAGATATTTTTGGGAGGTGGTGGATGTAGATCATTCAAAGTTATATGAGTGCAAGACCATCCAAGGAACTCCTGCATTTCATTCAGTTAGAACGTCGGACAATGCTATACTTGAAATGTGGACAAGGAAACTGTCATGTTTTTGTTCTCCATGCAGTAGTGGTGAATGGGACGAATGTGAATCCATGGATTGGGTTGATAGCTGGGACCGTGTATCACTCCCCATTGGTCGACGGATAGCTACAGAATTATCCCAGTTGGAGGAGGACCAATCAAGTATTTCACCAGACTATGACCACATATCAAATCTCGTACAACCAGGTTCGATTAATATTTTTATATTTTTGACAACTAGTTGTGTCTAATTAGTTGTGTATATTTTTTATATTTTTGACAACTAGTTGTGTCTAATTAGTTGACTAAAATGTTGGAACTATATTTTCTCCAGGTCACATATACGTAGTGGTTGCCCCAAGATGTAATGCATGGCACACTGACTATTGCCTGGCATGTTGCTTAGAGGGGAAGCAAACCCTAAATGTCCCATTACAGGACTCTAAGGGAGTTGATTTTTTTATTGGGTCGATGGTTATAAAGGGAGAATATTTGAACCAGGTTTCCCACTCAGCAAATAGAAAAGGGTATACATATGAAGATTATAGACTAGGTGGGATTGTATACCATTATACACACTTAGTTATTGGCACAAACCTCCAGCTGCAAGCAATGCCAAGGAAGAACTCATCAAAGGTATGATACTTATTGCCTTATTCCGAGCACGAGAGGTTACAACAAACCATTGGTATTCAAGGTGATCCTAATGGTCTATTCGAATGACCATAAGTAGGTAATATGGTACGTGGTTTGCTTGTTTTATTGTGTATTATGTTATAGGCATGTGGTGTACATGTATGCTATGATTTTGTTTTGTGGTCTCATTGAGTATTGACATTAATATTTTGACTATTGCAGCCATACATTGATATCTTGATAGATTCATAAATTGCATAGAATTGGTACAAATTGATAGATTGCACAAGTTTCATAATCATCATCATCATCATCTTCATCACCACCACCACCACCACCATCGTCATCATCATCATCATCATCAACATCATCAACATCTTCATCATCCTCACCACCACCATCATGATCATCATCCTCATCATTATCATGGTAAACCATCATCATCTTCATCATGAACATCATCTTCACCACCACCACCACCACCATCATCATCATCATCATCTTCAACACCACCACCACCATCATCGTCATCATCATCATCCTCCTCCTCATCATCCTCATCATCATCCTCATCATCCTCACCCTCATCCTCATCCTCATCCTCATAATCCTCATCATCCTCACCCTAATCCTCATCCTCGTCCTCATCATCCTCATCCTCATGCTCATCCTCATCCTCATCCTCATCCTCATCATCCTAATCATCCTCACCCTCATCCTCATCATCATCCTCATCATCCTCACCCTCATCCTCATCCTATCAATTTTCATTATTCTCCCTCTTTCATTTTCTTTTGAAAATAACCTTAATTTTTCTTGGTCAAGGTAAGATTAAAGTCACTTAAATTTTATTTTATTTTAAATTCCCTCATCCATATTCATAGAATTAAATGAAAGTACAACCCCACAATACCCATACTCTCTATATATACCCCTCTCACTCCCATACTGTCAAGGGATATATTTCTCAAAAATTAAAGTAATTTTGAATATCTCATTTTGAATGAATGAGATGGGGTATTTCATAAAACGTACACTCACCATTGAACCTTTTAAAGATTGCTTCTTTGGAATATTACCTTAAATAATATAAAGTAAAATAAAAATGATGTTTGATATTATTGCTAGCCATTGTAAATATCCCAACTCAAATGCTCCATCACAAGTCATTGTGTAAGGCATTGATGGGACATGTAAGTACTACTTCATGTAGAACATGGAAATCAATGCAAGTTATGCTAGGCCCATTTTGCATCACATTTATCCTTATTTTTTAGACAAGGGAGGCACATTTCAATCTTGCAGTGTCAATCATTCTCCCACACTTCTGTTTCCTAATGGGGGTTTGTAATGCTCAATCCTACACACTAATTCAAGGACTGTATGACGTTAAACCAAAATAGAGTGAAAGGAAAGATGTGTTTCATCCCATATGGCCTAATCACTCACATTGTGGCTAGCGTTCCCAACTGGAACCATCCTAGACACACCTGCATGTCTCCCCGGAACCTGGTTTTGTTGCACGGTTGGAGTTCTATGGCCCCGGCAGGTATCCAATAGGTGTCCCTGAAGGCCTTTTGGATGTGAGACGGAACGAGCCATAAAATGAAGGCCGTGGCTCGGATCAACGAACCGTTGGTGCCGTTAGATTCAGGATGTTGGGAAAGTGCTAGGGGTGCCCCTCTCCGCTAGTCCCATGGCCCATGTGTCATCTTGTAGGTGCATTCTGCAAACTAGGGTTTTGCTCAATGAGGGACTATGCAATTTTTTCCCACGGGGGTCAACTTTGCAAAATCGTCCGTTGGGAACTTGTGGCTAGAGTTCCCAGTTGGAACCGTCCTAGACACACCTGCATGTCTCCCTGGAAACCAGTTTTGTTGCACGGTTGGAGTTCTATGGCCCCGGCAGGTATCCAACAGGTGTCCCTGAAGGCCTTTTGGATGCGAGACAGAACAAGCCATAGAATGAAGGTCATGGATCAGATTGACGAACTGTCAGTGCCATTGGATTCAGGACATCAGGACAGTGCTATGGGTGCCCCTCTCCGCCAGTCCCATGGACCATGTGTCATCTTATAGGTGCATTCTGCAAACTAGGGTTTTGCTCAGTGAGGGACTGTGCAATTTTTGCCCATGGGAGTCAACTTTTCAAAATCGTCCACCGGGAACTTGTGGCTAGCATTCCCAACTGGAACCATCCTAAACACACCTGTATGTCACCCCGGAACCCAATTTTGTTGCACAGTTGGAGTTATATGGCCCCGGCGGGTATCCAGCAGGTGTCCTTGAAGGCCTTTTGGATGCGAGACAGAACAAGCCATAGAATGAAGGCCGTGGCTTAGATCGACGAACCGTCAGCGTCGTTGGATTCAAGATGTCAGGACAGTGCTAGGGGTACCCCTCTCCATTGGTCCCATAACCCATGTGTCATCTTGTAGGTACATTCTGCAAAGTAGGGTTTTGCGCAGTGAGGGACTGTGCAATTTTTTCCCACGGGGGTCAACTTTGCAAAATCATCCACTGGGAACTTGTGGCTAGCGTTCTCAGTTGGAACCATCCTAGACACACCTGTATGTCTCCCTGGAACCTGGTTTTGTTGCACGGTTGGAGTTCTATGGCCCCGGCAGGTATCCAACAGGTGTCCTTGAAGGACTTTTGGATGCGAGACGGAATGAGCCATAGAATGAAGGTCGTTGCTCGGATCGACGAACCGTCGGCGCCGTTGGACTCAAGACGTTGGGACAGTGCTAGGGGTGCCCCTCTCCGCCGGTCCCATGGCCCATGTATCATCTTGTAGGTGCATTTTGCAAACTAGGGTTTTGCTCAGTTAGGGATTGTGCAAATTTTTGCCCATGAGAGTCAACTTTGCAAAATCGTCCACCGAGCACTTGTTGACGGATGATGATCATGATGATGGTGAGAATGTGGATGAGGGTGAGGATGATGAGGATGATGATCATGATGGTGGTGGTGATGATGATGAAGATGTTGATGATGAGGGTAATGAGAATGATGATCGTAATGATGACGATGATGATGGTTTACCATGATAATGATGAGGGTGATGATCATGATGGTGGTGGTGAGGATGATGAAGATGTTGATGATGATGATGATGATGATGATGATGATGATGACGGTGGTGGTGGTGGTGGTGATGAAGATGATGATCTTGATGATGATGATGGTGGTGGTGGTGGTTGTGGTGATGAAGATGATGATCATGATGAAGATGATGATGATTAGGGTGAGGATGATGATGATGAGGGTGAGGATGAGCATGAGGGTGATGATGATGATTATGAAACTTGTGCAATTTATCAAAAACAAACATAGGACCATGAAGATGTTGATGTTGATGATGATGATGATGATGAATATGATGATGGTGGTGGTGGTGGTGATGAAGAAGATGATCATGATGAAGATGATGATGATGGCGATGGTGATGATGATGATGAGGGTGAGGAGGATGAGGATGGGGATGAGGAGGAGGGTGATGAGGATGATGATCATGATGATGGTGAGGATGTGGATGAGGGTGAGGATGATGAGGATGATGATCATGATGGTGGTGGTGATGATGATGAAGATGTTGATGATGAAGATGTTGATGATGAGGTTGATGAGAATGATGATCGTGATGATGAATATGTTGACGACGATGATGATGATGAAGATAATGGTTCACCATGATGAGGATGATGATCATTATGGTGGTGGTGATGATGATGAGGGTAATGAGAATGATGATCGTGATTATGAATATGTTGACGATGATGATGATGATGATGAATATAATGGTTTACCATGATGATGATGAGGATGAGGATGAGGATGAGGGTGAGGATGGTGAGGATGATGAGGATGATGATGAGGATGAGGGTGAGGATGATGAGGATGATGAGGATGAGGATGAGGATGAGGATGAGGATGAGGGTGAGGATGATGAGGATGATGAGGAGGATGAGGATGAGGATGAAGGTGAGGATGATGAGGATGAGGATGAGGATGAGGGTGAGGATGATGAGGATGATGATGATGATGATGATGATGATGGTGTTGGTGGTGTTTAAGATGATGATGATGATGGTGGTGGTGGTGGTGGTGGTGGTGGTGGTGATGAAGATGATGTTCATGATGAAGATGGTGTTCATGATGAAGATGATGATGATGGCGATGATGAAGATGCTGATGAGGGTGAGGATGATGAGGATGAGGATGAGGATGAGGGTTATGATGATGATTACAAAACTTGTGCAATTCATCAAAACAAACATAGGACCATGAATATCTTATTTTCGTTCATCAATACAACATTATCAAGGAATATCATTAAACTAGTTAGGTATTTCATTTTCCATGGATTTTGGATGATTACTTTTGCATTATGATAGGTGGAAAATGGACATATGAAAGAGGTAAAGCACAAACTAGGGTCTTACATACTAGGGTTTTGTAAGGATAGGGTTTATATCTTCAACGATATTATGAGAGTGAATTCATGACCAGCTATTGGTTAGCATATTTTAACAAACTAGGGTATATTTGTTACATATATTTGACCATATGTACATGAAGGACCAATGAATTTTATTACACTTTAGTTATGCATTCCTTGCCATTCAATCGAACTGCATAGATGCTCATGTATGTATAGTTTGATGAAATACAGTAGCATTGATGAAATGTGTCGCATCTATTGGACTTCCTCTTACTGTCTAAAAATGTCATAGGATTACATTGATAGTATGCGTAGCATGTTACTATTATGACATAGGTTTTTTCCTTACAACATATTTTCCTTGAAACCATAATCATGATCAATGGGTATGAACCCTTGGAGTTGACAAAAAACACAATTTTAAATTAGAAATCAAATTAGCATGCATGTGCTAAGTTCATTGAACTGTTGAAAGATATTATTAGTTTTTTCCATTAAGATAATGTTTTCATAACACAATGGTGAGATGTTACTTGATCAATGCAATAAATGTAAGAGAATAAATATTGCTTGAAATGTAATTTTATAAATTTCAATAGCATAATTTATCAATTTGTGGAAGAGATGAATCATCACAAGCACAAGTCGAAACTTAAGAGAAAATATGGAATATATTGATAGTCGAATGTTTGTAATACAAAATATGGGAAAGTAGTCGGCTCTCAAATGGCCTGTCAATGTACATGTATCCCTAAGTACAACATTGTGTACATGTATGTCAAAATCCATCTATCCAAGACTATGCAACATCAAAATCAATCTTTCTCTTGTTTTTCCCCGACTTTCCTGTATCGACCATCTCCCTGGGATCGCTCGGAATCTCAGAAGTCTGCAAAAAAAATCATTATTTTTATCAAATAACTGCACTAATACCGTACCATCAACAAACTTAAAAAATTAACTTATGGCCAAATTATTTATGACAAACACTCACCAAGTCCTCATGGGGTATATATGTGAGCGGTGTGCTCATGAAAGGCATCTCTATAGTTGTGCTCTGCAAATAAAAGATCATATATCAATTAATTCAACAATTCAACATTGATCAACGTGTTTGGGTAAATTGAATAAAAAAACTTGGTCATTAATGAACATATCAACGCAAGAGGAGACCCGGTCAGAACCATGGATTGAGCAGAGGGGTCGGGCACTTCTGCCGCTAATGACTACAATCACCAAATGGAGAAATAGTTAGACATGCATGAATAAACAATATAGTAACATGGTTAAATACTATGCATTGTGATTGTCCAAATAGTTACCTCCATATGACTCATGGCTATTGTAGATGCGGCACTGACTGCAACATCAATGACCTTTGTTAGATCATGGGTAGATGGATCTCTCATGTGTCTGCTATAGAGGACATCCACATTCTTTCCAAGAGTGGAGCCTCTCTTGTACACTTGTCCATTTTGCACGTTGGGACTACGGGGAGATTGAACTACTGACAGTCTCGAACGTATATCTGTTGGTGGCTACAATCACCAATACTCACGTAGTTAAAAATGCATTGGTCAATGGAATATCATGTATTAACAAACTGAAAATGATGAAATACATACCGATGTACTGTATACGTCAATCAATTCTAAGAAACGGTCTGTCGTCCATTGTGTCTCCATGGGCACGCTAACGATTGTATTCCCACCGGGGGGGAGCTCACTAGATAAAATCATTTCCATCTGATGGGGATCTACAACCTACAATTTAGAAAATTGTAAATATTAGATCGTGTAGCATTGATTAAGTAACATGTGATAAAAAAATAACATGTGTTGAAATAATGTCATGTTGAAATAGTTACCTCGGCATGAGATGTTGTCGCTAAAGGTATGAAAACATCTTGTAACTCAGAAGGTTCTACTGCATAAGCCTCTTGGCCCTCATGCCCTTCTTGTGGCAACTACAAGTTTTAAAATCATTAAAAATATTAGCAATCTATATATGTGTATAGTAAGGAAAAATAATTTACAAATGACACTAAATTGTTAACTGGATCTACTCATGTATTAAAATAATATCATGTTGAAATAGTTACCTCATTGTGAGTTGTTGTCACTGAAAGTATGGAAACATCATCATCATCATCATGCGGTGCTGGTGCATGGGCCTCTAGACTATGCTCTGCATCATCAGTGCAAAGGTCTTCAACCCCATGCCCTTCTTGTAGTAACTACAAGTTTTAAAACCATTAAAAATATTAGCAATCTATATATATGTGTATAGTAAGGAAAAAGAATTTAAAAATGACACTAAATTGTTAACCACTTACTTACCTGTGGGAAATACCCAGTAAAGGTATCATCTGTTTGGACAGGACCAAAGCAAGGATGGCCGCATACTATGCATGGGTGGGGCTGATGGTTGTGCTCATGTTGTGTAGGTGCAGTGCCACTACTAGATGCTCCCCGACCACTGGAAGGTGGTGGCTCTACCCCACCGGGAGGTGGTGGATCTACCCCACCAACAGGTGGCAGCTCTACTCCACCCATGGATGGTGGCTCTGATGGCCCTACCTGGTCCGTACCATGAAGATACGTGCTATGGCGAACAACCGCCTGTGCCAACAGTAGGAATGACTCTTGTGCCCCTGGCACTAACTAATGTGCAGGTGGCACATCTGGCTTGGGTAGCTTCCTACGAGGTGGAGCTACTAGGCGATCAGGATCTATGTGCCTCGCATTGGGACGTTGCTGAGGCATCCCCATCCCAACACCCTGGTACTCCAAGATATCAAAATAGTTAACATGCTTCCCCAGCACAAACTCTGTGTACATCTTTCTCAAAAAATACAAAGGCATTTCCCTGTTGTTGTGTGGTGGTGCATCAAACACCATGTACCATCCGTACATCCAGTTATCTATGAATGGTTGATATGTACACCACTCGATAGAAATGTGCCTTTTGTTTGCATTAGGGACTTCACCATCTCGTGGATTTCTAAACATGGAAAATATTTTTTCTTTTGATATTTTCAACTTCTTGAATTCTTTGTAGCTAAGTCCATCCGCATATTGTTGCCTCTTTCTTACTCTGAATGTGGCAATATCTTGCAAAGCACCATTAGACCTACTAAAGGTCTCTATCATTGCATCCAAATTGGATGCAAGCATAACATGCCTCTCATCAACAATAGTAATTGAGGCTCGAATTTCTCTGAGCCTCTAAATCTCTCTTTGGATGTCAATGTGGGCATCCATGGTCGTCACTGCAAACAAAAAATAAAAATAAAAATCATTAGAAACGTATACATGTGCTATAATGACATCTCTCAAGAATGAAAAATGTACAAACTTTGTGCAAGAACGAATACATTACAAACATAAATATCATCTCAGGCATGCATTACAAACATAAATATCATTTCATATGACCATTGCAGGCATACATTATGGGTCATTTAGGTCATAAGGGTGGAGACCATGTGGGCATAAAGACCATGATGATGTGGCAAAGATATGTATTTTTATTAGTTAAACTGAGGCAGCCTATTGATGGACAAAATGAAGACATGTTGGAAGAATGATGAAGAGATGACTAATGATATGGGCATAATGTTGTGATGTGCATATGGATAGTGTAAAGTGTATGAATGGAGATATGGCAACAGATTGATATGACATGAATAATGATGATATAATGAAGATGTGATCTAATTGGTGATATTTGCTAATGGACAGAATGAAGTTAGATTGAATGATGAGTGCTTGATGAGAATGATGAAGTGCTTTCGAAACAAACAAGGGCTTCTGGTTGATAATGTATGTAATCTGCAGACTTAAGAAGAGTCTGAAATATCATTTGTAAATCTATGGTTGTTGGGGTGTTGGTGCATCCCAGTGAGTTGCTGTTGACAGCATTATCTTGTGAATAGGATTGTCATTGATGATAACATTAATGACAAAGGTGTAAATGGCATGACGACAAGCAAACAAGCTGACTTGACAAGGACTTGGAAAAGACAAGACAAAAGACAAGGTGACTTGACAAGGACTTGGAAAACACAAGACAAAAGACAAGGTGATGGGAATTGGCACACCTAATGAGCCAAATAACCCATAATGTGATCATTTGGAGTTGGTCCTAATACCCTAGACAAGGATGACTTGGAGATAACAAGTTACATGAACAAAGAAGCATGAAGTGAACAAAGAAGCTTGAAGTTGACACTTGGCAAGGAGATTGCGGGCATCCCTTATGGCATCTGCGGGCCTCCAGAAATGAAGCTGATGGAAATGCAGGCATGTGGACAAGGTGACATGTGGGTATCTTGAAGGTGCATATTCGGGCATGTTTGTGGAAGCTGTGGGCATCATGGAGGCATGGAAAAAACCCCCATGCGGGCAATTGAAGAAGGTCTAGCTGCAGACATGTTCAAAGGCATAAATATGGCCCTTGTGGGCATGAGTTACAAGCTAGTGCAAACATGCTAGAAGCAAAAGAAAATGGTGATGATGTGGGTATGAAGACCACGTTTAGGTGGGAAAAAGAAAGTCTAAATAAATATATACATGTATATATTTATAATTTATGAGGTGTTTATGGAGCAACAGTAGAAATTAGAGTTTAACCTTTATCTTTGGATTAATTGGGGCTACAGTATGCTGATGTGCTGCTGGTGTACAAACTAAGATGCTGATGATATGTATGGACAGAATGATGTTATAGACAGATATGTTGGGTGGCAATGATGATTGATGTGATCAGTGAGCCATTGTGTCTAATAGGGTGGATGTAAAATTCATTAAAATTTTAAAATTTTAAGTTTGGGCATTTGATTTACAAATATTTTTAGGTGACAATGATGATTGATGTGATCAGTGAGCCATTGTGTCTAACGGGGTGTATGTAAAATTCATTAAAATTTTAAAATTTTAAGTTTTGGCATTTAATTTACAAATATTTTTAGATTAGGGAAACATAACAATTTATAAACTTAATGACAAGATGAGGCAACGATTTAGATGCTTACCTTTCCAATCGTTCTTGCAAGATGAATTTGGGATTGTTGAGCCTCCAAATCTCCTCGGTTGAGGTTCTCTAATGCGTTTTGGGAAGCCGAAATCGCTTGAGCATTCGCGTTTGGGTAGCTCAATGGGTAAAACAGTGTCGCGGCCCACGGCACTATTTTTTTTTGTTATATTAACCATAACGCTCGAGCATTATTGTGATCACCATAACGCTCGAGCGTTATGGTTAATATAACCAAAAAAATAAATAGTGTCGCGGTATGGTTAATATAACAAAAAAAATAAACAGTGCCGCGGTATTTTTTTTGTTATATTAACCATAACGCTCGAGCGTTATGATGATCTATGGTTAATATAACAAAAAAAATAAACAGTGTCGCGGTATGTTTTTTTGTTATATTAACCATGGCACTGTTTTTTTTTTTGTTATATTAACCATAATGCTCGAGCGTTAGGGCGATCACAATAATGCTCGAGCGTTATGGTGATCTATGGTTAATATAACAAAAAAAATAAGCAATGTTGCAGTATTTTTTTTGTTATATTAACCATGGCACTGTTTAGTTTTTTTGTTATATTAACCATAACTCTCTAGCGTTATGGTGATCACAATAACGCTCGAGCGTTATGGTGATCACCATAACGCTCGAGCGTTATTGTTATCACCATAACGCTCGAGCGTTATGGTGATCACCATAACGCTCGAGCGTTATGGTGATCCGCTCGAGCGTTATGGTGATCACCATAACGCTCGAGCGTTATTGTTATCACCATAATGCTCGAGAGTTTTGTGATCCTATCCTACATGTTAAATGACATGGCAGGTTCGAAGCCCTCTATACCTAGTTTTACATAAAGCAGCAAGCGTTGTTTATTTACACAATTCTCGTGCGTTTCGCATTTACCCATTACATCTAAAAGGTCCCTCAACTTCGTGCACACTCCCAAGTAGAATTTTTTTTTTCCAGCAATAGAAAAATATCTGGCAAGTTTCGGTGTATCTTTTACATTTTTTTTACATCAATGATGGTGTTTTCAGTTTCCAATGTGAAAATTCCTTCTTGGGACAGCTTGCACAGCTGGACAACAATTGACGAATTTCTCTTTGAGTAGTCTTCATATGAGACTTTAGCAATGTCTGGACAACATGCTGTTCGGGTAAAAAGGGTACTCCCAAAAGGCCGAACACCTAGAGCAACCACTTCACACAAATAGATCACAGATCAACACACTGATATTTTGACATGGTTTAAACCCTCTAGAGGGAAACACTCCACGGCCCCGACCAAATAGCTTCTACGGAGCAATTTATTATGCAAAGAAAGAAAGTTACAAATGAGCTTCTCATAATCGATCAACTAAACAATGACCCTCCATGCTCTTTAAATAGAGATCATGGACCAATCGGGTGTTAAGCCATGGATCAAGGTTAGGTATGATCTAAGAGAAGTTGAGTTGTCGGATCACAACATATTGTGACCGTCGGATTAAATATTTACAAATGCATACTAATGCACACTAAAGAAACACACTTTTCCTAACGGATATATTACACAAGTTGATCTTAACTAACTCCTAAGTGTCTAAATATCCTAACACATGCTTGAAGAAATTCACCAGTTAATGCACACTTAATAGGACTATCATTTGTTTCCAAAACGAATCCAATTGTATGCACATATGAAATTTCTAGTGCCTCTTTACAAACTATGCAATTTAGTAAATTATGTGCCATTCGGTGATTGAATTTGGTGTAGATTCTCTAGAAGGGTGGTGCAAAAGCATTGCTTGCTTTTATCAAGCCCTGCAGTTGTAGTAAGAAATTTAGTTTTGTGTTATGTTATTTGTCAATGTTTTTTTTTCAAGAATCAACATTAAAAGAGTAATTTAAACAACAATTTTTATATTGCACGGTAAATTGGAAATCTACATTGCAATAAAGGAGGGTGGTCAAATACCTCGGTCTTTGAGTAGAAAATAACGAGTAGTGTTTGTTTTTCAATTTCATCATTCAAAAAATCTATAAATGTGGTTGCATAACATCGTATTACGTGAATACCTTTTGGGCTAGTTCTTAGAACATTTTTGAACAAATACAATGGTGGAATATTAGACAGAAACTATTCCTGCATTTGTTCCACTAAGCCTTTCCAATTTCCATTAATTTGCACCTGCTTGGAATACAACAAAGCATTTAAGGAATATTTATTGGACTATGAGTGTTGACCTAATTAAAATGTTAAATAGTACGGAAAAGAGAAACAATTGAAAAAAACTAGCCAAGACAAGAAAATGATATAGTGCAGAAGCGGAACACATACAATTGCATGATATGGTGTTGTTTTTCCATCTTTGATAGTCTGCTCATATTTACTATCATTTTGTTGATAAGAAACAACAATTGCACCCACAAATCCAACAGATAATGACTCATTTGATGCTACTAATTATCTTATGGTAGTTTCTGGTCCTAGCATACAATAAACTTGCAAACTGGGTTAATAGTTTCGATCTTTGATTTGTCAATGAGGACAATGCAAGACTTTGAATCTCCTCTATGATATGCCCCACTTTTCTTAAGGCCAAGTTCAGTTATCCTTACACTAGTTCTAGGGAAAAACCAATCAATGAAATGAGGAATTAAGTGATTGTTAATGTCCACATTTATTGTCATTAGACCATCTTTGTCGACAAGATCAGCATGGTCTAGCTATGTTCTTGTGGGCAAAGTCAGGACTTTGTTTTTCCCAGATCCATATTATGCCATCACATCTCCTTCGAAAATGTTACTATGTGTCGTCTAACAAATTTGTATTATTGTTGATGGCTGTAATGGAATTTTTGCATGAATGCAAGTATAGATAGTTGTTAATCAAGAAAAATAAGACAACAATAATAGATATGTGGGAACTCTTCAAGATCTAGGAAATAGAAATATTTGAAACTAGATATGTAGTTTATGCATATTTATGTTGCATAGTCACTACAAAGCGATTTAAAGTGCAACTTTTCTATTGAAGAAGAGTGGAACTATTTTTTCCACCTTTTTTCTTTCTCAAAGCTCAATGTCTTTGTTATTGTATTTTGTTGTTCCTTGGCATTGCTAATTTCTATTACTGGAAATGGTTGTGGAGAAGAATTTGCAAGGCTGCAATTTTAAATCGATAATAAACATAGGAAGAATAAAATGGATTTAGATTTCTGATAGAACCCAACAAATGTGTTTTTTTTGTCACATGCTTAATTGAACTATGTTTATATTGTGATTTTCTTGCAGTGGACAATAGACATGCATCGCTAGTCGAGGACTATGTAAACATGTTTTTACCTTTTGTCCATCTAGTTGATGTTTTTTATGTCCTCTTTGTACCTTATTTGCATTATTGTTTAAAAGAAATTTACAATTTGCAAAATATTAGTTTTTTTAGGTTGGTAGCGGAAAATTGGTAACATGCATACAAATTGGTAAATCACAATAAGAGTTTTTTTTTCAATTATGTTTTATACCTTTTATGTGTTTCATTGCTTGATTTTGAATCCATTTTTATGCATTTTCCCTTGCTATTTCTGTTTGAAGAATGCATAGATGTGATTTGTTAGGTGTTATGCTATTGGCATATAATGCAATATGGCTATTGGAAATATTAAGATAGAAAATTGTGTTGTAATCAAGGGAAACAGAAAAGTTGTACATGCTTTGTCGATTCACAATCAAGGTATTTTCTATGAAAAAAGAAAGAGGTCAAGAATGTAGCAGTGTCTTTTTTAAACCAAACAAGACTAGAATATGTCATTCAAACATAAAAATGAAAATTAGTAAGCAAAGAAGCAAAAGCAAATTATGGCAGTAACATCAGGACAACGCCTATGTCAAATTCGATAAGGAAAGATTTTTTGGGTCATTTTCATTTGTATTATTTACAGAACATGAGGATTTTGCATGTTCTCATAGTAGGGCCCTTTCACAACAGGATTTGCTACTATTAATCTATCTAGGAAATATGCTAGTGGTCTTTTTTATTGTAATCAACCTTGCAAGGACATACTGGGTCTTTCTACTCATAGCCATTGCAATAATGATATTCAAAGATTTTATTTTGATAGACATATTTGAGGTCTCTTTGTTTTTTAATCTAAATCAACCTAGTAAAGGTATTCCTCTACTATCTACTATTGGTGAAATCAATATTGAGATATCAATCTAGAAAATCTAGCATGATGCTTTGTGCAATGTTACTCACCATTCTGTTAGAGCCTAAGAATGATTGAAAAAAGGATAATAATATTGATATAACGTAGGATATGAAGAAAGTATTAATGGAATGATACAACACTTTATTGGTGCAAAACCATAGCTCTAAAAAAAATGAGTATATCAAAGTTAGTAGCTTATCCAAAATCAAGGGTAAAACTCGAAACAACAAAAATAAAGGTAGTGGCGTACCTTCTTTGCCAAGCATTGATTCTTATAAAGAACTATAGATAAATGTGTGATCTAATAAAGGTCTGGTAAGGTCTGGTAGGAAGAGCCAACTTTAATAAGGGATATCAAACCATAATGCAAATATTTCCCAAGCCCTCTCTATAGCTTCCTAACATATTAGAGGCCTCCAAACAATTATCGATTTTCCATATATACTATATAGCATTCATGAACAAAAGTAGTTATATTGACTATCACATTTATTCTTATTGTGATGTGGCGGCATCAAAGGACCCGATAAAAGGATAAATAAAAAACAATATTGAAAGGGTTATTACATTTCCATGATATAGAAAAAATTGATTGAGCACTTGGTACAGAAAATAATGACATCACTTCTATGTTTTGTAATAGATTGGAGGCCCCAAAACTTTTTTTTTAAATTTTTCATATACAATAGATTATAGTTGGAAATAGAAATAATAAGTCTAAGTATTGCATTTGTTCTTACTGTAACAAGGTTGTGTCGCAAGACTACATATAAGGATAAATAAAAGTAATATTCGAGGGTTATTACATTTCCATTAGATGGGAAAAAATTTGGTTTAGTGATTGACAAAGGAGAAATGATGAGACCATGGAAGATACAAGGAAGGGAATCAAACAACAACGATTTTATATCAAAAGACAAATTCAGACAGGATAAAAAGAAATGAAACCAATAGTATTATTTTTACAGTTTATTAAATCTAATCAAAGTAGAGACCCTGAACCTATATCTATTCGAACGTGGAATATTTATTTTCTCATAAAGAATTTTACCTAGAATTGCAACACAACCTATATAAAATGGCTTCTTGATTTATCCCACTAAAGGGAGAATAAAAGGAAATAGCCTAGCTAGAAAGCCTATGAACATCATAGCTAAACCAAAAGTAATTAAATTTTTCATCCCACAAAGCAATGGTGGACAATGACTAGAATCAATGTCGCATGTCCACTTTATTTTGTTCTACATTCCTAGTGATATTAACAAGCATGTGATTTTCCACATTTAGACCCACAACGCATATCCTCCAATGCGGGAAAAAATGTCAGAATTTCTTATATACAACAAATATCCAATTCTTACTTGAGGGTAAACATCAAAATCCACAAGAGATTCCAAAACATTGCATCTAGAAACAAATGGATTTTATTTAGGCATAAGATGGTTTTCATTTTATAATGCAAGTAATTACATTAATGATGTGAATTTTGTTCAATGACAAGACAAGATGCAGGCATGGAAAAGGCTTTGGTTCTAGAACCATGTTTAAGGCAAGGCTTTGTTTTAGTTTTCTTATAGACTAGGTCTTTGCCAGTGAGGAAAACATTATAATTAGTATTGAAGTTTTGTGGGATAAGGGAAATTTCCTTATGCTTTAGAGAAACTAGCTACCAAGGTCCATGCATGCACAAAGAAAGAAAATTGTTATTCGCATATGTCTCCGTTATGCATAACATGTTTGAAAGAAATTTTCAAGAAAGATGCATTTCTAGTCATGGAAGGGTAGGCAAATGCATATTTGGTTGTTCTAATTTTATAGCAAGGCAATAAATATTTATAAGTTACAATATTTTTTTTGCAAAATATTTTTCAAAAGAAATATCTACTGCCAAGAGGGAAAAGGAAAGTGCAACAACACTTGCAATAACAGTTGACAAGTCGGATCCTACTATAGAATTTCTTGGTGTTGTAGGAAAGTAACAAGATTAGGATGAAAAATACTTAAGCAATCTTCAAGCAAACTATGAAAAGGACAGTCATTCTGTTTTTTTACCATGGAATATCAATTGCTTTGAAACAAAGCACTATTGGACAACTTGCCAACTTTTAAAAATTTATTTAGCAATGCATTTGTTTCGTAAGCTTCAAAAAGGATAGAAAATTTGCTCACATGTCTAAAGAACTCGAGATAATGCTCTCCTTTGAGGGACTGCAAGTGCTGTAAAGAATAATTGACTTAATAAGGAGGCACCAAAACTTAAAAACTTGGGTTTTTTTTTTAATAATAGATAAATCAAGGATATAAAAAAGCAGATTCCTGTGTTTGATTGTTGAAATAAATTGCTTCTTGAGTAGAGAAAGAACATTACTTTAGAAGGGGACTTTTTTCCATGCATTTGGAACATTGTTTATGATGTTGCAAAAGGGAATGAAATGAAAATTTCATGGTGGTTAGTCCAATAGGCTTCGAAGATTCCAAACACAACATCGTTATTGTTTAGATTTGACCATAAATGACCAAGCATTGAGCCATTGTATGTTGTTGCTTTGGTTGTATGCAGTTTAAAGGCATTGCTCTTCATGAATGATTCTAATTTGTTTGTTTCTATGTTATTTTGTAGCATATCTATGTTGAAATCTCCAACACTTATAGCTTTTTTTTGTTTTCTATTGCTTGGGAAAAGACAAAATCCAAGAAGCAAAACAGGCTTTCATGTGGAGCTCTTGGTTTATTGTAAAGGTTTACAAGGTTGTAGTAATTGTGGCAAACCTAGAATTCAGCCATAATTGCTTCTAAGTAATTTGTCACATGGTGATTTGAGTCGTTAAGCATTATTGTCTTTTTAAAACAAGTATCAATGCCATGTACAATGAACATTGACACACGGTTATATTCTTTTATAATTAAAGTATCTTCGGAAATTATGGAAACATGAGTCTCTTGGAAGCATAATATATCTATTTGCATAAGGTCATTGTCATTTACGACATCTTCCATATGCAATCCCAGGCTTCATGTGTTCAATGTGCATATTAGAAAGCAATTTTGTTCTTTTTTTGAATGATCCCGTATTGAAATTGCATTTGCGATTGTGTTTTAAGTCTTTCGATCTCAATCGTTATTTTGTAAGAAAGCGAGAAATTATTTTCCATTGATTTGTTTATAAGATAGAGCAAGTTAGTATTTTTTACACCGGAAAGAACAGTACATACAAGGCCATATATTAAGGAAAATTTGAGGTCTAAAATGGGCCTCCTAAGAGATATAATAAAATATTACAAGTTATGCATTTTGTGGGGGAGGTATATTCACAACTCGCCTTTTACACTACAATCAATGTAACTATGGTTAAGTTAAATTGAAAAGATATCTAAAATAAAATCAATACAAAAATCATACTTTGATGTGACTAAAAGTATTACTCTTGAATACATAAATTGTTTTGAATAAAATATGATTAATGTACTCATAAAGTAAAAAGTAATGTACTCATAAAATAAAATAAAGTATATTATTTTGAATTTTGAAATATAATTTATTCAATATTCAAAATATGATTATAATAACATTTATAATTTTGAATTTTGAATTTTAAACATACATATATGAATAAATTGTTATTTATTTTAAATTATATAAATTAACTTATATTCATTAAAAATAAAAATCATTCATATCGTCATATAAATCCAACTTATATATATTTCAATATTCATAAAATATGTTGACTAACTATTATCTAAATCTAACTTAAATTTATTAAAACTAAAACTTAATAATTCATTTATATAAATATTAACATTATTTAAATACTAATAATCTATTTATATAAATATTTACATTATTTAAATCTATTTTTATTTATAAAATACGTAATTACCTTATATGTCTATATTGATATTACATATTTATAATTTAGATAACCAAGTATTTATTTTATGTATTCATTTAATAATCAATACAATTATTTTTCATTTGTTTTAATTTATATCTTTTACAAATTTATTTTTCTTTGTTTATTATTATCTTGTATCTCATAAAACTTATCACATTTATATTAATATTCTTAAATTTAAAATTATTTATTATATAAATAGTAATTATTCCACATATACCACGTATTTATGGATTTAAAATTATATATCATATACTCAAATAAAATAATATATTCATAAATTACCTCTTCATAAGAATTATGCTTCCATAATATAAGGTTTAAAAAGTTTAAATATCATATCAATTATGTCAAACATTAAGGTGGAATAGTACGTATTCAATAAGGTTTTTAAAGTTTAAAAGAATTTTAAATTATATATTATATACATATTTTGATTTTAATTGAATAGTATTTATTTTTACATAAAGTTTTAAAACTTCATCAATATATTGTAAATAATTATAAATTATAAATTATCATTATATTGTAAATTTATCTATATATTATAATTTATTTAAATAAAGTTTTAAAATTACATATTATATAATGTAAATTATTTAGATGATTTTGAATAGAAATTTTAATTTTTTTAGTATTAATAATTTATTATTTAAAAATAGATGTTATATATTGAAAAATAATTTTATAGTTTTGATTTTGAATAGAGCATTCACTTTTTTGGTATTAGTAATTTATTTATTTTGTATTGAAAAATAAATAGTACCTTTTTTCTAAGAACTTGAAGATACTTTAGTACATTTATATTATATTCAAAAGTAATCTAAGAGTACTCTTTTCATTATGAGTACTTTACTTACAACATTTATATGGTTAACTACGGATTTCCATTCAGTATTTAGAATTTGACAAATAAATATCTCCAACTCAACCAATGCCACCTCAGCTATTATTGATGATGTCATCCTCTAGAATGTGATTGATTCTTTAAAAGTTGATTTTGATAGTACATATTTTGTTCGGAGACCCATTTTTTACCTCAAAATTCCCCTAATGGTTTGTTTATCCCTGTAAAGTCATATTCCAACTTATTCATTGTTAGACCTTGTACTCTATGGATTTTGCATGCACATGGAAACTGAATGGGGAACTATGACCGAACCAATGTTCATTTTTTTTCAACAATTTTGTGTACATATATTCTCTTTATAGGTGTCCAATTCTGCATGAGATTGGGAGTATATAACTGTTGCATATTGGTGTGTTGGAAAATTCAATCCTGTAAATCAACCCATACAATATCAATTGTTTTTTCAAGTAAAGCATTTGAAAATGCTTTCTCCGTCGTTGACTAAGCCATCGTCAATTGCATAATTTCCTCCAACCAATTTAATGAGCATGTTCTTTTTCAGCTCAATTGTAAAAGGACAATTCATTTTTTTTTTTCAAATATTACTTGTTCAATCGAATCAACAATTTTTTCATTGGCTATTAAAATATATGTATATGTTTTAAGAATCAAGGACATTTTCTTATTGTGTTCTTTGACATATTTGTTCATATTAAAAAGGTAAGGAAATGTGGGATCTTGTGGCGTTGGCCTATGGAAAACTTGATTAAGAAAGGAAATATCATTGTTTGTTTGAATACAGTTTCTTATCCTATTCAAAATAGCTACAAATTCTGTCTTTTTTGGCACATCACTTCTTGCAATTCAAAGAACTTAACATTTTCTATCCAAAATCTATATGGGATTTTTCCTTGATGCAATCGTGGCTGTTCAAAAATCCAAGAGTCCTGTACAGGCTACGCTTGGCAAAGGTCATTGCAAAATATTATGTCTAGATTTCCAAATGGCAATGTTGGTATGTGCATAATCTCCTAAAGCCTTCTATCTATGTTGTATATCATTCATGCACCAATGAGCGATGCTTCATCAATCAGCAATAAGCACAACTATTCTTATTCTTTGGTTAGTGAATCCAATGTGTTTGAGCTTAGCAGAAGCAAATTTTTAGAGTTCAGTGGAAGGCGCAAAGCAGATTGGACTAGGATGTCATGCACATTGTAAGCATATTTTCCTATGAATGCAATTATCAGTCCCTTTTTCTTGTTGTAAACACATAGTAATTCATTGTAAATTTCAAGTGCAGTTTAAGACTCCCCTGTGCCATCTCCTCTAGCCAAGAAAATATGTATAGGAGTAGATGGATCACTAAATTTCCTAAGTGTAATTTCTTTTGTTATTGATTGTTGTTCTGGATTAAGGATTCTTTTTATGACAGAGTATTCTTTAGTGCTTATAACGTGTGTGTGTTTTTTTATGTATTTAGGCATAGCATTTTTCCTTGTTTGTTGGTATCGAGACATATAAAAAAGGCCATATTGGATGCCATATTTTTCAAATACAACGTTAGCATATTGCTCATATAAAGCATGTAAAGGGACAAATATTTGCTTAGAGTTACAATTGATTTTTTCAAGATCCTTCTCAACATTGCCCCATTTTTCAATTATTTTGGCAACAAATTTTGATTCAACCAGGTATATTTTATTCTTGTGGGACGTGTAATCCGCAATCCATGTTCCTTGAGTTGTTAAAAAAGACACTTCACTTTCTCTATGCGCAACAAACAACATAATTTTATCCCTATAGTAATTTTCTATATATTTCTCTTTATTGTATCGGATATATCGTATAACACATGGGCGTTTCCTTGCTCTTGGAATTGAATTTGTGCATGAATAATATGATGCATACTCTGAAAAGAACATATGTTCAATTTCAATTGGTCAGCATCTATAATTTTCTATAATAGAAGAGAAAAGAATGTTTTCACACTCATATGGTTCTTGCTCCAATAATATATGTTTGTTTAGCACATATGTGAGTTTTTCTTCTGGTGTTGTGTTAATAAGAATTGATTTTATTGATGCAAAATGTAGGGGTAGTGAAAGGACAATGTGAATGGATTTTCAAGTAGACATTTGTTGCATGTTTAGAATTACATTGCCAAGTTTTCGATTTGTTTCTATTCGTCCATTGTTTTTGGAAAGGAACTTTTCTTTGATTTTCTTAAATACAACAATCATGCTTCTATCCATTTTTGTTATATATGAGCTACAGTAAGTTGCTACAGCATATGCATCTAAAATGAATTGTGCATATATATTTGTTTGCCAAATCTTTGACATTGTTTTCGCAAATGCATTTATCCATGTATCTGATGGATGTCTTTTTAATAGAAGAACAAGGCATGTGAGACAACAACGTATTAGCGATATGTATTCTTCCTTAGCAATGTTTAGTTCAAAAAAGAACTCTTCAAAAGACATGATGTTTGAATAGTTCTTATGTTCCAAGATCAAGAAGAGTTTTTTTTGTTTTTCCAAGTATATATTATGTTGCTTGCTTGAGTGGGTGCAAAATCAAGGTTCTATCTAATGGAGGAAAAGGGAAATTGGATCTACAATTAGAAACATGTTTTTTTTTCCATTTTTTTTTGTATAGTTATGAGTTTGAGCCTTATCATATTCTCATCAAGAAATGATTAATAATTAGATGTATATTGATCAACAAATGAAATGATATCATCATCAGAACTTTGACCAAAAACTGATGCATTTTTTGTCCAAAGCAAGTCATTCTCATCCTCATTGCCTCTATGTTAAATTATGTTGTGAATAAATAGTCTTCGACTATGCCAAAGAAGTCATTATTGCTTAAAATAAAGGATTTGAAGGCATTTATTCTATGTTTATAGTAACGACTACATATGACTGGGTGTTTCCCAATCAATGAATCAATGTTTTGTTCTAAAATATTATCAGTATGGGTTGTCGTATGTTCGTCTTTGATCTGTTGCAATGCTTTGCATTGTGGATCCCAAAGATCTTCAACACTTTTCAAAGTTATAAAAAAAGTGGGCGCACCAAGTTGACGTATCATTGCAAAAACATATTTTCTCATGTTTTCAAAATAGTCAGGCGATGTCCATATTGCTTTCAAAGAGTGATATGCAATTGGTGATTTTAGGATTTGTTCCACGTGTTTTCTTTTCTTGACGCCTTTTACTATAAAAAAATTCCTTTTGCGAATCAATATCCAAGTAGTACATGAAACTTGTTTTATGAGAATCTATATTGCTTTAAAGAAAATATTTGTATTGTGGGATTTAAATTCAATGGTGACTTGATTAAGTTCCCAACGTGCTACTTGTTGATATGATAATCTGCTCCAAATGTATCTAGGCAAGTTAGTGCCAAAGAATAGTGTAGGAAAATTTAATTCTTCAAAAAATTGTCTTGAAATATTCCTTGTGGTCTAAAGGTTGTTGAAGGTGCAATTTGCAACATTTCTTTATCTATGTCATCTACTAGATGAGTCTACCCATATCCATGTACTACCGATTCAGATAGTTTTTCAATTTCTTTGTCCTCTTAAATGGGTTCATCTATTTCTATGCTTGTAGTGTTTGTCAACTCTTTTTAAATGCCTTTGTTGAATACCTCTTCCCATTCAGAATTGACGACTATGCATTCATTTTGATATAGCAGGGTTTTGCACTAGTCATTTAATGCAGCCATGACATTTCTTGGTTGCACATTTTCAGACAAGTATGCATTTTTGTATTCCAACTTTCATTTTATCAGTACTACAACTATCATCAAATCTTCTAGGTTTCTAGGCAATGTTTATTGGACTTTATCTAAATCTGCAGGAATGTTAATTATTGTTCTAGTCAATCCAAGTTGTGCTCTTTTGTAACCAAGTTTCCTTATCTGTGCAAAGGCCATTTTTGGTGACACTAAGCGTTATTCTAATGGGGTCAAAGCTTTGACAGAAGGTATTTTAATATTACACTGAATTTGAAAAGGTGTTGCATACTTAGGAAATTGTCCATTACACAATGACCGATTGCAAAATTAACAGATTTGGTCACTAGGTCAAACAACTTTTTCCAAACAATCGCCACCAGAATAGTTGGAGGTCAAGATGGTTTTATTTTTGACAATATGAATATCTTTTTGGAATTGGAAATTCTTGCATATTGAGCATGGATATGTTGGTGTGTCTTGAATTGATTGCAAGTAGGAATTTCTTTCTTTCACCCCTTTATCATAGGAAATTCATTGTTGTCATAGAAATTTTCCTTGCATTCATATTTCTATCTTTAAACGATGAAGTCTTTGTACTTTGTTTGTAGAAGAATTCACCTAATGTTTCCTAGTCTTTGATTCGATGCCTTGATGCATTTTAAGAAATTCCATGTTTACACCAATTCATTCAGTAAATGATGCAGAGAATGCAAATGAAGATGGCATACTACTAAAGCCATCTAAACCCTACTCATGTAGAAATGGCTGAAAATGAAAATGTGTTGAGGCTATACTATCGCATAGCAGGTATAGAACCTAGGAAGAACTCTGTGTTGAGTAGAAACATGTGGATTTGTTTCTCAAATTTTGTTCCAAACAAATATATTAACACCTAATAATTCGCACAACCATTGTATTTGAAATTAATTGCCTTATATATTGCTTTGGTCATATACCCTTGACAAATTGACAACATATCCTTTCCAGTTTGAGACAAGAGTCTTTTGTCTGATTGTCAATTGAGTAAGATACTTGTTAATACAATTGGTTGCATGCATGTCATTTTCCATTAAGCAATTGTAGAATATTTGTACTATTTATTTTCTTAATGTTTGCACATCAAACAATGGCACTAGGTTGAACATATTCAAACAAAGAATCATGACAATTACCAATCACCAAATTAGAAATATGCAGGCCTTATTGCGAAAGTGTTTGTTCAATAGGTGCTAAATCAATTCCATTTTAGTGGCATTGTTTATTGCATAGGTTATTAGGAATTTGCCTTGGAAAATTTGTCACATAGTTTATGCCCATGTATTGGATCAATGGTTCAAAGTTCCCAAAGGCCAGTGCTTGATCATGAAACAAAATATTACAACAATATTCTATATTTGAGCCAACATACGAAAGATATATATATTTTTTGTCAATGAAAAAACAAAGACTGGAACCTTGAGCCACTTTGAAACCCATTTAATGCAGAAAATATCTCCCCACAACCCTTGTCTATTGTTCCCAGTTGATTGTGATGCAGACATAGATATTCAATCAAGATACATGCTAACATTTGTTACATGGTGCAAATCCGAGAAGAACTCAATAGATAAGTTTGTTCGCGTTGATCCAAGAGCTGCAAAGTCTTTGGATTCTAATGAAAGACATAAATTATTCACAATCCCTTCTCTTATTTCTAGTGATGCATTATGAAAATGAAAAAGCATGGCCAAGGAATCAAATAGACAATCTCCTACCTCATAATCAAAGTGTTGCAACCGAAGCAAATGGGAACTTGCTTAATGTGTGATCTATCTCTTCTACATTTGGAAAAAATAGGTGAAAATAACTTGCTCCATATAGAGACAATGATTCATTGGAAATTGCAGGCGTTGTACCAATAAAGGGCATTCTAGAACACACAAATTACCTAGAGAACCAAATCTACAATGTAGTCCAAATACTTGCACCTATTGCATTAGTTTTAAAAATGTCTTAAAACAAACCACAAATGACATTGCAATCTTTAGACAACAAAAAAAATGAACATGGAACATGGAACATACTTATATTATCCAAGGGAGGTTATCTACTGGACAAGGGAAAAAAAAAAGCCAATTTAATTATGTATTAGTATTGCATTTGGAATTTTAAAAAAAAAACATATCTCAACAAATGTTGCTACCTTAAAATTGCAAAACCAAGTATGTATTTTTCAGTATCTAATGAGGAGAGGGTAAATTGTTATAGCAACTTGTTTTAAGCATAAAATGGGAAATGTTGTTGTATCAACAACAAAATATGTCTCATAAATCAAATATTAGCAGCCAAGCACTAGCCATGCACTACTGTTTTGACACTGAAATAGCACTAATAAACACAAAGCATAACTTGTGCAAAGAGATTTTAATTTAAATCAGAATAACTGTAGTGGCAATAGTTGGGAAATTTGGACACAACAATAGCTAAATTGTCTAGGAAACATAGCGGCAACAATTTTCCAAGCCTTAAGAAATATTTGGATTCTCATCCTATCTAAACAAATTTATCAATGCGGCAAGAAGCTAGTGATGTCAATAGATTAAAGAAGAGCAAAATAAATCCAAATCATAGTTAGTTGAAACCGGTTTAAATATAGTGCTAAAGACACCATGAATCAAGGCATCAGTGGAAATTCATAAATTCTTTGTAGCTAGATCTATTGTCTGTAATCTATATACAAACCAGGCATCTGCAAAGACATATTCACAAAGCAAGATCCAAATTTTTTGGAGAAGAATATCAAATCTATATATCTAAGACAAATATTGTCAAACCATGCATGCAATATCTATATGCTACAAGAATATAACTTTTCCATACCCATACATGAATAGAACTCTTCATTTGGGTCATGCATTTTCTTTTTAAAAAATGGAGTTTGGTTTATCCTACCACGGATTAAGGGGTCACAATGTTCTATTTCTGTTTGGCTTTCACTACAATGGAAATGGCCTAGAGTCAATAGGAATATTCAACAGTATGCAAATCCCCCCATGTTTCTAAATATGAACAAAGATATTGAAGGAGAAGAGGCCTAAAAATAACCCTATTAATATAGTAGTCGGGTGTGGACATCACCTAATAATTTTAAGAGGAAGAATCCCAAATTTGTTGCGAACAAATACATTGCAAAGCACCAGTGGAAAAATATGAAAAGTTTGGGACTAGAGGACAACTAGGTTACTGCATTCCAAGATATTTATCATTTGCTATTGTATTTTCCTCCTATGGCTATAGAGGACATAAAGATGTTTGGAATTGGGATTAATTAGAAACAATCATTTATCATGACCAAAATGAATCTGTTTTATGAATTGTTTCTTCGATGGCAGTTGAGGATTTTGAAAAAAAGGGGCAAAATTGTGAAGGATACATATTATATTAATTTTTTTCATCTTTGGATGGGAAGCCTTGTCTACTCCATGATCAGTTTTCAAGAATCAATTTAAGGTGTCCATCTGCAAGAATATACACCCATCAAGAAATAGGACCTATTTCATCTTTTTGCTACAACAATGGAAGGATTTCGAGGAGAGAAGAATGTTCCTTGCTCTAGCAACATTGAGGCTGGAAAGAATGTATGGATAAAAGAATATTTGACCATTGCCACATGCTAGATAGTGGGAATTTAAAATTAACCATACTGATGTGTTTTTTATTACTCGAAGGACTGCCCTTAATTTTGTATATCAACATATGTCCAAGATCCCTTAAAAGCACACTTGTTCATTAGAAAGTATTTGGATATGATTTGATTGTCCTATTGTTGAAGCCTTTGCTTGGAAACAATAAGGTTTTGTATGCTCTGCCCATGCTTCCAATTCTAATAGGAAAAGGAATTGGGATACAAACCACTCTATGTAGTGATGCACATGATGACTATATTTTCTTACTGGTTTTAAAGTCAAAACCAACCCATAGAACCAACTTTTCAAGTGAATAATGAATGGGTAATGTTTAACACAATTCCTATAATCAATATTCCATAATTCGAATATAATTCAGCTAAGAAGATGTGTGTGGAATTGAATATCAACAGCCAAAATGAAAAAGAGAAGCTTGCTAAAGCAAAGACATTAACTTATTTGTAAAGTTTCATAGATACAAGAATGATCATGGGAAATTTCAAGGGCACAAAAGTTCAACAACAAAACCTATAACCAAGAAGAAGCTTTTGCATCCAAGGGAGGAAACCATGCACAGTGAGCCTGAGAAAAATTAAATCTCTAGGTTAGGTAGTGAATACATTGTGACCCTTACCAATCAATGGTATATAACCTATCATGAATCTCAGTGGAAGCGAAAGACAAAACAATCTTTGACCTATACAAATCTTTACTATGATGAGACTAGGCATGGATTTGAACATACATCAAGCTACTTTAATTAATGGACCTTGGTGAACAATTTATTGTTGAGCCATTGTCAAACTCCATATTATATGTGGCCTATTACACTATTTCATACCTTTTACAAAATCAGGACATGTATGGAAAATATGGTACTCTAATCAATCCACAACAGATGACATATGAGATTTGGAATCACACATTTCTTGGATGACCTTTTTCACAATCATAAATTCATCCAAACCTCCTAAAACACATAAAGAAAGAATTTGAATATTGGTATCCTTTTGATTTATGCATGGCTAGCAACAAATTAATTCAGAACCATCTTATGTTTTGCATTTAAAACCAAATAGGCATATTTCCTAGGGAAAAATGAGCATGTTCATTTAGATGCAAGGGACATCCTATGCTTAATTTGGAAGAAATTTCACAATCCACGGGAAATTTCTAAACACTGCGTGACCACACCATGCAAAAAAATACCTCTTTTCAGATGCAACACAATCTTCTTTGGAAAATTCAATTGCTGATATAGATGATGCCACATTTGTTTATGACATTGACAGTGCTGCAATTTTCTAATTAAAAAAAGAGATTGCATGGATGGAAGAGGGATTGGACACAAAACCATTTTTAAGCCAAGGCCCTTCATCAACATTTTTTCCGAGTTCAGGTATTTTCCAATGAAATAGACATTGTAGCCAAGTTGGTTGAACGCAATCATAGTGTGGTGATGTTTAGGGAAGATTTGAAGGAAACTTCCTATTACCTTCAAAGAGAAAAACCAATCAGGATTGATGCAGTATCTAATAACGGTGAATTAGAAATACATAGAATGATATAGCCATCTAGTTTCTTCAAGCAATCATACTTCCAAATGACCTATTCATAAAAGGAACCCTTGCCTAGACACCAGAAAATAGTAGGAAATTGCATTTCAATCCCTCATCTATCTCAACCACATCAATTCCCTTGACTAACTCAAGTACTTCCAATCCCTAGGTTGTTCAAAGAATTGGACGAAGAGACAAGCCCAATATTTGAGCTTGCATTATGAGAGGCCCACATCTTGCTATATGATGAATATGAAGGGGCCTAATAACAAAGATAGTTTAAACATGGATTTTCTTAAAGCAAATTGAATTGTCTATGACCAAGAAAGAATGCATTCATTAACCTATGTTATTTTAAATGCATGTATCCCTACCCCGATGTAAGGGAAAACTTGAACATTTATGTATACAATGTTCCTTGCTCCAACAACATTGATGATAGAGAGAATGTATCAATAGATAATTTTTTATTCATTGCCACATGCTAGATACAAGAAATTAGAAAATATCCCTATTGGTGTGGTTTTTATTACTCAGAGGAATTCCCTCAAATTTGCATATCAATGTATATCAAATATCCCTAAGAACCCCACTTGTTTGTTAGAAATGTATGGCCATGCTTTGATCAACCTATTGCTAAAATATCTTCTTCCAAGAAATAAGGTTGTGTATGCTCTACACATGTTGCCAATTCTAACAAGAAAACAAATTAGTATATCAACCAATGCACACAACAACCCACTCAATGAATATATTTCCTTATTGGGTTTGAGATCAAATCTAGCCCTTAAAGCCAATTTTGACGTGAACAATGAATAGGTTTCACCATTCAATGCAATCCCTACTATAAATATTCCATAATTCAAGGTTAAGTTCGTTGAAAAAAGTGTGTGGATTTGAAGATCAATAGAAAAAATGACAAAGACAAGCTAGCTAAAGAAAAGAGACTAACTTATTTATAATCTTTCACAGATGGAACAATGATAGTGAGAAATTTCAAAAACACATTAGTTCAACAACAGAAACCTCTAATCAAGAGAAATATTTTGTAACTAGGGGAGGCATCCATGTATAATGAGCCTAAGAAAAATATAATCCATATCCTAGGCAATGATTGGCATGTTCACGATTCCAGAATGTAGAAACAAGAAGGGGATTTGTTGAATAGGCATGGCTCCCCATTGGTTCCCATGTAATTGTGAAATTCAACAGGATAGATCACACAGCTAGAGTAAACCTCGCAAATCTCACTCAAGAATTGCAAAGAAGAAGAAGAAGAATAAATGAATCAATTATCACTCATGATCTCAGAAATGGAGAAATTTGCAGTATAATCATACATCAGTTGTAAGTTGGCACTATGAAAACTGAAAACAATAATAATGCTGTCAAGTGAATTCGAATTAGCCAAAGGTGATTCGAATTCTCCTCAGTGTGTGGCTTGGATAGCATTGGAGACATCACCCAATCAGTGGTAGTAGTCACAAATAGTCAAAAGTCAGTCAAATGAGTCTAGCTGAGTCTAACTGAGCCATGTGAGCACAAATCAAGGGATGGAGACTCCAAGGAGGGTGCATGAGGCTATCAGTAGGTCAAGTGGCACTCTGATATAGACAACTAGAAGCTACAGGCAGTTAAGCTGAGCAATAAATGAAAGAACTAGTCAATCAATGCTGCAACTGATTGTTAGGAATCCAAGTAGTGTAGTAGAGAGTATATGTCATCCAGGTGAGGAAAACAAGGCACACTAGGTAGGTAGGAGGGCTACTGAGGGCTAAAATCAGGCTCTAGGGGGCTGAAAATAGGCTCCAGGTGCTGGGGGACTACCATACTGATGACTGGATGCATGCATGCATGCAGAATGCATGCAAAGCATGAAAATATAAAAATGATGGTGAGAATATTCCAACACCCCCCTGCAATCTATACTATGAGGAAATAACTGAAAACTAGTAGTAGGGCCCTGGTAACTGAGACCAAAGGTCACCCCGTAAAACAATCTAAATAAATAAAGTGAGAAAAGAGGGAAAACCCAGTGGGAAGAACCCCCCCCAAAAAAATAGACTGAAGGATGCTAATGTAGCATGGCATCACTCACCCCAAGAAGAGATCTAAGGTAAGTGAACCTCTTCATTAAGAAGGTCTTGATGAAGATATCTGCAATTTGCTCTTATGTAGGACAGTAGAGCAATGTGATGGTACTGTCATGCACCAATCCTCAGATGTAATGCATGTGTATCTCAATATGTTTGGTTCTCTGTCTCAGGACCAGATCAATGGAGATCCTGGTAGCACTCTGATTGTCACAATAGATGACTAGTGGAGTACTGAATCGAATCCCAAACTTTGACAAGATGCCCCGCAACCAGATGCACTGTGTGGCTGCATTCATAGCACCTCTATACTCGGCCTCATGTGAAGAAAGAGATAAAGTAGTCTGCGTTTTGCTCGACCAACAAATAGGTCCAAATCCACTCATGAAAACAAAACTAGATGTAGACTTCTGGTCTGATCTATCTCCAGCCCAATCAGAATTAGTATACCCAACTAGGTTCAAGGGAGACCCAGCTACATAGAAAATACCATGTTTCTTTGTCCCTTGCACATAATGAAAGATCCTCTTTGATTCCTTCCAGTGAAGCTCATGAGGATCCTACATGTAGCTGGAGACAACACTGACTACATAGGATAGATCAAGTTGAATATGTGTAAGAAACAAAAGACTCCCAATCAACTGTCGATACAAAGTACTATCCACCAAATGTGTAGAAGAACCATCCTCAAGGATGATCCCTGAAAGAAAAGGAAATGTTGTTGGTTTGCGTTCTCTCATATGAAACATGTTAAGTAGATCTAATGCATATTTGGACTGTGCAACTCTGATTCCTAAATCACTCTGAGTGACTTCAAGACCAAGAAACTGCTTTAGCAGTCCCAAATCTAACATAGAGAAGGAGTTGTGCAAAGTTGTTTTGATAGATCTAATGCATGAAGAATTTCTCCCAGTAATCAACAAATCATCAACATAAAGAACAATAATAAGTAGGGAGTTACCATCATGTCTCATGTAGACATTTGAATCTGATTTGCACCTTTGAAAATCTTGTGAAAGTAAGAAGGAACCCATCTTGGCATACCAAGCTTGGGGAGCTTGCTTGAGGCCATACAAGGACTTCCTCAATCTGCACACAAGTGAAGGATCATTAATATACCCATCAGGTTGCTTCATGTATATATCCTCCTCTAGATATCCATGAAGGAAAGAACTCTTGACATCCATGTGATGCACTTCCCAGTGCTTGGATGCATCAAGAGAAAGAACAAGACAGATGGAATCCATCTTAGCAACAGGAGCGAATGTTTCAGAATAGTAAATCCGATGAACTTGGGAGAAACTCCTTGCAACCAATCAAGCCTTATACTTGCATATGCCTCCATCTTAGTCCATATTTGTTCTATATATCCAATTGCATTGAACAAGCTCCTCCCAGGAGGGAGAGAAACAAGGTCCCAGGTCTCATTTCTTTGAAGAGATTGATACTCTTCTTCTATAGTTGCTACCCATCTTGGATCTTGGGAGGCCTCAAAGAATATTTTTGGATCGGATCCAATCATAAGAAAGCATCTCTCAACTAGAAATGGATCTATGGGAGAGAGTGCAACTCTTGTATCTTAGAAATCATATCTATCTCCAACAAGATCAATGGTGGTAGCAGGAGTAGTGGTGGCCCATCTAGCAATAGGATTTGGATAATTAGGTGCTAGATATTCAGGTTCTTATGGATCTGGATCTAGCATTCTCACTTCTCCATCAGTCATCTTTTTCTCAACCTTCTTTGATGGATCTTTGCCATTCAAGCAACCTTTGTAGGTGCCTTGGGAAAACTTGAGATTGGGTATACCTTCACCCACCTTTTGAGTTTGCATTTCTTACAAGTGCTTGCAGTTGAGATGCCCAAATATTTCATGCCATAGCCTACTCTCTTCATTTGCATGAGTGTGAAGAGAAGACTACTTAGAGAGAGGTAGAAAGTGGGATAACTCATAGAGTTTCAAACTGTGGTTTGAAACACCTTTTGCAATGATATTTCCTAAAACCATGTCTTGTATTTCTACCTCATTTGGAGAGAAGATCACCCTTTGGGCTCTTCAGTGTGGGTCATTTGGTAGAATGAAAGTAGATTGGTAGTAAGTGTAGGAACATAGAGTACATCTGAGAAGTATCCATGATCAAGTTTGATCCTTCCAATCCCCTCAGAGGAGACCTCAGAATCATTCCCCAACATGATGGAAGGGCCAACAGTGCATTCAAAACTAGTGAAGAGATCTTTGGAGGAAGACATATGTCTTGATGCTCCTGAATCTATGATGAAGGAGGACTCTCTTGATGCACCTTCCATGAGAGCATGGCATCTCTCCTTGTCCTCAAATCTAGAACGTTAAGCTTCTTTCTTCCTAGCACATGTAGGTATTGGAAGATTATTCTTTTCAAGTAACTGAGCCATCAAGTCTATAGTCTTCTTCATACAAGAAATCTCAAGATGAAATCCTCTATTGCAATAGGTACATTTGGATTTCTCCTTTTGAGATTGCTTTCCCTTCTTGGAATTCGAATCCCCTTCTGACTAATAGGGAGCCTCCTTTTGCTTCTGCTCATTCATTTTTTGTAAAAAAAAAAATTGCTTTCCCTTGCCATTCTCTCTCTTCACCTCAATAGTTGCACGTGTTGAATCCATCTTGGGTTTTATCATTCCCATTTGAATCAACTTCTCCTCCTCTTGTGTGAGAGATTTGATGAAGTCATCAAGAGTGGGAAACTTCCATTTTGGGATGGATAGCTTCACTGTTTGAAAGGTAGAGACAAATACTGAGTAGTTAGGGCCCAATTTTGATAGTATGCAAGGATGAGATGCTTCTCTTCCTTCTCTATTCCATATCTCTTCAATTGTGAAATCAGATTTTTGAACTTGGTAAGAAACTCATTGATGGAGTCGAAACTACAAGGGCTCAGTGAGATAAGATCATTTCCCAACTTGTGACCTTTGAAGTCATCTTTCTTTCAAAGAAGAGATTTGAGCTTGTCCAAAAATTATTTGGGAGTGGCTAGATCAATGACATGGAAATGGAGGTCTTCAAAAATGCTGAGGAGTAGCAATCCTACTGCTTCATCAAGTTTATCCAAGTACTTGGATTTCTCTATTGCACCAGTGGGTTCGACTGCAGTCCCATTCAATACTCTAGAAAGGCTATTGGACTTCATGAAGATTTCCATCTTGGCTTTCCATTCGACATAATTGAATGAATTCAGTTTTAGATCCATTGGTAGTTGTTGAAGTCGAATTGAAGATGAATTCGAATGATGGAATAAACCTACAAAACAAATGAAATTGTTGATGGAGATTTGCTGCAAATCGAGAGAACACTGCCTTAGGACAATGAGCACATGTGACTGGATCCTTCACACCTGGATAGACCTCACTAGATTTCTTGAGTGAATTCAAGACAATTGGACCAGGAATTGTTGTGGAAATCTAAAGGCTTCTGGTGCTCAATGAAAGATAGTTTCTCAATGAATTGATGCAACTACTGCAATGGCTGCAACTGTTGCTACTACCACAATTTGAATAGATGACTCCAGCTCTAATACCATGTTAAATTCAACAGGATAGATCACACAGCTAGAGTAAACCTCACAAATCTCACTCAAGAATTGCAGAGAAGAAGAAGAAGAAATGAATCAATTATCACTCATGAACTCAGAAATGGAGAAATTTGCAGTATAATCATACATCAACTATAAGCTAGCACTGTGAAAACTGAGTACAATAATAATGTTTTCAAGTGAATTAAAATTAGCTAAAGGTGATTTGAATTCTCCTCAATGTGTGGCTTGGATAGCATTGGAGACATCACCCTATCAGTGGTAGTAGTCATAAATAGTCAAAAGTCAGTCAAATGAGTCTATCTGAGTCTAACTAAGCCATGTGAGCACAAATCAAGGGATGGGGACTCCAAGGAGGGCGCATGAGGCTATCAGTAGGTCAAGTGGCACTCTGATCTAGACAACTGGAAGCTATAGGAAGTTAAACTGAGCAATAAATGCAAGAACTAGTCAATCAATGTTGAAACTAACTGTTAGGAATCCAAGTAGTGTAGTAGGGCACATATGTCATCCAGGTGAGGAAAACAAGGAGGACTAGGTAGGTAGGAGGGCTACTAAGGGATAAAAACAAGCTCTAGGGGGATTAAAATAGGCTCCAGGTGCTCGGGAGACTACCATATTGATGGTTGGATGCATGTAGTATGCATGCATGTATGCAAAATGCATGCAAAGCATGTAAATATAAAAATGATGGTGAGAATATTCCAACAGTAACTGGCTGGGGGATGGGGTGGGGTGAGGTTGAGGCTAGGCCTAGGCCTAAGACACTACTGCAGCTTTACTATATTTAATCGAGGAAACTATACAGAGCTCAAATATTTCCACTTTTGGGGATGGAGGAGGTAGATCCTGAAAGGTTCCAATCATGGGGGCATCGTGAAAAATGTTGGGCCCAACACTCATAAAAGTCGGGATAGATGTCTAGTCAATATTATTGTCTACCGTGGGTAAAATATTCTTCGAACAAGTTGGACCCTTAGGATCGTAGTACATCAATTGGTCCAACTTGACGATCTTCCCCTCGTGGGGGAACATCATAAGTTGGAAGATGGATGGTGCAACAGCCTTCATCGCGTACATTTAACTATGCCCAAGGAGGATATTATAGTCTAACTGGGCATTGACAATATCAATATCAATTAACATTTTTTTACCATCTAACTCTATAGGGAAGTTCGAGAGAAGACCCTAAGGTTGAGTCGTGTGACCATTGTAGGCACGTAATGCAATGAGAGACAATGGCGGTTTAGGGGATCTGAGATTTTTCAAACCTCGATTTGACATGATGCAGGTAGAAGCACCTTCATCAATAATGCATCGATGAATCACCAAGTTTTGAATAGTCACTAATACTTGGAAGGCTACTGATGAGGGAATTCATGGATCCTCTTAGTCTAAATCAAATGTCATCAAACAGGAGTTGGAAGGATCAATCGCACCTAGTGTTGAAAATAAGGCTTTTTCGTTACACAAGGAAGTTCCTAAGAACTTCTAGAGTTGACATGGCAGTAGGAGACTGAACTAAATCACCTACAAACTATAATTTGGAGAGGCTTAAGCATTGGGATTATTGGAAATGTGAAGCAAAGGAAATTTGGGAACTTTAGGGATCCTGTCATTAGGTGGTTTAGGAAGGTGTAGGGTTTCTTCAACCAGAGTGGTTTCTTTTCCCTTATTAGTAGTAGAGGATCCGTCAGTTGAACCGTACTGGTTTCCTCACATCTAAAGGTTAATGTAAGCAAATAACGTGAGGAGGTGTTGGACCCCAATGTCAGATATTTGAATTGAAAAATTTGGTTGGGGTGGATAAGGCACCAATGGCTATCCTATTACTACTCCTTGTGATGGGAAGAAGTTTTGCAGGACTGCAAGTTGGGGTTGAGTTCGTTGAGGAAAAGGTGGGTTTGCTTTCCCTTGTGGGGCAGTATCCTCTTCACGCTGGTTCTCTTAGTTCCATAGTTGGCATGCCTTAGACAAATGAGGACGGTGATGGGTATAATTCCCATACACACCGAATAATGAACACGAATGATTGGTCTGTATTTGAGCATTTTTGGGTTGTTTAGGCGGCTTATTTAGGTCCTAATCTATGGGACTTGCTCTAGTGTTATTAGGTGGATTGGTGGGTTGGTTTCCACCTCCCTACCATTGATTTTTTCCTTTATTCTTTCCCTGGTTCTTTTTCTTAAGTTGCGCTTGTTGGTTATTGGGTGCAGGTTGGGAAGGCATGTTCTATTGAGTGAACACTTTCCCTTATGGGAAAGAAGGAGAAGAAGGGTATCATTTCACTAGAGTGTGTGGTGAAGGACCATGAAAGGGATAGTACGATTTCATGGAAAAAGGAGCCATGAACATGGGGAGCTGAAGCAAGAGACGAATATGAGGTATTCTCTCCTGAATGGGATGAATCATGTCATGTCCCAAATTTGGAATTGGGTCACAATGGCCTAATCACATTGGCCATATTCATTAGAGTTTGTAAAATTGATGTTAAAGGTCAAATAATTGCCAAGGAGGAAAATTATTAGTTTCCTAGGTTTGGGGTGGAAGCTTTGGGATTTGGAATAATGGGGATAATAAATGATGTTTGAACATTAGAGTGGCATAAATATTTAATAAAGGATCTAAATAAATATATACAAGTGAAAATCAAAGTGGCATTTGATCATGAAGACACATGGAGGAAGTGGGACCCACATATGGCTAGATTTCCCCACTACACTTGGCATCATTCTCTCACCAATTCGAATTCAAGATGAATGGTAACATACTTGGGGGGTTCCAAAAGGTATTATTCATGTATGACTCATCCAAGGTCAAAATATAGAGGAAGAGTAACTCCCATGGAAGAGGAAGAGGCAATTTGGAGCTAGTGAGATACTTGGGCTAGATTCCCTAGCTCTATGACAACAATGATGAAGATGCTATGACACCTATGACACAAATCAGACTTGAAGGCTGACATATGACATATATGACATGTCAGGGCTAAAAATAGACTCCAAGAGGGCGCTCAAGGGTGTTAGGGCAGCTAAGATGCTTCCACATGTGATTTGGTGGAAGTGGGAAACTAGGAATTGTTGTACAAGTGGTGTTCTTTGGAATCTCTTCCCAACTTGAGTTGGCATGAGTATCTTGGAAGGAATTCGAACCATGGAGTGTTGAAATATTGTAACTTCAAAGAATATTATATTTGTATATTATTTATTCCGGAGATGTTCCATACCTCCGATGTGATTATACTATAAATCCGGAGATGTTTATTCCTCCGATTTGGTTGTGGTAACTAGGGTTATTAGACCCACCATGTGGGGTTCGGACCAGTCAGTTATAATGGGGTATTTAACCTAATGGTTAAATACGAGCCTACATGTACTTGTGTAAAATACATATCAGAGTAGTGTATAAATAGAGGAGGTGTGTTCCTCATTATACACACACACTCACTTGAGGATAGCGCACTTGTGGAGGAGAGGTCTGCTATTGTGGAGAAGGAGATCATGTCTCAGGGTTTCATCTTTGTATATTGTTGGTCATCTATATTGAGGAAGCTTTGCTGGGTTTTCTACCCCATGAGGGTTTCCCAGGATAAATCTTTGTCTCTTGTGTTTATGCTGTGCTTGTTGTTTCTTCAGTGATCCTGTATATGCTATTATTGTGAAATGGAATGTAATGCTGCTATTTTATGTCTTAGCATATTAAATCTTAACATGGAGGACATTATAACTTTATAAATTTCAATAACAAATAATGAAACTAGATTTTGATCATTTGTAGAATTTGGAATTGCATTTGTGTAGAGGGAGAGCTAGTGGATGACTAGTTTCTTGCCTTAGCCAATTTCGAGGGTGAAAGATTCCCATCCAAGTTGGTAATTGGAAAGGCCATTCAAAAATTTCATTTGGAGCTTTAATGGAGTCTTTATTTTTAGGTGTAAGCTATAGGGCAGCTCATGGTTTCTTATATTGTAGCACATTCTCTCAACCATTTCCAGTTTTGATGGCATATTCTTGATCCTTGAGGGAGGGCATTTTTGGTGAGATATTGTACTCTTTGGGGGAGATTCTCATGCCCCATTTATTTTTTAATATGAATTAAATACTCTGTTCTTCATCTCCAGAAATTTTTAGGTCGAAATTCCAAGTAGAAATGTATAAATCTCATTTTTAATGAAAGAACAGTGTCATTTCCCCACTACCTTGTTGTGAATCAATGTAATGTTGATGATTTCGAATGAATGGATGATTCTCTGATATATTTGTGATAAATATACTTCCATGGATGTCTTCTACAAGTTTCATGTACTGTACTTGATTATTTGAATCATTTTTACTCAGTTTAGTTGTATTGGGAGGTGAAATAGTGCCATTTCCCCAAGGGTCGAATTGGGGATTTTTGCAGTTGAATGGGAGAGGGTGAGAACAGTTGTAATAATCCATTAATGGTGCATATGAGGCTTTAATAACATACTTAACACATTACATACCTCTGTTCATAAATTTGGGTGGGTTTGGAGGCATTTGGGAAGCCATTTTCAGTACTTACCCCAGGGGGATTTGAACCCCAAATTACTAGTAAAATTGCATAATTGGTCCATAATCTTAAGAGAGTTTGAAGAGGTCTTTTGGTGGCCATATTTCATCCATAAACATCATATTCAAGTTCTAATATCATTCATACACCTTCCTTGAAGATTTGAAGGCATTTGGAGTCAATTTGAGACCTAGAGACCATACTAGTCAAAGGAAAATCACTAGTAAAGTTACCTACATTGATCAGAATTGAAAGAGGATTTGCAGAAGTATTTTAAAGGTCCAAAGTCATCCCTGAAACACATATTTATGTTCTAATATCATTCATATGCCTTCTTAGAATATTTGGGATCATTTGGGGCAAATTTGGGACCTAGAGATCAAAACTAGTCAAAGGTCAAACTAGGGAAAAAAAGTGGAAAATTGCAATTTTAATAAAATTCCTAATAAGGGACATTACAAAGCACTTGATAAATTGGGGTCGTATCTTGGAGTTTCAACGGGGCCTTGATGGGGATGCACAATGTTTGGGACTGGTCCATATGCATAGCCACTCACCAGGGGAGGGTAAGGTACATACATATTGGTTCAAGATGCGACAGTGCTAATGATACCATCCACTATGTGGGATGTCTCTGTTGGGTATATCTGGGAGGAGTCTCCATGAATGGTGTTTGGGATGATGGCATATAGATACCCAAAATGTGTATAGATCAAGACAAATTTTTGGGCTTTGACAATAGAATCCTCCTCGGTTTGGGGTTGTTCAAAGGCCACATCTTTTGCAATGGATAGAAGTAAGGATTTTAGAAAGCAATCTAAAAATATCATGTCATTGAGTTTGATATTACACAAAATCCAATGCCCACTACAAGAAAAAATGACTATGGTGACAGGGGAAAAACGTCACCATAACCTCATTGGTGATGGTCAAAAGAGCCTTCATCACCAAAACTTGAACGTCACCAAAGGAAGCGTAGCCAAAAGGAAAAGGAGATACGGAAACGCGCTAAGTCTGTCACCAATAAGAAGCAATTGTGACTATCAAACACCACCTCTAATTCCAAAGGACAACAGTGACATAGCTTTAATGACCGTCACCATAACCTCATTGGTGATGGTTAAAATGGCCTTCATCACCAAAAACCAAAAGTCGCCAAAGGTAGTGTGGCCAAAAGTGATGGAGATATGGAGACGCATTAATTCCATCACTAATAAGAATCAATCATGATGGTCAAGGACCATCGCCAATTCCAAAAGACAACAGTGACATAGCTTTAATGACCATCACCATAACCTCATTGGTGACGGTTAAAATGGCCTCCGTCACCAAAAACAAAATGTCTCCAAAGGAAATGTATCCAAAAGTAAAGTATATATGGAGAGGCGCAAGTTCCATTACCAATAATAATTATTAGTGGTGTTCAGTGAACATCACCACACACTAGGTCTGTCACCAATCAATCGTTATTAGTCATGGTTAGTGATTGTCGCCATTGGAAAATAACAATAGTGACATACCTTTAATGATTGTCATCATAACCTCATCGGCGATGCATGAAAAAGGACCGTCACCATTTCGATTCAAATTTTAAAAAAAATGTCACGAACCTTCAAATAAACATCATCGTTAATTTTTGCAATGGTGACATGCACAGAATTAAATGTCACCATTGAATTTTTCGATGGTGACAGTCACAAAATTAAACATCACCATTAATTTATGCAATGGTGACATGCAGAGAATTAAATGTCACCTCTAATTCAAAATTTAAAGTGAAATTTTGGGGCTCTAAACTTTTTGTCTATTTCATTGTGAGTTTAGAAGTGACTTTGTGGTGCATCCCTGCAAGATTCTACAACAAAGAAAACACACTACAATACTACAACAACACATAGCACACGTCCTCTCTCGAGAAACAATTTCAAACACTCTTCCAAACACGGAAAAGACCATTAAAATTTCTCATTCAACTATTAAAAGTTGCTCAAAAAATGGCAGATTACATGGCAATTACAGAGTTTGAGAGGAAATCTTGATTCATGGAAAACTTAAAAATTCCCCCATGGTCTTAGTCTCAGGCAGGGTTTACAATTTATCAACTAAAATTCAAATTTAGAAAATTATTATAGATATCTGGTCTCGGATGCTCTGCGTGCTCTTCCCTTTCATGTTCTTCCTCTCCGCTCTTCTCTATGCTCTGTCTTCTCTTCTTTTTCCCTAAAAAATTATAATAGCAAGGTTCTCTATACAATCAAATAGTAAAAAAATCTAAAAAACCATATTTTACTTCCATATTTATAGACTAAACATGTAATTTGCCAATATTTCTAAAACAGTTAAAATGAGAAGCATCATGATTGTGATCTAACACATAGCTTAGCTTGAAAAGGTAGCAACTCTAAATATATGTCTTATCAGTAAATGTTAGTTGGTGCATACAAGTAGATCCTTTGAGTTTTCTTAAAATCCATAGACAAGAGTTGAAAAGAGTATTTGAACTGTACAAATATCCTAAATGAGGTCCCAAAATGAACATAAAGGTGTGTAGGCTTTTCAAATAAGGCTTCATTGCAAGATATAAATTTTGAAATGACACATCATAAAATCAACTCTTATTTAATTTGAATAAACCCAATAATTTCCCAACCAATAAGAAAAAAATACAAAAAATATACCATGTATGAAACCATACATGTTAAGGTGGTGTTGTATGTTTATGTCTATCTATGCGGAAGAAGGAACCTAATCCATTGAACAAGGAAAGCAGTGTGGATGATTACAGTCACAAACTCTATTAAGAAAATTCACAAGTTTCAATAGTTTGAAAGATGAAGCAAATATTTAAAGTTATGCACTTCATTGATCACCAATATCGAATGAGGCCATCACCTCAAGGCAATGCTAAACCATCTACGGGAGCTTATGGAAGGAAACTGAAACTACGAATTTGTTTCCCGGTGACAATCCAGATTGAGTCTCGCAATACCTGCAAAGTAAATCGTATCCATCCACGATATTGAATGGAAAAAAACAAGTCCCATATGAGTTTATGCCATCAATGATCCAAATTAAAAGTGCAACAAGCAGAAAATAGATCTCAATTGTTGGCGATAGCTAGATAGAAAATTAAAGCATATAAGAGAGTTATCATGCTGACGGCTTGATTGATATTTTTAAGAAGATCTACACCATTTAGGGGTATCATACCTTCAATGGAAAAGTAAGATTTACGGGTAGAAATCGACACCGACTTAAATCTCCATTGAAAAAAGTAAGCCGGAAATTTCATCGAGATATGTCCTTACCACTGTCTGCAATGATTATCATGATATATAAGTTTAGAGTAAGCTAAAGTCTAGATCGTTTGCACCAACTATCCAGCAAAATTTCCGACTATAAGTTCCCGTAATCCAGAAAAGTTGTTAGTCACGATCCGGACACTTAAATGTCATTAGTGAATAATTTAAGGATCTCAAAAGCTTAAAGTTTTAAAAATAGCAAAATCAAAACATATAGTTTATCTCTCTAAGTCTGGGGGCACGGGATATCAAAAAATACATTCAAGGCTCTAGTTCAAACAATTGCAATGTATCCAAGTAAGTAAATTTTTTCATATTTTGAGTCTGATAATCACTCGGTAATGGCTATGCAGTTCCTCAAAAGATCAATTCCTAATTTCTTGATATCCTTTGTATCTTCTATCCTCATATCTTTCCCCCTTTTTAGCGCTTAAAATCATTTATAATTCTGTGGTGCTACAAAAACCTTAAAATGTGTAGGAAGAAAGATGCTTCATCTTAGTCGGCCTCTTTCGCAACCCTTTCAAACTAGTCAAACCTTTTCGACACCTCTTCAAATTGTTTACCAGATTTTATAGATTGGTGGGCCGAGGTTGGTTCTCTTTGTACAAAAATACTAGCCAACAAAATGATAGGATTAGCCCTTGGGAAACTTCCAAATGTTCAAGGAAAATCACCCAAAATGGCTAGATTTTGGGAGTCCCAACTAGCCCATAATTTAGTCCCTGATTTTTTCCCATTTCCTAAATTCATTCAATTATGTGCCAGTAATTATGATAGTGAAAATGCAGTTGTTAAGGCCAATGATGGAAGAATCCTCTTTGATATTTCTACTAAATCCATCGCAAACATGTTCGAACTACAAATGATGGGACTAAATTTTCCCTAAAAAAACAAGTTGAATATTATGCAAAGCAAGATCCCTCTCAGAGAGAGAATATAAAAAGATGCTTGGAATATGTACCAAATGAGAAGATGGATCATCTTCAGCCTTGGATATGAGCCAACTTGTCACCATGGAACCAACAAACTCTCTCTGCCTTTACCATAATATTGGGTAAATATTATGATGAGAAGCTATTAATGGGAGGATATGTTATTAATCATAAGAGAGGTTTCAAAGAAGTTGTACAAATCATTACATATCTCGCTCTACCTATGGACTCATTATGGCAATATGACCCACATTTCATTATTAGTCATGAAAAGGGGAGAAAATTTGTGAACGTAGAAGATCATGATCCTAGACCTGAAGTAGAAAACTGAGCAAACAAAGACTCTTTTGAAGAAGTACGGAAAATTATTCAAGAAGTAGAAAATCGTGTTGAAGTGATCATGCAACCATTTCCTGATATTTTTCCTCGGTGCATTGAAGTGCCAACTTATTACACCTTCTGCAGACCTCAAGGGGAACCAGTCTCCAAGGAGGAATTGAAATTCACCGCTCCTTTACAAAAAGGAGTGATGAGTACACTAGAGTACAAGGTATGGAATATTGGAATAGGAGGGGAGCTTGGTGGAGGATGCAAAAATATTTACATAAAAATAATATCCCTTATCAACATATCCCAGAATATCAACAATTTGATTAATTATATGAGGCATATGATGCAGGTGATAAGAGTAAAGAAGTACCCCATATGGGAGACTGGGTTGAGAAAGAAGCACAACAATCAAGATCTCTTTTGAAAGATGAATGTGGCAGTAAAGGAAAAGAGATAGCAATGACTAACGCTCCTTTTCCTCCAGCCCCCGAAAAGTCGAATCCATGTCATAAATCCATGCCAATTATGTTATACATGGATTGGGGAAGAAATGCATAGGGATTATAGAATTTGTTAAATCAAGAAGAGGTCTAGAAGACTGGGTATAGAGGATGATGTACATGAAACACATCAAGGCTCTCAAATTACCTATGTGACAATTAACATAGAGATCCATAGGGAAGCACAAGTCAAACTTTGTACAAATAAAGATGAATATCCGAAGATCCCACCAAGGTGGGAGCATGATCAATCAGAAAAGGAATCATGGGAGACAAACACTCAAACACCACTCATGCTAGAGATTGGTCAATCGGAACAAACTAAAGGTGTTTCAATAGTAGGAGAAACCCCAAAATCAAAACAAACTCTTGTCACAATTATTCAACATATGGTTCAATCCATGAGTTAGACAGGAAAAGAGAAAGAAGCAGGAACTTACGAATATCAAAGATCTCTTCTACTTTCACCCATGAAAGAGGAAATTCAAATATCATATGTTGGGACTAAATGTTAGGACATTCCTATACTCCCTCCTAGTCCCACCAGTATTTTGATCATTTACATTTTCAGTCATGCATGCACTTTTAGGGTTTGCATGCATCCGAGTCATCAGTCCAGCACCTAGCCCTCAGTTAGCTAGCCCCCAGGAGATTATCACTATTCAGTTTTATCCCTCCAGTTTCTTAATGCGCCCTTCTTCCTTGATTTTAGGGAGCAACTCGCCCTTCTTCACCTACCAATCCAGTTGTCTTCATTTTACACTCAGTTACAGTCAGTTACACTCAGTTACAGTCAATTACACTCAGTTACACTCAATTACACTTAGTTACACTCAGTTACACCTACCAGAGTTAGTTTGATTGATGGTTGACAGTTACTTGAGCTTTGATGACTCCACTGATGATGATGAAGACTTCCAGTTGTGCTCCGATGATCATGAGGACACCTAGTTGTGCTCCGATGATCATGAGGACACCTAGTTGTGCTCCGATGACACTCTATTGATCTTATGATCACTCTGAGAGGCTAATTCGAATTGCCACCTTAGGCATTCGAATCCTCTCTACCATTGTACTATTTATTTGTCCATACTGTGATTAATTAATTAGTGTGTGTGAAGTATTATTGCTTCTATCTGAGTTCTACTGTACCATATTATTCTGTTGCTCATTATACTGTATTATTCACTCTTCTTCTATTTTCCTGCTTAATCATAATTACTCTTGTGAGGTATACATCATCTCTTAGATCTGTTGTGAGGATTTTCACACTAAAGAGGCAGAATGCAAGGAGACAAGAGATTCTATAGAAGCTCCTAGAAAGAGAGAAGAAGAACATTACCTAGAAGAACCTCAGAAGAAAAATACTAGGATAGAACAAGAGGAAATGGGTCCTGGTAAGAAGCAAAGCAATGAAGCTAGAATACTTTTCTCTTCACAAGATAGTAATCCCATTCAAGAAATATCACAAAAAGAAGGTGTGAACCTTAATAACCCCGATCTTCTTACTATTGAATCTATTAAATTATTATCTACGAAAAATGTAAAAGATCCATGGGATCCTCTCCCCCATGCGACACTCCTATAAATTCCACGGAAAATAAATGAGAGTGGAGAGGTTGAGTCATTCAAAATTACTAATCCTTTTATGTTCCTAGAGCAAGAGCAAGAGAGAATATCCAAGGCTCTAGAAATATTTCCTACCATAGAATCACTAGACTCTCAAGCCAAGAACAGGTTGATCCCAAAGCTTGATCTCATTACATATAACTTTAGAATAATTACAATGGAACCCCTAACGCAAAAAACATACAAAAATATGCAACCTAGAGAATGGAATATGTCTCAAGTCGTCAAAGGCACATCATAGCTACCCCCTGAAGATCATATATCCTTGGTTGAAGGGTCCAATAGTCTAGTGTACCATAAATATGCCAAAAAATCTACAGATATGTATATGTACAAAGTGAAAGATACAGCCTTGACGACTACCAATCATTTTCTAAGAGCCAAAGTAAAAATTTTAGAGGGGGAAATCATAGATTAGAGAACGTTATAGTCAATAGAACACTTGGAACACAAGAATCGGTAGAGGTAATGAATCTTCTAGATTTAAAAGATCAAAAAATCAAAGCATTGGAGAATAGCTAGATGAGACAAGCATTTCCATCTACCCTTCAGGTAATGTCCCTAAACCAGCAATTCCAAGGTGAACTAGAATTTCTTAGGGAAAAACATGCTTCTATACTGGGAAAAAAAAAGTCATGAAAGGAGAATTAAAGAGCACCAAAAATTAGAAGGAAAATGTCAAGAACTTCAAAATATGTTAGATGATTCAATAGCTCATTTCATAGCTCATGAAGCAAGGATGTACAAAGATAAAAACAAGTCAGAGTTAACTCCCATTATACTCCAAGACACAAGTCCCGTGGAATACATTGATAAGCAGAGGAAAATTTTAGATAAGAAGGAGCAAGAATGGAAGGAATGGGAAAATAAAGCATCAGATGCCCTTATGGAAATTGTCAAATGAAATGAAATTGTACATAAAATAGATGAAATCTTGAAGACACAAGGGGGTAAACTAGATACCTTGCAGCAAAAAGTACATGATTTGAATAAATAGACAGCTGCTAAGGATCAACAAGTGGTAGAATTATAGTGGCAACTAGACAAAGCTACAAATCAGGCACTGATGATAGAGGAAATGATGATGGTTAAACAATCCTTATGGACACTCATATTTCAAGAACTAACTAAGGCCCGAGCTTATATTGCGTTCATGTTGAGTTACCATAAAATATTCTTAGAAGCAATTGATTACCTGGGAAAAAATAAAGCATATGTAAAGGAAAAGTGTAAAATATCCAATATAGCCATATCTGTTATCAATACTTTGTCTCCAGAGCAATTAAAATCTATGCAGATAAGTGACAGAACTAGAGTTATCATTTGTATAGACAACAACGTCCAAATATTGGACTCTATGACAATATTAGAAGAGAAATTGAAAGAATTTGTGAATGTGGTTAGTCATTTTTTAAGGATAATCACTACCATGATTCATGATAGGCTTCAAACCCCTTGGAACCAAAAGCATGAGCTCCATTCAGCTGGATTGTATGAGAAAATGGTTAAATAAAATATGCCTAAATTGACTTCCATAACTCAATGAGCCACTCCCCCAACGCCACAATAACTACTTCATGAATTAGACCCTGCAATTGTTGTCTATACACTATTGAAATACTTGTTGACCATCATGAGAGACATGGATTATACTACAGTATCAAAGCTAGACAAGGCATTCAGAATGTTAAAAAATAACCCATCACCAATGGATCATACATGGCAAACTATACAAATGTTAAAAGAAAAGGTGATGAAAAGACAATATCAATCTGAAGAATAGGTGGCCCAACATCAGCTTTCTATGGTAGTGTCCCTATATTAGGACCACCTTAGGCCCTCGGAAAGGATATGCGGGGAAAACTTGTGAAAAGGAAAAAAATATGAGAAACAATCAGCCCACAATTCCCAAGTAGGAATGTGCATGCCAATTCAGTTATAGTTACTTAACCAAAAGATTTGTTAAAGAGAAATGATAGGTTGGTCGGCAAACCCTACATAGCAATAGATTCATACTATAGGCACATAAAAACTCCGCACAAAGACCAAAAATAGGAGGTTCATTATTTCATCGAGTTTTTGAGCTAGGAAAGGTCACCCAGATCTATCACATGATTTTGTTCTCCTTTTTCTCCTTCCTCATTCTTCATTCCTAGGATCTCTAAAAGTCTACTATATATGTAAATGGAAATAGGGCCATGGTAGAGATGCATGAATCCGTCTTGATTGTTACTATTGTATATATGAAATAGAGAGGTTGTTATCTTAGAGAAGACCCAAGATCGAGGCATCGTCGCCACTGGGATTTTTTATTGTAATTTTTTTTTTAATGAATGATATGTCTTTGCTTAGAGGATACCCAGGACCAAGGTGAGGATACCACTGGGATTTTTTATTGTAAAGCATTGTTGTTCGTTATGTATGAAGTGTTATTGTTTGGGATAATAAATAGGTCTCACACTATATGATGATATGTGACAAATTCTTATCTCAACTATATAATTTAATGTTGGATGGAGAATGCCTTGGATTTTCAAAGCATAATTTGAAGGTCTTAGACACAATGGGGTATTTGTATATGGATAAAGTGACCAATTATTTCAATATTTATGGTTCCACTAAGTCCCTCATACCTTGACCAAACATCCATGCACACCATGTTCTAACAGATCCATGCATTCACATCTTCAAAAGAAATTTTCGACGTGTTCTATAAACTTTGACCGTTGAAGAAGGTGTGCCCCTTCCTCTCTTCTTGGGACTCTTTCCTTTTTTTTCCATTACATGCACTATGTATCTTCAAGGGTAATGATTTTATGGATACAACAATTGGGTTTTCAGTCTCCTTGGAAGATGATGGACCTGACACTTTTTTATTAGCATCCTCGATTTCTTGGAATTATAATTTTTTTAAGACTGCTTCAAGATATTTCAAATCACCATCCTGATCAGCCTAAAAATACAAAACAATAAAGACACTAAATGTCAACATATAACTTGATAAATACTATTCAAAAACTGGCATTCCACTCAAAATTTAAACACACAAACTCTCCACAAACCTACCAACATTTTTTTAAAAATTTCTTCTGAGTAATAAGGATACGTGTTGTAAAGCTCCTAATGGAATTTTCTCAATCTACATTGAAATGCCTTTCATTCACATGTTCCTGGAGCTTTTCATCAGTCACTTCTTCAACCTCAATAATATTCTCTTGCCTTGTATTTTTAGGGGATTTTGATTTTTTAGAAGGTACAACCTTAGGATCCTTGGGGTCTTCTTCTTGTTGCATCTTTACACACTTTTCATATAAAGATTCATCAATTTTAATTCCCTCACTTGGATCTTGATCCTCTTCATCACCATCATTACTCCAAGATCCATCTTCAAGTCTACCTTTAATAAATCTTATTACATCCTCCATTTTCCTATTCACCTAAGCCAAATATAGTGATGTTCCACAAGCATATATAGACAATATTTAGAGATTCATATAATCAGCAATACCCATTTTCTTTCATAATAAAAATTTAAAACATTTATATCATCTATTAAAATAAGTTAGATAACACAGGAAACAACAATACCTGAGGTTTTAAAAGAAAATCTATAATGTCTCCCTGGCAAGAAAGGAAGCTCTTGACAATATTTTGGACTCTTAACAAATGCACACCAACACCACTATGCTCTCGCACATCTTGCTACCAAGCAAAAGCACCTTCTATGCATGGTTTACAAAAAATACGTCCACAAGGACTAGAGAGTGGAATAGTCGACACTTTTTCAAAGACTACAACTAAAATTTGCATCACAACATATACAAATGCATGAGTATCCTTTGCATACAACTCAAATTACAAAAATCACTTTCAAGATGACTGAATTAAACATTGAATAAAAGGCAAGCTTATATTGTGCAAGTAATTTTTCATACAAGTCAAAATGCAAACATTGTTGAAAATAATCACAAGGACCAACTGGGGAAATTCGTCCTTAGAAATCAACACTTTGATCAAAAGAAGGCGGCCAAAATCAAATGTGAATACAAAACTCCAAGCAAGTTTTTTTAATGTTAGAAAGTTAGAATGTCGAGTTTTGTCCCTACATTTATGTGCTGTGTGAAATATCTTCCATTTCAATGAGCTGTGAATAATGGATATTTTGGAGGTTACTAAACCATACTGTTTCTATTTTGTAGTCTCTAATCACTTGCAGGGTTATGAGATCAAGAAAACATTATATTTGATAGAAGTGATGAGTTGCTCATTCTGTAGCTAAACCTGTTGTTTTGGGTCATAAGGTGCTATAAAATATTTTTCCATCATGTAGCAGAACTCACCTATTTTCCTGGTCTAGCGCTACCGAATTTGAATTTCCCGACACCGCCAAACATATATAGAACTCAATCAAAATCTTTGACAAGCCGTCAATCAAATGATACAAGTTGACATGATTCTCTATAATCATGCCAGCTAAAAGGATTGTGGTCGTAACTAGTTAAATCATGATTTGCATTCATTCGAATTTTATTTAAGTGTGATATTAGTCTGTTGATTGTACTCTATCATGCCTCTTCATGATTATTCCTAAAATCAATGATTTTGAAATTTGTATCTTGTTATAACTCATGTCTAATGTGGTTACTTTCATTTTTCTTTTGGAGAGTTCTCTCACTTTTTTCTGAAGTTAGCAGTGACTGACTATAGTCTTCCCTTCCATCTCGAGTTATCACCCATTCCTCCTCAAAAGAAAAGTGGCTTCCTAGTGTGGTATGAACCTATGGGATCAGAGGTAATTGAATCCTATCAGGAGGTCGGGGAGAGGTTTAGGGCATCCAGATGGATGGAATTTTTCCAGAAGTTGCGGGGACATCACGAGAGTGTAGCCAAAGCCTTTGCATAGGGATTTGATGGAAAGCAAGCTAATGTTGGAGACTTGAAGTTTCAAGTTACGGAAACATCAATTGTTGTAGTTGGGAAATTTTCCACAAGCAGAGAATGTTGGTTCAAACGCCAATATTTTGCTATTTCATCTTGTAATCAGTTTCTTGTCCTTAAATTTCAAAACCCCGACTGGAGGAAGGGACTTCCCAGAACCTATTTGAAACCAAAATGGAAGGAATTGGTGTATTGGATCCAACGCTATTTTACTAGAGAGGGCAGGTACTCCTTTGTTTACTTATACCAAATGAGATTTCTATTACATGTTACAAGGGATGCACCTCTCAATTTACCATTTTTCCTGCTTAAAATACTCACGAAGATGTCAACAAAGGTCAAGACGTGTCCACAGAAAACATGCCATGGTATTTATCACTATGCTCTGATAAAATTATAAATTATGGAGGAGTTGGCCAAGATCCACTAAACTTGGGACCATTTCTTGTTCTTTTTTTAGTTTTAAATGGAAGTCGTTGAGCCCCAGGAGGTAAAGGCAGGGTCTTCTTCAAAAGCAAATAGGAACTCTAATTCAACTCGAAGTAGAAAAAAGAATATCCTTGATCGAAGTCAACAATTTCCCCCCAGGAAAAGGTAGGTGGAGGCAGGTTACTCCAAAATTTACAGTCAAAAGAGGAAAGCTCAACAAGCATCTCCAACACAGAATGATGAAGAGAATAAGGAAAAATCACCACCTAAAATTGAAAACCCTCTAGTTGTTGAAACTTCTTCTAGAAACAAGAAGAAGCGAAAGATCTTAGAGGATGAATATGATATATTGCAAAATTATCCCCTGAGGACGCATCATACCCGACTAACCAATAAATTTAGAATGAAGGCAAAATCCCTCTTTGATCCTTCTTTAAAAAGAAATGAATTTATTGATATGGAAAAACCCTCAAATGAAATCAAAGAAAAATCAAAGAAGCCAAGCAACTCCAAGTCATCTCAAAGGTCATTCCAAGTGAGGAAGACACCCAGGTTAAACTCGGAACAGGAAATTATTGAGCCTGAGAAGCCTAGCAAGTTTGTAAAGTTTCAAAAATAAGTCCCTCCTCAATCATTATTGGATGAAGTAGATGAATATTCAAAAGAAATGGAATGGAAAATTGTGGAGGCCCTAACTAGAATTGAGAAAACTTTGGATGCCCTACCAGATCTTCTAGGCATAGATGAAGAACTAGAAGTTGAAGAACCCGTTACTTGGTTTGTTGAACATAGTAATCCATGCCAAGAGAATTTGTCAAAGAACAAGAATTCCAAGATAGAAAATGCTTTGCAAGAAGTTGAAGAAGTCTAAAGAAAATTTTAGAATCCTAGAACAACCGAATGTTAGGATCAATAAAATATTAAATAGGTTAATCATCAAGTACAAGACGTTGTGCGAATTTGCTCAGAAAATAGTAAAGAAAAATAAGGGACTGAGCAAACAAAAGAAAATTTGGAAATCTAAATGGCTTCAAGAAAAACAGAAAAATCAAGCAAGTAGCATTAGGTTGTATGTTCTTGTAGAACTAGGCACTCAGTTTTTACAAGACACTCTCCAGACTTAGAAGGAAAGGGAATAGACAGAGGTTATATTTTTCCATAAAAATTTTGAAGGTTAGATCACACTTTATAATATTTTGATGGCATTTTGAAGCAGAATTAGATCAATGTATTTTCTATGACTACAAAGGCATCTCCAGAGATTTTGCAACACCGGCCTCAACGAATCCACAAAACACTACAAAATTCCAAGTGGTAGGCTTACTCTATTTTAATCTAGATTTTGATTTTTTCAACCAGTCAAACATAAAGTTTTAAGTTTCTTCCTATGATATTGTATTCCAATGTAACATCAAGTATAATTGAGGATCGAATATGAGGTTAGTTAGCATGTCCTATGATTCTATATTTTGGGTATAATGAGTCCACCTTTCATATCTTGTCAAATACATGTAATCTAATTTGGATAAGGGTAGGAAAGTTGATCCTCACCTCATGGATCTGAGATCCAAATTTGTAATTGATTCAATCTATAAAATGGATGATGCCAAGATAGGAGGGGGTTAGTGGGTTGAAAGAGAAGGTTTGGTTGAGACGATCTCCAACTTTGTAAATACATACTATTTTAATCAAGTATCAAATTATGCTCAGAGAAATGTTCTTCTGTGGTTTGATTATGCACTCCTTTATCTCTTATTTACAATATTTTTATTGAACATAGAATTTTTTTTTAACTGCATAAAATGTCTCACTTATTGTAGATCAAATAGAAAGGTTTCTTGTTTATTGCCTGTAACAAGTGAGTTGTGTTTGATATCTGTCTATTAGCTTCCAGAACATTGTTTTGGAAACTAGGATCTTTAAGTGATGTATGGATGTTATGTCATGCATTTCTGAATGTTTATTTCTATATAATTCATTTGTTTTGTGTTGTATCAAACCATAGAATTAAACCTGTTATTCAATGATTTTCTACCTGTTTATCCATCTGAACCAGACCTTGTTTCCTATCTAACATGTCTGTTAACTTAAAATCCTAAACTATTTCTAATGTAAATCCAAGTGCTCTATCTCTTCCCTTTAGCAGTCGAAGTGCGGACCTTAGAGGTAACACCACCATTAGGATGTACTTCATGGGTTGAGGTTTCAAATTATTTCAATTTACACAATTTGTAGGTCCATGGGTTTCTATCACCATGTTCTATGCCTCATTGTTTCCACTTCTCATTACAATGCTAAAAAACAAGCCAAAATGTTCAGAACCCATTTGTTGTTTCCACTTGCATGTCAGAGAAGTCATACACATTGGATCTATTGAGTTGTTCATGTCCAACAAAAAGAAAAAGTAAAATATAATGACACCATAACACGCACTAGAAACATTCAACCGATAACCTAGATGATGGCTTTATCAGATATCTGATGCCAGGAATTCATATTCTACATACTAGCAATAAATAGACTCCGAACTTTGAGTAGAGTACAAATGAATGTTTTTTTCAAATTTTCATTGTCTCGTGAAATACAGTTCAACCATAGTAGACATTAACTAAGCAATTTTTCACAAGTTATGCAATAACTAATATACTTAGAAATCCATTTAAGTTATGCAGTAGCTAATACACTTAAACGATAATTTTGAACCTTTAAAACATGAATAATATCTAGAGAGATAGCCTTATGTGTGCCTCAATAAATCACAACCACAATCACTTTGTGAATTCCTTAGCATAGAACAAGGAATAGTTAATAGAAAAGGTCATTCATACAGAGTTGAGAGCCCATCCACCATGCTTGGACAACTACTTTTGAGTCTTTTAACAAACTCTATCATTTAGTTTCACATGCTTGTAACAAGTTTGGGACACTCTCTATTATTGTGACTATGGAGTCATTGTTGCATCATCCATGGGCTTAACTATGGGGGACATGGTGCGTATGACTGAGGCAGTTATTTATTAACATTCATCCATATTCCTTCACAATCTGAATGGACATAATCCACATCCACATCAACATCAACTCTACTTTCTTCATCTAAGCATATTGTTTTTAGTTATATTGCCTTTTTTCTAGTTATAATGCACTACTTTTGAGTCTCAATAGAGATGATTACCCAAATCCTATGTAAATTATTGGTGGACTGGTTTGTCAATACAAAAATCTCCCAAGTTCCTCCCTACAATCTAGTGGTGAATAGATACGGGAGATGAGTTTTAAGCAATGGGCTAGGTAAACTATTGCACTACACACCAGCTGCACTGGAAGATATAATAGATTCTTTTGTACTCAATTCCCTAGTATAGCTTTTTTTTATTAGAATACTAGTGAGGAAGTGTGGTGTGCAAGTGTGTGTCCAAATCAGTATTTTTTTCAATACACTTATAGGCCACCCTATGTAGTTTGTATGATAATTTCCAGTAAGCTCGGTTTGTAGGATCTGCTACTATTGACTCTACTAGGTACAGTTGCATCATCTAATAACATATGTGCATATTTTATCTATGAACCAACTACTGAACCAACCGAAGAATCTACTAGTTCTTCAACAAGATCAATGGAGCCCACTGGTATAAGGTATGCTTAAAATGTACCTTGAACTGCTTGTCCTAGACTTGGATCTGCCTTTGGCCTCTACTCCTACCTCTACTTCTCCCACTATGAAATGATTCTTCCTTTGTCTCTATTGTGCCTCTATTTCCTTTGTCTATCTTTCCCTTGCCTTTTCCCTAGTAGGTGCTCTAGCTATTGCTTATTCAATTGGACGTGAATTGGACCAACTATATAAGTCAGTGAAACTACCTTTATAGATGAATTTGCCTTAGCTCCTAATGGGTATGCATGGGTATTTGGACATATGCATATGCATATGGGTCTTGGGGGAAGGAGAGTACCCCGGGAGTTGGCTAGGAGGAAAATTTGTGCCTATTCTGAGCTTGGTAGATGAAACAATCTATGACTAGTGGGAAAGGATCCATCTTTTTGATTTGTAGGTGGACTCTCTCTATATCGATCTCCAGGTTATAGGTGGACTTTGTTTGTCTTGATCTATAGGTTGCAGGTGGACTCTTTTCATCTTGATCGATCTCCAGGTTGCACCCTAGTTTACACAATGTTCATGACAAGTCATACCCTTCCTAAGAATACTAAAATTTCTTATATTTCCTGTCATCTCTTTAAAAGCATCTAATATGTTGATTTATAGTCCTTTTATTTAAAATCATCTAATATGTTGATTTATAGTCATTTTATTAAATGTGTTTTTGTGTTAAAATCTATGGTAATATAGTGTTTTGTGTTTAAATGTGCACTCTTATGCCATAAAATGTCCCACCTACTAGAGAGTCGCAAGAAGATAAACTAAGCAATCATTCCCACTACGGTTGTTTTTGTTGGAAAGTCCATTTCAAAAATGAGGTCTAGACATTATAGAGGAAATAAATCCCAACTGCTCGCAGCATCATAAGTTCATCGTGATAGTAATGGATTATTTTACTATATGGACAGAAGTGGCTCCACTTAAGGTTTTCAATAAAAGCCAAGTGATATTCTTCTTAGAATCCCAAAGTATAATTACCAGGTTTGGTGTTCCCAATTCTCTAGTTTTCGATAATGCTCAATATTTTTTTTCATTAAAATTAACCAAATTTGCTTTGGGAAAAGATATTAACGTAAGGTATGTTGCAAACTAAAACCCTCAATGGAATGGTGTTGTATATTCTACTAAGAAAAAACTAATCTAAATTCTTAAGAAAACTTTAGTGGATCATCAAAGGAACTAGCACAAAGCCTTACCAAACACCCTTTGGGTAGATAAAGTAACACCCAAGACATCATTATCTAGGTACCTTACCTTTCTTTCAACTAGTCTATGGAGTAGAGGCTATACTTCCCTTCAACATATTCCAAACCTGTCTCCAACTAGCCCAATCCATTAGGGAATCCAATTGTCTGGTCATGCAAAACATGATTGATACTCAAAATCTTGAAACTAGAATATCAAGAAAGGGAGAAAGTTAAGAGAAGATTTAGTGTAGATCAACTATTGGTCAAGCACTGGTTTGAAAAGAGATATGTGGATAGCAAAGGCTTCCAAGTAGGAGATTGTATCCTAAAATGGGACAAGTCCCATGAACCCAAGGGTTTAAACTTTTGTTGATAGCTTAAGTGTGTACTTGCTTTTTGTAGTTCCTTTCTTAGAGAGATATTTTCAATGTTCAACTTCTTACATGTTTCTTCTTTCTCATTTATCTTCCCTACCAAATTTTCTTCTACTATCATGAATTCTTCTACTTGTTTTTCATACTTCAGTATTTGCTCCTTTAGTTTCTTATTCTTCTTTCTTGAATTCTTTAGTTCTCCCTCAAAATCTATTTCAACTAATTCTTGTTATTATGAATCTTCATTCTCCAAATCTTCTTCAATTTCCATGAACAACATTTATTTTGTATCATCCTCACTGTCATCTTCATCGGATGAAATGATGTCTTCCTTTGAGTACAGACTCCTTTTCTATTTAAAAAACTTCTTCTTATTTCCATACTTGCTTCTTTTGTGCATTCTCCTTCTTTCCATATGGTTAGAATCTTCCTCATAATCACTATCTATACTTTCCTTGTAAGGACATTTAGAGGCAAAGTGACTTACTTTACCACATTCAAAACACTTGAAAAGTAACTTACATTTGCATTTTCCATGACCCTTCTTGAATTTCTTCATAAATTTTGCATCTTCATCGTTTGATTCATTAGAGAAAATATTACTTTGCTCATGCTTGTTTCTCTTTGTATTTTTAGAGGCTTTAAAGGCTACTTCCTTTCTAGAAGGATTCTCCTTTTCAATTCTCATTTCATATGCAGTAAAAATCCCATGAATTTCATCCATTGTTAATTTATCCAAGTGATATCTTGTGTCTTCTAGAACTGGTACGTTGGAGTCAAAAAAATTTGGGAAGGATCTCAATACCTTTTGTACAATTGCTTCTTCATGAATTTCTACTCCAAGACCTTTGAAAGCATTGACAATCTTGGCCACGCGAAGAAAATAGGATGCAATTTTTTCTTCTTCCATCATCTTTAGAGTTTCAAACTGTCCTAAATAGGTTTGTATATTTTCCTTCTTAACCTTCTCATCTCCTTCATAGATGTTTTTAAGCTTATCCCACATTTCTTTAGCTAATGTATAGTGCATAACCTTGGTGAAATCTGAGTCTGCCAAACCACATAGTATTGCTTTCCTAGCTCTTTCATTGCATTCATAGATTCTTTTGTCTGCTACCTCAATTGGTAGGGTCTTGGGAACTTTATATCCATTCTCAACAGATTGTCAAACATCAACTCCAAGAGACTGCAAGTACACTTCCATTCTTATGCTCTGGGAGGTGTAATTCAATCCATCAAACTTTGGTCCTATGTTTGTAGATAGTCCTTCTTGTCTCTCCATATTTGTGCAGTTCTTTACCTTCCAGCTGTTAGGTTGTTCTTGAAGGACAAGGCTCTAATGCCAATTGTTGGAATTCTTGATGATATTGAGAGGGGGGGGTGAAACAGTTAGGTATGATTGAACTTGAATCTTCTTGTTCATTTCCTAACCCAGACTTGTCTGAAGTTGGTATTTGATTGCTGAGAATTTCATCCAATACCTTATAACTCCTACCATATAAACACTTGAATTGTTTATACTTGTGGTTAGGCCCATTTCAAATTCAGGAGAAGATTGGTCAAGGAAATTTCAAGTTTAGAACCTTAGAAGGGGAGGTTGAAGAAGTACATAATCATGAGGAATGATTTAGTTTCAACATATTAGTTTTCATTAATGATAGTGAGAAGTACTCGACAAACGCAAGCAAAAAACTATGGGATATTAATTAATTTTGGGATTTTTTTATTCTCAATTGGAAAACATAAGTAACAATTATAAATGTTTCTTATAGAATCTTATCTACATAAGTTATAATCCTAATGTAAATTTATAAGTTCCAAGCCTACAACAAAACAAGACCTACTTAGTGGGAATGGAGTACATCCATATTTATTTCCCATGACAAACATAAACTTGCAGATGAAATATTAAATGTGTGGATATAGAAACTATTGAAAAATCTTTATAATGACTAGCTGAAGATCTAGTGCATGTTGCCTTGCAAGGCATTTGACCACTTAATTTAAAATCAAAATGGATTCTTTAAATTGGAACATGGACCATGAATCATGGTACCCTGAATATATATAGGATGTCGGTGTGATTCAAAATTTTACAACTTGTTTTCGCAAAACCCCAAATTCCATGTTTAGGCAATTTAAAAAAGAATACACAACATAAACACACAATAGAATATACATATCATAGATTCAAAGCTTAGATGACAAATCAAGTATTGGTTTGGAAAGTAAAGGAATGTTGCTTCAGCTTATTGAGGCCATTGTTAATGCTAAACAATGATAAACTAAACTATTTTATTGTATGTCCATGTTTAAAGAGGCATTCGACATAATAAGGACAACCATCAGGAGTGCCTTTATCGATCTAGTTATAGTATCATTCACCTTAGTCCATTCACCAAAAAAAAGTTCCTTTAAATGAATGGTGGCCCTTAGTTATTCTTTTGACCTCAGGGAGCATCAGGTTGACCACTTCCATGATATGACTTTATCCCTCTAATCCATCGAAGGCACTGGATTTTCTTTCTAAAAATATCAATATTTCTTGCACCCCATGAGTTTCCCTCTAGCAACTAGCCAAGCCCCACATGTTTCCTTAAAGTAATACATGGGGACATTGAAAATTTGCAAAAAATATAAAGGGTTTCATTAATTGTGCATTCAATATTAATAGGATTTTGATATAGAACATGTGCCTAGACACAATTAAGACCCATACCATCCACCTTGTCCATATTATGCAAGTATTAGTTTATGCATTAAGGTTGGGAAGGGGCACCACAATAGTATCGTACCCTTATGCTAGAGGAATTGTGAACCAATCGAATATGGTTTTTACATCCCATTTTTTATTAGGAACCTCCTATTTTTTATTTATTTTCTTTCTAATATTGATTCAAGAAATTAATTCGAAGAATTATCCTTTCCCTTCAAGTTGGAGAAGCAACGGAAGATCGATTCTTTTCAATTTCCTATATTGGAGTAACTCAAGACTTGGAAAAAGAGGTACTACAACAAAGAATCTATATTTTTTGTTATCCCTTTTAATACATAGATAATCCCTCTTCTTGCCAACCACCACTCTCCCCCCCCCCCCCAACAAAAAAACATTTGTATTGGGCATTGCGTGTATTCACTAGTGTATATGATGGAGGTCTAATCTTAGCCTGGAATGTAGTTATTTAGGTAAAAACAAATTTGGAATCCCTTTTAATTATCACAATTATTAGTAGAAATGGTTTGAAAAAGGTGTTTCTTGATTATTTGTGTGCAGGTTTCAAGTGGGAATGACTTGGAGTGAGGACAAAAGTGGTATAGATTGGCCAGACGCCAAAATTACTTTTAAAGCTGCCTCCTCCATTTCACATTGAGCAACTTGAAGCCAATAACGAGGAGGACAAGTAGGCTTTATTCACTGGGATAATCACATTATGGATATTATTGGAACACAATAATGTAGTACACTAGATCCCTTGATTTAATGTTGGGAAAATTTAAACACACTCCCTCCAATGGTATGCTTCATACATGGTTGGATAACATTGTGTATTAAGCATATCAAGCATCAAACAATTCTCCACCTTTTGGCCATACTTAAAGTATCGTGTCTAATACTAAGGTATAATCATTTCGATTATTTCTTCTGGATATACTTTTTAATTTTTCTTCCAAATATTTCTTACTCCCTTTACTTTACGCCCTTCTCTACCTAATATATATTCATTAGTTTGATTGAGCTCGTGTTTCTCTCTCAAAGGTAGTGTATTGAAAGACTATAAACACCAAAAATTGGAGTATTAATAGCCTTGACTAACTTCCTTATTTTGCAACTATGCATAAAGTCTTAGTTAATAATTTCAGTTTAGGTTATGATCACGGGGGGTTCACTAGCGAGGCAATATCATATCACGTCCATTCATATTGGGGGTTTGAATACTCTTAAAAAACTCAAAAATATATTTCCCCGTATTAAGGGTTCAAGGGGGGTTTTTAATTTGACATAATAATATAAATATTGGGGGCTATTTTATTTGGGTGGGATGAGGAATAATCTCCAAATCGTGGGATGTATTCATACCTCCAAATCATGGGATTAATTCATACCCAAGGCTAAAACTTATGGCCCTCCATTTTTATTTGATATTGCTTATGATCCTAAGTTTTGCATGAATCTAATAATAGTGTACCAATGATAATATCGATGGAAATCTCTTTGGATTACTGGCCTTGAGCAATACTCATTTAATAGCTTATTTAGGTTTGGTTTGAATTGATGTTATATTTTTTTTCATATTTAAGTTAAGATATGTAGCTAATTGGGAGTTTGGGAGTTGAACAATTGTATTGTATTTTTTGTAGGCATTCAAGTAAAATATCTAAATCTTCATTTATAGGTTGGGTTTTAGGTGGGTATTGAGATTCAATCAAACCTTGCTCCACGAGAACCAAGAAAAGTGAGATCAATCTTTCTTGGCTCACTTGAACCAAGATGTTTGCTTTGATAGGAAGGTAGGGGAGTCCATCCATGAAAGGGTTTCAATTTTGCATTTTTATGGAGTTTAATTTATTAAACTTATAGAAAACATGAGCTCTCTACGGCTATACTTGTATTTACAAGATATAAAATTGGTAGATTGGTAGGCTAGTGTGGTGTGAAACATTTGCAATTCTCATATTTTCTAAGCATTGCACTAACTATTGGACTATCAGTATTTTACATTCTTTGGTATGTTGATCTCTTGATTGGGTTTCCTTTTACACATTTTTCCTTCCCTAGTACTATTTTGTTGGGTATTCCACTATCCAATGCTACAAATTGATCAGCCGCCCTTGCAATCCTAGTGGTATCATTATTAGCATTATACTATTATTTTATTTAGCATCTTGTTTGCTTAACTAATATATGTGAGGGCTCTTGTTTGTTACAACTTAATAATATGATATAAAGGGGGTATTAAAATTGGGTTGATAAAAATGGATACCTACAATATATAGTGAAACTAGGGGGTTTCTTAATTGGAAAGACATATTGGGAGGGCGTTCAACAATACAATTTAGGAGTCATTTTCCAATATTTAGTGAAATTAAGGATTTTCTTTAATATCATGCGAACAATCGTGCTATGTAACAAGTTCATTGAGTGAATCCCTCATGGTTCTGATATGGAACCAAATCTTATGTATTCCACTTTTCAATTTTCATACATCATAAGGAATCACATGTAGGTAACCATTATCAAATTTATATAGTCATTTCCCATATACATGTCTTATGGGTAGTTCCATTTCTTCCTAAGTTAAGTTCCAACCCATGTATCAAATAATTTCCTCGACAACTTATCATATTAGGTATTATGTAGCCTCTTTCCTTATAAAATATAATATTTTCCCAGGGGAAAACTTTATAGTGTTAAAATTGGGCAAGCTATCTAAATAAAATATTTAAGCACATCCCTTTCCCATTCATTCCTTGTGTAATTTATTTCTTTCAAGACAACAAAGTATAGATTTCAAGATCATTTCATTGTCCAAAGGTGTTTTGCAAGGAAATTTTAACATAAAACAATTTGGCCTCTGAAATACTTGAGGGATCAATTACAGAGAGGCATTTCCAAAATCTTAGAATACAACATTTAAGGGAATACTGGGTTGACACACAAAGGATTTATTGAAGTCAATTTTGACCCAAGTTCATATCAATGTCCTTGTTCCTCAATGGGGGTCTTCCAAGTCCACCTCCATTATATGATAGACCTCACTTCAATGATATTGTTAAATTCATTGTCATCATCACATCCCGAGTAATTACAATGATAGTTTTATAATTTTAGAGGGATATGGAATTGGAAGTATGGATTTATCAAAATCCACCAGAGGCCAAAACATGTACGGTATTGATGCATTTATGGGCGTCGTCACTTGGAGGGTAGATTCGGGTCATCCAAATTAATTTGGCCAGTGATCCCATCCATTAGCAAGGAAAGATGCGTGAAGTGTGCGCTGTAGGAGGAAGGGCGCAAAAATGGCTGAGATTAATGTCAAGATAGATCGTGGTTGTTCACGTCGAGATTAATTTTCGCAGGGATACAAAGGAGATCTAGTGTGTGAACGACACAAATCCTCCAACATCTTAGATCGTTCCCACCGGAGGATGCAGAGACATGCGTCGAAAATGGGACTATGCCAATGACCAGGATCGCAGGATTTAGAAGCATTGATGATCTAGATTTCATTGTGTGGATAGGGTAACCAAAATGCCTATCGGTGTTTAACATCAATAGGTAAGTTATAATGAAATTGAAATAAATAAAATTAGTATTTGAAAGGATTATGAAATTGACAAGGTACTTCTTGAGGAATACCCTTCGATCGACATGTGCTAGTAATTACAAAATCTCACTGACACTTAGATAGATTGGGATCTCTTGTGAGTCTACCGCCCATTTGTGGAAAAATGCAGTTCGTGGATTTTTATCTCACACCAGTTTTGATGTTTTTCCCAAATCATAGTGTAATCTCTGTTGTTTATATGCTGACATAACCCGTCTCTATGCCATGCAATTTCTTTTGAAAACCATGATTTGCTTCCAACTTGAGCATCTTGCCAAGGTAGCCATCGCAGTTCATCTCAGTTTGAGGGAGGAAGCCATGAAAACTAGATGTGATGAGGGGTAAGCTGTAGTTTCATCTATTTCATCTTGCAATTCTTTTGAGGTACATGTTTTTTCCTCTGATTTATCAAGAAAAATGTTTTTTTCAGCTTCGATTATTTTGCATCTTTGTAATTTTATTTCTCAAAAGAGTACAAAATTACATTTGTAGTAATATGCCAGGCATTTATTATGATGGCCCTGCTATCCTGAATATGGCATGTCCTAAAGATGGCCCTATTATCCTACAAAAAAAGTAATGGATCACTTGTCATTACATTGACAACTTTGAAAGTTCAAAATACAGTCATGGTCATCCCTCGTTGTTGCATCTGTGCAAAACATAACCTTAATGAGCGTACAAGGGATAACCCCTGGTGGTTATTTTAATTTAAATGCAATCGTTGGGACTTCAATGGAGACCACTAACATAATTAAAAAACAAAAAACTACTTTCAATGGAATATTGAATTACAAACACATACCAGACCATCCCTAATTATAATCATGCCAAATAGACCGCGATTTATCTGTGAGGTTTTGTGTGTTTTCATTGCTAATAATTGCTCTTAGAGTCACATATTGGATTCCTATTAAAGCACCATTGTCACACTTAAATATGGCCATGTTATCCTGCAAAAAAATAATGGAACATTGTGTCTTGTGGAGGATCTTCTGTCGCAGTTCCTGTATACATAAATAGTTTATGATAACATTGGTATGTATCTCATTGTTAACTTGAAATACTATGTATCTAATAGATGTAAGACAATTCCTCCCCCGCACATTGATTGTTCTTGTTGGCATGCCCCGTCGAAGAAATCCCACAGGATACATTTATTGAATGCTAGTTTTTTATCATGCAACCATCTTTGATTATTGTGCATGTTGGTTTTTTATTCATCTGTTAGTTTTGCTTATTTTTTAAATAATAAGGATGTGCTCAGACATGGTATTTTTTTTTTTTGCAGTGTATTTATGAATTTGAATGTTCACGTGTAACATTTTTTGTTTTGAGCTTCATATATTTTTAATGATTATTGTGCTTTCATTGTTCTTCAATAGTTGTATAGCTTACTTTGTTCAATTGTTGCAATCCATATTTGAAGGTATAAAAAAGGTGTCAAAGAATGGAAAATAGATCACTTTTACATCAGGTATCTAAAACCACAGAGGCAAGCTGCACTGCCAAAGAAATTGGCAATAATAGATGTGACACAATTCCAATTAAACGTTTAAAAAACATAGTGTTTAATAAAAAAATAGCGGTATGCAATTGTCATCAAAGATTTATTAACATACTTTGCCACGGTAGATAAAACAAGGAAAATAATCCCGAAAAGGATAACATCACATTCCACTGTCCCTCAACAATGTCAATCTAGTTACCATAGCAGTGACAATAATGATGATGAACATAGTCCTGAGAAAAAGGTAGAAGAATCAATGCAAGGTATGATCACTTAAAGACTTTATATTTTCCACAAAAGTACTTCAAAATTTTCTATTAAGGAATCATTATTGGCATTGTCTAAATTGGTATGGTTTATCTTTCTAGAAAACATTCAGTAGGAACCATCAATACAACAAGTTCATGGTTTGGAAGGGGCAAGTGCATCTAACCAAGCTATTATTGAAATAAATGACAAAAGAAAGGGTAGAGGACCAACAAAATGTCTTTTTAGAAAACAAGTTATACAACTTGACGAGAACTTTATACTCAAAACGACAACTCAAGCCATAAAAACTCAAATTTTTGCATAAAACACACCAAAAAACAACCTCGAATCAAAAAGTGTTGCTACCGGCAGCACCACTTTTTTTTTGGTTAAAAATATAGACATGGACCAAAACAATCCTTATTGTTGTTTTCAAAAATCATAAAATCAAGCGCCGAATTGAAAACTAATGCTACTCGTAGCACACTTTTTCAAAAAATGGTACTATTATATCATTGTATCATAATTTAAAATTGTATCTATTAAATCTCTTTCATAATTTTGCACCAAAAATCAACTCCAAAACGAAAAGTGGCAATACCAGTATCACCCTCTTTTTTGAGGGGCTACATTTACAACTTTATGGAAAGCAGGAGTGGTATCATTGCAATCGAAATCTTAGATCGATCCCCAAATTGAAAAGTGGATCTCCTAGAATCACTGTCATTTTTATTTGAGGTTAAAAGTTTAAAAACAATAACTTAAAAAAATAGAATTAAAAAGAAAAATTAAAAAAGGTGAAAGTTTAAAAACACAAAATTTATTAAAAAAAAATCAAAAACCAATTTAAAAAGAATAAAATATTTACAACCTTGAAAGAAAATTTATCAACAAAAAATTTAAAAAGCAAATCCAAAAAAAATTATAAAAAAAAAAATGAAATACGGATTTAAATGTTTAAAAAATATATAAATAAAAAATAACATTTAAGAAAATTTTAAAAAAAAAAAACTGTAAACATATTTGAAAAAAAAAAAAAAAAGTTCAATTTTAAAAAAAAAATCATTTAAAAAAAATTAAAAACATTTTAAAAAACTACATTATTTAAAAAAATTTAATGAAAATTTATTAAAAAAAAAACTAAATTTAAAACTAAAAACAAAATTAAAACCAAAATTTAAAAATAAAAATAAAAATTTAAAATTTAAAAAATAAAATAAAATAAAATAACCCAAAACAAAAACCCCACCCATCCACCCATTGCTCCCCTTTCCCCCTCCCCCCTCTCCCCCTCCCCCCTTCCCTCCCTCGTCCCCCTCCCCCCTCTCTCCCTCTCCTCCGTCATCCCCTCCCCTCTCTCCCCCTCCCCCGTCGTCCCCTCCCCTCTCTCCCCCTCCCCTCTCACGTCCCCTCCCCCTCTCCCCCATCCCACACTATGGCGCACAGTGCGAGGAAGGGGGGAGGGGAGGGGACGAGGGAGCAAGGGAAGGGACGGGGGAGAGGGGGGACGGGGGGGAAACCGGGGAAGGGGAAGCGGTGGGGACGGGTGGGTGGGTGGGTAGGGTTTGTGTTTTTGTTTTTTTTTTAATTTAATTTTTAATTTTTAATTTTTAATTTTAATTTGTATTGTATTTTGTTATTAAGTTTTGTTTTTTTATTTTTCGGTTTTTTTTTTCAATTTTATTTTAAAATCTTAAAAAAAATAGTTATACTCATAAAATCATTGAAAAAACCTTTAAAAAAATTGAAATGCTTTTTTTCTCTTTATTTTCAAATTTTCCCATAAAAATGATTTATTTAAGAAACAAGTTTAAGGAAAAATTTTCCAATATATATATATTTCAATCTAACTAGCTTTTAAAAGTTAAAAAATCGAAAATGTATATATTTTTCATCATAACTAGCTACTAATTTGTTTTTTGTAAAATTTGAAAAAACGCATTTGTAAATAAAAATTACAGTTTTTAATGACCAAGAAGTTTCAAAATCGCAAAAACAATGGCTCAAAATGAAAAATGGTGCTACTAGTATACACATTTTCTGAAACGAAGGTAAAAACAGCTACTAAAATTGACACCCAAAAAAATGTTAATAATGTCGGGTTCTCGTCAAGTTGTATAATATGTTAGAAATACTTCAGAGGGAACCACATTACCAAAAATTTAAGTTAATGAGAGGGGCCAACCTATTGGTCTAGGGTCAGAGAAATTTACCTCCTGTATAGGTGTCCTTGCAAGAGAAATTCTAGGCATTAAGTTTATGGATTGGAAACAAGCAAGGATAATTTTAGAGGCAAAATTTTGCCCATGGGCTATTTTTCCATGTTTTTTTCCAAAAAAAGATTCGCCAATTTGCATTTTTTGAAGCCCCGTTTCGCCCAATTTTGACGGGGTAAAATTTTTTCACTCCAAAAATCGCCAAATTATAATATAAACTATATTAAATCCTTAGAAATTTCAATAATTTTAGAAAAATATCTCCAAATATTTTATAGTTCACATTTTAGGAATTGGTAAGATTCGCCAAGGTTTATACACTTTTAAAAAAGTATGGGTGCTTAAAATTATCCCTAGAAACAAGTGCCTAGAGCATTGAAGAAAGACACATGGAATGCAATCAATGTGAGCATCAACCAAATAATGATTGGATTTTTTTTAATTTTGTTGATGAATGTTGACCTTGTGTGTGATAGATTTGGTTTCAAATAACAGTTTCTGTCTAACAATGAATTGTTTATCTATTGCAGAGAAACTTCCAAGTAGATCCTTTAGCAAAAAAGTGGTGTAATACAGTAATATCTCAATGCCTCCGAAATTATAGATATCGTTTGTATACAAAATACTATTTGAAATACCAAACAGATGAGGAGAGGATGGCAAATGTTCCAATTGGAGTAAATGAAATTGATTCGATTGAATTTGTTAGAATACAATATGACCTTAAATTCAAGGTAAAAATGAAAGAGAAATATGCACACGTGTGATTTTAAATGCTTGGTTATACAGTTAACTTTAATCTAAGCATCCATATTTTTTATTGAGTTGCAAGAGAAGGAAAACATAAATAAGGAAAATAGGGCAATAGAAGGAGAAACCCACACTTATAGTCGTAGAGGTTAATTTAGGGTCAAACATGACCTTGTAAGTTGTAATGGATTCTATTTTTTTTGTTCACAATTAGCAATTATAAATGTAGTCATGGGTAACAATATATCAAATATACTTATCCACACTATTGCATTATTCATGACTAGAAACAAGCTCACAATCCAATTGATAGACATATAAATAGGGCAGAAGTGTGGGTGAAATGCCATACAAAGAAGGATCCAATGTCGTCGTCTATAGCAGAGACAATAGTAAGTTCTCAACCTATTCTTGTATGTATTATTTAGACATTTTTTTAATGTTAATTTTTTTTCTAATATTAATGGGTTGAAATGTTTAACATTGCTAGAAACAAATCAAATTAGAACAATCAGATTCAGTGTCTCCTGCATATGCAACAAAGCATGATTCCCTTGCTATAGTGTTGGGGCCCGAGAGGAGGGGTTGTGTACGTGGGGTTGGCTTGGGAGTCACTCCAACTGAATTGTTTCGAAAAGACTGTGCCTACAAGAAGGAATTGCTTAATACACAAGAGAAAATGAGAGAAAAAAATATAAGGAACTTCAAGAAAAGGATAAATAAATTGGAATGATGAAATCAGCTATTGATGAATTGTTGAAATGGAAAGATGCCATGGAGCATAGGAAATAAAATGGTAGTGTTGATCCAAAACCTAACAATGTAAGAATTTTGCATGTGTAGATTATTTAATTTTTTATGTATGTCTTCTTTGAAGATTGGGATTGTAAATGTTTGTCTCTTATTATTACATTGTATCTCATGCAAACTACTATATTGGAAGACTAATGCTCCCCTGTCAGATGTTGCATCAAATCAAGGACTTTGCAAATGTCACCTCTTAATCCAGTGAACCCAATCCATGTAACCTTTGAAATTACCTATTATTTTTTCCAATGTTACTTTTCATTCTTTGAATACATCTCACAGGTGTTTATTATCATGAGAGTTTCTAGAATAGGCCTATTGAACCTTCATTGGAACAAAGTACAATGGATCCTACACCATCTAAGAACTTGAAGGTATGTTTGAAACGTTTTTTTATTTGGTGCAATGTTATAATCCTTATTTCAATATAACTTACAAGTGTTTTTTAGCAATCTTCCTCGAGTCCTAGTGAAGCTTTGATGAAATAAACTATATTGGCTTCGAGACAACTTAATCATGGACCAAATGGTAACTTGAAAGCACGAGTAACTTCTAAACCTATTTATTTTCATGTCCAATAATATTTTCTTATTTTAAAGGATCTCACAACAATTTATTTATTGACAGAGTCAGTTGTCATTGACACCTTCAAAAGCAGGATTGGAAGGAAGAAAATGTTTACTTACTTATTTTATTGGTGGGTTAAAGGTCGCCAAGGGTTACATAAGAAGCGTTGAACCAAATTTTGTTATGCCTAATGGGGAAGCACTAGGAGAGGGATATTACTATGTGTTTCCACAATTACTTTTGGTCGATCTCGACTATGAAATCAAGCTAAAGCACAAAAGCAATCAATTCGAGTATTTAGAGGAGGCACTTAACAGTTTTATAGCATGGAAGAGCAGTGACACTGAATTGATCAATGACAGTGAATATTGTAAATGAACAATTTTAAGGCATTTCAAATGTTATTTTTGTCTTTGTGATAAGGTTATGGGAGGAATTATGCTTCAAAATCTTAAAGAATCCAAGTATTTATGGGTATTTAATTTGCCTTGAGTTTTTTTCCTCTAAATTTCATGCCATTCTTTCATGTTTTGAGGTTTTCAAGGGAATGATGTTGAGTCTCCATATTGTTAGAGTGTTGTTTTCAGATTGAAGTTATTTATATATTTTGTGTGTAAAGAATGTGATGTAGTTTTGAGTTGGAAGACACAGCACTACAGATATTGTTGTTACCTTTGTAAACGACTTGGTTTTCCACTAGTTAGGCATAGTGCATACAATGGATGGAAGTTGTGAATTCAAGTGGTGTTCTCAAGTTTGTCAAATGCAATCCTGAACACACTTTACCAAGAAATTATATGAGTTTCCCTTTAGCTAGAGAACAGTAAGACCATGTTGTAAAGAGAAGGGTGTAAGGCATCACTTTGGGAAGGCAACTTATAGGACCTTATCATATAAGTGTATTATAAATTATTCAAAATGAAGTGAACTTGATATTGTAGAAACTTATGTTCTAAGGTTTGGTCTTCCTTCTTGTATGAGTGTTGTTATTATAGCATCATTGTTTGCAGAGGCATTTTTTGTTGATGGAACATTTTTCTTATTTATTGCATGGAACAACTAAGTGCAATTACAACTATATCCAGAGCGAGAAGAACTATTAGCATGCCTTCATGAGGATATCTCATATGTCAGATGCTACTTATATGAAATTTATATATGTTTAGGGTCTGGTCATGAATGTGGTGGATGCTTGTTATATTCCATTGTTTTAAGTATTTCACAAGAGATGTAACCCTCTTTATATAAATTATTGTTATCTGGGACTTGGAATCATTTGTCACTTGCATTACATTTTATCTACAATTTGAATTTTCTTGACCTTGATATTGCAACAATGAGGTTTTAATAGGTGGTCTATGTCTGTACTAATTGGGAATATAGTTAAAGGTTGTTTTTATCTTTCTGTAGTGTAGTTTCACCACTTTAAATTACATGTTAACCTCTCTTCAATGGAGGTACTCAACAGGGTTTGAGGTTGTTTGCTTATAAGAGCTACAAGGTTGTAAGAGCTCACTCAATATTTGTTTATACTAGAAACTTCCAGAGTATATAAAGATTTAGACTTGAGATTGAGTGGTTAAGATGCAAATGTTGAGATGCCAATTAATTTTAAATTTCTCACAAGCTTGCCTGCTTCTTTTTCAATTTCTTTCTCTTTATTTATCCTTTTATCATGAGCTCAATGATCATATGAAGTTCATTATAGTTGATATGAATCTTATAGTACTTAAATCTGGCGTATTTTTTACAATGATGCAACTAAGCAACGTAAAGTTATGTACAAACACAACATCAATGATCCATTTATGGTTGAATCCATTTATTTTCGGAACACTTGCAATCAAATTTATGTGTCATTTGCTCCAAATGGACAACATTATATTTGTGCAAGTGAAGATTCACATGTTTATATTTGGAATCATGAGATCACTCGTGGCTCTGGTGTAAAGTATGAAAAGTCATGTTGGTCACATGAATGCTTTCTATCACAGCGTGTTTCATTTGCAATTCCTTGGCTTGGTATGAAGCTTCATCCTACAATTTGGAATTCACATGAATTTATGCCTAGTAAAAGGAACACTCCACCTTCATTGCAGGGAGGTAAGGATTGTGGATGCCAAATGGTATTCTTTCAAGAGAATATAGTGAGGGGCGGGAATCAGAGATTGTTTTGTATTATGTTCCTCAAGTATTACATTCATGTGCTTCACAGAATTTGGTAGATAGGAATGGCCAAGATGATATTTCTCAATGTTCAACTTTTATCTTAGATTCACATTAGGAATCTTTTATGGCCTTTTCTACATCTCCTGGAAACCCAGATAATCTAAATTCAAGCCATATTTTTTCTTTGATAGCTTGTCTAAAGGCTCATCAACATGGCCTGAGGAGAAGCTTCCCCCAACAAGAAAACAAAGTCGATTAAATATAGCTTCTTCTCACTATGAAATTCAAAAGACTCATCTTGGTAATACTAATCAAGGCTAGTCTGGAGCTTCTGCAGCTATGGCATGGGGATTAATAATAGTCACTATTGGTCATGAGGGAGAGATCATATCATTTCAAAATTATGGCTTTCCTATTCGTATTTGAGAATACCAGTATTTATAATTAAGTGGTAGAGCAAGGAAATTTTACCCTCTTAAATTGTGATTTCAGCATAAATACACATCACTATTGAATGCATTCCTCATTTCAACTTGTGTTTAATTTGTTGGCAGTATGGGAATATTGTCACTCTGTCAAGAAATAAAGGCACATATTGATTATTCCAAACATTCCTTACATTTGGAAGAGCATTTTTCTTCAAGCCTACAAGGACTTTGGAATGTCCAACCCTTGACTGCCATTGGCAGGCCTTGACCCTCCCTAAAGAGTAAAGATAGAGGAATTTTTCATCCAAACTCTGTGTGAGAGATAAATACTCAGAATATTCCTTAAGCGGTCTTGGTAAGCTTGTACCTTCCTTAAATATTTCTAGAGACTTTTCCAGCAGAACTGTGAATGAAAGCCTATAATAAAACAAAGCTTATAAACTTTTCTTAATAAGAAGACAAAAGTATTTTCTGAGTTTGAAAATATTCCCTTGACTGCCATTGGCGGGAATTAACCCTCCATAAAGAGTGAGTTGAGTTCTGAAGCAAGGACTCAAGTCTTTTGTGTGAAATCAGATCACGGGCCGATCATAAGATTGAAAACACTTCTCACACATATTGTTAGTCTAGAATTGACAAGAACACACAAAATCAGACTCAAAATTATGCACAATATTAAATTGTATTAGCATAAACATCATCCAACCGTGTAACATCAAGTGGTTGCAAATATATAGAATTACATCAAAAAATCAAAATGATTTGGATGCACTCAAATAGCTCACAAAAAGCAGGCTTACTAAATTAATTAAAACCCCTAAGCTAGAAACATCTCTCTCCAACTCACTCAAGATGCTCATGAATTGGATAAAAATATTTTGGAATGTGAAGTAGAATGAAAATGGAAAAATATGATATATTTTGGAGTGAAAAAGAGGCAAGGTGTGTTGGCCCAAAATCTAGCAGCTGCCAAAAGCACTGGAGCGCCTAGCTTTAGTCTTATCCATCCAAAAGCAGGAAAAAGTTGTGAAAGCACTGCAAAAGCAGGATATGTGCCATTTCCATTCTGGATAGCCAATAAAGCTGGAAGGATGAACAAGGAGGCTCTCAAGTGGATAAGGATGGCATGTGGTGGACCTAGGAAGGAAAATTATAAGTGGCCAAAACATAGTAAAACTACCTAGGAAAGTAATAAAAAGTGAAATAAATTATATCTTAAGTATTAAGTGGGTTTTAATGCTCTAACACCCTCCCTTAAGACTGATTGTAAGTGAAAAAACATATCATAAATATTAGGGCCCAACAACAAAGGCTTGGTCACCATTTACATATCATTGTCAAAAAAAAAACCAAGGAAATGAGGAAAACCTCATGGGACAAAACCCTCCCTCAAAATGGACAAAAAAAAAATTGAAACACGGTCTTCAAGAAGCCTTCACATCATGTTCATCCACTCCAAGCAGAAACTTAAGATGGCTGAAAGTATTCTCTGTGAAGGATTTAGTGAAAATGTCAGCATTTTGCTCAGCAGTGGGGAAATACTCCAACACAATCAATCTCTTGTGCACTAGACTCTAGATGTAGTGAATTTCCACTTCAATGTGCTTGGTTCTTTGTCTGAGTACTAGATATGACAATATCCTTATAGCACTCTGATTATAAACCCAAAGAAAAGTGGGAGTGCTAAATTCAATCCGGAACTCACCAAGAATTCCTTGCAACCATATGCACTGAGTAGCTACATTCACTGCTCCCCGGTACTCTACCTCTGTTGAAGAGAGTGAAATTTCACTTTGATATTTGCTAGACCAACATATAGTACCTCCTAAAAGCATGAATACAAACCTGGAAGTGGACTTCCATTCTATGCTATCTCTACCCCAATCTAAGTCAGAAAATGCAACTAGATCCAATGAGGAATTGGCAGCATGGTGGATCCCATGTGTCTTGGTGCCTTGCACAAAGTGCAAGATTATTTTTGTATCCCTCCAATTGAGATCATGTGGCTGATCCATATACCCTGAAACATGACTTAGTGCATATGCCAAATCTAGTCGGGAGTGAGTCAAGTACAACAGGATTCCAACTAGTTGCATGTAGAGAGTGTTGTTCATCAATGGTGTAGAATCCCCTTCTTCTAGCCCGAATCCTGAAAGGAAAGGAGTCTTTACAGCCTTACATTCTTCCATCTTGAACCTTTTTAACATATCAAAAGAATATTTATACTGACATACAATTATTACATTTGGTGCCCAAGTGATCTCAAGCCCCAAAAACTACCTGAGAATCCCCATGTCTGTCATGGAGAAAGCTTGATGCAAAGTTGTCTTCAGTGATGAAACTTCATCAGTGGCACTTCTTGTGATTAGTAAATCATAAAAATATAAGAATATAATCACAACATTACCATTGGTGTGCTTAATATACACATTCAAATCATATTTGCATCGGCGAAAATATTGTGTCAGGAGGAAATGGTCCATTTTTGCATACCAAGCTCTGGCAACTTGCTTAAGTCCATATAGTGATTTCCTTCACCTGAAAAAAAAGTGATGGATCTGAAACATAGCCTTCAAGTTGTTGCATATAGATCTCCTCCTTGAGATCACCATGAAGAAAAGAAGACTTCACATCCATGTAATGAACTGCCCAACACTTTGTTGTTGCAATTGACAAAACTAATCGAATAGAATCCATTTTTTCCACTGGGGAAAAAGTATCATTATAGTCCAAACATTGGACTTGTGAAAATCCCTTGGCCACTAACCTTTATTTGTTCTTTACTGCATTAGAATCAGTAGCCATATTAGTCTTTTAGATCCATTTGCATCTTACTAGCTTTATGCCCTGTGGAAGCTTGACTAGCTCCCAAGTTGCATTCTTATGCAAGGAATGGAACTCTTCATCCATAGAATATCTCCCTATTGGAACTTATGAGGCTTATTCATATGTTTTAGGATCTGATTCAATCATGAGAAAACATTTCTCAGTGAGATTTGGATCCCTTATTGAAAGTGCATTCTCATATTGTGACCTTGTCTTCTTGAGATCCTAAGGATTCCCAGCAAGTTCACCAGCACCTTCTATGGTTTTTGCTGCTCACTTTGGACTTGTTGGTGATATTGGGTCTGAAACCATACAATAAACATCTAAATCTAAATATTCATCATCGGAATCCTCATTCAACTCTTCATTTTCTTCTTCCGGTGGTGGTTGAGAAGACTCTAGTCCAATCTCAACTCCTTGTAGGGTCTCTTCCTCAAACTGAACACTTATTTCTATGAATTATTTATGGGTTATCAGTGTTGTCAATATGGAATATGGTTTTCATTGATGTCAAAAGGATCTCAGTGGTGACAAATGAATAACCAAGGACATGATGGCAGAGTGAACTCAGTGAAAGTCAAAGGAAAGACAAAAGCAGTGATGAATGGCATGGATGATGATATGGCAGATATGACAACATGGAATGACATAGATGATGATGTGGCATGAAGTTGAAGTCATTGTTACATCATTCTAGAGAAATTTGTCAATTTGGAGAAATTCTGAGAAATGGCTAAGTATTGGAAAATTGGTCCAAGTGGCCTTAAGAGAATGGCTAAGATAAACCTTGGAGTGTTTGAAAAGGTGACTTGAAAATTGAAAAGTGACTTTAAGAAATATTTGTGAAATAAGAAAGCTAGATAAGTTACATGAAATATTCATTATGTTATTACGATGAGTTAAGTGGTTAATGAAGTATTATTAAAAAGAAAAGAAAAAAACTTGGAATTATTAAAGAAAAGAAATTAGAAGAATAAAGTCTTATTAAAAAAAAAACGGGAGAAGATTGAAGATTAAAGAAAGAAGGTTAATAAGAAGGAAGGTTAAATAAGTAAGGTTAAAAAGACTAAAAATAAAATTATGTGAAAGTAAATTCAAGCCCATGGTTTTTGAAACCTTGGTAATTGCCCATGGTATTTAGAAAGGGATATTAAAAAGGAAATGATTAAGTGAAAAGGCAATCTTTAAAATCTAAATAGTATTGCTAAAATAAAATTACAATTACCTTAAAATTTTGTTACACAAAATGAAGAGGTGCCTGGAAATGGAAGGTAAAAGAATGTTTAATTAATTAATTAAATGGTTAAACAAAATTCTAAAATAAATGTGAAATAAAGTAGAGATTCGAAAAGGCATCAAAATGAAAGGCCATGAGGTTCATTTGAAAAGATGCAATGATCCATAAAGAATGAAGAATATATATAGCAGAAGATGGAAGTGGATTAGTGTGTCTCTTGTGTTGAATAATGAAGATCTAAGAAAGGCAGCCCAATAGTATAATTCGAAGCAGAAGCATAAGAAGATAGGAGTATGAAGATCCAGAATTAAAGAGTGTTTTGTATAGCTGAGATCTGAAGTAGCATTGAATACCAGAAAAAGAGACCAGGCTGAGTGCACATTCAAGGAGAATAGGAGTTGAATAGAAGACCTATGTAGAAGCAAAGTAAAGAGGGCAGTGAAGACCTATGTAGCAGTAAGAAAGACACCAAGTGAAGAAAGTAAGAAGACCAAGTTGAAGAAGTTATGAGAAGTTTTATAATAATCAAGCAAGGGTTGTAGGGTGGTGCTAGGGTAGGCTACATGCCTGCAAGGGGGTCTTAGCCTCCTTCTAGTAGTGGCTGGAAAATCAGGGTATAGGTGTATACTTGTTTGTAGGGGCAGGAAGAAACTAGGGTGTGGGTGCATCCTTCAGTAGTGGCTAAGAAATTTTGGGATTGTGGTCTCTAGCAAGTGGTTGCTTGCAAATAACTATTGTAAATATAATTTTGCAGTATAGAAATAGTTGGTGGTTTACCCAATTGGGGTTCCACGATAAAATCTGTGTTTTGTGTATCTTGTTGATTCAATGTTTTGATTAAAGTTTAAATAAGTGGTTTAAGTGGTAAAAAGTTAACAATATTGATTCACCCCCCCCCTCTCAGTATTGACCAACTTCCAACAATTGGTATTAGAGCCGGATTCTTCACTAATAGTTTAACCACTAGAAGGAAGATCCTATTAAAAACCACTATGGATAAACAAGAAGAGATTTACATAGAAAATGGATCTCCAATAATTGGAAAAAATAATACATATTTTGGAGTACCAGAATGGAAATTTATCTAAAGGCATTGGAACCTGATGTATGGAATGTAGTGATCTATGATTACATCCCACCAAATAGAATAAGGACTCTAGCTCAAAAAAAATCCAAGGAAAGTAACTCAATGGCAATGGATACAATCCCTGATGGATTACCTGATGATGTCAAAAATAAGATTGGACCATGTGTCTTAGCCAAGGAACTCTGGGTCAAATTGGAGAATGTTTTTTCAAATGAAGAGATAGCACAAGCAAGCCTTTCCATTTGCAAGTATGATAGTGAAGATATAACTGAAGATGAAGAAAATCTATTCATAGGGACAATAACTCAAGCTTCAGAAGATAATTCAGATGTGGAAAGAAAGGTGAACTTAGAAGCAGAACTCATAAGTGCCTTTAAAGAATTGAGCAAAAGCAGGAGGAAGAACAATTCGTTGGAAGAAAAATTTTCAAAGTATCAAGAAGAGCAGAAGTCAAATGAAGAGGAAGTCAAGATTCTATGAGAACTGTACATTTCAAGACAACAAGTGATGGCTAGCATGGAAGAGGCTGAGAGCCTAAGACAGGAAGTTTCTAACTTTAAGAAAGAAATAAAGGAGCTAGAAGACCAGCAGATCATTAATGAGAAGCTCAAGAAAGAAATACAAAGATCTAAAAAACTTGAAGAAGAAGTTACTCTACTTAGGAAGAAGCTTGATGAAGAATCTCTTAAAACAAAGTCTAAGAACAACTCAAAGACTTTAGATGACATCTTGAGTAGCCAAATACCATCAAGTGACAAAACGGGTTTAGGGTATGACAATGAAAGGAAGCCAGAATGTTCCTCCTTCAAAAACCGAGAAAGAAATAATAGAAGTTATGTTGCTACAGTAAAGAATCCAATTATTAAGAAGGAAAGGAATAAATCTGCTCCCTCCTCTGAGATTAAAGACAGAACTAGCATGATACTTAAAATACCAATGACAAGCAGGGTCTAGCAGATCTTTCTTGGTCATTTATACACGTAATAATTTTGGACATATGGCCAGAGAATGTAAGATAAGGAAGAATGCTTCAGTAGAAGGTCAAGAACAAAAGAAGGGATGGAAGAGGATGGAAGGTTTGAAGCAGAAAGGTCAAAGATTCCTCAAATATGAAGGAAGTTTCTATGGCTATTGTCACTACTATCACAAGTTTGGTCACAAGTCAGTTGATTGCATAATCAAGAGAAAAGATCTAAGTAGGGAATCCAAGATACAAACAAATTCAGGAAGTAGGGCACTTCATGGGAAGATTTGGAGAAGAAAGGAAGACTCCAAAGATGTAGAAGAAACAATGATTTTAAACATCAAATAAGTCTCCCAAGATGATAAGGAGCATAATAGTGTTGTAGACAAGAATAACATCCATTATGATGGAAAGCATGATGAAGACATTTAAGAAGAAGTAAGTGATGGTGGTGGAGCTGAAGTTGAATGTTTGTACTAAAAACTCCCATGACTTAGAAGAGAGCTATGAAAAGAACATTAGAAGGGATCATAAACTCAAGGGGAGTTAATATCAGAAAATTGCAATTGGTACTTGAAAAATGTATTTTGGTAAGAAGAGAAGAATGTTTTGAATTTGCTATGAAAACAAGAAGAAGAAGTAAGAGTACTTGGTAAAAGCTATCTTCCTCAAAAACAAGAAGAAGTGTATAAGTGACAAATTGGTATTAGCTACCACAATTGGATTTGATCTCAGTTTTGAAGATGGTATTGTTGGCAAGAAGAGAAGCACATTGATAGGGAGTCCATAAACTCATCATCAAAATTATCATTCAAAAACCAAGCTACAAGAAGGTAAAGAAGAAAGATTCATAATGTTTAGCACCAAGTCTAAGTTAAACAAGAGGAAGAGAAGACAAAGAGATAAGGAGAAGTATATTAGCAAAAGCAGTTGCCTAATAGGGAACAATTGGAAAATTCTATGTCAAGTTGGTTACAACAAAGGGCATAATAGGTTATCCTTTGTCATTGTTGTCAAAGGGGGAGAAGGTTTAGGTGTTGCCATCAATGCCAAAGGGGAATATTTTTGGCAATATGGAATATGGTTGTCATTGATGTCAAAAGGATCTCAGTGATGACAAAGGAATAACCAAGGACATGATGGCAAAGTGAACTCAGTGAAAGTCAAAGGAAAGACAAAAGCAGTGATGACATGGCATGGATGATGATATGGTAGATATGATGACATGGAATGACATAGATGATGATGTGGCATGAAGTTGAAGTCATTGTTACATCATTCTAGAGAAATTTGTCAGTTTGGAGAAATTCTGAGAAATGGCTAAGTATTGGAAAATTCGTCCAAGTGGCCTTAAGAGAATGTCTAAGATAAACATTGGAGTGTTTAAAAAGGTGACTTGAAAATTGAAAAGTGACTTTAAGAAATATTCATGAAATAAGAAAGGTAGATAAGTTACATGAAATATTCATTATGTTATTACTACGAGTTAAGTGGTTAATGAAATATTATTAAAAAGAAAAGAAAAAAACTTGGAATTATTAAAGAAACGAAATTAGAAGAATAAAGTCTTATTAAAAAAAAATGGGAGAAGATTGAAGATTAAAGAAAGAAGGTTAATAAGAAGGAAGGTTAAAGAAGTAAGGTTAAAAAGACTAAAAATAAAATTACGTGAAAGTAAATTCAAGCCCATGGTTTTTGAAACCATTGTAATTTACCATGGTATTTAGAAAGGGATATTAAAAAGGAAATGATTAAGTGAAAAGGCAATCTTTAAAATCTAAATAGTATTGCTAAAATAAAATTACGATTTCTTTAAAAATTTGTTACACAAAATGAAGAGGTGCCTGGAAATGGAAGGTAAAAGAATGTTCAATTAATTAATTAAATGGTTAAACAGAATTCTAAAATAAATGTGAAATAAAGTAGAGATTCAAAAAGGCATCAAAATGAAAGGCCATGAGGTTCATTTGAAAAGATGCAATGATCCATAAAGAATGAAGAATATATATAGCAGAAGATGGAAGTGGATTAGTGTGTCTCTTGTGTTGAATAATGAAGATCTAAGAAAGGCAGTCCAGTAGTATAATTCGAAGCAGAAGCATAAGAAGACAGGAGTATGAAGATCCAGGATTAAAGAGTGTTATGTATGGCTGAGATCTGAAGCATCATTGAATACCAGAAAAAGAGACTAGGTTGAGTGCACATTCAAGGAGAAGAAGAGTTGAATAGAAGACCTATTGTAGCTAGGGTTTTACCCCTAGCTTGTGCAAATGAGCACCTACTAAGGAGAATGGACTCCTTAGTAGCAGTTCAGTAAATGTAAATAATTAAGCTAAAACAGAAATAGAAACTACTCTAAAACATGTGCATGAAAAATAAACAACAAATTGTAAACAAGGGTTTTGTATTAATCTTACCTTCAATGTGAAGGTTGATGAAGCTCCTTGCAATGTCCAAGAGGGTTGCTCCAAGCTCCAATGTGCTCCTTCTCTTTCTCCAATGGTGGGAATGGGCCAAAAGAGGCTCTCAAGGTGAAAGTAGTTCAATGGTGAACTAGGGTTTCGAGAGAGATTTTGGCAGAGTAAGGGTTTACTTGATTGTGGATATGAAATAAGGGATCTCCATCACCTATTTATAGTTTTTTGGTGGTGGAGTGCTGACCCATGGTTTTAGGAAACACATGGTTTAGGGCAGCTGTATAGGGTTTTTTTTCTCATTTTCCTCATTATTTTATATTTTTTATTCCCTTTTTAGGGGATTTTTGCTATTTTTGGAGGAAAAGGGGGTTTTTTAGCCTTTTTGTGGCTATTTTGATGGTTTTGTGGCCTTTTGGAGGCATTTTAGGCCTTTTGGAGGCTTTTTAGTGGGATTTTTTGGGTTTTTAAGGGAAATATGGTAGGAAAATGGACAAATGAGCCATATAATGTGGTAGATGAGGTAGTGAGCACTTTTTGGGTGTTAACAGATTACCCCCTGATGTGCGAGGGTAGGAGCTCATCGTATGGCCGATGGACATCATAAGTCATGAATGGTTTTCCTGGGGTGTGGAGAGAAGAGAAAAAACAAACTGAAGCCCGGAACAATGATCCCGAACAACTGCAAGAACTAAAAGTACATAACCTCAATAATGGATGAGGAATCATCTGATCATATGGACGAGGCGGGCATTCCCATGCTCGTATCAGGATATAACATAATAACAATGGGGACCTGAAACATACATGACCTCAAATACTGACTGAGGAATAATCTCAATATATGGACGAGGCGGGCATACCCATGCTCGTATCAAGATACATAAACAGAACTGTGAGGCCTGAAAAAAGGGGGACCTGTAAGATACATAGATAACCACTGTGTATATCATAAGTGTCCAGAGGGGACACAACACTGGGACATACTGTTGGGCGGACCATGTGTAATCTGAAGAACTGGTGCACTGGAATATCAACAGTGCTGTTGAATGTGGTACCAAAGGAACTGATGAGCTGCTAGATCATAGTGACTGGGAGCAACAACCTCGATGGTACACTGAACTGGAATAAACCTGGGTACTCAAGGAAGCATAGAACTGGATGGCTTCCGAATACAATCGCCAACGCAGCCCGGACATCCACAGGAACATATAACTGGTCATTCCGAAGTGACTCACCAATGTGCTAGAGTCAGGGGAAATGCGGGTTCTTCGACTAAAAACTTATGGGATGTAATCCTACGCGATCCTCAACGATGCGATCAAGGTGCTGAAGTCGAGCATGTGAGGAACAACCACTCGGAAAGGCAATGATGACTCCTCTCAGAATGATCCGTAGGCACTTACCACAGATGGTGATAAGTCCAAGGCATAGGGACCTCTGGGCCTATCCTCTGGAATAGAGGAGCTGTCGTCGACAGAGGGAGACCTGCAACTATCAAGGCAATGATGTTTCCTTGACAGGAGCGCGAGGTGAAGAACCGAAATGTAATAGTACTGATGGCAGGACTGACAAACTGTGGGGGGACAACTGGGTAAGTAGAGTGGGTGGACTCAAACTTCCTTTGTTCAGAGTATGATAATGGGAATGATCTGGCAGCATATGAAACTGATTGAGGGGAAAGGGATCATAGCTGTATTGGATAGGGGAGGGTGATTGGTCTGAGGGAGACTCAAGCTGTGGTACAATGGCAAGAGACTGCAGAATACTCTGAACAAAGGCAACCTGATTGGGGGTGCTGCCGAGATGATTGATCAAAGTGCCAGGAGGCACGGGAGGGGACTTCTTCATGGGTTAAGGAACTAGAAGAAGTGTGTGTAAAATGATACTGTCGTGTGGATTTGACGAGCCCAGGACAGTTCATGCTCGTGGTTGCTTTCAATTTTAAGGAGTCTGAAAGCGATAAGAAGACTCTGAAGTAATGGAATGGTACTGTCGTGTGGATTTTACGAGCCCAGGACAGTTCATGCTCGTGGTTGCTTTCAATTTTAGAGAGTCTGAAAGCAAGTAAGAAGACTCCAGGGGGTTGCTTTTTCGTAGATTTAGTCTCCAAGGCCCAAAGAAGCATAAAAGGATGCAATGAAGAACTCTTCTAGCTGGTGTAACTAGAGTATTCCTTTTTCGTAATTAGTCTGCCAGGTCCGGAAAAGGGTTAAACTTATACCAGATAGACGCCCTTTCAGGTACTTTAGCGAGCATGAAAGGAAGCAAGATTGCTCGGCGATCTTTTCATTCTTTTAGGAGTCAGAAAAGAGCTTAACAGAAACTCCCTAAGTGCCTTTTTCGTAAAGGACTTGTCCGGCCCGAAAAAGGGATAAAATTATACCGAACAAAAGGAATGGCCAGGCAAGGAGGAAGTGTTCAATCAAGGATCAATAATGATGACCAAGAGCGAGGGTAGGGGGGAAACACTGGTGGGCCTCCTTGCGGGGTAGATGAAATGGTGGCAAAATAACAAAACATTTGCAGTATGACAGGAGTGAATGGCTCATGTAAAAATGTGGAACAATCCGATAGCGGCCGATGTGGCGCGCAAACTGAGGCAGCAAGGTGTTGGGACACAATGTTGAAATTGTACCAAGTGAGAGCGAGAAATGATCTCAAGCATCATCACGAGCTCGGAAGAATGAATCCGGCGATATAAAGGGTGTCAAAAACGGATAACGGCCGATGTGGCACGCAAACCGAGGCGACGAGGGTGTTTTGGAAAAATACCCAAAAAATCGGGGGGTGAGAGCAAGAAATGATCTCAAGCATCGTCACCGGATCGAAAAAATGGTTCCGATGATATAAAACATGCTAAAAACGGAGAGCGGCCGATGTGGCACGCAAACCGGGGCGACAAGGTGTCGGGACACAATATTGATATTGGTCCTAGTGAGAGCGAGAAATGATCTCAAGCATCATCACGGGCACGGAAATATGAATCCGGCAGTGCAAATGGTGCGAAAAATGGAGGTCATAAGGACTCCGGAATGGTCAAAGGAAAAAATGAAAGATACAAGTGAGATGTGACCTCAAAAATGGTTGAGATCACAAATGCAAAAAAGTGAGCAGGGTTAATGACCTGCCCCCATGCTATGTGCACAGGGTTTGTGATTGTGGATCACATCTGTGTTGGTTTTAACGATGGGTTCATTGACATGCTGAGATAGATGTGATGGGGAAGGTTCAAAATGATTGATCATGCCCCTTATCCCAGGGTCGAGGTAATCTATTATGCCCCTTGACTCAGAGGTGTCAAGGTGGTGCTGTTTCTGGCGAACAGGGGGTACATCAGGCCAGGTGTCAATGTGGTGCTCTATAATGGCAGGGTCAAGACCGGGAATTTCGGTATAGGACCAGGCAAAGACATCACGGAATTCTCGGAAGAGTTTTCTGTACTCCTCAATCTCTTGTTTGCTGCAGAATGCTCCTAAAGTGATGAGTTCAGGGGCACGTCCAGGGGCAGCGATATCAATTTGGATGACAGGTGAGATGTTAGCCATGTTACCTTCTTCAAAGGCGTCAGGAGCAGGAATAGGGTCCTTAAACCAGTCAACCTTGGTGGGAAGGAAGTCTTTGGATTCAACCGCAAATTGGGTAGCGGTGCTAGAGGAAGATGTTTATGGGATGAAGTAGGAACGATGATGCATATCATCCCAGGGATAATCCGGGGCAGTAAGAGCCTCGAGAATCTCCTCATTAGTACGGAAAGTTTGCGTCGTCAAATCGGTTGACGAAGGAGTAGTGGTGGAAGAGATCATATAAATGGTGTTAACCTCTCCTGAAGGGGAAGAGTCTGGGGGGTAGATCTCCTCAATGGTAGGTGGTGCCGTCTCAAGATCCAGATTGTTCATCTCATAGAGAGCTGCTCTGTAATCGGGTAGATCGGGACAATGATGTGAGTAATGTCCGTAAATACCGCATATGGCGCAGGGGTGGTTGGTACGTAGGGACTTATCTTTAGGCTTGGGAGTGGGGTTTAGTTCGACAGTCGGGATGTTGGGGTCATCGTCGAGCATCTGCATGTGCTTCTGTAATGCTGGTAATTGTGGGCATTGGTGGGTCGCATGGCCCAACTTGTCGCACAGCGAGCATTTGGGAGGATCACGAAATACTGGAGGGTTTTTGACTGTCTCGGGAGGTGGTACAGCAGTGTAAGGTTGTGGGCCTCTGCCCCCAGTGGGTTTGGGAGTAGGAGGGGGAGTCATGGAGGACGAAGGGGTAGAGACACCAGGAGGTGGCTGAGAGGTAGTAGCCATGGGTTGCACCGGTTAGAGGACGACGTCTGGTGTCAGCGGGCGAACGAGAGGCGAAAGATACCATACGGGTAATCCCAAAGCTAACCCAGGGAGGCTAAGGGTAGCCATGACCGGGGCGCTTACTACTCCCGATGGAGGGACTAGGAAGGGGATCGTATGGATAGGTGTAACACCAATGTGGCTAGGTACCAATGGTGGTTTAGGCAACAAGGGTGGTTGATTGTTAGGTGGTTGGTTGTCGTGGGACAAGGTACATAAGTCAAACACTTCGGGCGTAGGTGACAGGGGAGGAATGGATTGAAAGGTGGAGGTCATCGGCGCGTCTGAGTATATTCCAGGCCCCGTAGAGGAAACAAACGAGGTGGTGGCACGAGAAACAGGTTGTTCAACCATGGGGAGAACATTTTCAGGTGCCGCGGGAGCACTGGGATCATAGTAGGTGAGCTGGTCAACCTTAACCACGCGTCCCACATGGGGGAACATCATGGTGCGAAAGATGGAAGAGGCAACTGCCCGCATGGCATACATATAGCTGCGGCCAAGTAAAAGGTTATAATCCAATTGGGCATTGATTACCTCAATGTCAATAAGTACAGTTTTGCCACCTAACTGGACGGGGACATTGGCTAGGAGGCCTTGGGGCTGAGCCGAACGACCGTCATAGGCGCGTAATGCAGTGGTGGACTACTGGAGAGGGGGGGATCCCAACTTCTGCCATACGAATGTAGACATGACGCATGTGGAGGCACCTTCATCGATGATGCATCAATGGATGACAAGATTCCGAATGGAAACAGAAACTTGGAATGCTAGGGTGGAAGGCAGGCGAGGTTCAGACTGGTCTAAATCAAATGCCATCAGATTCGAATCATTTGGGTCAATCCCCCCAATGGCGGAGAGTAAAGTCTTGCGCTGGGAAGGGCAATTCTTCAAGACTTCTAACGCAGACATGGCTACGGGGGATTGGGCTAGGTCGTCTACAATGTTGTAGTTTAACGCAGCGCGCGCATTGGGATTATTGTTGATACGGCGAAGTGGGAAACGAGGTGCCTTGGGAGCACCATCAAGTGGAGGTGGAGGTATACGTAACGCTTGATCGGTGGGATGGGCGTTAGTAGGTTTATCAGTGGGAGGTACGTCAGTGGTGGAGCCATACTGGTTCCGACGAGTCTGGAGGTTGACGTCAACGGATGACATCATCAACAAGTGGTGAGTTCCCGAGTCAAACATGGGTTGATCGGGAGCAGCGTACGTGATCTGCTGTTGGGGTTGCACGTTGGCTTGAGGAGGAGCCAACGGCTGAGTGTTCACGACGCCTTGGGTTGGTAATGGGTTTTGCAGCACCAAAGGTGGCTGCTGAGGTTGAGGGGGGTTAGGAGGTGCCTGAGGAGCTGCCTGCCCTTGGCGGTGGGCATCGTCAACCCAGAGTTGCCTAGCTCGCTCCAAGTGTGGGCAAGCATGCGTGTAGTGGCCATAGACCCCGCAAATAGAACACGGGTGGTTTGTTCGCAAATTGGGGTTTTTAGCCTGCTTGGGAGGGCGATCAAGGTTTTGGTTAGCAGGGACTGCATTATTATTGTTGGGGGGATTCGCTGGTTGACCAGCTTGGTCTGTAGGTTGGTTGTTCCCCCGATTACGGCCCTTTCCGCGGTTTTGTTGGCCCTGGTTGCATTGGTTGTTCTGGTTTTGCTGCGGGTTTTGTTGGGCATAAACTTGCCCTTGGGCAGCAGGTGGATTCTGAGGTTGCGCAGGTGCTGGAGCAGGCTGCGGAGGATGATATGTAGGTGGAGGCTGCGTCGGTGTAGCAACTTGAGGGGGTTGCTGATATGTCTGCAGAGCAGGTTGTGGGTTTGCCGCAGGGGCTGCCTGTGGCGGATAATAAGCGGGTGGTGCTTGTGAGGGCGCAGGAACTGGGGCAGCCTGCTGAGGGTAGTAGGGCTGAGGTGCGACCGGGGGGGCATAAGCGGAAGTCGCATGACCGAAGCACTGCGGTGGACATGAGGGTCCATGGGAATGGTGGTGATGTGTCATGGGAGCATACGAGTTGGTTGCTCCAGACTGTGACGTAGCCCGCGAAAGGTCGGGGCCAGGGTTAGGACGTGCTATGGAAAATGGTTGGGGATGCGAAGACACACGGCCAATGATGCCGTCTGCAGCGTGGGATGCCCCCGGTGCATCATGCGAGGATGGATCTCCGCGAGGGGCGTCAGGTATAATGGTATAAAGGTAACCTGACTGGGCGTAAATGAGGTCGAACTGTTGGGCCTTAAGGATGGCCTCTTCTTCAGACTGGGGTCTTTCTGATGCCACATCCTTAGCAATAACAGGGAGAAGGGATTTGAGGAACCAATCTAGGAAGATACGGTCATCTAGTTTGATCTTGCATAAGCTACGGCGTCGACGCCACTCATGGATGTGGTCCGTGATATGGGTATCCATATTTTGTCTGCAGGATAGGAGGATCTCAACGCCCGCATCATAGCGGACAGGCAGCTGGAAGAACTGCAGGAAGGTCGAGGCAAGGGAAGCAAAGGTGGCATGGGTCCCATGAGGTTGCTCGATATACCACTTGGCTGCAGAGCCAGTGAAGGTGCGCTGTAAGAGACGAAGGCGAACAGAGTCATCCACTATGGAGTTGGAGGAACACCATAGGTGGAAAGACATGATATGGTTTTGTGGGTCCTCACCTGCCTTACCCTCGAACTTAGGGATGTCAGAGGGGAGCTTGGTAGGCATATGAGGCCACGTAGGGTCGTGTCGAATAGGATCGTTGGTCAATCTGGCCAGGTCAGGTAGGTTGAGGCTAGCCATGAATGGCAAACTGGAAGGAGGATGTGACACAGTAGTGGGTTGGACCAAGTTGGGGCCAATGCCCCCAAGTGGAGGGACAGGGTTTGGGATGGTTCCCCCAAGTGGGGGAACAGAGGTAGTATAGGAGGGGCCTGCACCACCATGTGTAGTGTGAACCACTGATGAAGTGGGAATAGGTATCCCAGCTACAGGAATGGGTGCAGTGAGGGGAGTAGTAAATGGGGGCCCCATGGAGGGCATACCCAAAGCAGGTGTAGTAACTGGTGTAGTGGTGGATGTGCCACCAATGGTCCCTACAACAAAAGGAGTGGAAGTCACGCCAGCCATGGGGCTAGTAGGGGCAGTGTAAATGGGGTTCTCAGACTCTGTCTCAGAATCGGAGGTAAAGTAAGGTGCGTCAATATCTGGTGACGGAGACCTACGTCGCTGATGAGTGGAGTCAAGTGACAAGGCTCTAGATCTGTGATGAGTGGTATCAACGGATGATGATCGGAATCTATGACGGGTGGTGTCAAGAGAACCGTGCTGTGGGGGCTCGCCCCTGAGGCGTCGAGAATGTCTCGGGGACTCAATGGTGACAAATGAGGTCTAATCTCTGTGGGTTGAGGTGAGTAAAAATAACTCAAAAAATCCTAATGCAACCGAGTGTGCAGAAGGAGAGCTCAAAAACAAGGCACTCAGGCCAACAACCAACTCAAAACACCCACTGCAACAGCTGTGCTACAATAGGTGGAGTAACAACAAAGATGGTCAGAATACCAACAAGCAGCAGGTTTCCTAGAAACATTAAATGGTGGACTCACTAGACCAAAGGGAGGTAAAGGAGCATGCAAACACCTAGCTAAAAGTATTCTGACTCAACTAAACATATCCTCTGCAAGGTGATGAAATCCAAGTCAGACAATATGAGTAGGAAAGCCAAGTGGCTATGATATCCCCCTACCGGGAGGGACACCGGGTAGTCAATCCTAGAAGAATGGAAACTAAGATACCCCGTTCATGACACATCCAGAAAGGTGAATCTGTCGTTTAGTCCGTTGACCGCAATACCCCTATACAGGGATATCCCGCGAACCGCGAAAGGTAGCCCTTCGGTTACTGAATGGAGTGCGGTATTCCACTCAGGCCTCCGGAACCAGTCTCCCGACTTCAACCCTCCTAAGGGAGAGGCCCTCTGATAAACTGGTCGTGACCGTGCCAAAAAGTACTAGGGGATTTTGGTTCCCTATTTGGACAACAACTATGTCTCAAGTGAAAGTGACCGAGGGGTGTTATTGGAATCCTATCCCCCCGACCCTACCTAACTACAAAGATTCTTTTGTGTTCCCCAAGTGGGGTTAGAATGTTGGTTTAGTTAGGTAATTTTTAAGGCTCACTTGAATTATGTGATAGAGTGTGTGCTCGTGAGGTGATGAACCCAAAATAGAAGTGCCACAAGGGGGGAAACTTCTAACTATCAATAATGCTGGAATTGAAACTTTAACTTGCAAAATTTTCTGAATTAAAAATACTGAAATTTTAAAAAGATTCTGTAAAGGGAACAGAAATTATGTCGCAGAAAGGCTGTAGGGAAGTGAGGCTTGCAGGTAGGACAGAGGGCTGTTCAGATGCAGAAAATATTGTAGCAAAAGGGGCTGGGCTCAAATTAGGGAAAAAGTGCAGAGATCAGACCGCGGGTCAGTGGCGAATCGGAACAGGCGGACCGCGGGTTTGAGGGAAACAGACGCGGTCGTGTCGCGGCTTTCGGACCAACAGATGCGGTCGGGACGCAGGAAACAGGAAAAAAGACGCAGTTGGGTCACGGCAAAAAGGCTAATAGACGCCGTCGGGCCGCGGGAAAGGGGCTGGAAACCGCAGTCGGGCCGCGGGAAAATGGCCGACAGGCGCAGTCAGATCGCAGCAAACAGGCTGATTAGCCGCGGTCGGATCGCAGGTAACAGACTTGAATCCACCGGCAGGGTGTCGGAAACCGTCTGAGAGCCGCAGTCGGGTCGCGGGTAAAGGCCTGAAAGACGCGGTCAGGACGCGAATGCAGAGGGAAAAAACGCGGTATGCGGCGGCCGAAAGGGACGACCGAAAGGAAAAAAATTTCTAAACTGAAACCAGAAATTCAAAATCTAGGGGAGTCACCAAAACCTAGGGGAGTCGCCAAAACTATAGCTAGGGTTTTACCCCTAGCTTGTGCAAATGAGCACCTACTAAGGAGAATGGACTCCTTAGTAGCAGTTCAGTAAATGTAAATAATTAAGCTAAAACAGAAATAGAAACTACTCTAAAACATGTGCATGAAAAATAAACAACAAATTGTAAACAAGGGTTTTGTATTAATCTTACCTTCAATGTGAAGGTTGATGAAGCTCCTTGCAATGTCCAAGAGGGTTGCTCCAAGCTCCAATGTGCTCCTTCTCTTTCTCCAATGGTGGGAATGGGCCAAAAGAGGCTCTCAAGGTGAAAGTAGTTCAATGGTGAACTAGGGTTTCGAGAGAGATTTTGGCAGAGTAAGGGTATACTTGATTGTGGATATGAAATAAGGGATCTCCATCACCTATTTATAGTTTTTTGGTGGTGGAGTGCTGACCCATGGTTTTAGGAAACACATGGTTTAGGGCAGCTGTATAGGGTTTTTTTTTCTCATTTTCCTCATTATTTTATATTTTTTATTCCCTTTTTAGGGGATTTTTGCCATTTTTGGAGGAAAAAGGGGTTTTTTAGCCTTTTTGTGGCTATTTTGATGGTTTTGTGGCCTTTTGGAGGCATTTTAGGCCTTTTGGAGGCTTTTTAGTGGGATTTTTTGGGTTTTTAAGGGAAATATGGTAGGAAAATGGACAAATGAGCCATATAATGTGGTAGATGAGGTAGTGAGCACTTTTTGGGTGTTAACACCTATGTAGCAGCAAAATAAAGAGGGCAGTGAAGACCTATGTAGCAGTAAGAAAGAGACCAAGTGAACAAAGTAAGAAGACCAAGTTGAAGAAGGCCTGAGAAGTTTTATAATAATCAAGCAAGGGTGGTAGGTTGGTGCTAGGGTAGGATACATGCCTGCAAGGGGGTCTTAGCCTCCTTCCAGTAGTGGTTGGAAAATTAGGGTATAGGTGTATCCTTATCTGTAGGGGCAGGCAAAAACCAGGGTGTGGGTGCATCCTTCAGTAGTGGCTGAGAAATTTGGGGATTGTGGTCTCTAGCAAGTGGTTGCTTGCAAATAACTATTGTAAATATAATTTTGCAGTATATAGAAAGAGTTGGTGGTTTACCCAATTGGGGTTCCACAATAAATTTTGTGTTATGTGTATCTTGTTGATTCAATGTTTTGATTAAAGTTTAAATAAGTGGTTTAAGTGGTAAAAAGTTAACAATACTGATTCACCCACCCCCCTCTCAATATTGACGAGCTTCCAACAATCAAATCAAGGATTTTGTACCCCTTTGATTCTTTTGAGTAGCCAACAAACAAACATGTCCTACTTTGTGGCTCTAAGGCCCTTCTCTTCTCGGATGGAACTCTATCCCAAGCCTTGACACCAAAAATCCTGAAATGTGTAATATTAGGATTCTTACCACACCAAGATTCATGATGGGTAAATCATTTCAATGATTTATGTGGGACTCTGTGTTGTATGTGGGATGTACATTTGATTTCTTCATCCTACAAATTTGGTGGTAAGGACCTTGGTTCCAGCATACAGGTTTCCATCTCCTTCAGAGATCGATTCTTCCTCTCAGCAACTCCATTTTGCTGAGGAGTGTATGGCACAGTGTGCTGCATGTGGATGCCAGCCACTGTGCAGAGCTGCTGAAAATAAAATTTGATGTACTCTCACCCATTATCAGATCCGATTTCCTTTCTTTTCCTTCCATACTGGTTCTCAACCAAGGCTTTCAAAACCTTGAAATGGCCAAAAACTCCAGACTTAAACTGCAGAAAATAGACTCAACAATACCTAGTATGATCATCAATGAAAGTTAATAGGTATCTAGATTTGTTTAGTGATATGTGATGGAAAGGACCAAAAATATCACTATGGATCAGCTCCAAAGGTTTAGAGGTTCTCAGAGGCCTTAATCTCTCAAGCGTTCTCCCTAGGTGTCTTCCTAGAACACAACCTTGGCAGAATTCCTTTGTGAAAGTGATGTTTGGAAACCCTACAACCATGTTTTTATCATGAAGTTCATGAATATATCTGTAATTTTGATGGCCAAACCTCTCATTCCAAATCTTGCTTTATTCAGAGGCATGAGAGAGGAGCAGTACTGGTGGAGAGATAGGCAAAAACTGTGAAAACTTGTAGACTTTGGTGGAATGATCTGCAGTGCCTAATGCAACAACTCTTCTTATGGAGATCTCAGAGATATCCACATAATTAGGGGTGAAGAGAACTATTTTGGTTGAACCGGTATGGGTCATTTGGTATACAGATAGTAAGTTTTCATCTACACCATGGACGTAAAGGACATTAAAAAATTATCCATTGTCAATATCTACTCTAACTTTACCCTTTGAAGCAGTTTTTGAGTCATCTCCAAGAATAATGATAGGATCTGGGACATCAGAGGAACTGAGAGTAGATATTTTAACACTCCATCATTGTCCTATCTAGCATTATTTCATTTTCCTAGCAGTTGATGATGTCATTTTCCCCCTAGTGTTGTGTAGATGTCATACAGTATCCATCTACCACCTTCTGAGCCCTGCATGCATCATTTTAGGACCACTTTAGTCAATTCCCTATTTTATAGGAACCTACTCATTGTTCCAGTTTAGTCCACCTGGGTTAGCTAACTCTTGTGGGGGTTAGAGCTCCGAATGCAACTGATTGTGGCCTCATGCGCCCTTTTATGATTGTTTTGTATGGAAACTCACTAATGCGCCCTCCTTGGTCAGTTAACTGATTGTGTCTTCTGTTAACTGAGTTTAGGTTCAGTTTGGTTGATTTTGAGTCTTCTAGAGCACTCCAGTGGTGACAATTCCTATGTTAGACCAACTTAGGTTTGAATTCTCCTGTGTGATTCGAATTCTCTCCATTGTAACATCATTGTTCATTATATTGATTATTGGATCATGTGACATTATTCTACTCCTATCTGAGTTCTCATGCATGATTAATTGTTTGCTCATTTTTACTGCAGTTTTCACTCTAACTCATCTTTTATGCTCATTCTTTCTCAATGAGGTCTACTCAGCTCTTAGATCTATTGTGATTTAGAATTTCACATGGTATCAAATCCATTTTAGCGTAGGTTGAGCAATTGCTTTCAGAAGTGCACCCAAAAGCCTCTAGATTTCCACGGCAAATCCCGGTGCCATTGCATTGAATTCATTGCAGAAATCCTTTGAGGTCTAGCCAGGTGTGAAGGATCCAGAAAAAATGAGCCTATTGTATACCACAACCTCCAGATAAGAAGTAGGGGTTAGTAATCAAGTTCACCTATTACCCTTCTATGGAGTGCACAGATTCTAGAATGCTAAAACAACTCCTTCATAATCACCTTCAGTAGGCCTAGTACAGTTAAAAAAATATTTGCAAACCAAGTACGGGCATATAAGGCAAAGGAATGTCAAATTAATTAATGATACCATAAAAAAATAGGGGCATCTGGAAAAAGGCTAATCAAAGTAGCAGATCAAAAGTTGATACCTTGAGATGGTCTGTAGTAGATCCTGCAATCCCATACCCTAGTGCTAGCCTGATAGATTGGAAAGCCAATGAGTATCAAGTGGAGTTCATCAAGTTTGAGAAAATGGAAAAGTTTGACTTCTATAAAAAAACTAGTGACATGATCTGCAAAAAGATTATACAACCCATCAAAATATAGAAGAAACTCAGAGCTGCACTAGAAATATTTGAAGATTTATGGAAGGCAGAAAAGGTGACAGTAAGGGAAAACATGTCACGATCAAAGACCTAGAAAATTAAATAATGGCTTGAAGTGTCAATCCAGGTGATGGATCTCATGTGGCATCCATTTTGAAAGAAAAATACAATGAAATAGCCCATCTCAAAAAATAGTTGAATATCCCAGCAGTTCATCCAATTCATACACCTAAGCTAAGACAAGCTCAAGAGGAGAGCAAAAAGATCTATGCTAGTATGTTGCAATTTAATAAATTGGGTGAGGATTGTTAAATATTGAGCATTAATTCACAATACTCTAGGATCTTCACTGAGAGAATAACATATACAGTATATCAATGCATAACAATCACAATAAGCATGACAAGCATCACAAGAATCAAAAGCATGAGAGACAAGAGACACAGAGTTTCCATGGGGAAAACCCTAAGGTGAAAAACCCCACAACTTCCTCAGAGATAGAGAGAGCAATGGCTCAACCAAAGTACAACCAAAATACACTGAGATAGTCTCCTAGTAGCAGATGATCCTCCTCCTCAGTAGTGCGCCACTTTTTGAGTGAGAGAAGTGTGACTTTTCGAATGATCAAAATAGAGATCTCCCGATCTCTATTTATACTAACCTGTTTGCCCAGTTACACCATGGGGCCGACTTGTCTAGCTAGGTACATCCACAATATAATATATATTTCAGGGCCAACCCCACACATGGTGGTCTAATAACCCATCGGCAAGTACACACACTTGCAACTCTTGTCAATCCACATGACGACACTTCCTTATAGAGGAATAACACATCTCTAATAAGGGTACAATAAATATATATGAAATACATAGATGAAATACATTCCGAAGTTACATATACATCAACACTCCCTCTTGACTAGGAAGGTATTTCTCGACACAGTTCTGCTAGACAAGTCTTCTTCTCAGGATCATCATCATCAATGCATCATCATCATCATCGTCACTACTACTGCTATCTCAACCAATCTCTGAATCTACTCATCATAGGAAGTTCTACAAAGCCAGCCCTTTTTCATACTGGATGTAGGCCTACCACCTGCAGGTCTTCATCATCACTGGCCATACTGTGGAATCCTCAGGACTTATTATGTGCGTCACAAAACCTGGCTACAGCATCCCAGGCTATTACGAGACACATCTCTACCTGTCGGATCTCCTAGGAGCACATTACATGTGACCCATCACAAAACCTGGCTGAAGCATCCCAGGCTGTTACGAGCACACAAACTCTACTTGTCGGATCTCCCAGGAGCACATTACATGTGATCTCACCACAAAACCTGGCTGAATCATCTGAGGCCCTTTTTTATCCTATCCAGATCTCCTAGGACCAAATTACATGTGGTCCACCACAAAACCTGGCTGAAGCATCTAAGGCCTTTTTCATCCTGTCCAGATCTCCCAGGAGCAAATTACATGTGGTCATGGCAAAACTTAGCTGAAGCATCTGAGGCCTTTTTCATCCTATCCAGATCTCCCAGGAGCAAATTACATGCCATAGGACAAAACCTCGCAAGATCATCTCAGTATGTTACAGGTACACAACTCCGACTTGAAGATCTCCCAGGGCACAAATTACATGTCCTTCCAGAGCAATGTCTTGAAAGAGCATCCTAGGCTGTTATGGGTACACAACTCTGACCTATAGGATCTCCCAGACATGCTCATCTACACAACCTAATCCACGGCCACAAAGTATCATTTGATACTCACCATACATCATCCTGATGTACACATGATCATCCTGATCATCATCACTGCATCGTCCTGATGCATGTCATCTAGAGAAGCTCATCATCCATGATCACCCTGATCATACAATGCATCTACCTGATGCATACCAAGTATCTACCTGATACATATCATCATACACAGTGTATCCACCTGATACATAGATACGTGATCCACACAATATATCCATCAACATACATGATCTACCTAATCATACCTGATACATATCAACATACATGATCTACCTAATCATACCTGATACATATCAACATACATGATCTACCTAATCATACAATGTATCCACCTGATACATATATAGATACATGGTCCAAGCATCCAACATGATGCATATACAAAATACATACAAATGATCCAACCGATCATATCCAGCATCCAACATGATGCGTACATACATATAAATGATCCAACTGATCATATCCAGCATCCAACATGATGCATACATACATACATATAAATGATCCAACTAATCATATCCAGCATCCAACACGATGCATACATACATACATATAAATGATCCAACTGATCATACAAAGCAAAAACTAGAACATCATCCTGATGCTCATCATCCAGCGCTTACATCCACAACCATGTGAAGGATCCTCCTTCCAACATGCTTGGAATGGCTTCAACAAATGTGTCCATCACTTCTTCCTCGAAGTGTCCTCGATCTGAAGAACACCAAGCCTCTCCCTGAAGTACTCGAACTTCACCCTGGCTAGTGGCTTCGTCAGCACATCTGCAATCTGCTCGTCCATCGCAACATACAGGAGCTTCACAACTCCTCTCTGCACGATATCCCTGATATGGTGATATTTGATCTCTATGTGTTTCAACCTATCATGAAACACTGGGTTCTCAGATAGCTTCACACAACTCTGGTTATCGTAGAAGATACCAGTAGCATCCAATGGGAGATCAAATAACTCAGACAGTAGCTTCTGTAGCCATATTGCCTCACAACTAGCTGAACAGGATGCAACATACTCTACCTCAGCTGTACTCAGTGCTACACAGGACTGCTTCCTTCTAAACCAAGAGATCACACCTGATCCCATACTGAAGCAGCATCCAGATGTGCTCTTCCTATCTGCAGCACTGCCAGCCCAATATGAATCAACATAACCCTGCAAGAGCCAAGTTATTCAATCTATTTGTTATAATGGCGTCGCGTCTTACCCGCTCTATTATATCTGAAGTTACTTCTCATTCTGTCGAGTCTGATATAGATGCTGAGGTAGAAGATCCCTCTTCATGGAATCCTCCTGCCTTACATTCTACTGATATCTATAAACAACCCACTATGTCATTTTTCCATAAAAAAATGTTTTAAAAGAAGTCGAAGTAACTATTAAAATCTCTGGACACGCAACTCGAATCATTGCTTTACAACTCTTTATAGATGAAGAGTTGAAGAAATTTAGACCGTATTGCAAAGACAAGAAATATTCCTATTTACATTTTGGGGGGTGTAGAATTGGCCTTGCTCCATTATTCCATCATGGAATTAATGCTCCCTGTATGAATGAACTATTTGATACCCGTCATCTTAATTATGAGCATGCTCGTATCAGAACCATAATTGGAAATCTTTCTAAGGGATGTCAATATGGCACCATCTTTCCTGATTACTCCATCAGTCTAGCCGATAAACACCTTAAGGACTGTTGGAAATTAATGGTAGGTGTCCAAGGTTTATCTATGGTAGATGACAGTGAATATTTGTCAGTCATTATTCAGACCTCCTTCCAGCTCACCAATACTGTCCATCCCAAGTTAAAGCAACCAGTCTTAAGAGATTGTGTAACCGTAGGATTAACTAATGCTGATGTTGAAGGGGTGACATATGATGATATAGGTCTTCCATCTAATTGGTATTTCCAATACCAGGCTATAGAAAATGGTCCTAAGAAATCTAAATCAAAACGATAGCCGCAGATAATGGAAAGATCCATATTATTCCTGAATTGCCTGAAGCCCATAATCCTATTGTCAAACCCAAAAGATATAGTCTTCCTCATATAAGAGAAGATGTTGGACCTTCTAGAATCTCTGAAGGTTCTATTGAAGATTATGAGAAGGCCAAACAAAAGGCTCAATCAAAGTCATCCGTTCCTAAAAATAAACCTGTTGATTTGTATATACACAAATCCAAACCTTTTTTTAGTCAAAAAATGTTTCATCCTCGTGTACAGTTTGTTCCAGTTGATGAATGGACATACCAGAACCATCGTTTTGTAAAAGGGGGGAAGTGGCCTCCAAAAACAAAGTTTTGTACTACTTCTTCTGAATCCAAGCAACCTCCTACAAGAGCTGACTGTGCTCCATTGATTGAGCATACTTCTTCCAATGCAAATGACTTAGATCAATTATATCAAGTAGGAAATTATCTAACTACTTGGTGTTCTTATGTCGAAGATGTAATCGATGATCTAGGTTGTCAAGGAGATTTAATATTGCAAAGTCTAAAATTGTTGCATGATGAAAAGGAAGCTGAGAAAGCTGAAAAAGAAGCAAGAAGAAAGAGAAAGGAAGAAAGAGAAAGAAGAAGGAGAAGAGTTCCTCATTTTGATTTGGACATGGATACCAAAAGATGGGAACTAAGAAGTATAGAAGAAGAACAGAGCCAATCTGATAGTATTCTGATTTCATAAGCTGAAGAAAAGACAGAGCTAGAACCAGAATCTAAATCAAAGGTTCAAGAGACTGTAGAAGTGCTAGAATCCTCACAGAGAAGGATTGTTAAATAAATATCAGCACCAAAAATAAAGGACAAAGGGAAAGCTATAATAACTTTAGAGGAAGCTGCAAGTAAGTTCCCCTACCTTTATTCTTCCATCTCTTTATCCAAAGCAAAAGGCTCATATATTTAAAGAAAAAGATAAATACCCAAGAGTAGAAGAAGATTTGTTTTCTGCAAATACAAGTGGGTATATTCTAGGTCTGGATGATTCTTCAGATCCAGGAGAGTCTATCAGAATTTGGATAGGTACCTTGTACCAAATGCAAGTCACAACTAAAATGGATAATATATCCATTGTCACTCTAGCAGAAAAGAGAATGGCCGGAATAGTCTACCATTGGTGGATGTCTGCTTCTGTAGAAGAAATACATGCTTTTGCCGAATTAGGGTTAGCTACTTTAGAAACATTATTAAAGACCCAATTCGTGCCCAAGCCACAAGACCAAAGAACTCAATATTTAACTGATCTGACTAGAATGGAACTTAGAGATATTAAGTTTTTAGATCAGTTTGGAAAAGAATTTATGACCAAAGTTTTCAAAGCAAACCTAATGAATGACTCAGTGCAGAAGATATCTTTCTTGTCAAAATTGCCAAGAAAATTAGGAGATCTTATTTTAAAAGATCTGGATAATCAACATAAGTCTATTGATCAAATCTATTGGGTAGATCTGCTATTCAGGTGTTCTGAAAAAGGTAAAATACCTCTGTTGGCAGAAAAAGGCTCAAGAACTATCTCCGAGCAATGCTATGTGCAAACAAGTCTTACCTTGGACTCCATTCAAGAGTAAGAAAAGAAGAAACAGGAGATATGGTAAATATCACCCAAAGAAATTTTCCAATCCAAAGAAACCTTACCCAAAGTATAGGTTTGTGAAAAGAAGAAAGTTTCCCAAGAAAAGCAATTGCTGATTTATATGCAGAGAATAGGGACATTTTGCTGCTAAATGTCCTAAAAGCTCTTCAAATAAGATGAAATCCTACTTTGAGTTAGAAGAATTTCAAGATGATTGGTTTGTTGTACATTCTGATGATGATAATATTTCTGATGTATATATTTTATCAGAAGTTTCTGATTTTGAAGAAGAATTTGCTGATGTACATATAAGTGATAAGATGAATAGGTGTACAAATCTAACCTATTATGAAGATATAGACCTGGGGTCTGAAGCACATTGGTCCGAAGACGATGAAGAAGAAGAACTTCATTACAACAATGAAGAATGTGAAGGTTTTTCAGACAGTGAAACATCCATGGCATGGTCTAATTTCAGTAAGCAGAGTTCAGTTCTCAGTGAACAAAAGTCCAAACAAGAGGCAAGTGTTCAAGGTATGAAAACCTTATGCCCTTATGAAAAGAACATAGTTGCATCTAGTCCTTTACCACTTCCTCAATATGATGATGAAGCAGAATCATCTCTGCAAAAGAAGATTGTTAAGACTAACAATCTGATTTACATTCCGGTTCAAATTAAAGTTGGTAAAGATTGGATTAATGTGGATGCTTTTGTAGACTCTGGTGGTTCTAACAATTTGGCTAGACCATCACTATTCAAAGGGTTATGGAAGCCTCTCAGGCATGTTATGATTGCAGAAACAGTTGGCGGTAATGTGCAGTTGACACATTATGTGGACAACATTTCTTTAAAAGTAGGGGGGAGTGTTATTCAAATTTCTACTGTTCAACATTTTGACCCTTCTGCTAGTTTATTTTTGGGAATTCCATTTATTGACTCTGTATTACCAGTGACCATAAGTGCAGATAAGCTCATTCTCAGTGTCAAGAACAAAGCGGTTGCAGTTAAAAGATTAACTCTGGCTAATTCTGAAGCAAGAAAAGAAGTTAGTCAAAGAAAAGTTGGGGTAAGAAGAAAGGAGAATGATTCCAATGATTGGAAAGAGGTTCTGAACAGATATGAAGAAAAAGTAGAAAACATCACCAAGCAGAAAGAAATTCAAGAAGTTGATTGGAATGAACAACAGATGGAACTCTACAAAGAGTTATTAAAAAATTGTTCAGAGAATCCTCAAGCCTTTTGGAAAAAGGAAGGGCCAAATCAAGAGATTACTAATCTGCATGATAATGGAGTATCAGGTAAGTTGATTCCGTGTACTCCTACAGATGAACAAGAAATGAAGAAACAAATTAAATAATTGCTTGATTTAGGCCTCATACAGAAAAGTGATTCTCACTACAGTTGTTCTGCCATGATTGTAAGAAATCATGTTGAGATAGTAAGGGGAAAAGCAAGAATGGTTATCAATTATAAACCATTGAATGCTATTACTTTGGATTTTAAGTATCCTTTGCCTTGTCCTGAAGATATTATGCAAAAGATCCAAGGAAGTAAGATTTTCAGTAAATTTGACATGAAATTTGGTTATTATCAAATTCAAATTGCTGAAAAGGATAGACATAAAACTGCATTTAATTGCCCAGTAGGAAGTTATCAATGGAAGGTTGTTCCATTTGGTCTAAAAAATGCTCCTGCATATTTCCAAAAAAGAATGTACAGCATCCTTGGCAGGTATGACTTCATTGTAACTTATATAGATGACATCTTGATCCACAGTCCAGATTTGGATTCCCATTTACAGCATTTGTCAGTCTTTATTTGGTTGGTTCAAGAACATGGGATAGTCCTGTCTGAAAAAAAGATGTGTCTGTTTAAAGATAATATAGACTTTTTAGGTCTGCATATTTATCAAGGACAAATTCAGATGCAGCCACATGTGCTAACAAATCTTTCAGAGTTTCCTGATCAGTTAGCCGATACAAAGTCTATTCAAAGGTTTCTAGGAGTATTGAACTATGTTCATAAATACATACCTAGATTATCTGCAAAAACAACCCCTATCAGAAAGCATTTACAAGGAGGCTGGTCAGATCAAGCAACCACAGCAGTTAGACAGATTAAAGATGAATGCCAAAAGTTACCCACCCGAGGATGGTTATCTCATTCTACAAACAGATGCCTCAGATGAATTTTGGGCAGCAGTACTTTTTGAAAGAGAGGGGGAGATAGAGCATTTATGTGCTTATGCTTCTGGATAATTTACCCGCAAGTCTAAAGAATTATTTTGTTGCAAAAAAGGAGACCTTGGCCATATTCAATGGCATACAAAGGTTTGAGATATATTTGGCTCCCACTAGATTTCTTATTAGAACTGATTCAATGAATTTTCAATATTTCCTAGTTGTTAAATTGAATCGACAGATGGCTAGGGAAAGATTGCTTTCTTGGCAAATTTGGTTTCAGCAGTACGAATTCGATGTGGAATGGTTACCGGGGAATTCTAAATCCTAGCTGATGCCCTCACAAGGGAAATGAACAAAGCTAATATCTTCATCAGATTAATTGGATCCCTCTGTATCATATTTTAAGTTAGAAACAGAAGATAGCTTTGATACTTTTGTGTACAAATTTCAGTTGTTAGATCAATATGTACCTGAGCTTGGTTCATCTATAAAGCAAATAGTTGGCATGAGACTAAGAAGGAATTTCTGGATAAGAAGGTGTCAATCCTGGCATACCAGAAATATTGGACCAAGTCTTGGCTTAAATGAAGAATTGGTAAAAGTTTACCCTATGCCAGATCTAAAGGTAAAACTATTTTTTAATAGCTTGGATAATATTTGGATGGCCAACTATACAGATGAAATGCTAACCATTCTTAGGATCCTTAATTATTATCAGATAATAGGTGGAGTAGATTTTGCCTATTCTATCTTTTTGAGTGCTAAGCTTTTGGATTTAGCAGAAGTCCCAATCAAAAGAGAAGTGGCAGTATTCTGATCTCATTAAGAATTCCACAGCTTCTGGAAGAAATAAGAGCTACATTCTTGTAGAATAATAATGATAATTTCAATCCAGCTGATATGTTCCCCTCAGTATGAAATCATTGAAGGATTTGCAGACTTGGAGATTAAAAATGGAATTTGTAGAAGAAAAGATGTATCAGAACTTCTCAATGTATAGAGAGGACCCTCCAATACATAAGAGTTTTGGGTGCTCCTTGGGATTATCAGGTGTTAGATTTAAATAGAAGAATGTATTATAAATCCTTTTGATCAAGTGTATAGTAAAGATAGAAAATCTATGTTTAAGATTGCAGGGAACGAAGATGAAATAAAATGGTTTGCTAAATGCTTCATGGATTATCCTAAAGTCTCCCTTGCAAAGAAAAGAAAAGGATGCTGAGATGATTAGAAGAAAACCAGAGCAATGGGTTCAAGCAGTAAGGCTCATTATAAATCAAAGAGCTTTGGTTACTATTATTATCAAATCAGGAGATTGGAATGCAAATACTTTCTGCATAGTAAACTTGTTGTTGACAACTAGGATATGCTCCTCTGTAATATTTGATCCAGAATGGCAAATTGCAAGTGGGTGGAGTTTCTGAGCTATGTGAAAAACTGGATCAAACATGCAATTGAAGTTGAATGTTCTCCTATGGATAATTTCGAAAGGGATAAGTTGGATCGCATAGAGTTAAGGATAGAATCTTATCCTCTACCAGTCAGAGCTATTAGAGATCCCATCATGGACATAGGAATTGACCCGATGGCATTTCCTGCATCATGGAAGGGTAAGGAAAAGGAACAGATGGCCGATCCAGTGCAAAGGAAAATGACCAAAGGAGAATCATTAGGTACAAAGAAAAGCTTCATGGGACACATGGAAAGTGAAGAGGCTCCAGTGATGTACCTAGATACTATGAAAGATGCTCAGCAACCCAATAATATTCAAGAAGATATGGATTGGGTCGACAGCTTGCTAACAGGACAGTCCGAGGAGGAAAGATTCGTCATGATGACTCCCACTTCAAGCCCCAGCATATATGGATATGATTCCGATCGGAGCCCACCTGGCGATTGGTAAATCCAAGAGTCACTTGACTCTTCGGAAAAGTTTGTAAATAGTAAAGGCCATTTTACTGTTTGTACTAAAAGGAAATCAATTAGACACCGTCTGGATCCAAGATATCTGACAGGACCATTGATTCCTTTCTTTATGTCTAATCTAGGGTAAAGGTCGAGTCGTTAACTCCCGGTAGTTCACCGGTTGAGAAGCTATAAATAAGAACCTTGAGCTCCATTGTGAGACACGAGTGGCAAGAGTGAGATCTTAGAGTGATAGGGTAATTTTGAGTCTTTGAGTCTGTAATATCTCTGTTTGTAATTATTTTCTTTTTAAAGTTAATATCGAATCCCTTAGGGCCAGTAGCCGACAATGGCTATTTTGCTCAGTATTGTTGTTAGAGATCCGCATTGACTGCTCGCAGCTTCGTTAAGTTGATTTAAGATATCCCATGGAAGCCGAGGGAAGGCGTGTGAAGGGATCAGGAGTCAATCACATAAGTACCCGGCGTAGTGGAATAAATGCTTGAGGGGCGCGTGAAATATGCAGCCAAGATATTCACTTCTTGTAATTATTCAGGTCGGTTTTGATATTCTCAAGTTTTGATGGTTATTATCTGTCTATAAGACTCTGAGATTTGTTGTTTGGTCTGTAGTCTCTTTATTTCGAGTTTTTAGATTAGTTTAGATCTCGTTTGGTATTAGAGCCAAGTTATTCAATCTATTTGTTATAATGGCTCTGATACCAAACGAGATCTAAACTGATCTAAAAACTAAAAATAAAGAGACTACAGACCAAATGACAAATCTCAGAGTCTTATAGACAGATAGTAACCATCAAAACTTGAGAATATCAAAACCGACCTAAATAATAACAAGAAGTGAATATCGTGGTTGTAGATTTCACGCACCCCTCAAGCATTTATTCCACTACGTCGGTACTTCTGCAATTGACTCCTGATCCCTTCACACGCCTTCCCTCGGCTTCCACGGGATATCTTAAATCGACTTAACGAAGCTGCGAGCAGTCAATGCGGATGTCTAACAGCAATAATGAGCAAAATAGCCACTGTCGGCTACTGGCCCTGAGGGCTTAGATATTAACTTTAAAAAGAAAATAATTACAAACAGAGATATTACAGACTCAAAGACTCAAAATTACCCTATCACTCTAAGCTCTCACTCTTGCCACTCGTGTCTCACAATGGAGCTCAAGGCTCTTATTTATAGCTTCTCAACCGGTGAACTACCGGGAGTTACTGACTCGACCTTTACCTTAGATTAGACATAAAGAAAGGAATCAATGGTCCTGTCGGATATCTTGGATCCAGACGGTGTCTAATTGATTTCCTTTTAGTACAAACAGTAAAATGGCCTTTACTATTTACAAACTTTTCCGAAGAGTCAAGTGACTCTTGGATTTACCAATCGCCAGGTGGGCTCCGATCGGAATCATATCCGTATATGCTGGGGCTTGAAGTGGGAGTTATCATGATGAATCTTTCCTCCTTGGACTGTCATGTTAGCAAGCTATCGACCCAATCCATATCTTCTTGAATATTATTGGGTTGCTGAGCATCTTGCATAGTATCTAGGTACATCACTGGAGCCTCTTCACTTTCCATGTGTCCCATGAAGCTTTTCTTTGTACCTGATGATTCTCCTTTGGTCATTTTCCTTTGCACTGGATTGGCCATCTGTTCCTTTTCCTTACCCTTCCATGATGCAAGAAATGCCATCGGGTCAATTTCTATGTCCATGATGGGATCTCTAATAGCTCTAACTGGTAGAGGATAAGATTCTATCCTTAACTCTATGCCATCCAACTTATCCCTTTCGAAATTCTCCATAGGAGAACATTCAGCTTCAACTGCATGTTTGAGCCAATTTTCACATAGCTCAGAAACTCCACCCACTTGCAATTGCCATTCTAGATCAAATATTAAAGAGGAGCATATCCTATTTGTCAACAACAAGTTTACTATGCAGAAAGTGTTTGCATTCCAATCTCCTGATTTGATAATAATAGTAACCAAAGCTCTTTGATTTATAATGAGCCTTACTGCTGAACCATTGCTCTGGTTTTCTTCTAATCGTCTCAGCATCCTTTTCTTTTCTTGCAAGGAGACTTTAGGATAATCCATGAAGCATTTAGCAAACCATTTTATTTCATCTTCGTTCCCTTCAATCTTAAACATAGATTTTCTGTCTTTACTATACACTTGATCAAAAGGATTTATATACATTCTTCTATTTAAATCTAACTCCTAATAATCCCAAGGAGCACCCAAAACTCTTATGTATTGGAGGGTCCTCTCTATACATTGAGAAGTTCCGATACATCTTTTCTTCCTGCAAATTCCATTTTTAATCTCCCAGTCTGCAAATCCTTCAATGATTTCATACTGAGGGAACATATCAGCTAGATTGAAATTATCATTATTATTCTACAAGAATGCAACTCTTATTTCTTCCAGAAGCTGTGGAATTCTTAATGAGATCAGAAATACTGCCACTTCTCTTTTGATTGGGACTTCTGCTAAATCCAAAATCTTAGCACTCAGAAAGATAGAATAGGCAAAATCTACTCCACCTATTATCTGATAATAATTAAGGATCCTAAGAATGGTTAGCATTTCATCTGTATAGTTGGCCATCCAAATATTAGCCAAGCTATTAAAAAACAGTTTTACCTTCAGATCTAGCATAGGGTAAACTTTTACCAAATCTGCATTTAAGCCAAGACTTGGTCCAATATTTCTGGTATGCCATGCTTGACACCTTCTTATCCAGAAATTCCTTCTTAGTCTCATGCCAACTATTTTCTTTATAGAAGAACCAAGCTCAGGTACATATTGATCTAACAACCGAAATCTGTACACAAAAGTATCAAAGCTATCTTCTGTTTCTAACTTAAAATATGATACAGAGGGATCCATTAATCTAATGAAGATATTAGCTTTGTTCATTTCCCTTGTGAGGGCATCAGCTAGGAAGTTAGAATTCCCTGGTAACCATTCCACATCGAATTCATACTGCTGAAACCAAATTTGCCAAGCAAGCAATCTTCCCCTAGCCATCTGTTGATTCAATTTAGTAGCTAGGAAATATTGAAAATTCATTGAATCAGTTCTAATAAGAAATCTAGTAGGAGCCAAATATATCTCAAACCTTTGTATGCCATTGAATATGGCCAAGGTCTCCTTTTCTGCAACAGAATAATTCTTTTGACTTGCAGTAAATTCTCCAGAAGCATAAGCACATAAATGCTCTATCTCCCCCTCTCTTTCAAAAAGTACTGCTGCCCAAAATTCATCTGAGGCATCTGTTTGTAGAATGAGATAACCATCCCCGGGTGGCTTCAACTGAGGTAACTTTTGGCATTCAACTTTAATCTGTCTAACTGCTGTGGTTGCTTGATCTGACCAGCCTCCTTGTAAATGCTTTCTGATAGGGGTTGTTTTTGCAGATAATCTAGGTATGTATTTATGAACATAGTTCAATACTCCTAGAAACCTTTGAATAGACTTTGTATCGACTAACTGATCAGGAAACTCTGAAATATTTGTTAGCACATGTGGCTGCATCTAAATTTGTCCTTGATAAATATGCAGACCTAAAAAGTCTATATTATCTTTAAACAGACACATCTTTTTTTCAAACGGGACTATCCCATGTTCTTGAACCAACCGAATAAAGACTGACAAATGTTGTAAATGGGAATCCAAATCTAGACTATGGATCAAGATGTCATCTATATAAGTTACAATGAAGTCATACCTGCCAAAGATGCTATCCATTCTTTTTTGGAAATAGGCAGGAGCATTTTTTAGACCAAATGGAACAACCTTCCATTGATAACTTCCTGTTGGGCAATTAAATGCAGTTTTATGTCTATCCTTTTCAACAATTTGAATTTGATAATAACCAGATTTCATGTCAAATTTACTGAAAATCTTACTTCCTTGGATCTTCTGCATAATGACTTCAGGACAAGGCAAAGGATACTTAAAATCCAAAGTAAGAGCATTCAACGGTTTATAATTGATAACCATTCTTGCTTTTCCCCTTACTATCTCAGCATGATTTCTTACAATCATGGCAGAACAACTGGAGTGAGAATCACTTTTCTGTATGAGGCCTAAATCAAGCAATTCTTTAAATTTGTTTCTTCTTTTCTTGTTCATCTATAGGAGTACACGGAATCAACTTACCTGATACTCCATTATCATGCAGCGTATTGATCTCTTGATTTGGCCCTTCCTTTTGCCAAAAGGCTTGAGGATTCTCTGAACAATTTTTTAATAACTCTTTGTAGAGTTCCATCTATTGTTCATTCCAATCAACTTCTTGAATTGCTTTTTGTGTGGTGATGTTTTCTACTTTTTCTTCATATCTGTTCAGAACCTCTTTCCAATCATTGGAATCATTCTCCTTTCTTCTTACCCCAGCTTTACTTTGACTAACTTCTTTTCTTGCTTCAGAATTAGCCAAAGTTAATATTTTAACTACAACTGCTTTGTTCTTAACACTGAGAATGAGCTTATCTGCACTTATGGTCACTGGTAATACAGAGTCAATAAATGGCATTCCCAAAAATAAACTAGCAGAAGGGTCAAAATGTTGAACAGCAAAAATTTGAATAACACTCCCCCCTACTTTTAAAGAAATGTTGTCCACATAATGTGTCGACTGCACATTACCGCCAACTGTTTCTGTAATCATAACATGCCTGAGAGGCTTCCATAACCCTTTGAATAGTGATGGTCTAGCGAACTTGTTAGAACCACCAGAGTCTACAAAAGCATCCACATTGATCCAAACTTTACCAACTTTAATTTGAACCGGAATGTAAATCAGATTGTTAGTCTTAACAATCTTCTTGTGCAGAGATGATTCTGCTTCATCATCATATTGAGGAAGTGGTAAAGGACTAGATGCAACTATGTTCTTTTCATAAGGGCATAAGGTTTTCATACCTTGAACACTTGCCTCTTGTTTGGACTTTTGTTCACTAAGAACTGAACTCTGCTTACTGAAATTAGACCATGCCATGGATGTTTCACTGTCTAAAAAACCTTCACTTTCTTCATTGATGTAATGAAGTTCTTCTTCTTCATCGTCTTCGTACTAATGTGCTTCAGACCCCAGGTCTATATCTTCATAACAGGTTAGATCTGTACACCTGTTCATCTTATCACTTATATGTACATCAGCAAATTCTTCTTCAAAATCAGAAACTTCTTATAAAATATATACATCAGAAATATTATCATCATCAGAATGTACAATAGACCAATCATCTTGAAATTCTTCTAACTCAAAGCAGGCTTTCATCTTATTTGAAGAGCTTTTAGGACATTTAGCAGCAAAATGTCCCTATTCTCTGCATATAAAGCAGCAATTGCTTTTCTTGGGAAACTTTCTTCTTTTCACAAACCTATACTTTGGGTAAGGTTTCTTTGGATTGGCAACTTTCTTTGGGCGATATTTATCATATCTCCTATTTCTTCTTTTCTTACTCTTGAATGGAGTCCAAGGTAAGACTTGTCTGCACACAACATTGCTCGGAGATAGTTCTTGAGCCTTTTTCTGCCAACAGAGGTATTTTACCTTTTCAGAACACCTGAATAGCAGATCTACCCAATAGATTTGATCAATAGACTTTTGTTGATTATCCAGATCTTTTAAAATAAGATCTCCTAAGTTTCTTGGCAATTTTGACAAGAAAGATATACTCTGCACTGAGTCATTCATTAGGTCTGCTTTGAAAACTTTGGTCATAATTTTTTTTCCAAACTGATCTAAAAACTTAATATCTCTAAGTTCCATTCTAGTCAGATCAGTTAAATATTGAGTTCTCTGGTTTTGTGGCTCGGTCACGAATTGGGTCTTTAATAATGTTTCTAAAGTAGCTAACCTTAATTTGGCAACAACATGTCTTTCTTCTGCAGAAGCAAACATCCACCAATGGTAGACTATTCTGGCCATTCTCTTTTCTGCTAGAGTGACAATGGATATATTATCCATTTTAGTTGTGACTTGCATTTGGTACAAGGCACCTATCCAAATTCTAGTAGACTCTCCTGGATCTGAAGAATCATCCAGATCTAGAATATACCCACTTGTATTTGCAGAAAACAAATCTTCTTACTCTTGGGTATTTAGCTGTTTCTTTAAATATATGAGCCTTTTGCTTTGGATAAAGAGATGGAAGAATAAAGGTAGGAAACTTACTTGCAGCTTCCTCTAAAGTTATTATAGCTTTCCCTTTGTCCTTTATTTCTGGTGTCGATCTTGATTTAACAATCCTTCTCTGTGGGGATTCTGGCACTTCTATAGTCTCTTGAACCTTTGATTTAGATTCTGGTTCTGGCTCTATCTTTTCTTCAGCTTCTAAAATCAGAATACTATCAGATTGCCTCTATTCTTCTTTTGTACTTCTTAGTTCCCATCTTTTGGTATCCGTGTCCAAATCCAAATGAGGAACTCTTCTCCTTCTTCTTTCTCTTTCTTCTTGCTTCTTTTTCAGCTTTCTCAGCTTGCTTTTCATCATGCAACAATTTTAGATTTTGCAATATTAAATCTCCTTGACAACCTAGATCATCGATTACATCTTCGGCATAAAAACACCAAGTAGTCAGATAATTTCCTACTTGATATAATTGATCTAATTCATTTGCATTGGAAGAAGTATGCTCAATCAATGGAGCACAGTCAACTCTTGTAGGAGGTTGCTTGGATTCAGAAGAAGTAGTACAAAACTTTGTTTTTGGAGGCCACTTCCCCCCTTTTACAAAACGATGGTTCTGGTATGTCCATTCATCAATTGGAACAAACTGTACACGAGGACGAAACATTTTTTTACTAAAAAAAGGTTTGGATTTAGGTATATACAAATCAACAGGTTTATTTTTAGGAACGGATGACTTTGACTGAGCCTTTTGTTTGGCCTTCTCATAATCTTCAATAGAACCTTCAGAGATTCTAGAAGGTCCAACATCTTCTCTTATATGAGGAAGACTATATCTTTTGGGTTTGACAATAGGCTTATGAGCTTCAGGCAATTCAGGAATAATATGGATCTTTCCATTATCTGCGGCTATTCGTTTTGATTTCGATTTCTTAGGACCATTTTCTATAGCCTGGTATTGGAAATACCAATTAGATGGAAGACCTATATCATCATATGTCACCCCTTCAACATCAGCATTAGTTAATCCTACGGTTACACAATCTCTTAAGACTGCTTGCTTTAACATGGGATGGACAGTATTGGTGAGCTGGAAGGAGGTCTGAATAATGACTGACAAATATTCACTGTCATCTACCATAGATAAACCTTGGACACCTACCATTAATTTCCAACAGTCCTTAAGGTGTTTATCTACTAGACTGATGGAGTAATCAGGAAAGATGGTGCCATATTGACATCCTTTAGAAAGATTTCCAATTATGATTCCGATACGAGCATGCTCATAATTAAGATGACAGGTATCAAATAGTTCAGTCATACAGGGAGCATTAATTCCATGACGGAATAATGGAGCAAGACCAATTCTACACCCCCCAAAATGTAAATAGGAATATTTCTTGTCTTTGCAATACTGTCTAAATTTCTTCAACTCTTCATCTGTAAAGAGTTGTAAAGCAATGATTTGAGTTTGGGTCCAGAGATTTTAATAGTTACTTCGACTTCTTTTAAAACATTTTTACGGAAAAATGACATAGTGGGTTGTTTATAGATATCAGTAGAATGTAAAGCAGGAAGATTCCATGAAGAGGGATCTTCTACCTCAGCATCTATATCAGACTCGACAGAATGAGAAGTAACTTCAGATATAACAAAGCGGGTAAGACGCGATGCCATTATAACAAATAGATCCACAACCTCCAGATAAGAAGTAGGGGTTAGTAATCGAGTTCACCTATTACCCTTCTATGGAGTGCATAGATTCTAGAATGCTAAAACAACTCCTTCATAATCACCTTCAGTAGGCCTAGTACAATTAAAAACAGATTTGCAAACCAAGTACGGGCATATAAGGCAAAGGAATGTCAAATTAATTAATGATACCATAAAAAATAGGGGCATCTGGAAAAAGGCTAATCAAAGTAGCAGATCAAAAGTTGATACCTTGAGATGGTCTGTAGTAGATCCTGCAATCCCATACCCTAGTGCTATCCTAATAGACTGGAAAGCCAATGAGTATCAAGTGGAGTTCATCAAGTTTGCGAAAATGGAAAAGTTTGACTGCTATAAAAAAACTAGTGACATGTTCTGCAAAGAGATTATACAGCCCATCAAAATATAGAAGAAACTCAGAGCTGCACTAGAAATATTTGAAGAGTTATGGAAGGCAGAAAAGGTGACAGTAAGGGAAAACATGTCACGATCAAAGACCTAGAAAATTAAATAATGGCTTGAAGTGTCAATCCAGGTGATGGATCTCATGTGGCATCCATTTTGAAAGAAAAATACAATGAAATAGCCCATCTCATAAAATAGTTGAATATCCCAGCAGTTCATCCAATTCATACACCTAAGCTAAGACAAGCTCAAGAGGAGAGCAAAAAGATCTATGCTAGTATGTTGCAATTTAATAAATTGGGTGAGGATGGTTAAATTTTGAGCATTAATTCACAATACTCTAGGATCTTCACTGAGAGAATAACATATACAGTATATCAATGCATAACAATCACAATAAGCATGACAAGCATCACAAGAATCAAAAGCATGAGAGACAAGAGACAGAGAGTTTCCGTGGGGAAAACCCTAAGGTGAAAAACCCCACAACTTCCTCAGAGATAGAGAGAGAAATGGCTCAACCAAAGTAAAACCAAAATACACTGAGATAGTCTCCTAGTAGCAGATGATCCTCCTCCTCACTAGTGTGCCACTTTCTGAGTGAGAGAAGTGTGACTTTTCGAATGATCAAAATAGAGATCTCCCGATCTCTATTTATACTAACCTGTTTTCCCAGTTACACTATGGGGCTGACTTGTCTAGCTAGGTACATCCACAATATAATATATATTTCAGGGCCGACCCCACACATGGTGGTCTAATAACCCATCGGCAAGTACACACACTTGCAACACTTGTCAATCCAGATTACGACACTTCCTTATAGAGGAATAACACATCTCTAATAAGGGTACAATAAATATATATGAAATACATTCCGAAGTTACATATACATCAACACTCCCTCTTAACTAGGAAGGTATTTCTAGACACAGTTCTGCTAGACAAGTCTTCTTCTCAGGATCATCATCATCAATGCATCGTCGTCATCATCGTCACTACTGCTACTATCTCAACCAATCTCTGACTCTACTCATCATAGGAAGTTCTACAGAGCCAGTCCTTTTTCATACTGGATGTAGGCCCACCACCTGCAGGTCTTCATCATCACTGGCCATACTGTGGAATGCGCAGGACTTATTACGTGCGTCACAAAACCTGGCTACAGCATCCCAGGCTATTACGAGCACACATCTCTACCTGTCGGATCTCCCAGGAGCACATTACATGTGACCCATCACAAAACCTGGCTGAAGCATCCCAGGCTGTTAGGAGCACACAACTCTACCTGTCGGATCTCCCAGGAGCACATTACATGTGATCTCACCACAAAACCTAGCTAAAGTATCTGAGGCCTTTTTCATCCTATCCAGATCTCCCAAGAGAAAATTACATGTGGTCCACCACAAAACTTGGCTAAAGCATCTGAGGCCTTTTTCATCCTGTCCAGATCTCCCAGGAGCAAATTACATGTGGTCATGGCAAAACCTGGCTGAAGCATCTGAGGCCTTTTCATCCTGTCCAGATTTCCCAGGAGCAAATTACATGCCATAGGACAAAACCTCGCAAGATCATCTCAGTATGTTATAGGTACACAAATCCGACTTGAAGATCTCCCAGGGCACAAATTACATGTCCTTCCAGAGCAATGTCTCGAAAGAGAATCCCAGGCTGTTATGGGTACGCAACTCCAACCTATAGGATCTCCCAGACATGCTCATCTGCACAACCTGATCCATGGCCACAAAGTATCATCTGATACTCCCCATACATCATCCTGATGTACACATGATCATCTTGATCATCATCACTGCATCGTCCTGATGCATGTCATCTGGAGAAGCTCGTCATCCATGATCACCCTTATCATACAATGCATCTACCTGATGCATACCAAGTATCTACATGATACATATCATCATACACAGTGTATCCACTGGATACATAGATACATGATCCACACAATATATCCATCAACATACATGATCTACCTAATCATACCTGATACATATCAACATACATGATCTACCTAATCATACAATGTATCCACTTAATACATATACAGATACATGGTCCAAGCATCCAACATGATGCATATACAAAATACATACAAATGATCCAACCGATCATATCCAGCATCCAACATGATGCGTACATACATATAAATGATCCAACTGATCATATCCAGCATCCAACATGATGCATACATACATACATATAAATGATCCAACTGATCATATCCAGCATCCAACATGATGCATACATACATACATATAAATGATCCAACTGATCATACAAAGCAGAAACTAGAACATCATCCTGATGCTCATCATCCAACGCTTACATCCACAGCCATGTGAAGGATCCTCCTTCCAACATGCTTGGAATGGCTTCAGCAAATGTGTCCATCACTTCTTCCTCGAAGTGCCCTCGATCTAAAGAACACCAAGCCTCTCCCTGAAGTACTCGAACTTCACCGGGGCTAGTGGCTTCGTCAGCACATCTGCAATCTGCTCGTCCATCGCAACATACAGGAGCTTCACAGCTCCTCTATGCACCATATCCCTGATATAGTGATATTTGATCTCTATGTGTTTCGACCTGTCATGAAACACTAGGTTCTCAAATCACTTCACACAACTCTGGTTATCGCAGAAGATACTAGTAGCATCCAATGGGAGATCAAATAACTCAGACAGTAGCTTCTGTAGCCATACTGCCTCACAAATAGCTGAACAGGATGCAACATACTCTGCCTCAGCTGTACTCAGTGGTTCACAAGACTGCTTCCTGCTAAACCAAGAGATCACACCTAATCCCATACTGAAGCAGCATCCAGATGTGCTCTTCCTATCTACAGCACTGCCAGCCCAATCTAAATCAACATAACCCTGCAGGTTAAAATTTTGATTCGCTTCATACTTGAGCCCAAAATTCACTGTACCCTTCAGGTACCTCAGAACATCCTTTACAACAACTAGGTGAACACTCCTCGGATCCATCAGGAACTGGCTCAATGTGTTCACAGCAAAGAAAATATCTGGTCTCATGTTCGTTAGGTACATCAAGGACCCAATCATCCGACGATACATAGAGACATCAACCGGCTCGGATGAAGCCTCACATAGAAGCTTCAGATTCGATGCCATAGGTGTGGCCATGGCCTTGCAATCCATCATCCCAAATCTCTTCAGGATATCTACTGTGTACTTCCCTTGACCAAGGGAGATCCCACCTGCATTCTGCCACACCTCCATACCTAGGAAATAATGCATCATTCCCAAATCTTTCATATCGAACTCAGTAGCAAGCTTCCTCTTAGTATCTGCAATCAATCTGTCATCTCCTGTTACAAATAAGTCATCCACATACAGGAGTAGAATTACAGGATTCCCTTCCTCAACCTTGTAGTAAAGGTTGGAATCCGCTTTACTCTTGGTAAAGCCCAAACTAGATAGGAAACTGTCCATCCTACCATACCAAGTTCTGAGAGCTTTCTTTAAGCCATACAAGGCTTTCTTCAATCTGCACACATATGACTCTCTGTCATGTATTTCAAAACCGAGTGGCTGCTCCACATATACTTCCTCTTCAACTACACCATTCAAGAAAGCAGTCTTGACATCCATCTGGTGTATTTTCCATTTCATTGCTGCAGTCAGGGAAAGTACTGTTCTGATGGAAGTATACCTGGCTACAGGTGCAAAATTTTCTTCATAATCTATTCCCTCTTTCTAAGAGAAGCCACGAGCTACGAATCTTGCCTTGTGTTTCTCTACACTGCCATCTGCAGCATGCTTGATTTTGAAGATCCATTTGGAAGTCACAACAGACTTCTCCTTAGGTCTTGGGACAACATCACAAACATCATTCTTCATTATTGATTGGTATTCCTCAACCATGGCATCCTTCCATTCTTTCTTTTCTGCTGCTTCTTCATAACTAGAAGGTTCTTTATTCATGATGTCACAGAGTAAAGCAACATAGCTGGTATGTGATCTGGTTCTCTTCTTTGCTCTGTGTTCTTCTTCTAGAATGCCAAATCTTTCTGCATCTTGAATGAGCTCTCTAGCCCATGCAGGTTTCCTCTTGTGAGAGTTATCCTCACGGGGTGGATCTACAGGTTCTTGCGGATCTTCAAACTCACGAACAACTTCTGGAATTGCTTTAGTCATGGTAGTGTCTTGAAATCTAGTTTCCTTAGGTTCTTCATAAACTTCGATAGGTGCCTTCCTTGATTTGATGAATGCTGAGTTTTCATCAAATGTCACATCCCTGCTGATATCATTCTTCTTGAACCCTGGAAAGCATATTCTGTAAGCCTTTGAGCTTTCACTGTAACCCACAAAGATACCCTTCTTTCCTGAAGGATCTATTTTGGTCCTCTTTTCCTTTGGGACATGAGTGAATATTGGACAACCAAATATTCTGAGATGGCTGACTTCAGGTTTCTTACCAAAAAAGACTTCTTCTGGTGTCTTGTTGTCCAATATCTTGTGGGGTGTTCTGTTCTACACATATACAGTTGTTCTAGTTGCTTCTTCCCATAGATGCATAGGTAGATCCTGGTCATGTAGCATTTCTCTTCCTGCTTCCATGATTGTTCTATTCTTCCTTTCTGCAACTCCATTCTATTGTGGATTGTAAGGAGCAGTCAACTCCCTCTTAATCCCTGAATCACTGCAAAGCTTCTTGAAGTCACCTGAGGTGAATTCTCCACCATTGTCGGATCTGAATGTTTTGATCTTCTTGTTAGTTTGATTCTCCATCAAGGTTTTGAATTCCTTGAACTTATCAAACACCTCATCTTTGTTCTTCAAGAAGTAGACCCAAGTCTTCCTGGAGAAGTCATCTATGAAAGAGACATAGTAAACATATCGACTCAGAGAACTAGATGACATAGGACCACATACATCTGAGTGGATGATTTCCAAGATATCTTTTGCCTTGCTTTCACTGCTTGGAAATGCCTTCTTAATGTTCTTTCCTCTTGCACATCCTTTGCAAACACCTTCATGTTTGGTCTTGATTTCAGGAAGACCTTCTACAGCCTTACTTGCAATTGGTAATGCCCTGTAGTGCATATGTGCAAGTCTTCTATGCCAAAGTTCACTTGGCTCCATGGATTCATGTACCATGGCATGTTCAGGTTGTCCCTTCAATTTATACTATCCTCCCTCTTGCTCTCCAATCACTACTGCATCATCAATAGTTTTACCTTTTGGCCACATTAGGACTTGGCCATCCACAAATGCAACCCTCATACCTTTTGCATCCAATGCGGATATGGAGAGTAGATTCTTCTTGAGCCTAGGTACATACAAAACATCTTTCATCTTCAAAGACTTCCTAGAGTCTAGATTGTAGGAGGCCTCACCACTTCCTTTGATAGGGTATTGGTAATCATCCCCAAGTTTCACCTTATGGGGTGACTCATGTTCATATAGGTTAGCAAAGGATTCTTTAAGCCCAGTCATGTGTTTTGAAGCCCCACTGTCAATTAACCAATCATTACAACCATGGGAGATAGTACCTGTGAGAGAAAAGATTAGGAACATACTCTTCTTCGCTTGATGAGTTATCATCATCACTTTCTGCTCTGGCCTTCTTCTTGGGAGGTTCATCATCCTCGGCAGCATGAGCATGAAACCTTCTTTTGCTGCCCTTCTTCTTCTTGCTGAAGTTGTTGTTGTCCTTCTTGTTCTTGGGACAATTTATGGCAATATGTCCTTTTTCATTACAGGTGAAGCATATTCTTCTTTCTTTGAAGTGATGTGAATATTTCTTAGAGTGAGATGGCTCTCTCTTGGACTTCCCTTTCTTGGTGTGAGCTGTGAGAGCTTGATCTTCATTCCCCATCTTTTCTTCTCGTGCCACAAGCCTTGCTTCTTCTTGTGAGCATTCTTCCCGTAGTCTGCTGAAGGAAATCAACTTCTTTCTTGCACAGATTCCTTAAATGAAGGAGTCCCATGACCTAGGTAATCCATTCAGAGTGGTCATGACAACTTCACCATTCTCCACCATTTCATCTACTGCTTCTAGTTGTTCCTTGATCTGGGAGACCCTTGAAAATTAAGATTGAATGGTTTCTCCATTCTAAAACTTTACTCCTTTCAATTGGTTCCGCAGGGTCATCTTCCGATTTATGTTCTTCCCTTCAAATAGCTTGGTCAAAGAGTCAAACATCTCCTTGGGTGTCTTTAGAGAAGACACATGGTGTATGAGATGGTCTTTGATAGAATTAGCAATGATTCTCTTTGCCTTGACCAAGTTCTTATTGTACAATACTTTAGCCTCTTCATCCTCTAGGATAGGGATGTCTTCTTTTATATATGAGTCCAACTCATTCTCTTCCAGGATTAACCCAATCCTATACTTCCAAGCTCGGAAGTTATCATCCCCTTCAAGCTTATCCTCAAGCTTGGTGTGGTGAGACATCTTAAAGAGTACTTCAAATGGAAATAGAAAAGATTTAGGTCTTACCACTTGAAATGCTGAAAACTAGATCTAGTCCCGGATTAGGGTTTGTCGAAAAAACCCTAAAAATTCAAAATGTGAATTTCAACTTTATGAAAGGATAGAAAGATGCGCCTTGATGAGCTGATCAGCCTGGTGTATTTAGAATTTTAGATCAGCAAAGCTTTACCCTTCAGATTTGCCTTTTTGTCCTCTCGGGTTCACTAGGGAGAGCCCTGAATTAGGGTTTGAGTTTCCCGGATATCTACCTAGCCAAAAATCTCGATCCAAAGCTCTAAACTTCGATTTTTGCAAGGAGCTTCCAACTATGTCTTCAGATTTCAGAAATTCCTATTTTTGTGGAAACCCTAATTTTTTGGGCCAAATCTGAAAAAGCTCAAAATTGAATTCTGATTGGACGGATAGATTCTCCTTGATGAGTAGAGTCAATCTACTATACTGCTTTTCCAAAAAATGTGGAGAGAAACCCAATAAACAAGAAACTCAAGTTTATGTCACTACAAAATGTCTTCTTCTCAGGTTAGCTCTGATACCATGTTAAATTTTGAGCATTAATTCATAATACTCTAGGATCTTCACTGAGAGAATAACATATACAGTATATCAATGCATAACAATCACAATAAGCATGACAAGCATCACAAGAGTCAAAAGCATGAGAGACAAGAGACACAGAGTTCCGTGGGGAAAACCCTAAGGTGAAAAACTCCACAACTTCCTCAGAGATAGAGAGAGCAATGGCTCAACCAAAGTACAACCAAAATACACTAAGATAGTCTCCTAGTAGCAGATGATCCTCCTCCTCACTAGTGCGCCACTTTCTGAGTGAGAGAAGTGTGACTTTTCGAATGATCAAAATAGAGATCTCCTGATATACTAACCTGTTTGCCCAGTTACACTATGGGGCCGACTTGTCTAGCTAGGTACATCCACAATATAATATATATTTCAGGATCGACCCCACACATGGTGGTCTAATAACCCATCGGCAAGTACACACACTTGCGACACTTGTCAATCCACATAACGACACTTCCTTATAGAGGAATAACACATCTCTAATAAGGGTACAATAAATATAGATGAAATACATTCCGAAGTTACATATACATCAACAAGGATAGGGACAATGAAGTAAACAAACTAAAAAGACATATTTTCTCCTTAAAATTTTAAAAGGATACAATATAAACTGAACAGGTTAAGCAAAGTATACCTTCTAATGAACAAGAAGCAAGCTAGTCTGCATGGGAAACAACACAAATTACAAGAGAGCCTAAGAAGCAAAATGTCGAGAAGGAGGCCATTGATCATATGGATAAATATGCACACACTCAGCATCTAGTTGAAGAGTAGGTTGATAAAGATAGCACTCAGTAGCTGCAGCTGAAGAACAGGTTGATAAAGACATGAAGATTAGAGAATTGAAAGCTAAGGTAGACCAGAAAGATGAGAGAATTTTGGAGCTAGAAAGAGATAATATCCAGAAAGAGGATGGCATCCATGAATTACAAACTGAATTTAATGAAATTAAAATCCAATTACTAAGTTAAATCTGGATGTAGAGGGGGGTCATCTAATTAGAATATCAAATCAGTCCTAATGTGACAATATATCCCAACTGTTTATAAATGAATGGGATCACTCTGAGGCTATCCAGGAGGAGTTAGAAATGTATAAATCAACAAAAGAAGCCAAAAGAGTAGAAACAGAGTTGGGAGATATGCCATAACAAGCTAAGAATATTATAGAATATTTGAACAACAGGAGCAAAAGACAGTTGGAAGAGTTAAATATCAACAATAGAACCCATTTGATCAAGATAGATAAGCGAATGATTACAAAGAAAAAAAAATTGAAGAGAACTCAAATTCACATGAAATCCCTAGGAGATGACATAAGAACTTTTAAAGGGATGTTTGATAAACTAATAAAGTTGGGGTTACCCCACCCTTGGGATAGGAATGGGGATATTTTACCCAAAAAATAATATAAAGAAAAATCAAATCAGAAGAGAAATGAGCTCCCTCAATCTAATGCATTAGAAGGGATTATAACAGGTGATTAGGTCATTGAAAGGCTCAAGCCTCAATTCCAAATATGGATTAATTTGGAAATATTATTTAAGGAGCTAGGCCCCATATCATATGAAAAAGAATATTGATGCAGAGATAGCGTTGGATGCATTAAAATCCCATAAGATGCTAATAGGAAAAGAGTGGCAGTTAGTATCAAAGTATTACAAGATAGCTTTTCCTCCTAAGATCCAAACTATAGGATAAACTTCCAGTGCACCGCCAGGACAGTCAAGTGGACAACAATATCCTATGGTGCTAGGTCAATTTGTGGGCCAGCCAACCCCTTTGGCATTTATGCCACCCAGAGGGAAAGTGAATATTAAAATTATAAATCAAAGGCAATAAGCAGGCATGCCCCCAAATAGTTAAGCTATTGGGAAACCACCTATGCCACCTAATTTGAACATGCAAACCATAGAGACAAGAGAAAATAAGAAAAGAACTGATAGAAAGAGTAAAAAGTAAAAACCTATGAATCAAGTAGAAAAGTTACGTTGAAAGTGACAAACTTACAAGCCTATTGAAAACAATTGAATTTCGTTACTATGAGAAGTCCTATATAATGTAAATTGGATGTATTATTCAAGGATGACATTTTTGGAGTCCCCTCTGAGATTGTTGAGTCGATGAACCTTTTGATCATGTAATAGCCTTTTGTGAGATTAAGATTACAGAGTTATTGCAGAGATATTTCTTCCTTTGTAAACTTGTCCTTCTCTGTGTAATTTTAGATCTTTTAAGTCTATGTATATCTCTCTTGAAGAAATAATAAAGCTTGAGCAGCAACTTTGGCCCTATATGTGTTGTTATTACAGATAGTGTTGAGTGTGAGATTGTTTCAGCGATTTCAATTTTCTTTGACCTCTAGTCTGATTTTTTTATGTGTACATGAACAATTGTGTATGGAGTTTTCGTTTACTGTTGTTTATGTGTGTATCATGCTACCAAATTCATACGAACATAATAAGATGCTTACAACTTGTTACAAACTACTAAATTGTTTAAAATAAAGCTCAGTGTGTTTTTCATCATTAAATATCATAGAATTGTCCTGCAGGCACCTCTATTGTTTTAAATTTGTTTTCCATCTATTAAGTCATATCCGTCCATATGAGAAACATGGATGGATTTAGAAACTGAACTTGTGAATGACAATGCACACTATATATTTTTTGAGGTTAAGTACAAAACAAGTAAAAATAACCATTGCATGCAAGATCAAAATGAAGAATGCATATGCATTATGAAGAATAGAGTAGCATGGTGTGTGAAAATGGTGAACATAGCACTAAAAATGGGACACATATGTATAAAGTAGAAGATTGTGCCCAGTTTTTAAATTCCACATCAATTTATGTAAATAATTATTCTATTGTGTAAATTGTGTCTATCTTTGAAAGTTCAAATAAATTTAACTTAAAAATGTATTGCTTTGTAGAGAGCAGTCGCCAATATTTGTGGGTAGGTTGAACCCATTTTCATGGCCATACTTAAATTGTCAAGTTTCACTCTTTTTTTTATATGGGTGGAGTGACATCAATTCCTGAAACATTTGTGATTCTAAGGTATAATTGGAAAAGGGACATAACAAAACATGCATATATCATTATTTTTAGTTATTTAGGAGTAATATGAAGAGTCATATCTAAATGTATTTATATGTGGTTTTCATTAATAATACAATTCATTATTCAACATCGACTGGAGTACATACATCAGTTTCTCATAATGATCAATCCTATCAGGATTGCTCCATTTACAAAATTGCCAATTAGTCAAGCATATGAAGAATCTACTTCAAAAGTCAAAAAGGAGTTCCACTACTGCAGAAGACAAAATCGTTGAAGAAGCGGTCAAAAGTCAATTTGTTGAAGTTCACAAAGAGAGACACGGTTCAATATCAGGAAAAAATTGTTCCTCTAGTTCCAGAAGTTGTAAGGAAAGACACAATTCAGTATCCATGAGGGGTTGATGTTCAAATTTGGTGCCTCCAGGAGTCCATGAAGACAATCGCGGTTCAGTATCCAGCAAGGACTGATCTCCAATTTCAAGAGTATTCAAAGTTAAATATAATTAAGGATTTGGTGAAGCTGGTAGCTCATTGTTGGTGACATCAAACATCTTTTGAAATCTCTCGAAGAGCATCAAAGCATGTTCATGTTGCTTTTCTAGACGATCAATACAATCCTTCAAAGGTGAAATTTCCTCTCTATTCTGTTGATTAATTTGTATATGAGCATACCATTCTCAAACATCATCCTCCTTCACATGCGATTCCCATGATTCCAATTTGTTCTTAATATGTAAGAATTATGCTCGATGTGCATGAAATGTTGCAGATAGATTGGCCATAAAGTCAACATGTTGAAAAGAATCAGACATGGTGATAATAATTGTGATCAAGAAATTGGATATCGAATTGCAGAATCAATGACAAATGAAGTGAACACCAACACGTAGGCAATGCACATAACTAATTATGCACTAAGCCATGAAGTCTAGATGCATTTAAAATCTCAGTTACCAAATCCGGTAAGACCTGTAATTAATTGCCAACCATAAATAAGTTTAAAAGGTAATTATGATTGCATGCCGCCAGAAGATGGAAATGACACAAAAGCGAGACTACATTCATAATATATTTGACAGCTTTCCTTAATGTTGAAGTCTACATGCTTGCAAGTCAGTTGAACAAGACGTCAATCGCCTTTTTAACCAATCCATCACCCATGCCAAATACTCTAATAGGAATGCCGGTTACCCTCTCCATGAAATGAATTTTGGCCGTCATCGCTACTAAATACTGCGATCCTAGCCATTGTCATAGTCCCATTTGTACCGCATCTCTGCATCCTCCGACGGGTATGATCTAAGTTAGGGGAATATCTAAGTCATTCATGTTCTAGATATCCTCCATATTCATGTAAAAATTAATCCCTGTGTGAATGGCTGTGATTAGAACCCGAAATGATATGAGATGTATCATCTTTGTTTCCCCGCGGCTCATCCAAAGTGTTTATTTTGGCCTCCAACAACCATTATCTATGCTGGCATTAATCTCTTCCATCCGCACGGCCTTCCTCCTATGGCGTGTACTTCATGCTTCTTTCCCCACAAATGTCTACGATCATTGTCCAAATCAATCTGGATGACCTAAATCTTCCATCATTGACGACACCCATAAAATCCATCAAATTCATACACATGTTGGCCTCTGGTGTATTTTGATAAATCCACACTTCCAAGTCCATGGGCCAAAGGTGTCACGTTAGCAAACTCATTTTAGGGTGGAATAAATTTCTTTGGTACCTATATTATCTGTAAAAGTAGGATTTCTATTGCACATAACTCGAGAGCACAAAGAGACCCAATTTCATATTTGAACTTTGAATTATGTAGACCATTGTTCTCAAAATGACTCTAGGAATTTTGTTCTTAGTGAAATGTGCAAAAAAACAATCAACCTCTAAATCTATTTATGAAAAACATTGTGTAGTATTCAAATCCAATTGCTCCCATATGTAATGTGGGGATACATGAATCTCATCTTATGCTTTGCATACTAACAATGATTCCTATTCATAAAATCCATTCCCTTACACACCCATGCATACTCCAATTTGGGTATGGTTTTTGGGGTGATATATATTTATAAGGACATGTTTTGATAAGGGATTATATCTCCATATTATTTGTGGAATTTTTTGTAGGTAATCCTTGGTAATTATGGTTTCATTGCTCAACTGAATGAAGGGTGTAGCCATCAGGGATCAAATTTGAAGGGTAGGTTCGCATTTCACTTTGAAGGGATATGAGATATCGAACCCTTCAATGCTGACATGTAAAAATAAATCATTCTTTTCATTTGAAAATGTAATAGTACATCAAAATTTCATTATTGATGGGGAGAAGGATATGTATCCAAGATTGATGTTGGGGTGGGAGCATAGCCTTAAAAAAAAACCAATAGAGTGCATATTGGGTGGGTGTTGAGCCTAAGGAACCCAATAGCTAAAGAGGTGAGATGAATTTGAGTTTCTTGGGTGTAGCTAAGGGACAAGAGAAATATCTAAATAGACTATTGTTGGGGTGGAGGGAAATCCTCAAGGAACCCAAAAACGTTAGAATTTCTTGGGTGGGAACTATGCCAAGAGATCGTGGAGTAGAAAGTCTAGACCTCATTGCTTTTATACCATATGATAAGAAACAATTTCACTACCAATAGAAAGAAAATAACCAAAGATAGAAATTGTTAAAGTCCCTTGAAGAAATTAGAAAATGTGATAGATAAGAGGAAACAAGTGAAGTTGATCCATGAATCCCAACCATTAATATAGATTGGAATGGAAATCATAATTCCATAGATTTAACCAATGACCACTCTTGTAGTCTTAAAATGAGTCCACAATCTAATTAGCTAGCCCTCATAAACTAATAAAATAATGTGCTAATGTAAAATAATAACATTACGCTAGTGCATGCAACACAAGGCTGGAATGAGACGATTATCGTAACTAAAACACTAAATAAGATAATGTTGTATATCTTGAACTATGGTCCCTCATGGGACCATCAATCATCTTTACTAGGGCACATTGGCTTGGATAGTAGTGCACTAGGCTAAGGAACCATGTTTTCTATCATGACTATTCATAATGGATTTAATGTATCATTACTTGAGAGGTATGTACCTCATGAAGGACACTAAGGAATTCCATACCAAACTCCTAATGATCATAGGAACTAGGTAGGAAGTTGTAACATCTGCAAAGCAACATTATTGACTAGGTCAAAGATCATTGGAAACAATACTCAGAGGAGGATTACACATGGGAATTAGAGTATAATATTAAAGGAATTTATCCTTATTTATTTGTAGACAATTCAACTCGAGGGACATAACCTTTTGAGGGGAAAGAGTTGTAACACCCTATTTTGCAACTTTCCTACTTTATTCACCTAGCTATAGATGGTTAATTTCTTTGATATTACATACATCATGAGACATTATTATTATTGTGGATACCAAGATAATATTTTGAGGATGATGTTAACTTCATTGTATTATGAACTTCTAGTGATCATAAGACATGTGATTACATGGAATGTATTACATGTTCATTTGTGTTGGAACATGTACATGATGAGTTGACTAAGTAAGTTAGTTGAAAGTGATTCAACATTTACACATAATTAGTGAGGTAAACCATGTACATGATGGTTTATCACTTCCAAATACCTTTTATGGAGGATTACTCAAGAGTTAGTCTAGAGGAGGAGATACTAAAATAAAGGAGGAGAATGAAGAACCTTTATCGGGGATGGAAGATGAGATTGGGAAAAAGTCCATTTAGAAAGAGATTGGTGCTCTTGTTTTGTCAATGTGAACATAGTGATAACCATTAGGACTATTGGTTTTTTGTATTGCATTGTTCTTTGGCATATTTATTTGTGAAGGGAAATGGTTGTTGCCTATCCTACCAAAGTGATTAGAGTAGTTGAGAACTATTGACAACTTTTTTGAGTGCATAATATGAAGTTGGGGATGTACGTAGCCTCATGGGGTACTAAAGCTTATTTGTGTCTAGCATTGTTTTGAGAAGAGATCCACTACTACAAGTGCTATGTTTTGAGAGCTAAAAGAGGTCAGGCTTGAGATCCCTAACAATAATAGAAAGAAAAAAAATGAAAAATATGTTTTTTATCCAGTGCCAAGGTATCCACCTAAAACTAGTGTACCTCTAACATTTTAAATCCTTTAGAGATTTAAAATTGTCGATCCTTGTCATGACCAATTGATCATTAGCATAGCCAATGGTTCAAAGAAATATGACAAAAGAAAAAAATAGAAAATTAACTGTTCCATGACATTAAATATTACCTATTTTGAAATGAACTTTTATGCTGGCTACTATAATCATTGTATTATTATCTTTCCAACTAAAAACATAAGTTTTTTCCAAACTTTATTTCCTAATCTTGTGGAATCATTCTTAGCATCTCCTATAAGGAGTCAGTTACTCAACAAAGAATAACAAATTAAAATAATAGCATCTAGAATGCTCAAAATTTGACTAGTCGTGCGATTCTTCAGTTGGGCATTGACCTTCACACAACAGATTAATATTTTTAAAAAAATGAGTATATTATCCTACATGCAGCCCGGATTTCTATCAATCTCATGCAGTATGCGCACATCTTTCAATTTTGAACTAGCAAGCTCATAACTGAACCTCTATTAGGTAACCATGTTCTCTAGGGAGGATGCTTCTGGTTTGTAAGTAGAATAGAGAGCAATGCAGGTCACCGAATTCACAATTTTATGTATTTTGTAGCGCTCGATCTATCCAATTATTGGGCATTTCCTCCCATAAAATACAAAGACATAAACATTTTAAATGAAAAAAATTGTTATTCCAGGTCAATCGAGTCTCACATAACCAGACCAAATGCCAAGCCCTCCAATCAAGCCTACGGGTATTATAGATGATGCACACCAGGGATTATAGATTTTAAAGAAATATATTGGCCATTGGCCCTTTCCTATGTAGCTCGAAGGAACTAAGGGTACTGAATCCCTCCAGGAGACTTCCCTCTAAATTATTATGCATAAGTAAAAGTATTATATACTTGAGAAGAAAAAGGGGATCGGCCTCTCATATGGCCACCCCTTCTTTTTTTTTGTTAAAAAAGATAAGTGATGTAAATAGGTTGAACCATTAAGTCCAAGATCCATGTGCTAAGTCATATACCAGGCCACAAGATCAAGCTCACTAAGTGTTATTAATGCACTATATGTCTAGGGATTTGTTATAGATCTTGGAACCATTCGTTTTGCCGATCACCATGGAATCCAGTATCAAGCTCATGCACCAAGATAGTGTTTTTTCTCAACACATAATAAAATATATGGATTAACAGCCAAACCCTCGAGTTACCACTATGTCATGAGTTCATCGAACCTACTTTGTACCAAGCCGAAGAGTCAAGCCATAACGCTGAGCTTGTGGGCGAAATTGGTGTTGTATGTAGCATAAACACACACACACTGCCATAAACCATTTCTTTTGCATCATGCGAAGCCAAGTCACATGTTGAAACCCCACAGCTTAATAACCGACTCATTTTTTGGAGAAAAGTGAGGAAAGAGAGTGGACTCAATAGAGGGAGCTCATGCTGATGCGATGCGTGCAGGGTTTTGGGGTGAGTATTCAAGAGTCTGCGGTCACTAGTCTCACTAATAACATGGGCCATGGCTGATGGCCTACTGATTCCTCACTACCTATGTATATATATTATTTTATTAAAACTAAAGTAACCGAGTTTGAATTCAACTTTTGGAAAGCATTATTCATTCTCCCGTCAATATTTCATCCCTCTTCGTTCAAACGAAATTAGGAAGGTGCAAAGGTTTTGATAAGGTACCTTCTATTTTCTAACGTGATTCTGGAGGCTTCATTGTTGTGCTTGGTGTCAATTGTGCTCTACTGCGCTGGGTGGATACTGTAGTTAGTGAACTTTAGCTGCATTGTTCCTGAGAAACTGGGTGAAGAGCAGTAAAACAACGTCCATGTCCTTTGGATCAGCTGCGTCCGAGAACGAAACAGTGGAATGGCATGGCGATGAGAATGGCAAGAGGGGGTAGGAGGGTTTCCATTAACATGGTTGTTAAGAGGATTTCAGGTGCAGAAATTAGATAAGAAGGGGATCTACCCTCCAGATCGCCTGAATCTTGTTCTCCATCATGTGTATCCAGTAGCAGGATGGTGTTACACTAAATACCATTACCGATGGCACAACCGCACAGGAAAATTTAATGGATTGTGTGCTATGGTTAATGGGCTTATGGTAATCGCACCTACCAAATGCTAGCAGCCTGCAGAATGTTATACATGTGTACTATTTGCATTGTGGAGTGGCTGGAGTCCAATCTCAACCAAAGGTTTGGTGGTAAGTACTGGTAACATTAAATTCTTTCACACCATAACTGAGTCACATGAAGGCTAACACTATGTCACCTACTCACTGATCCCTCCACTACCAACGGGAATCGACATCCAACTCTCTGAGGGAACTGGGCACTAGGGCACTCTCCCAGACTCCAAGTCTCCCACATACTATAGTCCCAGACTCCCACAACCACTAATAACTATTGGCAAGCGGTTAGGATGGGTCAGTATCATAGCACCAAGACTGCTGCGATACTGCGAAAGGCGAAAGATGGGGCGCAGATGATGTTATTTTTTTGTATTTTTGGTTCAATTGTACCACAGTATGCGTGTTTTTGGGTCATTTGGACCATGATAGTTAGATTTTGGGTCATTTGCTCGAAGTGTCAGTTAGAAAGTTGTTAGTAAGTGGACAAGCAATGTAAAGGCAGAAACCTATATATAGACATAGATTCGTATGTGTAAAATCCTCTTGAATTATGCGTTTTTGGTTGTGTATCTGAGATCAAGAGATATATGTGAGATCTGTATTTTGCCGAGATATTGTATCTGGGTTTCTACATAATTAATATGATATGACAGAGCTATTTTGCAGAATCCCTGTGTCTCTTTTGTTCACTTGTGGTAATGCATATTGCGATATATGAATGATGCTATGTTTTATTGTTGCAATTAATGCTTTACTGTTATATTTGCTACAATGATGAATGTTTCTATTGAATGATGTTATGAATATAAGTAATGTTGAAGTTAAATGCATTGATCTACTTCTGAGATGTCGCAATAAGTTAAGTAATTGAGCCGCAAACATCCTCCTTCATTTGATGGAAACATGGTTCCGTCAACTCTCCCTTGAACATATCGGGTGAGACCTCATTTGCTCTGCAGGTGTTGCTAGACGGGGTTAAACCCATCTGGGCCGGTGCTCAGGGATATCGTCGTGGTTCGGGTGTCGACAGTGAGTGAAACCCCAATCGACTGGGTTTGTGTCAACAAATGGTTTAGTTTTCAGGACCTAGCATGAAGTGAAAGGAGGATATGTTGTGGCATCCGACGCAACCGGAGATACAAAACTGGTTTGCTCAGAAGTTGCAGGAATTTGCTGAAGAAGAAAGTCGGAACACTCGACTAACAGTAGATCAGTGGGTGGAAAGATATATTCACGACGGTCCGCATGAATATTTTTTCTATGAATTCCGAGTCATCTTGTTCGAGTGGTTGTAAAAGTTGGCCTTTCAGAAGAGGAACTTCCAAGGCGGTGAACCTATGACCTGGACCCCAGAGCTGATCCAAGAACCGCAGGAAGTCGACAACAAAGTGTCACAGGATTTCAAAGTGTTGCTCGATAGCATATTGGAAGGTTATATAACTGAATTTGCGGTTGATGCGCAAAATTCTTAGAGGGAAGCTGAAAGATATTTCTTCCACGGACCCCGGGGAAGGTTTCTACTGTCGCTCCAACTGTCCATTAAAATGCTTATTTGTGAGAAGGGCATATTGAAGATGCACCTTGATCAGTAGGAACCTTGGTGGGAAGAGGCCATGGGTATTGCGATAGTAGGGGGGGTGGTCCATGCAATGATAAGGGGTATATTGGTGCAGGCATGACGAGACTGTGAGTGAAGCCGAGGAAGAGAGTGGTCTTACGAGAGGAGGAGCAAGAATTCGACAGGAAAAGAGCCACCAAGGATAGGAGAAGGTCCTGCTGCGATCGAACCACAAGGCCGCGAAGGGAGACCACACAGGACAAAGAGACCTCACAACCCGGACAAGGACAACTAGGCTACACCCAGGATAGAGGCAGGACCAAACCCCAGCGGCAGCATACCCACACCTCCGCTCACTATCTCTCAACCAGTAAGAAATACAACTACAACACCACCGTGCTCATCAAGTCAATAGAAGTTAATTGCTAGCAGCTTAGCGACTGGAGGAAGGAAGCCCAGGATGGCGGGAGAGGACACTAAGTTACCGATGTTCCATGGAAATGGAACAAATAACCCTGAGCAGTATTGGTTTTTATGTGAAGCAGTATGGACCATAAAGCAGATCACTGATGATAATGCTAAGAAATGACAGTTAGCGACAACTCTGCGAGGTCATGCATTAGACTGGTTTATGAAGTTTGTTCTAGTCCCTACAGGAGCTTCGGAGAAGACGTAGAGGATATCAAGAATAGATTGATTACAGGATTCAAAAAACCCAAGTCTGAAGCATAGTATATTACATAACTAAAAGAAATTAAGCAGTATCCCAATGAAATGGTGTGGGACTTTGACCAGCGATTTAAGACGTTGATGGCGAGGGTTAGTTTTGATATGAGCACTATCCAACACAATGAATGGTTCATCATGTCACTTCTCCCGTACATTCGACTACCACTGATGCAACAGAACATTACAACGCCCAGTGAAGCTTTGGAGATTGCAATGCAGTTGGAGACGTCGCTAATTGGTGAAAACACAGCTGGGATGTTGCAGATACAGACACAGCTGGCTAACCTGACCATACAGCTACAAGATCTTAAGAAAGGCAAGGAGCAACGAGAGGAAGTATGGTGTACGAGATGTCAAGGAGGAGGGCATACTAAGGATAATTGCCCAGACTTCCAAAATTATCTTGTTTTAGGAGCGGCGAACCCATTGAGTGGCGGTGGCATGCCGTGGTGTCACGTCTGTCAGGTATATGGGCACCGCCATGAGGAATGCCAATACATGTAGAAGATGGTCACAAAACCGATGAATCTGTATTGTACATTCTGTAAATCTGTGGGACATGAAGACAAAGATTTCCGTGCATATGGTTTGCTACACAAGAGAATGTATGATGCATTCTATGTGAAGGACGACCAGCGTGCCGTACAACAACTGCAGGTAGCCTAGCTGCTACCTCAACCGTAGGTACAGTTTGTACCGCAACAGCAACCACAGCAGCTTATGCCGCAATATGCTCCATAGCAGCCACAGTACGTTCAACAAATGCAATATGCACAGCAAGGGCAAGGCATGCAACCGAATCCCATGCAGCAACAGTTCAATCAACCGTAGTACCAACAACATGGCGAATTCCATGGAGGATTCTGGGGTGGACGCGGTGGAGGATTTGGTCACGGAGGTGGACGAGGAGGTCGCGGACCTATTCAATGCTATCACTGTGCGGTGTGGGGACACTACCAGTGAGATTTCCCACTGTTGCAGGCGTAGTGCACATTTTGTTTTGTTACAGATCACACAATGGGAAACTGTCCGCAGTTGATTGCACGATGGCAAGCAGGGAATGTTCCAGAATTGCAGAATCAGAATCAGGCAGAGAAACCAATACAAAATAAAGTACAGCAACTGGTGCAGAACTAGAACCAATGCCCGAATCAGAATGCTAACCAGAACATGAACCAACCAGGGAATCTTCTGCTGAACCAGAATCAGGGTGCGAGCATTGCGACAATCTTTATGAAGCTAAGACCACAAGATGTGGTTGTTGCAGTTATCACTCGGGGACGTACAACAATAGGAGGTGATAGTTCACACCCGCCCATCCGATTGGAAGGGAAGAAGAAGGTGTCATTTGACATTGAGTCCGAGCGCGATGCATTCTTTCAGGAACGTCGTGCGATGGACCAAGATCACGGTAAGGCTATTATCTATGACATGCCCCTTGTTTTTTATGTTGCTTCAGAGGTAGGTCCATCGGCGCAGTCTGGAACCTTGCAGAATTTTTTTGAGAGCTGTTTATTATTGGAAAGAGATCCCACGGCCCTTGCTGAGATCAAGGAATTGTTGCAGCATCCAGCTAGGGGACGGCAGGATTCCGTAGTAAACACTTTACAGCGGTGGAATATAGGTAAGGATATGCGAATGAATATCCAAATTGGGGACTATGAATTTGATTCGGTTATTCTAGATCTTGGTTCGGATGTCAACATCTTGACCAAGCAGGCATGGTAGAAAATGGGGAGCCCCCATTGAGTTGGTCTCATGTACAACTCCGACTAGCTAATCACGCGAAGGTGACACCGATTGGGAGAGTTCCATGCCCGGTGGTGGACATTGAGGGAATGAACACTTATGCTGACTTCGACGTCATCGAAGTAGTTGAAGGGTGAAGCTCTTATACTGCGTTATTGGGGATCAGATGGGCTAACGATAGTGGAGCTGTAATCAACTTCAAGCGGTGGATGATGACTTTTGAAAACGCGATCTCATATTTATAGCCTCATTGGATCAGGTTGAAGGACGTAGATACATTGAACCAGTGAAGGACGAAGATCCCAGTGGATGGGACCATGCATTCAATATTTTTGAGGATTATATTCATCTGACTGCCAACGGTGAGCTTGGATGGTGCAGTGACAGCTCTGCGTCTTTCGAATCTAACAACGCTTTAGAACATTGGCAGAATCGCTTGCATGAAGTGTCGCTCTGCAATTGTGGGTTAATCACGTAGTCACTATGCCGCATGGCGACTGAAACAGTTACACTACCAGTATACGAGGGGCTTCCTGGCTTGTCTAAATTTCTGGCGTAGTTCAAGGAAAGAGTTTCTGAACCACAGCAACTACTGGCATTGGAGGAAGCACTGAAGGCTGCTCCAGCACGCTGGTGGGTGACACATAAGAAATCAATCAATGGATGGTCACAATGCAGGAGATTGATGATGGTTCATTTCAGTGATACCAAGGTTTACCACACGGGGAAATATGATGGTCGGAATAACCCCAAAAGTCATTTGATGGAGTGCCAGACATTGTGGGCGTTGCAACCAAAAGATGAGTGGGTCCATGCATTTATCCATACTTTGGACGAGATGCCGTGATCATGGTACACTGCTGCTAAATTGAGGGGAGAAATCACTACTTGGCTAGAATTGACAGTTTGCTTTACTCATACATTCAGTTTCATAGATCCCAACCCAGATGTCCATAATGCTCTGCAGCTCATCCGCGATGTGGTTCTGAAGGTTGTTCCGGTGGCATATCCTGCGGATCCACACACACACTGCCAAATGCAATCCATGATGGAATGTTACAATATCACTAGTGGGCCAAAGGATGGTGACGATCCATGGAATGTCAATATTCTGGATTCAGAAGGAAGTCGCGATGTTGTAGTACCTAATGCGCTAAGCGGTCCGATCAGTCAACCGATCAAGCTCCGTAAGGTCAACATTGGGATAGAGGACAATCCAAAGTTTGCGAATGTTGGGGAATATTGGGATGATGAGATGATGGAAAAGGTCACTGACTTGCTTCATGAATTCCAAGACCTCTTCCCTACGAAATTTTCTAATATGAAGGGAATCTTGGGCGATCTCGGGGAGATGAAGATTCCATTGAAACCAGATGCTAAACTAATCAGGTAGCGACCATACCGACCTAATCCATACCATAAGGAAAGGGTCAAGGTAGAACTTGATCGCATGCTAGATGCTAGTATTATTGAACCAATTGAGGAGTCGGAATGGATCATCCCTATGGTGGTGCAGGACAAGAAGACCGACGAAGTGCGCATTTGTGTCGATATGTGGAAGTTGAATGATGCCTACTTGCATGATCCTTTTTCGACCCCGTTTATGGACGAGGTGCTTGAAGGCGTGGGTGGCCAGAGGAGATGTATTCTTTCACGGATGGGTTCTCTGGCTATCATCAGATCCGAATCGCCAAGGAAGACCACCATAGGACAAATTTTGTAATAGAGTGGGGTTGTTTTCAGTACACTGTGATGTCGTTTGGGTTGAACAATGCACCTGTGATATTCTCGCGGGTTGTTGTTGCCACGTTCTGGGATTTCATTTAGAAGTTTTTGCAGGTGTACATGGATGACTGGACAGTCTATGGTTTGATCAATGATCATCTGGAAAATTTAGAGTTGATGTTGGATCATTGCTGACAGCATCAGATATCGCTAAACTTGAAGAAGTGCATCTTTTGTGCACCGTTTGGCATACTACTGGGTCACATTGTGTGAAGCAAGGGTTGTTAGTCGATCCAACAAAGATTGCGCTCATTCTGAGCTTAACACCACCAACTAATGTCAAGCAGCTGAGAGCAACATTGGGACATACCGAGTATTATCACAAGTTCATCAGGGGTTATGTAGCAATCACAACCCCTATGGAGAAGTTATTGAAGAAAGATGCAATTTTCCAGTGGAGCCCTGAATGTCAGGATAGTTTTGAGATGCTGAAGGCTAAGATGGCTTCAGCACTGATACTGGTATTTTCGGACTGGAGTAAGGAATTCCATGTCCATGTTGATGCCTCATCGATCGCATTGGGAGTGGTGTTGGTGCAACCAGGAGAGGGGGATCTAGATCATCCCATTGCTTTCGCAAGTCGAAAGTTGTCATCAAAAGAAAGGAATTACACCACTACCGAGAGGGAAGGCCTGACAATGGTTTATGTGCTGCAGAAGTTTCGACATTACTTATTGGGAGGACACTTTAAGATGTTTACAGACCACTCTACATTGAAATACCTGGTCAATAAGCCTATGTTGGGGGGGAAGATATGTCCCTAGCTACTTCTTTTTTAGGAGTTCGATTTTGAATTGATTGTGAAGCCAGGACGATTGAATGTTGGACTTGATCATCTATCGCGGATTGAGATAGGTGAGGAGCCAACTAACATTGACGATGGGTTGCCTGATGTACAACCTTTTAAGGTTGAAGTGGCTGATGGCTACTTTGAAGAAATCATTCATTTTCTGACGATAGGTACCGCACCCGAGGAGTTCACCACTAGTCAAAAGAAGCAATTGGTGGTCAAGGCTGTAGATTTCCAGCTAATTGCAGGCGAGTTGTACAAATTAGTCTCAGATGAGATACTGCGGCGTTGTGTTTTGCCTCATGAGAAAGGGAAAATCTTGGCAGAAGTGCATGCAGGAGTGGCTAGGGGCACTATGGCGGTTGTGCGACTTCCAGGAAGGTGCTTCATGCGGGGATTTGGTGGCCCACAGTGCACAATGATGCGACATACTATGAGCGGTCCTGCGATGTTTGTCAAAGAACCGAGAATCCATCCAAGAGGGATGAGATGTCACTGATACCTCAACTGACACTACAGCCATTTGACAAATGGGAAGTGGATTTCGTGGGACCAGTCAACCCACCTGGGAAGCGCACTGGTGCAAGATACATCATCACGACGACAGATTATTTGACAAGATGGGCGGAGGCAGCACCAGTCATTGATTGTTCCGCAGCCACAGCTGCGCGGTTCTTGTTTGATAACATTGTCACTCGATTTGGCTACCCGTAGATATTGATGAGTGATCAGGGAAGTCACTTTCTTGATCGCACCATTAGCGCATTGATGGAGGAACTAAAGATACAGCATAAGAAGAGTATGCCATATCATCTGTAGGCCAATGGCGTGGTGGAAGCTTTCAACAAGATATTGGAACATGCGCTAACAAAGGTGTGCAACGCAAACCGCAATGACTGGAATCTAAAAATCCCGGCAGTCTTGTGGGCATATCGCACCACATGTAAAAGGTCAACGGGACAGACACCATTCAAGCTGGTGTATGGGCAAGAAGCAATTATGCCTATGGAGTACATCGTTCTGAGTTTGCGCATTGCGAAAGCAACAGGTATGGATGTTGCAGCGGCATTAGAAGAGAGTTTAGCACATTTAATACAATTGGAAGAGGATCGCTTTATCGCAGGCTTCCATCAGAGTGTGGAGAAGGATCACCAAAAGGCTTGGTATGATCGCCACATCAAAAACAAACAGTTTCAGTAGGGTGACTTGGTGTTGTTGTATGATAGCAAGTTTATGAAACATCCAGGAAAATTGCAGATGCATTGGCTTGGTCCATATCGCATAATCACTTCAGGAGGAGCAGTACAGTTGCAGCAGTTGTACGGAGCGATGCCTCCAAAGTTGATTAATGGCAGTAGGTTGAATCCCTATCAATAGGGCTTGGAGCAACGTGATTCCTGAGTCACATAGGAAAAGAAAAAACAGGTTGTTCGGTGGCAGGATGGCGCACCGACAGGAACAGAATGCGCAAGCAGGGAGGCTTGTGCCGCAACTTAGGAGTGATCCGCGACAGTGGCAGGGTCACGGTTGGGTCATCAGCAATAAATTTTGAAAGTTAAGACAGTTAATTAACGACGCTCATTCAAATGGTGGGAATTAATGGCGGATCCGATCGATCAGCTGACAAGATCGATGGTGGATTTGGGTCATTAATATAGGATTTAGTTTGAGTTAATGCAGGATTTAGTTATGATTAAGAAGGGATTTGGTTGGGCGCTATAAAAATGGGCTGAAATTGGTCAGAAGGAACCATTTGGGACAAGTGAGTTCAGTTTCCAGTGAGGAATTGTGTAAGGTTGAGATTGGGTTGCAGAGAACAGTGGAAGTGTGTTCGACAAGTTTTGAGTGAGCTAGGGTGAGCTATTTGTTGGCATTGCGGGCATTGAGCACGGCATGCCGAGTGAGCCAGAGATGATCGAGATTTTCGGTGAAGCCGAGTCACCCCTCATCCCTGCTCCCATTGAGGAAGAGGTTAATCTCATGGGCGAAGTTGCTAACATGCCGGTGGGATCGTCCTCCGTAGTGCGCCAGAAGAGGGGGGGGACGTAGCTTAGTTCCGAGCGGCCTGAGAAGCAGCACACCCGTTCCACTACCCAAGTGCCAGAATGCGTCCCTACAGAGAGCCCATCGAGCTCGGGGGTTGTGGAATCCGCAGTTCGGGTAGGCGTGTTTGCCACGGACATCCCAGGCTACCGACCTCCATGTCGACCTGGGGTGCATCCGAGGAAGGTCACTAAGAACCAGCGGTATCAAATACGGATGTCGGCAATCTCGCTGAGCATGAGTTGTACCACCGACATCGTATCGGCATCGATGCAGCTACGGTATGATGATCACGACTTGCTGGCGCTGGAAGATGTTATGACAGAGCCTTTTTAGCCATGAGAAGAGGGGCAGACTGGAAATATGCCACGCATTCCACATGGCTGGGCATCTGGTTTGGCGAAGTCTGGGTCGTTGGGGTTGATCTACATGCCACATTTCGGATGGTTGACAGAAGCTAATGCCTATGTCAAACAGTTGCTGGATTGCTTTCATGGTGGGGTGTTATGGTTGGACAAGCAGGTCAACGTGACAATGGACCTGATTGCTGAGAAGACTGGCTTACCAAAGGACGGGTTCGACCGGTCGCAGTAATTTCAAGGGAAGAACAACGACAAGAAGCTTGCAACAAGGTTGTGGAAGCAGTACAAAATGCAGAAAGACGGATGGGCCTACCGCTTGGATACTATGAACGAGCCCGCAGTCAAGATTGGGGCACGAATCTTGGCTACCAAACTTTTACAGAACGCTCGACCCAATCAAGGCAATTCTGGGGTTGTCGCTTGTGCGGAGCTATGTGTGGCAGGCGTGCAGATGAACTGGTCCCTATGTTTGCTTAATCGGTTGACGGAGGACACATTGGCAGCCCAAGTAGGACAGCGGTCATTCACTTATAGCTGGTTGTTGATCTTAGTCACGTTGGTCGCCTGGATGGAACCCGATGATTATCAAGGCATGGAGGTGGATGCGGTGGAAGAACGCAAGGGAGCACGATACCAAAATCTGTGGTGGGTGCAAGAGCCGGAGCATCTCAAGGATTGCGCCATGCAGTTCTGGTTGTATTAGGAAGCGTTGTAGGCAGCTGCTGAGCGGATCCTGTGGTTGAATCAGGCCATTGTTGAGAAGTACAAGGAGATTTCCCTGTTCCTGATTGGACCGCACAATATCTATGTGCAAGCACACTGCGATACGGATAGGTAGTGGTTGCATACCTCTTATAAGTTAACAGATGAAGACATGTATTCAATCATCGACTACTGGCTGGTTAAATGGCATGGACCAGTTATTCAGCAAGAGGAGTCTACGGGGATACCATCCAATATGCCAGTCAGGGATGAACCGCGTCATATGTCAGATGAGGAATCATCACAGACCCCTCCATATGAGGAGCGTCAAGTTGTAGAAGGCCGAATGAAAGGACACTGGGACCATGCAACAATCAGTGGGATGCCCCTGTCGTCAGAAGCATATTTGGGCCGACTAATACTAGCAATCACTAATGCATCCACAACAGCGACTAAAACAATGATAGTGAAGGCGGATGAAGGTTTCCCTGCGCTCACTGCTCATCTGGATTCCTTGTGTGATATGGTGGTGAAGAAGGCACCGGAAGAAGCATCAATGCAGCCAGTTGGCACAATCCGCACTGACCCACAAGTCAGGAATGTTGATATTCCCCCGACTGCAATTGTGACTGACGATGAGGCTTTGAAAGCTTTGCTGGAGCCGCTAGAAAAAGTGACAATCAATGTCAACGCGTTGCCCGCGAAGGCGTTGACAACTATGCAGGAGGTTTCTAGCATGGAGATGGCGGACAGGATGCAAAAGATTAGTGGTAAGTGTCTGTGTTTGCAGGAGAGTGAGGCAGCTGCGAAGGAAGTGGTCACAGAGTTAACAGGAAGGGTTGCTACAGCGCGGCAGGCTGTGGATGAGTTTGAAGAGGACATTAAGAAGGAACGTGATGAAAAGGCTCGAGTGATTGAATATTTGAAGCAGGAACAGGATCGCCTCATTGTGGAGAAGGCCACTTTGTGGGATCAAAGTGTGCGGGTAGAGACGGTCGTTGCTGAGGCTTGTCACCATGTATCGGAGCCCACCACAGAGTTGGATGTGATTCAATGCGTGCAACAACTTGGGGCTGTCATTTTCCAGTTGCGGCATGACAATCAGGAGTTAACAGCCCTGGTGAACCCTGGTACACCCCAAGCGCAGGTGGATGACTGAAAACGGGCTATTAAGGAGGTAGCAACATAGATGGAGGAGTTGGAAATGGCAGCAATGAAACTCACAACTGACACTGTACAGTTTTGGGGCCGAATTGTTTAGGACGAACAGATTGAACAATTGACTAAGTTTCGGCAGGAGGCAGAGAGGCAGTTGGCGACACTAAATATGGTGGTGCGCACGATCTCGCCAATGCGTGTTTTTGGGTCATTTGGACCATGATAGTTAGATTTTGGGTCATTTGCTCGAAGTGTCGGTTAGGAAGTTGTTAGTAAGTGGATAAGCAATGTAAAGGCAGAAGCCTATATATAGACATAGATTCGTATGTGTAAAATCATCTTGGATTATTCGTTTTTGGTTGTGTATCTGAGATCAAGAGATATATGTGAGATCTGTATTTTGCCGAGATATTCTATCTGGGTTTCTGCGGAATTAATATGATATGTTAGAGTTGTTTTGTGGAATCCTTGTGTCTCTTCTGTTCACCTGTGGTAATGCATGTTGTGATATATGAATGATGCTATGTTTTCTTGCTGCAATTAATGCTTTATTGTTATATTTGCTACGATGATGAATGTTTTTTGTTGAATGATGCGATGAATATAAGTAATGTCGAAGTTAAATGCATAGATCTACTTCTGAGATGTCGCAATAAGTTAAGTAATTGAGTTGTAAACATCCTCCTTCATTCGGCTAAAACATGGTTCTGTCAACTCTCCCTTGAACATATCAGGTGAGACCTCATATACTCTACGGGTGTTGCTGGACGGGGTTAAACTCGTCTGGGCATATGCTCAGGGAGATCGCCGTGGTTCGGTCATCGACAGTGAGTGGAACCCCTGTCGACTAGGTTTGTGTCAACAATAACCCCGAAACGGAAATAATTTGGAGTTACTGTAGCTAGGGTTTTCACCCTAGCTTGTGCAAATGAGCACCTACTAAGGAGAAGGGACTCCTTAGTAGCAGTTCAGTAAAAACAATAAAAGCAAGACAGTAAATTTAAACTAGCATGTGCATAAACAGAAAAGACAAGATAATAAAAATGTTTTTGTATTGATTATACCTCCAATGTGAGGTTGGTGAAGCTCTTGCAGTAGTCCAGGAGGGTTGCTTCCAAGCTCCAATGTTGTTCCTTCTCCTTCTCCAAAGGGTTTTGGATATGGGCCAAAGGGGCACTCAAATGTGAAAATAGCTCAAAAGGGTGAGCTAGGGTTTCAGGAGTGATTTTGGCAGAGTAAGGATAGGGGTGACTATGGATGTGAAATGGGGATCCTCCATCACCTATTTATAGGTTTTTAGTGGTGGAGTGCTGACCCATGGTTTTGGGCACCATATGGTTTAGGTTAGCTGTATAGGGTTTTTGCTTCCTTTTTTCCCTCTTTTTCCTCTTTTTTGTATTTTTTATTCCCTTTTTAGAGGGTTTTTGCTATTTTTGGAGGAATTTACATTATTTTGGGGGGGAAAAGGGGGTTTTGGGCCTTTTGGAGGCTTTTTTAATGGTTTTTTGGCCTTTTGGAGGCTTTTTAATGGGTTTTTTGGCCTTTTGGAGGCTTTTTAATGGGTTTTTTAAGGTTTTGGAGGCAAATATGGTAAGGAAATATGGACAAATGAGTCATGTAATGAGGGAGATGAGGTAGTGAGCACTTTTTGGGTGTTAACAGATTGCCCCCTGATGTGTGAGGGAAGGAGCTCATCGTATGGACGATAGACATCATAAGTCTTTTATGGTTTTCCTGGGATGTGGAGAGGAGAAGAAACAAACTAGAGCCCGGAACAATGGTCCCGAACAAACTGCAAAAACTGAAAGTACATGACCTCAATAATGAATGAGAAATAATCTAAACATATGGACGAGGCGGGTATTCCCATGCTCGTATCAAGATATAGAACAATAACAAGGGGGTCCAAAAAATGGGGACCTGAAATATACATGACCTCAAATGAGGAAGAATCTCAATATATGGACGAGGCGGGCATACCCATGCTCGTATCTAGATATATATAAAAAATAACAATGAGGCCCAAAAATGGGGGCCTGAAGGATACATGGAGAACCACTGTGTACATCATAAGGGTCCAGAGGGGACACAAATATGGGACATACTGCTGGGATGACCGTGTCTGAGCTGAAGAACTGATACACTAGAATAACAACAGTGCTGCTGAGTGTGGTACCAAAGGAACTAATGAGCTGCTGGATCATAGTGACGGGGAGTCATACCCTCAATGGTACACTGAACTGGAACTGAACTGGGTACTCAAGGAAGCATATAACTGGATGGCTTCCGAATACAATCACCTACGCAACCCGGACATCCATGGGAACATATAACTGGGCATTCTGAAGTGACTCACCAATGTGCTAGAGTCGAGGGAAATCCAGGGTCTTCGACCAATAACTGAAGGGATACATACCCTGCGCGATTCTCAACGATGCGATCAAGGTGTTGAAGTTGAGCATGTGAGAAACAACCACTCGGAGAGGCACTGATGACTCCTCTCAAAATGGTCTGTAGGCACTCACCACAGATGGTGATGAGTCCAAGGCACAGGGACCTCTAGGTCTATCCTCTGGAATAGAGGGGTTGTCATCAACAGAGGGAGACCTGCAACTAGCAAGGCAATAATGTTTCCTTGATAGGAGCACGAGGTGGAGAATCGGAGTGTAAGAGTACTGATGGTAGGACTGACATACTGTGGGGGTAGGGAATAACTGGGCAAGTAGAGTGGGTGGACTCAAACTTCCTTTGTTCAGAGTATGTTGGCGGGGTTGATCGGGCAGCATATGAAACTGACTGGTGGGAAAGTGTGATGAACCTGCAATAATTAATTAATGCAAATACACGAGATATCAGAAATAATAGAACTCAGAATCACTTTTATATTGATCAGGGGCCACTTCGAGGGGGCAACCTCCTTTGAGCAAGCTCAATACAATTAACTTCACGGTGCCTTCAATGACCGCAACACACACTCATATACTAAGTCTATGCCCAATACTATGAGTCAAAACCATGGGACATATAATACTACGGGATGACTTACAAAGCATATGCGTCCAATACTATGGGTCAATACTATGGGCTAATATAAACTATGGATCAACAAATACTACGAGATGACTTACAAAGCATATGCATCCAACAACAATATACTAACATAGTAAAGAGAAGGGTTGACACGAGTTCCTAACATCCCCTCTCCCTTAAAAAAAGCTTTGTCCTCAAAGCTTTGGTTGGAGAAATTGCTGTAGAATCTGAAGAAGTGATTCCCCAGTAGCATCCTCGGGTTGCATTTCAGGCCACTGACGCCTTTGGAGTGTCAGAGAGGATTGCTTGGAAGGTTGTAGACGAAGAAGAACCCCATCAGCTACATGGAAAATGCGCTCAGAACGGTGTTGATCGGCTTGTTGTTTCAGGTGAATTCTGGCCATGTGAAGATTGTCCTGCAGAATGAGAAGAATATGATCGCGATTTTGAAGAACCGAGTCAATTTCCTGAACTGGGGAGCTGCTAAGGGTGTATGGAAGAAGAACTGGTGGTGTCTGTCCATAGACTGCTTCATATGGTGTCCTTTGATATGTGGTATTGTACCACCAGAGCGCTTCTAGGAGATCCATAGAAATAGTTGGCCAAAGCTGTGTAGGGATGGGCAAGGGTTTGAGCAATCCTGTTTCACCCTTGTTGACCTGGAAAGTATCACAGTCAGCCACCATCTGTTGAATTGTCATTTTCAATCCCTGCCAAAAGAAGTTACATTGTTCCTGGTCATACATTTTGAAGAACCCAGAGTGCCCTGATAATGAAGAAGCATGGAGTTCATAGATGAGATAGCCCTGTTGAACATATTGCAACCAATTTGGAACAAGCAGAGAAAGAGCTATAAGAGAAACTGGGTCATCAATTGTGCGAGAAGGAGCATCTGCAACCATATTGTCCTTACCCTTATTGTAAGTGATCGCATAGGGATAACCCATGAGTTGGATAACCCATTTCAAGTGTATTGGGGAAGAGACCCATTGTTCCAGAAAATTTTCCAGACTCTGGAGATCAGTCTTGATGCAGAAATAATTCCCTAATAGGTATGGCTGCCACTTCTGTGCTGCATGCAAAATAGCCATCAGTTCCTGCTGAGAGGTAGATGCGACTAAATTCTTACCGGAAAGGTCTCTTGAAGGCGGAAAGCTCATTAGTTCAGCAAAGACACCTGCATATCTATCCAAGGAAGTAGTGGAGACTGTTGATGGGTGCATCTAAAGGGAATGGAGCTGAGCAATGATACCATGTGAATTCTTCTTAAGGATTTTTTCGAGGTGATGTGAACTGATGATGTAGAGAGACCCTGGTTGTAATCCCATTAATTTGTGTTGTGCCCCATTTACTGAAAACTTCATCCAAAGTTTCGAAAAATCCCATAAGATGGGGCCAAGTGTGCGTAACCATTCAACGCCCAAAACCACATCACATCCGCCTAAGGACAAGGCAAACATGTCAGAGCGCAGGTTATAATCTTCCATAGAGATACGCACATTGTGACACTTCCCCTTGCAAGGTAAGGTGCCCCCATTGGCAACCATGACTTCAAAGTTGGAGCAAGGATGGACAAAACAATCATCCTGTTTGGCAATCCGAGGGTCAATGAAGTTATGAGTGCTACCAGAATCAATGAGTATTGTAAGAGGGAGCTTCTTGAAGTATCCCTTGACTCGCATTGTTTGTGGGGTGGTGACGCCGGTTACAGCATGGAGAGAGAGCTCGGGTGGGTCGTCCTAAGATGGGGTGTCAATAGGCAAGTGTTGAATGTCGACCTGATCATCTACTGTATATGGAGCTTCTTCATCAAGTTCTGAGGTAGGCGGAGAATCCACATCCAAGAGATAGAGATTTTGTTGAACACATCTATGTCCCCGAGTGAATTTCTAATCACAATTATAACAAAGCCCTTTTTCTCGGCGTGCCTGCATCTCTGTTTCAGACAAATGCTTGATAGGAGTTGGTTGCGGGGCAGGCGTGATGGGAGGTCATTGGGAACCCATATTTCTGAAGGGAACAAAGGTGGGTTTGGAGTGTTGTTGAGCTACGATCTTGTCCTCTGCCAACTTATCCAACCCTAGGACTTCCATCATTGTGTTGGGACGGAACATTTTGACCTCTGAGCGGATTTCATCCTTGAGACCACTGATAAAACAAATCCTGTAGAATTCATCAGACAATCCTTCTGTGTGATTGGCCAGTTTCTCAAATTCTGTCTAATACTCTCTCACTGTGCCAATTTGGTGAAGTTTAGTGAGTGCTCCTGTGAAGTCATCAAAAGCACTAGGACCAAATCGTGGCAAAAGGAGTTCGCAAAAATCTGTCCAATTTGGCTTGGGCTGAGCTTTGATGTACCAACGGTACCATTGAACGGCTTCTTGTTCCAAATGAAAGGATGCAAGTGGAACTTTCTGGACATCAAAAGTATTATGCAAACTGAAATATTATTCTACTCGGTATATCCATCCAGTCAGATTAGTACCATTGAAGCGAGGAAAATCAAGCTTCGGCCCGCGAAAATTGCTGGAAGAAGAGAACCCGGTGGCTACAAAAGATTATGGCTGTCGGTTATTGTTCATGGCCGAATACCGAAGATGGAGGCTGAGAAATTTTTCATCCAGATCTTGGAGTTTGGTTTGGATGGCTGCAAGTGCTTCCTCCATGGTTTTTTTTTTTTCTTGGAAATGGATAGAAAAACAAAAAAAAAAGCTTATTTAGTAAAGGAAGATTTGGATTTGGGAAAAACTTGGATGGGTAATTGGGGTTTGACTAGGTTTTGGACACTTGCTGATGGACAGGGAAGCAAAAAATGGGGATTTCAGAAGCAGGTTGAAAGAATGAGAAAATTTGGTAGAGAGGGACAAAGAAGCAGAATTCGAAAAGGAACACGGTGGCAAAATTTGACGGTGTTTGGGTGAAAATTGAAGGAGTTATGGCAAACCTTAAAAATAGACAAATGTGAGATTTCTGGTCTTGGGAAGTGGAATTTGGGATAGGGTCTTCAGGAATGAAATATGTAGAATGGGATTGCAGGGATGTTAGTGAAGTTTCAGGGAAAACATAGTTGAAACAAGGAAGATATGGCCGAAAAATAGATTTTTTTTTTCCTGAAATGGATCGGCAACAGCAGCGCGGAAGGGATCCGCAACAGATGGATCTGCAACAGCATGAAAATGATCGAAAATGGCTGGATCTGAAACGGCGATTGGATCTGGAACGACTTTCAGAATAGATCTAGAGTGGAAGTGATTGACAACAGTTCAGCTGAAAATAGATATGGACCCCAAGTATGTGCGGCTTCCTATCGGTTCAGGGGATTCACTCGGCCACCAATGCTGTCTGACGGCTTGCGTATTGGGGCAGTACCCCTCACTCCACGGCTCAGGTAAAACTGATAACCGCTTTTCCACAAACAACAGCTCTTGGTTTACCTCACGGGTGGGAACTAGTCAATCAGGTAGGGGTCGTTGCCCTTTTCGCTAGCAGGTCCTCTCAATGGGCCAACTACTTTGGGGTTCCTGTGGTACTCCTCACAATGATTTTTAGGGCTTATGCCCAAGTACTTTCCACAGTTAAGCGGATAGGGGTTATCCCCAGATCCGAACTTGCAATAGATGCGAAAAAAAAATTGGCAGAAATTCCACCCAATGAGCCCAAGAAAGTGCTCTGATACCAGATGTGATGAACCTGCAATAATTAATTAATGCAAATACACGAGATATCATAAATAATAGAACTCAGAATCACTTTTATATTGATCACGGGCCACTTCGAGGGGGCAACCTCCGTTGAGCAAGGTTAATACAATTAACTTCACGGTGCCTTCAATGACCTCAACACACACTTATATACTAAGTCTATGCCCAATACTATGAGTCAAAACCATGGGACATATAATACTACGGGACGACTTACAAAGCATATGCGTCCAATACTATGGGTCAATACTATGGGCTAATATAAACTATGGATCAACAAATACTACGAGATGACTTACAATGCATATGCATCCAACAACAATATACTAACATAGTAAAGAGAAGGGTTGACACGGGTTCCTAACAGAAAGGGATCATAGCTGGAATGGATGAAGGATAGTGACTGGGATGAGTGATACTCAAGTTGGTGTAAGAGGGAAGGAGACTACAGAATACTCTGAACAAAGGCGACCTTATTGGGGGTGCTGCCGAGATGATCGATCATAGTGTCGAGAGGCACGGGGGGACTTCTTCACGGGCTAAGGAATGAGAAGAAGTGCGGTCAAAATGGTACTGTCGTGTGGATTTGTACGAGCCCAGGACAATTCATGCTCAAGATTGCTTTCAATTTTAAGGAGTCTGAGAGCGATAAGAAGACTCTGAAAGAATGGAATGGTACCGTCGTGTGGATTTGTACGAGCCCAGGATGGTGTGTGCTCGGGGTTGCTTTCAATTTTAGAGAGTCTTAAAGAAAATAAGAAGACTCCAAGGGGGTACTTTTTCGTGTGTTAGTCTCCAAGGCCCGAAGAAGCATAAAAGGATGCAATGAAGAACTCTTCCAGCCGGTGTGACTAGAGTATTCCTTTTTCGTAATTAGTCTACCAGGTCCGGAAAAAGGTTAAACTTATACTAGATAGACGCCCTTTCAGGTACTTTAACGAGCATTAAAGGAAGAAAGATTGCTCGGTGATCTTTTCATTGTTTTAGGAGTCAGAAAAGAGCTTAACAGAAACTCCCTAAGTGCCTTTTTCGTAAAGGACTTGTCCAGCCCGAAAAAGGGATAAAATTATACCGAACAAAAGGAATGGCCAGGCAAGGAGGAAGTGCTCAATCAAGGAACATTGATGGGAACCAAGAATGAGGGTGGGAAGGAACACTGGTGGGCCTCCTTGCGAGATGATGAATGGTGGTAAAATAACAAAATAATTGTAGTATGAATGGAGTGACTAGCTCATGTAAAAATGTGTAACAATCCGATGGCAACCGATGTGGTGCACAAGTCGAGGAAACAAGGTGTCGGGACACAATGTTGAAATTGTACCAGGTGAGAGTGAAAAACAATCTCAAGCATCATCACGAGCTCAAAAAATTGAATCTGACGATATAAAAAGTGTCAAAAACGGAGAACGGTCGAGGTGGCACGCAAACCGAGGTGACAGGGGCATTTTGGAAAAAATACCTGAACAATCTGGGGGTGAGAGCGAGAAATGATCTCAAGCATCATCACGGGTTCGAAAAAATGAATCCGATGATATAAAGTATATAAAAAATGGGCTACGGCCGATGTGGCATGCAAACCGAGGCAACGGGGGGCGTTTTGAAAAAAATACTCGAAAAATCTGGGGGTGAGAGCGAGAAATGATCTCAAGCATCATCACGGGATCGGAAAAATGAATCTGATGATATAAAGTAACGTCATAATAGATGACAGCCGAGGTGGAACGTGAACCGAGGCGACGGGGGGCGTTTTGAAAAAAATACCCAAAAAATCGAAGGGTGAGAGCGAGAAATGATCTCAAGCATCATCACGGGCACGGAAATATGAATCCGGCGGTGCAAATGGTGCAAAAAATGAAGGTCATACGGATTCCAGAATGGTCAAAGGAAATAACTAGGTTAAAAAATGGTTACAAATAAAGGTGAGCCCACCAAGCCCAGGATGTAGTGGTGGGGAGAAATGATGACCCGCGGGGGCAGAATACTAGGTGTATCAAATCAAATCATATATACAAGTGACATGTGACCTCAAAAATGGTTGAGATCACGCATGTGAAAAAGTGAGCAGGGTTAATGACCTACCCCCATGCTATGCGCATGGGGTTTGTGATTGTGGATCACATATGTGTTGGTCTGAACAATGGGATCATTGAAACGCTGAGATAGATGTGATGGGGAAGGTTCAAAATAGTTGATCATGCCCCCTATCCCAGGGTTGAGGTAATCTATTATGCCCCCCAACTCAGAGGTGTCAATGTGGTGCTCGATGATAGCAGGGTCAAGACCAGGCATTTCGGTATAGGACCAGGCAAAAACATCGCGGAACTCTTGGAAAGGTTTCTTGTACTTTCTGATCTCGTGCTCGGTGCAGGAAGCTCCTAACGAAATGAGTTCAAGAGCACCGGCTAGGGCAGAGATGTCAATGTCGATGACGGGTGAGATGTTGGCCATGTTACCTTCCTCGAAGGCATCGCGCGAAGCAATGGGGTCTTTAAACCAGTCGACTTTGGCGGGAAGGAAATCTTTGGACTCAACCGAGAATTGGGTAGCTGTGGTGGAGGAGGAGGCCTCTGGGAGGAAATATGAATTATGGTGCATATCCTCCCAGGGGTAATCAGGGGCAATAAGAGCCTCTAGAATCTCCTCATCATTGTGGAAACTTTGAGTTGTCAAATCGGTTGATGAGGGAGTGGTAGTAGAAGAGATCATATAGATGGTATTAATCTCTCCGGACGAGGGGGATACTGGGGGGTGGATCTCCTCAATGGTGGGGGGCACGGTCTCAAGGTCCAAATTATTCATCTCGTAGAGAGCTGCTCTGTAATTTGGGAGATTAGGACAGTGATGTGAGTAATGGTCGTAAATACCGCATATGGCACAAGGGTGGTTGGTATGAAGTGATTTATCATGAGGCTTAGGGGCTGGATCGAGTTGGACAACCGGGATGTTGGGGTCGTCGTCAAGCATTTTCATGTGCTCTTGTAATGTAGGTAATTGTGGACATTGATGGGTAGGATGGCCTAACTCATCACACAACAAGCATTTACAAGGAGCGCGAAACACGGGGAGGTTTTTAACTATTTTGGGTGGGGGTACAGCAGTGTATGGTTGTGGGCCTCTGCCCCCAGTGTGCTTGATAAGAGGGGGTGGATTGGTGGATGAGGAAGGAGTAGTGACACCGGGGGGTGGTTGACTAGTAGTGGCGATGGGTTGCACCGGTTGTAGGATGACATTTGGTGTCGGTGGGGGAACGGGAGGCGAAATATACCACACGGGTAGTCCTAAGGATAACCCGAGGAGGCTGAGAGTAGCCATAACTAGGGCGCTTACTACTCCCGAGGGAGGGAATAGGAAGGGGATTGTGTGGATGGGTGTAACACCAATATGACTAGGTACCAATGGTGGTTTGGGTAATAAGGGCGGTTGATTGTTGGGTGTTTGTGCATTATGGGAAAGGGTACATAGGTCAGATATTTCGGTCACTGGTGATGGTGGTGGAATGGATTGGAATGTTGAGGTCATCGATGTATCTGAGTAAACTCTGGGTCCCACGGAGGAAACCAATGAGGTAGATGCACCACAAATAGGTTGTTCAACCATGGGGAGAACATTTTTGGGTGCAGCGGGAGCATTGGGATCGTAATAGGTGAGTTGATCGACCTTGACCACGCGTTCGTCATGGGGGAACATCATGGTACGAAAAACGGATGAGGCAATCGCCTGCACGGCATACATGTAACTGCGGCCAAGTAAGAGGTTATAATCAAGTTGGGCGTTGATGACCTCTATGTCAATGAGCACTGTTTTACCAGCCAACTGGATGGGGACATTAGCTAAGAGACCTTGGGGTTGAGCCGAACGGCCATCGTAGGCTCGCAACGCAGTGGTGGACTACTGGAGAGTAGGGGATCCCAAGTTCTACCAAATGAATGTGGACATAACGCATGTAGAGGCACCTTCATCGATAATGCACCGATGGATGACAAGATTCCAAATGGATACAGAAACTTGGAACACTAAAGTGGAAGGCAAGCGTGGTTCGGATTGGTCCAAATCGAAGGCCATCATTTGTGAATCATTTGGGTCAATAGCACCAATGGCGGAGAGCAAATTCTTGCGCTGTGAAGGACAGTTTTTTAAGACCTCTAATGCAGACATGGCTGCGGGGGACTGGGATAAGTCATCTACAATGTTATAATTAGATGCAACGCGAGCATTGGGATTATTGTTGATGCAGCGAAGTGGGAAGTGAGGTGCTTTGGAGGCACCATCTAGTGCAGCCAGAGGTATACGTAATGACTAATCAATGAGATGAGCGTTAGTGTTTTTGTTGGCGGGAGGGGCTTAAGGGGTGGAGCCATATTGGTTCCGATGGGTTTGAAGGTTGACATCGGCGGATGACATCATTAACAAGTTATGGGTACCTAAGTCTAACATGGGTTGATCAGGACCGGCATAAGTGATTTTCTGTTGTGGAGGCGCGTTTCCTTGAGGGGGAGCCAACTGTTGAGTGTTCACTACGCCTTGGGTTGGTAAAGGGTTTTGTAACACCAAGGGTGGATTCTGAGGTGGTGGGGGGTTGGGTGGCGCCTGAGAAGCCGCGTGCCCTTGGCGGTGGGAATCATCAATCCAAAGTTGCCGAGCTCGCTCCAAATGTGGGAAAGCGTGTGTGTAGTGGCCATAGACCCCGCAAATAGAACAAGGATGCTTTGTTCACAAATTAGGATTTTTGGCTTGTTTGGGCAGCCGGTCAGGGTTTTGGTTGGTAGGCGCCGCGTTATTATTGTTCGGGGGATTAGGGGGTTGACCGCCTTGATCTGGAGGGGGGTTATTCCCATGGTTATGTCCTTTGCCGTGGTTTTGCTGGCCTTGTTGGCTTTGGTTATTTTGGTTGGGCTGCGGATTTTGTTGTGCATACACTTTCCCTTGGGCAGCAGGTGGGTTCTGGGGTTGTGCAGGTGTAGGAGCAGGCTGCGGTGGATAATAAGTGGGTGGAGGCTGTGTAGGTGTTGAACCTTGTGGGGGTTGCTGATATGCCTTTGCAATGGGTTGTGGGTTTGCTGCAGGGGCTGCCTAGGGCGGATAATAAGCTAGGGGGGCTTGAGAGGAGATAGGAGCTTGCACAGCCTGCGGGTGGTAATACGGCTGAGGTGCGACCTAGGGGGTGTAAGCGTGGGGGCATGACCAAAGCACTGAGGTGGACATGAGGGTCCGTGGGAATGGTGATGATGTGCCATGGGAGCATACGAATTGGTTGCTCCGGACTGGGATGTAGCCCGCAAAAGATCAGGGCCAGAGCTAGGATGTGCTATGGAAAAGGGCTGGTTATGTGTAGCTATACGGCCAATGATGCCATCTGTAGCATGGGATGCCCCCGGCGCATTGTGCCGAGAGGAATTTCCACGAGGTGCATCAGGGATGATGGAATATAGGTAACCAGACTGGACGTAAATAAGGTCAAATTACTGGGCTTTGAGGATGGCCTCTTCTTCGGACTGGGGTCGCTCGGATGCCACATCCTTGGCAATGGCAGGAAGGAGAGATTTTAGAAACCAATCTAAGAAGATACGGTCGTCTAACTTGATTTTGCAGAGGATGCGGCGTCGACGCCACTCATGAATGTGGTCAATGATGTGGGTAGCTGTGTTCTGTCTGCAAGATAGTAGGATCTCAACTCCCACATCATAGCAGACAGGTAACTGAAAGAACTGTAGGAAAGTCGAGGCAAGGGAAGTAAAGGTGGCATGGGTCCCATGGGGCTGCTTGATGTACCACTTAGCTGCAGAGCCAGTGAGGGTGCACTGTAACAAATGGAGGTGGACAGAGTCGTCCACTATGGAATTGGAGGAACACCATAGATGGAAGGACATAATATGGTTCTCGGAGTCTTCACCTGCCTTTCCCTCAAACTTAGGGATGTCTGATGGGAGCTTGGTGGGCATATGAGGCCACGCAGGGTCGTGTCTAATGGGATCGTTAGTCAGTCTGGCCAGGTCAGGAAGGTTGAGACTAGCCATGAATGGAAAACTAGTAGAAGGATGTGACATACTAGTGGTTGTGACCACGTTGGGGCCAATGCCCCCAAGTGGAGGGGCTGGGTTAGGGTTGGGGACGTTCCCCCAAGGGGGGAACGAAGGTGGTGTGGGATGGTCTTGCACCGCCAAGGGTAGTGTGAGTCACTGGTGGAGTTGGGATAAGTATGCTAGCCACTGGAATGGGCACAGTAATCAGAATGGTGGAGAGTGGGCCCCATCGAGGGCATACCCAAAACGGGTGTGGTAGCTGGGGTAGTGGTGGATGCTCCACCAATGGTGCCTACAAAGAAAGGGTTGGAATTCATGCTAGACATGGGGTTGGTTGGTGCAGTATAATTGGGGTTCTCGGACTTTGCCTCAGAATCAGAGGTAAAATAGGGGGCGTCAGTAGCAAGGGACGGAGCTCTGCGTCTGCGACGAGTGGAGTCGAGTGATGAAGCTCTACGTCTATGATGGGTGATGTCAAGTGAACTATGCTACGGGGGATCGCCCTGGAGGCGCCGAGAATGTCTCGAGGACTCAATGGTGACAGATGGTGTCAAGTATCTGGGGGTTGTGTCGAGTGAAAAATAGCTCAAAAACCCTAATGCAACCGAGTGTGCAGAACGAGAGCACAAAAAATATGGCACTCAGGCCAACAACCAGCTCAAAAACACTCAATGCAACAACTGTGCTACAATAAGTGGAGTGTCAACAAAAATGGTCAGAATACCAACAAGCAGTAGGTTTCCTAAAAAATAAAAATAGTGGACTCGCTAGACCAAAGGGAGGTAAGGGAGCATGCAAACACCTAGCTAAATAGTATTCTGACTCAACCAAACATATCCCCTGCAAGGTGATGAAATCCAAGTCAGACAATATGGATAGTAGAGCCAAGTGGCTAAATATATCCCCCTACTGGGAGGGACACCGGGTAGTCAATCCTAGAAGAAAGGCAACTAAGATACCCCATTCATGACACGTCCAGAAAAGGTGAATCTACAGTTTGGTTCTATCGTCGTTGTATCCCCATACGGGTGATACACCGAGTACTACGAAAGGTATCCTTCGGTGACTGAATGGATTGCGGTATTCCACTCAGGCCTCCAGAACCAGTCTGGCTACTTAAACCCTCCTAGGGGAGAGGCCCTCTGATAAACTGGTTGTGACCATGCCAAAAAATACTAGGGGATTTTGGTTCCCTGATGGACAACAACTATGTCTGAAGTGTAAGCGATCGAGGGGTATTATTTGGATGCCTATCCCCCCGACCCTACCTAACTACAATATTCTTATGTGTTCCCCAAGTGGGGCTAGAATGTTGGTTGTGTTAAGTAGTATTTTAGGACTCACTTGAATTAGGTGACAGAGTGTGTGCATGTGAGATAATGAACCCAAGTGAAAGTGCCACGGGGTGGGAAACTTACTAACTAATAATAACAATGCAGAAATTAAACTTTGAAATGCAAAATTTTCTCTTTTCAATTAAAATGCTGAAATTTAAAAAAAAATGTTGTAAATGGAACAGAAATACTACTGCAGAAAAAGGTTGTAGGGAAGTATGGCTGCAAATAGGACAGGTGGTTGTCCAGGTGCAGAAAATATTGCAGCAAAGTACTAGGTTCAAATAGGGAAAAAGTGCAGAAAACAGAACGCGGGTCTGTGGAAAAACTGTGCGGTCGGACTACGGGAAACAGGTCGACAGTCGCGGGCAGATCACGGGAAAATGGCTGAAAGCCATAGGGAGACCGCAGGAAAAAGGCCGAAAGTCGCAGGCTGATAGCAGTAAAATGGCTGAAAGCCGCAGGCGGACCATGGGAAAAAGGCCGAAAGTCATAGGCGAATAGCAGGAAAATGGTGAACAGTCGCGGTCGGATCGCAGGAAACAGGCTGAAAGCTGTGGTCAGATCACAGGTAACAGACTGGAAACTATGGGGAGATCACAGGTAACAATCCGAGAGCCGCGGTCGGATCACAGGTAACAGTCTGAAAGCCACGGTCAGATCGCAACTATGGGGAAAAAATTCACGATTTACAGCAGCCGAAAGGGATAGCCGAAAGGAAAAAACAGAAAAATATTGTAGGAAAATTAAAAACGTTTAAAGCTATAACCAGAAATTCAAAGGAACACTAGGGGAGTCGTCAAAAATGTAGCTAGGGCTTTCACCCTATCTTATGCAAATGAGCACCTACTAAGGAGAAAGGACTCCTTAGTAGCAATTCAAAAAAATGGTGAAATATGATAGTACAGTAAAATAAAATTAAACTAACATGAGCATGAACATAAATAACAAAACATAAAAATATGGTGAAGATCTCTCTTTTTGTATTAAAAATTACCTCAGATGTAGAGGTTGGTGAAGCTCTTGCAGAAGTCCAGGAGGGTTGCTTCCAAGCTCCAGTTTTGTTCCTTCTCCTTCTCCAAAGGGTTTTGGATATGGGCCAAAGGGGCACTCAAATGTGAAAATAGCTCAAAAAGGGTGAGCTAGGGTTTCAGGAGTGATTTTGGCAGAGTAAGGATAGGGGTGACTGTGGATGTGAAATGGGGAGCCTCCATCACCTATGTATAGGTTTTTAGTGGTGGAGTGCTGACCCATGGTTTTGGGAACCATATGGTTTAGGTCAGCTGTATAGGGTTTTTGCTTCCTTTTTTTCCTCTTTTTTCTCTTTTTTGTATTTTTTATTCCCTTTTAGAGGGTTTTTGCTATTTTTGGAGGAATTTACATTATTTTGGGGGGAAAAAAAGGGGGGTTTTGGCCTTTTAGAGGCTTTTTTAATAGTTTTTTGGCCTTTTGGAGGCTTTTTAATGGGTTTTTTGGCCTTTTGGAGCCTTTTGGAGGCTTTTTAATGGGTTTTTAAGGTTTTGGAGGCAAATATGGTAGGAAATATGGACAAATGAGTCATGTAATGAGGGAGATGAGGTGGTGAGCACTTTTTGGGTATTAATAGTTACCCTTTCGTTGCAGATTTTCACAGTTCAACTTAATTTTATTACTGACAGGCTCTGCATGAAATTAATTTTTTTTTGCAGGGTAAAATTCGCCTTGGCCTTCTATGACGGGTAAAAGGGCCTTTGACAAGCATTGAAGGATTCAAATTTGAAGGCTGGTAGCCATCTTAAGAAACATCCCACTGAATTTCAAGTGGACAAGGTACAGCAGGACTTTGACCCTAGTAAATTCAAATTCACCAAAAAAATATTTGTAAGGGCCCTTCAACGATCATCACCAAAAGTGTTTCCAAAAAGCTAATTAGCAATGGGATTTTAACAACCGTCACCTTAAATGTCACCAAATATAGAATTGGAAACAAACTTTTCTCGACCATCACTAAAAGGGTCACTAAAAAGGGATTTGGTGACATGATTTAAAAAACTGTCACCCAAATTACTTATGTGAACAATTTTTCATAGCCCGTCACCATAAGTGACATAGGTGATGACCGTTTAAGGTGCGTCACAGGAATGGCTGTCATTAAATGGGATTTGCTTACAGGATTTAAAGAGTTATCAACAAAATCACTTACGACAATGGTTTTTCAGATCCTTTCACCATAAGTGACTCCATCGACGACTGTTTAAAGGCCCATCACAAGCATTATCGTCACAAAAAAGGGATTTGGTGACGGGATTTAAATAATCGCCACCAAAAGCAATTATAGCGGCATTTTATAAACATTTTCCCATAGCTCGTCACCATAAGTGACTTTGGTGATGACCTTTTAATGTCTATCGCAAGCATGACCATCACCATAGGCTTTTTTTCTTGTGGTGGCCTATGCCACTCATGAATATGGTCAGTGATGTGGGTAGTGGAGTTATTTTTACATGAGAGAAATATTTCTACTCTATCATTGTACTATAAGGTAAACTGGCGGAACTACAGGAAAGTGGAAGCTAAGGACACCAAGTTGGGGTGTGTCTCATGAAGTTGGTCACTATACCACATAGCGGTAGCACTAGTAAGGGTTCTCTGAAACAAACAGAGTCTAGTAGAATAATCTATGTTGTTATATGAATAGCACCATAGGTGAAACGACATGATACGGTTTTGTGGTTCTTTCCCAACCTTTCCTTCAAACTTGGGAAAGTACTATTGGAGTTTGTGTTAAAATTCAATATGCTAAGATATATAACATCCGTATTACATTCCATTTCACAACAATAGCATATACAGGATCACTGAAAGAACAACAAGCACCACATAAACACAAGAGACACAATTTATCCTGGGAAACCCTCATGGGGTAGAAAACCCAGCAAAGCTTCCTCAATATAGATGACTAGAAAATACAAAGATGTAAACCCTAAACATGAGCTCCTTCTGCTCCATAGCAGATATCTCTCTCTCCTATGCGCTAATCACAAGTGAGTGAATTTGTGTTAAATGAGGAACAAACCTCCTCTATATATACACAACTCCGACTTGACTTTTACACTAACTAGGCTGGCCCCAACTTAACCACTTAACATAAAGTTGACTGGGCCGACCCCACTAGGGTGGTCTAATAACCCTTTAACCCACATGACTCATACAGGGCCGACCCCCACTAGGGAACTCTAATAACCCAAGTTACCACATTATCCACGGAGGAATAAAACATCTTCGGATATACAATAAGGTCTTCACGGAGGAATGAAACATCTCCGAAATAATAAAGTACAAATATAATATTCTTAGAAGTTACAATATTTCAACACTCCCCCTTAACGAGAAGGATATTATAACAACATCTACAGGAGCAAGGATTCATCAACTACATGATACATGATACATCTATAAATCATTGGAAGCTTTCTTCATACATCATCAATAACTCAACCAGTTACTGGAATATCTTCAAGATCTTTAATACTGGAACATCAACATCTTCAGTATTGAGTCTTCATCTTCTGCAGCACTCGAATAGCTACAGTAACACCATCATCTGGATCTCTCGATCAACAACATCAACATCTGGATCTCCTTATCAACAACATCAATATCTGGATCCTCTCGATCAACAGCATCAACATCTGGATCCTCTTGATCAACAGCATCAACATCTGGATCTCTCTATCAACAACATCCTCTAGATCTCTAGATCAACAACATCATCTGGATCTCTAGATCAACAGCATCATAGCAGCATACTCGAAAACACACATGATCTAATTATGGGATGATCAATCCCTCTCACTTTAAGACATCTCTCATGTCTATGGATGATACAATCCAGATCTACTTCCAGGATGATCAATCCTTATCAATTTAAGACAAGTCTCATGTCTATGGACGATGCAATCCATATCTACTTCCAGGATGATTAATCCTTATCAATTTAAGACAAGTCTCATGTCTATGGACTATGCAATCCAGATCTACTTCCAGGATGATCAATCCTTATCAATTTAAGACAAGTCTCATGTCTAAGGACGATGTAGTCCTTGATCCGTTTAAGACAAGTCTCATGTCTAGGGATGATGCAGTCCGTGATCCTTTTAAGACAAGTCTCATGTCTAGGGACGATGCAATCCGTGATCCTTTTAAGACAAGTCTCATGTCTAGGGATGATACAATCCGTGATCCTTTTAAGACAAGTCTCATGTCGAGGGACGATACAATCCGTGATCCTTTTAAGACAAGTCTCATGTCTAGGGATGAGACAATCCATGTTCCTTTTAAGACAAGTCTCATGTCTAGGGATGATACAATCCTATCACGTACATTTTGAACCAAATGTTTAGGGACAATGCAGTCCTATCACTTACATTTTGAACCAAATGTTCAAGGACGATGCAGTCCTATCACATACATTTTGAACCAAATGTTCAAGGATGATGCAGTCCTATCATGTACATTTTGAACCAAATGTTCAGGGATGATGCAGTCCTATCACATACATTTTTAACCAAATGTGCAGGGACGATGCAGTCCTATCATGTACATTTTGAACCAAATGTCCAAGGATGATGCAGTCCTATCACGTACATTTTGAACCAAATGTTCAGGGACAATGCAGTTCTATCACATACATTTTGAACCAAATGTTTAGGGATGATGCAGTCCTATCACGTCCACTAGGGACCACTTTCTCGGAGACATATATCTATGGATCTCTTTTAGGACATGTGTCCAGGGATGATACAATCCCTCTCGTCCACTAGGGACCATTTCTCGAAGACATATGTCTACAGATCAATTCAGGGACTGAATTCTAGGGATGATACAATCCCTCCTCGTCCACTTAGACAAAGTCTAAGGACCATATATCGACCTCATCGTCGAAACCGGTAACCTCATCATCGAACTCATCATTGGAACAGGTAACCTCATCATCGACATAAGTGTCCACATCATCAATACAGGTATCCTCATCATCGATACAAGTATCCACATTATCGACCTTACTGTCAATGCAAGCAATCTCATCATCAGCGACCATATCACTCCCCCTTTCGAGGAGGGTCCTTCTGAACCACACCAAGCTTGTCTCGTAAATACTCAAACTTTACTCGAGACAGAGGTTTGGTCAATATATCAGCAACTTGTTCATTAGTGCTCACATACTCGATCTTTATAGCTCCTTTCTGCACCATATCCCGTATATAGAAATATCGGATCTCTATGTGCTTTGACTTATCATGGAACACTAGATTCTTATTCGTCTTGATACAACTTTGGTTCTCACACAAGATCACAATGGGGTCCATCTCCAAGTCAAACAATCCTGATAGCAACTTCTGAAACCATATCGCTTCACAACTAGAAGAGTAAGCAGTAATATATTCCGCTTCAGCTGTGCTGAGACCCACACTAGATTGCTTCCTGCTAAACCACGAGATCATGGCATATCCCAGAAAATAACATCCTCCCGATGTGCTCTTCCTGTCTGATACAATTCCTACCCAATCAACATCTATGTAGCCATACAATTTGAATTCATGATCTCAGAGATAACATAGACCAAAGTCAATCGTACCCTTTAGGTACCTCATCACATGCTTTGCATCTATCAGGTGAACATGCCTAGGTTCCACTAGATACTGAATCAAGGTGTTCACAGCAAAGCATATATCTGGCCTGGCATTTGTCAGATACATCAATGACCCAATAATATGTCTGTACAGAGTCACATCCACTAACTTTGATGAGTCATCAGCTAACAGCTTCAAGTTGGAATCCATGGAAGTGGCCATGGCTTTTCATTCCAACATATCAAATACTTTCTCTGGTTGAGAACGATTCCTTCTATGGCTTGCTATACTTCCAGACCTAGGAAGTGATGCATCAATCCAAGATCTTTCATCTCAAATTCTGTAGCTAGCTTCTTCTTTCTTTCCATGATCTGTTTCTCATTCCCTGTCAGAAAGCGATCATCCACATACAGTGATAGTATGGCAGGTTCATCATCCATAACCTTAAGATAAAGGTTAGGATCAGCTTTACTTTTGGTAAATCCCAAGCTTGTCAAGAAGCTATCAATTCTCCCTCTATGACTGAACATCATTCACACTTTGCATTGAGTGATCTTTTGCATATCTATCTGTGCCATCTCTCGTCAGATGGGTCTACTGATATGAGTCTCAAGATCATTCGAACTCTGTGGTGAGTTCCTTCTTGCATCCATCTAAGAGAAAAATGTCATCTATATATAGACACCATCTTCATCCTTGTAGCAAAGGTTAAAATCCGCATCACCCATGGTGATCATTAAGCTCATCAAATGACTATCGATCCTGGTTACCTGTATAGAGCTTTTCTTCAATTGAATCCTGGGAGTTTTCTTGATTCGCACTTCTTCTTCAATTACACCATTAAGAGAATGGTCTTATCTAGCCACTTGGAGCAAACATATCATCATGATCCTCTTCCTCTTTCTAAGAGAATCTTCTAGCCACGATCCTTCTATAGTATGTTTGATTTGTAAGTCTTCTTGTTGAACATCCATCACTTGTTCAGTGTTCATCATCCTTCTTTTGTAGATCATATCACATGATCTTTCCTACAAATCAAAGTTAATTACATGATTAGTAATACTTCATAATCATCAAATCATGTTGACATGATAACGTATAACGCATACATATATCATTCACATAGTTATGCAACTATCTTGACCAATATTTTGGCACAACACTTTTCCATATCCTGTATGCATACAGTGGCTATCTAGATTCCTTCCATCTCTACCAGAACATACTGTCAAGAGCGTGCACAGCTCTTGGCATGTCAGCAAAGAGGTTTCATTCTAGATAAACAACAATGGAATGTTTGTCCAACTTACCCATCATATGCATATTAGTAGTATATTGTTCAATGCTATATGAATACTTACACTATGCATGATATATTCTAGGAATACAAATATGCATACAGCTATTACAAGCAATTCAAATAACAACTCAAATACTTATCTTTCATGTTTGTGTGGTTGCCTCCCGCTTTAGCATCATGATTATAAGTCTTTGAACTTCTATTCATCCTGGACCACTATGCATGCTCAAGTGTGCACTAGTGTCATCCTCATGATCTCATACATAATCATACATTCATTAGTATAGTCTCAATACTATCAAAACATTATGATTCTAAATAATATTAAGTATGTATGGTCATTATCATTTCATATGTAGGTATACTTACCTAAGATCCTAACACAAAGTAGGATTCTAACATACCTAGATTATCATGCTTAGCTATGTCTTAACATACCCAAACAATATCTTCTTTGTTCTCTTCAATGATTTAGAGACCTTGAACCTACATATCTCATAAGTTAAGGATAGTAGAACAAAATCATACATACCTCGTAAGTAGAGCTTCTATGTGATCAAATATTATGGATGAGTCTTTGTCTTCATGTCATCATGGTCATAGAACTTGATTTGTCTTTCTTGATGTACCTGTATCTTGTTAGCAGACAACATCATCCTCATACAACACCACAGGTGCATTAGTACAATCATAAGTGTCATAAAACTAATAAATGAATGTCTTCTCTCACTCACATGCATTCAATCAAATAATCATAATTGTACTAACCTCAATAGCATGAAGACAAACATGAACTTAATCAAGAATCAGATTTCAAAACATACTTGTGGCTTATCAAGTCATACCTATCGAGTAATCTTCTATATAAGGGTAAAACCCTAACCATCCAAGGTACACCACTTGTAAACATCTTATGTATGTTCATGGTTCTAGGATGATAGGATATCAGTGCCATTTAAACCTTCTTCATTGCTTCTGTTATACCTTCATATTCCACAGTGTCGCATCTTCACCACAAAAAGAGTTGACGACACTTCCCCTACTGCTTAAAACACCCAGAAGAGAAAAATGATGAGTGATCCTTGAAGGAAAACCTAGCTGATACTTCATTTACCCTCACTACCGCACCTTGCTCCATATTAGGCGCGCGGTAGTCCATACTACCGCGCTATGCTCTTTCTTTGACACGCGATACTACCGCGTTATGCTATGTTCTAGAGGCGCGGTACACCTTTTTTAGCCTTTTTGCCATGGCTTGTGGAATTTTGATTTTCGAGAGATTTTGGAGGATTGGTGTCCCTAATTCGATCCTAACTCACTTTCTGTGATTAGTAGGCCTGATCCACTAAACCCTCCCAAGATCCACCCTTCTCTCTTGTTGGTTAACCCTACCACACACTATAAGAGAGAGGCATTCCATGAGCAAAGGGGAGGACTCTTGGAGACATCAAACTTATGATCTTAAAGCTTTGTGGAGATAGCTAGAGGATGAAGCACTTGGAGCTGGAGGATTGGCTTGGACATCAAGCAACCTTTGTAAGCTCTCTTCAAGTTTGTAATAAGAATAACTTGTCTTGTTTTTCCCATTTCATGTGTATTGTATAAGTTTCTGACATGAAATGTATCTAGTTTAGATTTGAACTTAATCTTTACTTCAAGGTATTTGGAAGCTTGCATGCTTGTTCCTTGTTTGATTTCAACAGGTTCTACATTGGAGCTTTGGGATCAAGAGCTAGAAGGGGGACAAACGTCGAATCGAAAGGTGAGTTATGTCTTTCATCTCTTCTGAATGCATTTAATCTTATTGTGAAGATTAGTTCAGGAACTCAAGGTAGCATTTGTTTAGTTTTGTCTTATTTTAGAGTCAGTTAAAGTCTGCTTTAATTTAAGAGAATTTTTACTTATCCGTAGGGAAAAATTCTACAAACAGCTTCCCTATGAGTCTACCAACTTTGCTAGGGTTTCTTCTTACTTGGAAACCCTAATTTTCAATCTCCTTCCTCCCACAACATTTTTATGGAGGATCAATATCTATGATGAATGGATTCCAAATCCATTATAAAAGCTTCAAATGTTGTATTAGGTGTCTCCAACATTGTATCAGGTCCTTCTAGACATGAGAACTTAAAACCCTAAGTGAGAGCTTCTTTCTCCTCATCTTATATTTCCTCCTTTTATCCATTTCATATGGGTCGTATTGTTTCTAGTGCAACTCTGAAATTTCAGATCTGTAGGGTCTGAAAATTTGTCCTGTGATAGCCTAACCTGTCATCTTTACAACCCCATGGTTCTTACCTCAAATGGATTTTATGAGAGAGATTTATTCCAAATGTCACAACGTGACCTATTTATGGGATGAAACAGTATATATAACTTGTACAGAGTGCAACGTGTCATTGTTTCATCTTCGGCTTCTAAACAGTGGACTTGTGAAACTACAGTCCGTGCCCTACCTGTCACTTTTTACGAAATTTCATTTGGAGCTTCCTAGCCCGAGATATGACCTTTTTTCCCAGGTCACCTGTTTATGACTGATATTTGGAAGAGGCAGAAACCCTAACTTGTACGGATCATAAATCACAAAGTACAACGAATATGAGGTTTTCCTTTGGACACAAGGTACAGGGGGATGTTATCTATGACCTGTAGAATTTTCAGATCCTGAACCATCTCCAAAATGTATTTATAGTGAAAGTGCCACAATGACTGGTTTTTTGCTATACAAAACCCTAACTTGCAAATTGTCGCAAGTGAGACAAGTGTCATAAGTGCCATACATTGCCTTCCTTCAGGATATCTCTGATACCATGTTAAAGTTAAATATGCTAAGATTTATAACATCAGTATTACATTCCATTTCACAACAATAGCATATACAGGATCACTGAAAGAACAACAAGCACAACATAAACACAAGAGACACAATTTATCCTGGGAAACCCTCATGGGGTAGAAAACCCAGCAAAGCTTCCTCAATATAGATGACCAGCAAATAAAAATATGTAAACCCTAATCATGAGCTCCTTCTCCTCCATAGAAGATCTCTCTCTATCCTATGCGCCAATCACAAGTGAGTGAATGTGTCTTAAATGAGGAACACACCTCCTCTATTTATACACAACTCCGACTTGACTTTTACACTAACTAGGTTAGCCCCAACTTAACCACTTAACATAAAGTTGATTGGGATGACCCCACTAGGGTGGTCTAATAACCCTTTAACCCACATGACTCATACAGGGCCGACCCCCACTAGGGAAGTCTAATAACCTAAGTTACCACATTATCCACAGAGGAATAAAACATCTCCGGATATACAATAAGGTCTTCACGGAGGAATGAAACATCTCCGGAATAATAAAGTACAAATATAATGTTCTTAGAAGTTACAATATTTCAATAGTTTGGTAGGAAACAGGGGCTAGTTTGGATCATGGAAGATCAGACCATTGCTCATCCTCACCAAATCATGGAGGTTGAGGCTAGCCATAAACAGTAAGCTTGCAGTCATAGATGTGAAGGAGATAGCCATATTATTGGTCGTGTTGGCTATTGCGGTTCCTCCACTGATGGTTATGCCGATTGTTTCGATGGTTCCGTTGGTGGTTCCACTGGTAGTTCTACCACTAGATGTGCCTCCAGTAGTAGCCATGGGGTTTCTAGTGTGTAAGTGTTTGGATGATGTTGGCTGTAAGGAGCTAGAATCAAGAGTATCGTAGAGGCGTTCCAATGATTGTGCAGTGTGTTAAACTAAGGTCTGGTGTGAGGATACGAGCATAGGGTTTAAGAGACCACACTCAGGATATTGGCCCTGAATCCTTCGAGAGAACCTCAGGGGATCAATAGTGATGAAATCCTAGATAAAATAGTTCAAGTATGTAAGGCTAAATAGGTACTGCTCAGAATTAGAAAAATATCAAAAAAACTAATACAACCAAGTGTGTAGCAGGTGAGCTCAACAAGATGGAAAAAAATAAAAATTAAGCTCAAAAAACCTAATGCAACCGAGTGTGCAGCAAGTGAGCTAAACAAAATGGAAAACAAGCCAACAAGAAGCAATCCTAGAAAAGGAAAGAGACTCGCTAACCTAGAAAATGTCTACACAATATAAAAAAAATAGCAAATATAATATTCTTCAAATATTTTCGTCTATGTTGTCATCACCTCACCATCAAACAAAAAGAAGCAAGAAGTTGAGACGGGTCTTCCAATTACTAGACCGCAATAGCGGCATCAATCCTATCTAAACCTAGCAAGTGAATATCGAAAGGACAGTTACAAGGCAAGGGCCATAGCTGACTGTGTTTGTCCTAGGTCTCCCCCCACCAAAGGGTATGGCCTCTTGGTAATATACCTAAGAAAAATGGTCTCTAGGCTACCTCGTTTGGGTCACGTCAAGATGAGTATTCCACAACTTCAATCTAAAGACAACAATTTGGATGATCTTCAGTACTGAGTGGAGACGGTGCACCACCCAGCCATTCTGTTCTAGTCTTTTTGTTTTCCCTCCTAAGGGAGAGGCTTACTTCACAATTTGGCCTCAAACTGTGTCCCAAGTACTAGAGGATTTTGGCTCCTTAAAAAGGCAATCACTATGTTTCATATGCATAGTGACAAAAGGGAATTGTTTGGAAGCCTATCCCTAGTGTCCTAACTTAACAACAAGATTTTTTTTGTCCTAAGGTGAGGTTAATGTCTATTAAGCTATGTTTTATTTTAAGGCTTCACTGGCAGCATGAACCAAGTGATAGTTCGATTAGAGAGCGATCGTTTGCACTGGTGGTGTGTACAACTACTATCTAAGAAAGTAAATGCTTAAAAGAAATGAACTTCTTCCAATACTAAGTCTAAAATTTTCTTGAAAACATCATTTCAAAGCATAAATCCTACAACTAAGCATTTACCATTCAAAGCATAAAAGATCATTTTTTCAACAAACATTCGCTAAACAGTAAACATGTAGTCCAACAGAATTCTAACTCGGAACCAAAGAAGCGGTAAATAATCAAACATGAGGGATTTTTCTTCACCTCGAACTGAAAAATAAAACTTAAAAGACTGTTATAGCAAGCAATGGATTGCAAATATAACTAAAAGGGAACTAAAAACAACCATAAATTGGAAAATTGAAGATGACTACAAGGAGCAGAGGTCAAACAAAGGGTTTGAAGACTACAAATTGTTGAAAAACGGGAGTCGGTTGCACTTATCGATGGAAAAAGTGCGATCTAGGTTGCTTAAAATAGGAAAACAAGCACAACCTCAGTGAAAAAATGAGATTTGGGAGTAGGTCACAATTATCGGGCAGAACAGTGCAGCCTAAGTCGCATGAAAATGCCAAACAAGTGCGACTTGGCAAGAAAACACTCAAAAAAATTAAGAGAGGCTCAAATTGATTACAAAGGGTAGGTTCAAGCCGGTTTTCCAACTATAATCACTTTGACAACAACATACAGACAAATAACAGGTCAAACAGAGAGAAATAAATCCAAAACAAAGGCTTTAAAGATGGATGAGCACAATTGGATAAGGGTCCCCAATATGGTCGCCAAAAACTATTGCTGGTGTTTTCACACCAGCCCATGCCAAAAGGCACCTACTAATGGTTTTGCTAAACTTAGTAAAGTTTCAAATGGAAAATACTAAAAGGAAATAAAACAAAGCTAATAATCAAACAGACCAACATAATTAAATGGCAATGAAAATAACTCTAAACTAAGTATCCTTTATTAGAAAAGCATATACAAACATCTTTTCAAATAGTAAAGAATGTTCATTTCATTATGAAAATAGATTTACAAGATTTTAGGATCACCTATGAGTTGCACTAGAAGTGGCCCCTGCAGCTATCTGAGGGAGGGCCTGCTTGGTCTCATAATAGTCAATGATTCTCTAGCCACACGTCACGTATGCGATCTCTGGCAAGGTGGGAAAGGAACATGGGAGGGAGTTCAGATATTGGTGATATTTGTGCACAGTAATGGCTTGAGAAATGAATGGATAATTGGTGTTGAGTGATGGACCTTGAGGGTTCATTTATAGGCACAATCGATAGCTCTAGGATAAGGAACATGCTTTGATTTTTTTATTTTTTGTTTTTGTTTTTTGGCTTCTGCCTTTTGATTTTTTAACTTTAACTTTTTTTATCCTTTTTTGAATTTGGGATATCACAAGTTTTATGTTGAGTTTCTTCTTTTTGTCAAAAGTAAAAAGAGAGAAACATCCACAAATCAAGTCAAGGCATAAGTTGCTCATTTTTTAGATAATTGAGAAAATTAATTTTGTAAAATGGGCCTTTTTGGTGTGCATCTTTAATTTTTGGTTTAATGAAGGTCCAAGGGGGGTGGAAATGAAATGTGGTAATGATCTATATGTTTAATTGGGATAACGACAAGGTAGGTGGATAAAATTTAGGTGTTAACGACAAGCACTTGGTTTTTGTGTGTAAAAAATGGAGCTACCTCTTTTGATTTAATTTGATACTTTGTATATTTGTGTGATTAGTTTGATAGCACAGACTCGGCAATTTATTTTTTGTTATTAGTTAAATAGGTCATGTATTTTGAAATGACTTGGCCTTTCTTATATGCATATTCATTGAAGTAATGAGGGAACTCGACCCTCGACCAAACTCAACTCCTGGGGTTATAACTCCATATGTTAGGATATTTTAATACACCATCCTTGTCCTACCTATCATTATTTCATTTTCCTAGTAGTTTATGATGTCATTTCCCCCCTAGTGTTATGCAGATGTCATGCAAGATCCATCTACCACCTTCTGAGCCCTACATGCATCATTTTAGGACCACTTTAGTCAATTCCCTATTTTATAGGAACATACTCAATTTTCTAGTTCAGTCCACCTAAGTTAGTTGACTCTTGTGGGGGGTTGTTATACCTCTATATTCCACAGTGTCGCATCTCCACCACAAATAGAGTTGACGACACTTCCTCTACTGTTTGAACCACCCAGAAGATGAGTAATCCTTGAAGGTAAATCCACCCTGTCAAGAATTAACCTAGCTGAGACTTTATTTACCCACACTACCACGCCTTGCTCAGTTATAGGTGCGCAGTAGTCCACACTACCACGCTATGATCTGTCCCCAAAACGCGGTACTACCGCGTTATGCTCAGAACACAGGGTGCGGTACTCTTTTTATAGTCTTTTTTCCATGGCTTGTGGGATTTTGGATTTTCGAGAGATATTGGAAGATTGGGATCCCTGATTCGATCTCAACCCATTTTCTGTGATTAGAAACCTTGATCCACTTACCTCTCCCTAGATCCACCCATCTCTCTTGTTGGTTAACCCTACCATACACTATAAAAGAGAGGCATTCCATGGGGGAAAAGGAGGACTCTTGAGAGTATCAAACCTATGATCTTGTAGCCTTGTGGAGATAGCTAGAGGAGGAAGCACTTGGAGCTAGAGGATTGGCTTGGGCATCAAGCAACCTTTGTAAGTATTCTTCAAGTTGGTAATAAAGATAACTTGTCTTGTTTTTCCCATTTCATGTGTATTGTACAAGTCTTTAGCATGGAATGTATCTAATCTGGATTCGAATCTAATCTTTACATTCAAGATATTTGGAAGCTTGTATGTTTGTTCTTTGGTTGATCTTAACAGGTTCTACATTGGAGCTTTGTATCAAGAGCTAGAAGCGGAACGAACGTCAAATTGAAAGGTGTGTCATATCTCTCATTGTTTCTGAATGCATATAATCTTATTGTAAAAGTTAGTTCAAGAATTTCAAGGTAGCATTTGTTTTGACTTGTTTCTTGCTTTAGAGTTAGTTGAAAGTCTGCTTTAAAGTTAAGAGAATTTTGACTTATTCTCAATCCGGTACTTTACATGAACTTATTCCTCATGCCTCCCGCGTCAACACTGATCCAACCAAACCTACCACTGAACCTCCCATTGATGGTATCGTCGGTTCAGTCAAGACCCAGCCTACTACCAACTCGACGGGGCAACAAGCTTTTGCTTCCCCCGCTTTACCCCAGGCTACTTCAAAAACAACCACTTCTCCTGCTATTTCCTCCGAAGTGAACACAGTTCAATATACGTCACGACCATCCGAGGGAAAGAAGAAAAACAATCGTGGTAAACCCAAGAAAAACCAACAAGAGAACCCCAAGCCACAACCCACCCAGAATGACCAGAAACCACGACGAAAGGCTAAGTTTCCTTGCCTAATTTGTCAAGATGATCATTACACGCGTGACTGTCCCTACAAGGACGAGATCAACAAGTTCGTTAAAGGATCCTCTCGCCCGGTAGTGTTAACTAACCCTTTCCCCCAACAGCAACAGCAAATGGTTGCCCAATAAAACCCATAAGGGGGCAACCCAACCAATCCCACCGGCGGAGAGACGTCCACGAACCGCGAAATCCTGATGACGAGTAATGAAGACATTCATATCACCACTCGTTCAAAGACGTATGACAATCCTCCAAGTTCAAACAAACAATCGGAGATAGCCAAAGGCAAATCTCCCGTTGAAGATCCGACTCCTATTCCCCCCCCTACCGGCCATCTCCATATTGAGAGACCGCTTACGGACACAGTGCTACGCCCACCCAAGGGCACCATACGAAAGGCGACATTTAATCCTAATGCGCGAGCTGCCCAGAACTACAACATTGTTGAGGATTTGGCTCAAGCACCTTGCGCTATGTCGACTCTCGAGGTTCCTCAACACTGCCCCACGCAGCGTAGAACCCTACTTTCAGCACTAGGGGCAATGGATCCAGATACTTCAAACTCTATCATGTTTAACTTGGAACACGCCAAACCTAGGCTTTCTCACCAGTTAGCCTTCCAGGTTCACACAAAAATCCGTGGAAATATCATCCACCGCACTGTGTTAGATGAAGGTGCTTCCACGTCAATTATGTCTTTGAACTGCGGGAGAGCCTTAGGCTCACCCGAAGTCACGACTTCTCCTACCACTCTCAGGGCGTTTGATGGACATGGTTTTCAACCTTATGGACTCATTCCCTCAATTGGTGTTGAACTGGGGGGCAAAACAGTATCCGTACATATTGAAGTCGTAGATGCACCATTGGATTACAATCTCCTACTTGGACGGAACTGGTTTTATGCCATGACCGCCATCGCATCTACAGTCTTCAGGATTGTGCAATTCCCTCATGAAGGGAAAATTGTCACTATTGATCAACTCGATTACTGTATCCCAGACTCCCATCCGAACCCCGCCAACACCGTCCCGTTATTGGATCAACCTCGGTACCGGTTCCAAGACATTGGTGTTGGTCTCATGAAGGATTCTTCCCTCATCGGAGTTTTTCCAGAGCTAGGAACCCCTGTTCAACTAGTTAACATGATTTCATCCAATGATTCATGGGTGATTCCGAGTCCCTCTCAGGTTGAAGACTACGGCAACTCTATGCCTCTCAACAGAAACCTCACAGCCTATGACGCGATCCAATCAGCCACCGATTGGGTCGACTGTCCTACTCATCACACCGTGGCGCAGATCTCGGCTGAAACTCATCCAAACCCACCATTTTTCGATCCTCTCAATTTTATTTTTCCTACTGACGAATCAATTATGGAGGTTATGTGCAGTGATGAGCCACCATGGGGAGATTTTCATCATCAATCTGCATTCCCCACCATTCAGCCACTTGAGCCTGATTCAAAACCCAGTACTTCACTTGGGATAGTTCAAACCAAGTTCCCCACTTCCCTCGACAAGGTATTTTCCGAAGGAAACTTGGCTAACCTTATGGAAACCACTCCCATCGATATTTCAGTTAAGCCTGGTATCGTGGAAAACGTGCATATCGGCAAAACATGTACTCCCCTTGAAATGGAGTTCTATAGTGCCTACTTCAAAACTTTCTGCGATGTTTTTGCTTGGAGTTATGAAGAAATGCCAGGAATAGACCCCTCGATTGTGGTTCACAAAATTCCAACTTTCCCTGGCACCCGACCTGTTCGGCAAAAACTTCAACCCGTCCACCCTCGTAAGGCAGCAGCCATTAAAGCAGAAGTTGAAAAACTTTTGCGTGCTGGTTTTATCTATCCTGTCCCATTGACAGAATGGGTATCCAACATCGTTCCCGTAGCCAAGAAATAGGGAACGATTAGAGTCTGTGTTGATTACCGTGATTTGAACAAGGCTTGTCCAAAGGACAACTACCCAACTCCGTTTATCGACCAGAACATCGATAACTGTGCCGGGAGTGTCATCTTTTCATTCATGGATGGCTTTTCTGGCTATAATCAGATCGATATCCTCCCAGCCGACCAGCACAAAACGGCCTTTATCTGCCCTTGGGGGATTTTTGCATATCGAAAGTTACCTTTTGGCCTTAAAAATGCCGGGGCAACTTTCCAACGGGCGATGTCCTACGCATTCCATGACATCAAACATATTGTAGAACCATATCTTCATGATCTTCCCACTCACTCTCGGACCCGGGAAGACCATCCCGACCACTTAAGTGCCATTTTCGAAAGGTGTCGTCGCTACAATATACGTTTGAACCCGCATAAGTGCGTCTTTTGCGTAGAAGCCGGAAAACTGTTGGGCTTCATAGTCTCCAAAAGCGGGATACGTTTAGATCCCACGAAGGTAGAAGCTATCTTAGCCCTGCCTTCCCCCACCAATATTCCAGAACTTCAATGTTTGCAAGGGCATGCAAACTTTCTACGTCGTTTCATCTACAATCTGTCTGAGATAACAAAAGGCTACATGAGGCTTCTCAAGAAGAACGTTCCCTTCATTTGGGATGACGAAGCCCAATGCTCCTTTGACAATCTAAAGGCAGCCTTAACTAAAGATCCTGTGATCCAACCCCCCGATTACACACGGGATTATATTCTTTATCTTGCAGCTTCGACTTCCACCATCGGTATGGTGCTAGTCCAAGAAGACCACAACGGCATAGAACATGTGGTATACTATCTTAGTAAGAGTCTTCTCGACTCTGAAACTCGGTATTCACATGTTGAAAAACTGGCTCTGGCAACAGTTTTTGCTGTCCAGAGATTTCGCCATTGCATTCTACTCTGTCGGACCACTGTAATAGTCGATTTCAATCCAATGTATTATATCCTCACACGTCAAGTGCTTGGGGGAAAATATTCTCGTTGGATTGTCATCCTTCAGGAGTTTGACTTGGAATTCGTCAAAGCCAAGTCCAAGAAATCTTTGGTCTTTGCAGAGTTGATTTGTACCTTGCCCCGTGCTACTGAGCCATCCGAGCCCATCGATTCTCTTCCTGATGAATCGTTGTTCCTCATTAGCACGTCTGATCCATGGTACGGGGATATTCTATTATATCTCCAAACCCAACGCTTCCGCCCCGACCTCACTCGCGATGAACGGTGACGCATCCGACATCACGCAAAATACTACATCATAGTCAACGATACTCTGTATCGACGTGGTGTCGACACCGTTCTTCGACACTGTTTGACCTTAGATGAGGCGGAACGCGTTCTTAATGACTGCCACGCTGGAGCATGTGGTGGTCATCTCTCTGGGATGGCTACGGCCCAGAAAATACTACGAGCAGGATACTTCTGGCCCTCAATTTTCAAAGACTGCATTGAAACAGTCAAGAAGTGTCCGCCATGCCAATTCTTTCATAGTAAAGCACGCTCGCACCCTGCTCCACTCCATCCTGTTATTGCCGTTGGCCCTTTTTCCAAATGGGGCATCGATTTCATGCACTGTAAGCCCACTTCAGCCGGGGGGCATAGCTATGTCATAGTAGCTGTCGACTATTTTACAAAATGGGCTGAAGCGATGCCTATGTATGCTGAGGACGGCAAAACAGCAGCGCAATTCATATTCAATCATATTATAGCTAGGTTTGGTGTCCCACAATCTATTGTGACCGATCATGGCTCCCATTTCAGGAACCATATGATCGAAGAACTGAGTGCCAAGCTGGGTTTTCGACATGAAAACTCAACCCCGTATTACCCACAAGCTAATGGCCAAGTTGAAGCCATTAACAAAGTCCTGAAGCGAATGATTCAGCGTATTGTGGGTACCCAGAAATCCAACTGGCACTCAGCTCTATTCTCAGCACTGTGGGCATACCGAACCTCAGTGAAAAGTGCTACTGGGTTTACACCATTCCAACTGGTGTATGGCCTAGAAGCCATTTTGCCGATTGAATGTGAAATTCCATCACTCAAGATAGCCATAGAGCTACTTCCACACACCACTTCCGAAGAGGAACGGTTTCTATACCTAGCCAAGCTAGATGAAACCCACTGCGACGCTGCTTTAGCTAATGAAGCTCATAAAAAATGCGTCAAAGCTCAATATGACAAATCCGTTCAACCTCGGATCTTCAATGAAGGTGACCTCGTACTTACATATGATCAAATGCACGATAAGCTTGGAAAAGGAAAACTTGAATCTATGTGGTACGGCCCCTTTGTTGTAAAACGTGTCTTGGAAAAAGGAGCCTATGAACTAATTGATTGTGATGGTACGCCATTGGCACGGCCCCGCAATGGGATATACCTCAAACGCTTCTACGCGTAAGGTTGCCCTACGCGGGTTACATGTTGTACATAATGTACTTAGTTTGCTTTTATTCATTTTTTGGTGTGCGCGTGGACCTCGTGTATCCACTCTTACTTTGACTCGTAATTTTATGCGCAGATGTCTACCTACTTTGGATTCGCTGACGGTGCAAGCCGACATACCCGGAATCTCGCTTCCGCAGCATGGGTAATCTATTCCCCCACTGGCGAGTTGATTTCTTCAGGAGCCAATTGTTTAGGTCCTGCAACCAACAATATCGTGGAGTACCATGCAGTCATTGGTCTCTTGACGGAGGTTGCTTCACTCGGGATTGACTCCCTATCAATCTTTTTAGACTCCCAACTCGTGGTTTCTCATCTAAACCGTGTTTACACAGTTCGCGATCCTATACTACTTCGTTTATTTCGGAGAGTACGCCTCTTGGAACGATCATTTAATTTTATTTCATATCAACACATACCGAGAGAATTCAATTGTATAGCTGATTCATTGGCTAATTACATTTTGGATTGGCATCTTGCCCATACATAAACACATCATAAAAAATAAAGTGCACAAGTCATTGTAAATAAGTAGATCATGAAAATAGGTCCATATCACTGTATATAAGAGTGTTTTTTCAAAATACATAGAGTTTGTGTCAAAGACAAAATTTGGGACCAAATCCCATACAAAAATTTGGCTCTCAAAGCCTACATATCACATACATGCCGCAAAAGACAAAAAAGACCATCTATGGAGATCTGGGAGATCTATCATGTCCCTCGTCAGACTCCTCCCGCTGCTGGTGGTAACACACTATAGCCCGAGCCACCCTACGAAGAAGCCGGCCGATACGACTAGGCACACCTACAGTATGCCGTTGGAGATGCAAGGGAACGTCATCCATCCTCATAGCAGGGATACCATGAGTCAACCCCTGTAAGTTCCTCTCTATGTCCCGAACACCTCCTGCTTCGTCTTCGTCCTCCTCCTCTTCTGGAGCGGCTTGGCGATCAACACCACCGCGACGTAAGGGCGAGTACCCAGCTGGTCTCTGTGGTCCACGATCTACGACATGCATACGAACATACATTAGAAGTCTTTTACACATTCTAAAAAAGCAATAAAAATTATATATTCAAAAAGGAAAAAATACATATCCATGAAGGTCATACCTGAGTTGTCCCAATCTTCATCCTCTGGCAGTGCCAAGTCGATATCCTCGCGAAAGTCCACCCCTGCATAGGGGTAGTCATCGATCATAACTATCTGCTCCTCGAGCCAGGAGAAGAAATCCTCACCAAAGGCTAAGCGCTGAGGACCCCTGAGACGCCCTGCATAATCACTCCATCGAGCCATCCATGGCTCGGTAGGTGGACGGCGGGGCATAGATATCTATGGACGCAGTAATGGCACCCTCGCCAAAAAGAAGGTGACCAGGATGCTCCCATAGCCGAATTGGGAATTCATCCCAACCCTACACTTGTGCACTTATTCTTTGAGATTGGCCAACACCGCCTCACACCAGTTAAATACCATTCCCGCCATACACTCCGCTGCAAGATTCATTTGTGTACGGGACGCTTGATGCGGACCCACACTCCCTGCTGCACGTGTGATGGTGAACAGTATGGTTTTTAAAGGGAGTTCTATAACATCTTTTATGACCACCTTCCCGCTTTTCTTACTCGAACCCTGACGGCAATACCGAGCAATCAAATCATCTGTGCTCGTTTCCGAGGCTGTGTATCCGATAAAACTCACCCGGGCTCCTCTTTTTGAGAGGCCTGTAAGAAAGTAAATGTTCTCGAGTTGTATTTCGAAAACGTGCTCTCCTACTCGGAAAGCTTGAATGTCAGGGTCCCACAATTGAATAAGATGGGTGAGAAGCTTGGGTTGCTGACGAATCCCTTTGGTCTTAAAGAACTTCAACAAACCACATTCTTGCAATGCAGTCACAGTCGGTAAGTGATTTTCGGCCGCCAAATCATCTACCTCATGCTCTCTTTCTTTCCAACTGACCATTTTGATCCAAACAAATTGCAAACTCCTGCAAAAGGTCAAGGAAAACATTTAGTAATCATTTAACAACTTGTTTTCAGCAAAAAATTTGAGAAAATTTGATTTTTTCATCCTAAAAATCACCTTCATCGCGCCTGGGGAAAACATTGCCGCGTGGTACTGCACAGTACTACGCTTTGGTTTAAAAACACAGTGCGGTACTGTTCGATAGTACCGCATTTCCCGATATGGGCCCCACGCGGTACTGTGAGGGGCGATTTTTGCCCAGTAGGGCTTGCTCAAAAAATCAATTTTTCCTACTGAAAGCAAGTGATTCCTACATAAAATGAAAGAGGAGCTTGAGAACTCTTACCTGGCGCAGACGATTGTTGAAACGGTGCCCTGAAACTCCCGATATGGATCCTTGAAGTTTTGCTCCTTAAGTGGGTAAAATCTCCTCTTTGGGTAAAAACACAAAGTGAAATGGTAACTTTCTCCTTTTACCTATTCTTTATATAGCTTTTTCACCTATTTTTTAATTATTATTTTAAAATGGTTAAAATAAAGCCCGTTTCACATTACTAATGTATGGTTTCATGAGCACTTTGTTGATAGGATCGCCCGTAAAAAGTGATATATTCACACTGGCGTTTTTTCACTGATTGACCTTCATTTCGAGCCTACTTTATCTTTTTCGTGCTCTGGATTAAAACTTGAAAAAGACATTTTGAGCCTACTTTATCTTTTTCGTGCTCTGGATTAAAACTTGAAAAAGATTCCAAGCGCTTTCACACCCATGTCGTGCTTGTCAAACTCAAGTAAATGGTGTCGAGTACGGTCAGCTTTACTCATGCTCGTTAAAACGATGAGGAAAGTATTATCCTGGTTGTATTTTATTCTTTTTTCGGACCAGAATAATTTAAAAATTACGAAAAAGACCATTTGGAGTCCATAGTTAAGCTCTTTTCAGACTCCCTAAAATTGAAAAGATTGCCAAGTGATCTTGACTCTTTCACACTTGTAAAAGTATTTGAAAGGTCATCTATTCGGTGATAGGTTACCCCTTTTTCGGCCCGTCTAGACTATTTACGAGAAAGGTATACCTCAGTCAATCTCGGCTGGGAGAGTTCTCTCGAGAATTGTTTTACACTTTTTCGGGATCGAGGGACTAAATTTACGAAAAAGTATATTGTGGAGCTTCCTTTAAGTTTTTCAGGCTCTCTAAATATGAAAAACTACCGAGTTTTCCTTCCTTGGACTCGTTAAAATCCAACATCGAAGGACCCACTTTGGGACGAACCCCTCCTTTCTCAAGTTCGTAAAACATGTGAGATTGGACTCGTCTATGAGATGAGCTACACCGAGCATCTGTTATCCTCTTCAAGCTCGAAAAACAACAAAGAGGTACTCGTCTATCATGTCGGGGGAATTTGGGGAAACAAGTCAAGTTTATTTTTGGCAGCGTGTCAGTCGTTACCTTTGAACATGGCATGTGTCTGTCTCTTGTCTATATTGGGTATCCATTTTTCACTGAGTTATAGTCATCATCTTGAGTCGTCTCCCTGGCCACGAGCCTACTCATTCGGTGTCTATCCTCTGCTTTCAATAATCCCTGCTGCCAAGTCCTGTTACATGCCGTTATATGTTCAAAGGGTTGCATTGTTCAGAGTCGTTCATTGTGTCAGGCCTCCGCTGTGTCAGTACATACTCCATTGTTTCATCATCTTATCGTTCATTCCGATTTCGTGTCGATGATGTGAGAATCATTATGGCCCACCTTCGACGAGTCTATTCCCGTCGACGCCAAATCACTATCCGGGAATTAGACTTAGAGATCAACCATTAGTACCTTGGTACCTGCATGCCTCAATGGTAGGTTTCCTCGTGTTCGACAGTAGGTTCACATCATTGACCTCTGATCGAACAATCTCTCGAATGCTCGACATCAACTCATCTATTCGCATTCCATTGAGATGTACTTCAGATACCTTGGGGATCATCGTCATCATTGGTGATTTCCCTCACATTTGTTAACGGTTCACATCATTGACCGGTAATCAAATGGTTTCTACCATGTTCGACTTCAACACCTTGTAATCACATGGCTAGATTCGTATCGTTTGCGATCGGGTAGAAGACCCTGGGTGCACCTTTGTATCTTGATTGCGTCCAGGTTGCGATGGACATGTCCTTTGTATTGTCACACAGATCCACTTATTGTATTGGTCGTGGTTGTGTCATTATTGTCTCATGGATCTATGCTTGTTCATAGTAGCCATGATCTGTCCACAGTCTATATCATCTCAGTACTCATGGATATGCAATGTATTGGTCGGCAGCCATGCTTTGAGTCATTTGTTTCCGAGCATGGGGATGCCCGCCTCGGTGGTATGTCTAACACCTTGTTTATGTTTCAGCTCCTTGTCGCTCTCCTCGATACTATCTCTGCACACTATATTCGTAAAGTCTTTCGGCCATCAGTCCCTTCTGACCTCACAGTTTAGGGGGCATTTGTTATACCTCTATATTCCACAGTGTCGCATCTCCACCACAAATAGAGTTGACGACACTTCCTCTACTGTTTGAACCACCCAGAAGATGAGTAATCCTTGAAGGTAAATCCACCCTGTCAAGAATTAACCCAGCTGAGACTTTATTTACCCACACTACCGCGCCTTGCTCAGTTATGGGTGTGCGGTAGTCCACACTACCACGCTATGATCTGTCCCCAAAATGCGGTACTACCGCGTTATGCTCAGAACACAAGGCGCGGTACTCTTTTTATAGTCTTTTTTCCATGGCTTGTGGGATTTTGGATTTTCGAGAGATATTGGAAGATTGGGATCCCTGATTCGATCTCAACCCATTTTCTGTGATTAGAAACCTTGATCCACTTACCTCTCCCTAGATCCTCCCATCTCTCTTGTTGGTTAACCCTACCATACACTATAAAAGAGAGGCATTCCATGGGGAAAAAGGAGGACTCTTGAGAGTATCAAACCTATGATCTTGTAGCCTTGTGGAGATAGCTAGAGGAGGAAGCACTTGGAGCTAGAGGATTGGCTTGGGCATCAAGCAACCTTTGTAAGTATTCTTCAAGTTGGTAATAAATATAACTTGTCTTGTTTTTCCCATTTCATGTGTATTGTACAAGTCTTTAGCATGGAATGTATCTAATCTGGATTCGAATCTAATCTTTACATTCAAGATATTTGGAAGCTTGTATGTTTGTTCTTTGGTTGATCTTAACAGGTTCTACATTGGAGCTTTGGATCAAGAGCTAGAAGCGGAACGAACGTCAGATTGAAAGGTGTGTCATATCTCTCATTGTTTCTGAATGCATATAATCTTATTGTAAAAGTTAGTTCAGGAATTTCAAGGTAGCATTTGTTTTGACTTGTTTCTTGCTTTAGAGTTAGTTGAAAGTCTGCTTTAAAGTTAAGAGAATTTTGACTTATCCGTAGGGAAAAATTCTACCAAACAGGGGTTAGAGCTCTGAATGCCACTGATTTTTGCCTCATGCGCCCTTTTATGACTGGTTTGCATGGAAAACTCACTAATGCGCCCTCAGTGTTCAGCTCACTGATTGTGTCTTCAGTTAACTAAGTTTAGGTTCAGTTTGTTTGAGTTTGATCTAGGTGGATATCGGTGGTGACCCACCTTTTCCAACTGGCTCAAAACAACTTTCTGGCAATTTTGGTAATTTACTATTTTTAGCAGTTTTTCGGGTCCTGAACTTCGGGAGCCATTTTCAGGCCCCCAAACGATGTTTTTTGCAATATCTTTCACAACGAAATTTGTTCATCAAATTTGTCCCGACAGCTGTAGTTATCAGATAGATCTTTCCAACGAGCTATCGTGCACCCCAAACGGAGATCGCATGCCAAAGTTACGCCACCGGGAAGTTGATACACCAACCTCCCCAAAACGAGGTCCATAAAACTGTTGGATTTTCATCTTCCGGGGTTAGGGTTTTGGATTTTGGGTCTTGTAAAAAGGCCTTCAGAGCCTCATTGTAATGATCTTCTTGCGAATGAGCACAGCCGTCACATCTCTTCTCAGAGATAAGCTGCCACCATTCCAGCAAGCTTGTTTTCTGCTGCATTTTACAGTTTCAACTTATTTCTTTATTGAATAGAAAACCAATTTTACTATATCTATGTTATTTTGTGTTAAGCATCTTTTAATAATATGTATTCATTTCATTCTGCTCATAAAATCTAGATCAAAGTTTGAGTCTTCTGAAGCACTCCAGTGGTGACAATTCCTATGCTAGACCAACTGAGGTTCAAATTCCTGTGTGATTCGAATTCTCTCCATTGTAACATCATTGTTCATTATAATGATTATTGGATCATGTGACATTATTCTTCTCCTATCTGAGTTCTCATGCATGATTAATTGTCTGCTCATTTTTACTGCAGTTTTTACTCTAATTCATCTTTTCTGCTCATTCTTTCTTAGTGAGGTATACTTAGCTCTTAGATCTGCTGTGATTTAGAATTTCACATGGTATTATATCCATTTGAGCGTAGGTTGATAAACTGCTTTCAATAGTGCACCAGAATCCTATGGATTTCCATACCAAATCCCGGTTCCATTGCATTGAATTCATTGGAGAAATCCTTTGAGGTCTAGCTAGGTGTGAAGGATCTGGAAAAATGTGCCTATTTTCTTAAAGCAGTGCTCAGTAGTAGTCTATCTCCAAAAATTGAGAGTTTTTTGCAAGTTATTCAAAAAAACAATTGAGTGCAGCAATTGCACCAGTAGCAGTAGTTTCACCTTGTATTCACTCCAGTAGTTTGTAAACTGACTAAAGTGGTCCTAAAATTATGCACACATGGCTCAGAAAGTGGTAGATGGATCATGGATGACATCTGCACACCACTAGGGGGAAAATGACATCATAAAAAATAGGAAAAATAAATAATGCTAGGTAGGACATGTATGGAGTATTAAAATATCCTAACACCCCCCCTTAATCCATACTTTTGCATCCTAGGCCCTGGTCACTAAGACCAAAGGTCACCCATACAATCAAATAAATGATAAAAAAATAAACAACAGTGCATGAACTGTTGGAGCATAGGCCGCAGCTATGGTAAAGCTGACAAGTTTTGGGAAAAAGCACTAAGTTTGAAGGAAAAGTGCTAATTTTGAGGAAAAGCACCACTTTTGGCGGAAATGAACAGTGAGCGGTACGGCGCCAGATGGACAAGCTCACCGCAGAGTGCGGGCCGGAAATCGCGGAGCTCGCGCGCACAAGCCAAAGAAGAGTAAATGTCGCCGAGTAGAAAGCTCAACCACCACAATAAATGAACGGCGGAATAGAGGGCTCAGCTACCCTCATTAAGGCAAAGTACATGAGTTATGGTTGCTCGGACCAAGGAAGAGCAATGGAACGAAGCATTGAAGGCGAAGGACAAGGAGCAAAGAACGATGAAGCGACGCCCATACCCGCGAACTGCACCAAAAATCACGGAGCCTGCAGGAAGCTGCGACGCGACTGCAAGAGGCGTCTGAAGTACACCTAGCTGTGTCAGTGGTTAGGGTTTTTGGGGATCACTATTGGGAAAGGCCCACAGTTTTGTAAAGGTGCGACCCTCAGGGCCACCTATATATATGTGTAATTGTAAGGGGAAAAGGGTTAGATAGATTGGTTAGAAGGGTTAAGGAGTAAGAGAACTAGATAGCTGTAGAGCTAGTCGCTGAGTTTACAGACAGTCTAAGTTGATGTCTGAGTCATTGTAATCTCTGTAGAAGAAGAGAATAGATCTAAGAGAAGGGCTCCCAGCTGTGTGCGTGGAGTTTCCCAGAAAGATCTAAGGCTGCAGCTGTGTGCGCAGCAGAACTGTGTAATTCCCACCTCAAGATAATATAAGATACAACTCCCGTGGACGTGATTTCCCCGTGGAGGTGAACCACTTGATTCTTGTTGTTATGGTGATGTTTTGCGTGAATGCATGTCTATGTTTTACTATCCATGTTTACATGAATGTTTCGCTGCCTTTGTGAATGAGTATGTAAAGTAAGTCCTTGAAGCTCCCCTAGAAGTTATACTCGTGCAGTGTCGAAGGAGCCTGTGAGAACACTATCGCCGCAGCGCTTGAGGAGTGTGTTATCATGCTGAGGCGCAAGGCCAGGGACGATACGTAGTGTATCGGACGTAGCGGGAAAACACCTCATGCGTAGGTGCGGAGATACCACACAGCTAGGCTGGGAAGAGCGAGTCCCGGCGCTGTAGCATTGTGTGACCTGTAAAAGGGCAAGACGCTCTGTTAGGAAGGGAAGGGAGAAGACCATAGTCTCCACGTCGCCTAGGTTAAGGAAACCTGATTCCTTAGCCCCCCCATAGCCACTTCGGGTGAGACTGCGGGCTACTTGCAGCTCGTTGCCGAAAGGGCCAGTGCGCCAAGGGGTGTTTGTTGCTGCGCCTCCTGGAAACCCGGGTCTGTCCAAAAAGCAGCCAACAAATGGTTCCGTTGCTGGGATAACAAGTCTCAAGGCAACGAAACCATTTTTTGGCTTCTTTACCATAGCTGTGGCCTATGCTCCAACATGAACCAAGGAAATGGGGAAAACCTCATGGGAAAACCCTCCCCTCAAAATAGACTAAAACACACCAAAAGATTAATTTCTCCAAACTCAAGTAGGTGTGATGCTTGATCATATGTCTGGAGGTATCTTCCTCTTGGGAAGAAGTGGATCATGCTCCAAAAGCATGTGCTTGTATTCTCCTTCGATGGATGCAAGCAAATATGAATGCTTTCTGAACTTTCTCTTCATACTAAACATGGTGAGAACAAATCCAAAAAAATGAAGATCATCCTAGAACCTGTAATTCAAACTAGTTGAGGTAGGATAAACTCCAGGCCGAATGTGTAGATAGTTCTTTGATATCTCCTTTGAACCAACATAGGTGAGATCATAACCAAATGAACTATGACATGATGGTGGTGGCTTAGACTTCAAATCAGCTCCAAGAATTGATAGATGGTTTCTTGTGATCTACTTTGAACCAGCAGGGGTGATATCAAAACGAAAATCACCAAAATATGTCTGAGACTTGAACCCAAGCGAATGGTAATGTCCTCCATCTTCAATGAAACATTGAGAACATGTGCCAATGATCGAATAGAAGTACATAGGAAGCATGTGATCAAGGAGGGCGAATGCATCACCTCCAAACTCTTATTTAACCTCAAAAACATTCAATAGATCATCATTCTGCACACCAGCAAACTCATGTGAAAGAGAGGATTTAAGAACCTCTTCAAATTCTAGAGTATGAACTGGATTATCTTGCTCAGAATTCGAAATAGAAGACGGTGAGAACATGAGTGTGGAATCTGCAGATTCTTCTTCATCTTGAACAACTTCATCATGATATATGATTGAGGCTGAGACGTAATTAGAGAGAACACTTAAGGAGGTAGCATTGGGCTTGTTCTGCAAATAATTTGCACCGATCTCTTCATTCTCCTTTCCAAATGCTTTGTCCAGTTGGGCCCATATATCACTTGGATATTCAGTTGTTTCAATGAGGTAGCGCATATTGGGAGACATAGAAATACACATTGCTCCAAAGGCTTTGTCACATTCATTTAGCCAATCATTCTCCTCTTCATAGGAAGCAAAATCTCTCATAAAACCAATACACATATCAAAAAGACCCTGTCTCTTCAGATATGCTATCATCTTTGTTTCCACTCATCATAGTTTAATGGAGAGAGAGGAGGAGTTGCTTTCATATTCATGGAAGTTGTTGTAGAATACCTGCAAAAACAATGGAAAATATCTATTGTAGCAAAACAGCTGCAACTGCAAAAAAATGTTGCAACTGCAGAAAAGTGCTACAACTGCATAAAATTGCTACAACTGCAGAAACTGCTGCAACTGTTATTGCACTCAAAAAATTTGAATAACCTACAAAAAGTCTCAATTTTTGGATATATGCTACTACTAAGCACTGCTTTTGGACAATAGGCACATTATTTCGGATCCTTCACACCTAGCTAGACCTCATTGGATTTCGCCAATGAATTAAATGCAATGGCACCAGGATTTGATGTGGAAATACAGAGGCTTCTGGTGCACTACCGAAAGCAACTTCTCAACCTATTCACTCATGGGCTCTGATACCATGTGAAATTATATGTCACAGCAAATCTAAGAGATGACTATACATCACAAAGAAAGAATGAGCAGAAAAGTTGAATAAGAGTGAAAACTGCAGTAAAAAAGAGCAGAAGAATATCTATGCATCAAAACTCAGATAGAAGCAAAATAATGTCACACTATCCCATAATTAGTATAATCAACAATGATATTACAATGGAGAGAATTTCAATCACCTAGGAGAATTCGAACCTCAATTGGTCTAGCATAGGGATTATCACCACTGGAGTGCTCCGGAAGACTCAAACTCAACTGAACTCAACCTAAACTCAGCTAACTGAAGTCACAAATAGTTAACTGACTAAGGAGGGAAAAATAGTGAGTTTTTCATGCATGTCAATTAGAAAAGGGCACATGCTTCCACAATCACTGGCATCCATAGCTCTAACCCCCCACAAGAGTCAGCTAACTCAAGTGGACTGCACTGGAACACTCAGTATGTTCCTATAAAATAGGGAACTGACTGAAGTGGTACTAAAATGATGCATGCAGGTCTCAGAAGGTGGTAGATGGATCCTGGATGACATCTACACACCACTAGGGGGGGAATGACATCATCAACAACTAGTAAAAATAAATAATGCTAGGTAGGACAAGTATGGAGTATTAAAATATCCTAACATAGTTCTCATGGACAATTCGAACTCTCCTCTCTCACCCATGATCCTGACACCCTTCAATTACCTTGATTGGAGGGTTGATATGCAGATGGTCTTATGCAACAAGTCATTGTATAGGGTAACAATGGGGAAGGAGGTCAAACCCCAAGCAGTTGTGGAGAAGGCCAAGTATCTGAATAGATTGGATGAAGCATTCGATTTCATGTGTATTCATATTTCTAGTGTTACACCCAAAATCTACTCATCATAAGATTCAGTGTATACACCCCTGAAGACACCTGGACTAAATAATCATCCTGGGAGGATTTGTACCCAATTGTGCTCAGTTTTGAAGGGTTGTCACAGGTTGCACACTAGCAACATGTGACGTCGCACCTTGCTCCATTACACGGTGCGACAAAGTCAGTTAGATGGCAAAAATAGCTTCTTCGAGGTCCATCTCGAAGCTTGCTAACTTGGGACCCTATCCCTGACCTCTTGGAAGAGCTGGCACTTGGTTCCTAAACCTTTGGAGAGATCCCTTAAGCTTCTTGTTAGGAACCCATGTCTTTACTTTGTTAGTATATTGTTGTTGGATGCATATGCGTTGTAAGTCGTCCCGTAGTATTTGTTGATCCATAGTTTATATTAGCCCATAGTATTGGACGCATATGCTTTGTAAGTCGTCCCATAGTGTTATATGTCCCATGGTTTTGACTCATAGTATTGGTGCCTAGAATTAGCCCATGGTTTGTATTGACACATAGTATTGACCCATGGTATTGGTGCCTAGACTTAGTATATAAGTGTGTGTTGAGGCCTGTGAAGGCACCGTGAAGTTAATTGTATTGAGCTTGCTCAAAGGAGGTTGCCCCCTCGAAGTGGCCCGTGATCAATATAAAAGTGATTCTGAGTTCTATTATTTTTGATATCTTGTGTATTTGCATTAATTAATTATTGCAGGTTCATCACATCTGGTATCAGAGCACTTTCTTGGGCTCGTTGGGTGGAATTTCTGCCAATTTTTTTTTCTTTCGCATCTGTTGCAGCTTCGGATTTGGGAATAATCCCTATCTGCTTAACTGTGGGAAGTAATTGGGCATAAGCCCTAAAACTCATTGTGAGGAGTACCACAGGAACCCCAAAGTAGCTGGCCCATTGAGAGGACCTGTTAGCGAAAAGGGCAACGACCCCTACCTGATTAACTAGTTCCCACCCGTGAGGTAAACCAAGAGCTGTCGTTTGTGGCAAAGCGATTATCAGTTTTACTTGAGCCGTGGAGTGAGGGGTACTGCCCCAATACGCAAGCCGTCAGACAGCATTGGTAGCCGAGTGAAACACCTGAACAGTTAGGAAGTCGTACATACCTGGCGTCCATATCTATTTTCAGTTGAACTGTTGCCGATCACTTCTGCTCCAGATCCAGCCATTTCAGATCTATTCTGAAAGTCGTTCCAGATCCAGTCACCGTTTCAGATCCAGCCGTTTTCAATCCCTTCCACGCCGTTGCAGATCCATCTATTGCGGATCCCTTCCGCGCCGCTGTTGCCGATCCATTTCTGAAATAATAATAATAATAATAATAAAAGAATATAAAATTCTGTTTTTCGGCCATATCTCCCTTGTTTCAACTCTGTTTTCCCTGAAACTTCACTGACATCCCTGCAATCCCATTCTGCCTATTTCATTCCTGAAGACCCTATCCCAAATTCCACTTCCCAAGACCAGAAATTCCACATTTGTCTATTTTGGGGGTTTGCCATAACTTCTTCAATTTTCACCCAATTGCCTTCAAATTTTACCATAGAGTTCCCGCTTTTGAAATCCCCATTTTTTGCTTCCCTGTCCCTCAGAAAGTGTCAAAAACCTAGTCAAACCCCAATTACCCCTTCGAGTTTTTCCCAAATCCAAATTTCCCCTTACTAAATAAGCTTGTGTTTGTGTTTTTCTATCCATTCCCCCCCCCCCCCTCCCAAAAAAAAAAAAAAAAAAAATTACTGGTTATGGTTGTCGCTCGCACAGGAGCAAACACCATGGAGGAAGCACTTGCAGCCATCCAAACCAAACTCCAAGATCTGGATGAAAAATTTCTCAGCCTCCATCTTCAGCATTCAGCCATGAACAATCATCGACAGCCAAAATCTTTTGCAGCCACCGGGTTCTCTTCTTCCAGCAATTTTCGTGGGCCGAAGCTTGATTTTCCTCGCTTCAATGGTACTGATCCAACTGGATGGATATACCGAGCAGAACAATATTTCAGTCTGCATAATACTTTTGATGTTAATAAAGTTCCACTTGCATCCTTTCATTTGGAACAGGAATCCCTTCAATGGTACCATTGGTACATCAAAGCTCATCCCGAGCCAAACTGGACAGATTTTTGCCAACTCCTTTTGTCACGATTTGGTCCTAGTTCTTTTGATGACTTCACCGGAGCACTCACTAAACTTCACCAAACTGGCACAGTGAGAGAGTATCAGACAGAATTTGAGAAACTAGCCAATCTCACAGAAGGATTGTCCGATGAATTCTACAGGAGTTGTTTTATCAGTGGTCTCAAGGATGAAATCCGCTCAGAGGTCAAAATGTTTTGTCCCAACACAATGATGGAAGTCCTAGGGTTGGCTAAGCTGGCTGAGGACAAGATCACAGCTCAACAACACTCCAAACCCACCTTTGTTCCCTTCATAAATATGGGTTCCCAACGACCTCCCATCATGCCTGCTCCTCAACCAACTCCTATCAAGCAATTGTCTGAAACAGAGATGCAGGCACGCCGAGAAAAAGGGCTTTGTTATAATTGTGATGAGAAATTCACTCGGGGACATAGATGTGTTCAACAAAATCTCTATCTCTTGGATGTGGATTCTCCACCTGCCTCAAAACATAATGAAGAAGCTCCAAATACAATAGATGATCAGGTCGACATTCAACACCCGCCGGTTGGCACCCCATCTCAGGACGACCCACTCGAGATCTCTCTCCATGCTGTAACCGGCGTCACCACCCCACAAATAATGCGAGTTAGGGGATACTTCAAGAAGCTCCCTCTTACCATACTCATTGATTCTGGTAGCACTCATAACTTCATTGACCCTCGGATTGCCAAACAGGCTGATTGTTTTGTCCATCCTTGTTCCAACTTTGAAGTCATGGTTGCCAATGGGGGCACCTTACCTTGCAAGGGGAAGTGTCGTAATGTGCATATCTCTATGGAAGTTTATAACCTGCGCTCTGACATGTTTTCCTTATCCTTAGGTGGATGTGATGTGGTTTTGGGCATTCAATGGTTACGCACACTTGGCCCCATCTTATGGGATTTTGCTGAACTTTGGATACAGTTTTCAGTCAATGGGACACAACACAAATTTATGGGCTTACAACCAAGGTCTCTCTACATCATCAGTTCACATCGCTTAGAAAAGATCCTTAAGAAGAATTCACATGGTGTCATTGCTCAGCTCCATTCCCTTCAGATGCACCCACCAACGGTCTCCACTACTTCCTTGGATAGATATGTAGGTGTCTTTGTTGCACCAGTGGGTTTCCCGCCTTCACGAGACCTTTCCGGTAAGCATTTTGCCGCATCTACATCTCAGCAGGACATGATGGCTATTTTGCATGCAGTACAGAAGTGGCAGCCATCCCTATTGGGGAATTATTTATGCATCAAGACTGATCTCCAAAGTCTAGAAACTTTCCTAGAACAACCGGTCTCCTCCCTAGCACACCTGAAATGGGTTCTCCAACTCATGGGTTATGACTATGTGACCACTTACCAGAAGGGTAAGGACAATATGGTGGCAGATGCTCCTTCTTGCACATTTGATGACCCAGTTTCTCTTACAGCCATTTCTCTACTTGTTCCAAATTGGTTGCAATCTATTCAACGGGGCTATCTCTTCTATGAACTCCATGCTTCTTCATCAGTAGGGCACTCTGGGTTCCTCAAAACGTATGACCAGGAACAATGTAACTTCTTTTGGCAGGGACTCAAAAGGACAATTCAACGGATGGTGGTCGACTGTGATACTTTCCAGGTCAACAAGGGTGAAACGACCCTCCTTTCAGGACTGCTTGAACCCTTACCCATCTCTCCACAGATTTGGACAACTATTTATATGGATTTCCTAGAAGCACTCCAGTGGTATAGTACCACATCTCAAAGGACACCATATGAAGCAGTCTTTGTACATGCACCACCAATTCTTCTTCCATACACCTTCAGCAGCTCCCCAGTTCAGGCAATTGACTCAATTCTCCGAAACCGTGATCAGCTTCTTCTCATTCTGTAGGACAATTTTCACATGGCAAGAATTCGACTAAAACAACAAGCCAATCAGCACCGTTTTGAGCGCACTTTTCACGTTGCTGATATGGTTCTTCTTCATCTACAGCCTTCCATGCAATCCTCCCTAAAACTCCAAAGGCGCCAATGGCTCGGAATGCAACCCAAGGATGCTCCAGGGGACCCACTCCTTCAGATTATGCATCAATTTCCACATCTAAAGATTTGAGGACAAAGCTTTTTCTAAGGGAGAGGGGATGTTAGGAACCCATGTCTTTACTTTGTTAGCATATTGTTGTTGGACGCATATGCTTTGTAAGTTGTCCCATAGTATTTGTTGATCCATAGTTTATATTAGCCCATAGTATTGGACGCATATGCTTTGTAAGTCGTCCCATAGTATTATATGTCCCATGGTTTTGACTCATAGTATTGGTGCCTAGACTTAGCCCATGGTTTGTATTGACACATAGTATTGACCCATGGTATTGGTGCCTAGAATTAGTATATAAGTGTGTGTTGAGGCCTATGAAGGCACCGTGAAGTTAATTGTATTGAGCTTGCTCAAAGGAGGTTGCCCCCTCAAAGTGGCCCGTGATCAATATAAAAGTGATTCTGAGTTCTATTATTTTTGATATCTCGTGTATTTGCATTAATTAATTATTGCAGGTTCATCACACTTCTCCTACCATCTCTCGACCTATCCTATCCATACCCTATCCACTTATTCCTATATAAGTGAAGCTCACTCCCATCCCAAAGGGAGGAAGGCTATGGTATCTACATGCTGGTGAAATCATTCTTAGAACATCTCCACTCACCTATTGGAGAACTCATACTTCCTTGGAAGGATATGGCAATTGGCTTCGTCGGAGAAGGGCTGCAGCATTAAGCCTTGGTTGTGGTTCTATATCTCTATCATGTACTCCTCTATTTACAGTAATACAAATGCTTTCCACCAATGTTGTTCATGTGTGCAATGATATTGAGTAGTTTACCTGCTTAACTGTTTACTTAGATCTCTTATTGTATAGATGTCTTTTACTGGTTTCTCTTGTTTCTTGTCTTGACAGGTCTTGCAGCTTGGATCTGACGACCGTAATATGTGGAGCAACATTCAGTAGAAAGGATTGCGTAGTGAAAGGTAAGACATCTAGTACTTGATCCTTAAGTGGATCTAGGAAATGCATTGGTAGTCTGTTCTATTTGTTCTAGACTCACTTTGAGCTAGGGAGATCCGGCTCGCGTCTGCTCGAGTGGATTGTCCAATAACAAATCTAGTGACTTCGCTGGGGAGTATATAGAGTTTGGTCAGCAGTTGTTCATCTGAGAGGCATTTTCAGTTGATTGCTTGACACAAGCCTTTTATTTTTTTCCATTTACTTCTTGGAGTTTATTTCACTATCAGATCTTCATATTGAAGACTCTGATCTACTTCCTCTGAGTTTATACAACTCATTCCCAAACCATTCCATGGTTCATTGCTGAGAGATCCTATTCATTTTTGAATCTAGACTTTGCCTATCGCAACTGGGTAGTGGGAACAGAGCGACACTGTGTCATTCTGAGTCTCTGTTCTTTACCTGTTAGTTACTTGTCACATCCTTTGCATTGGTAAACTGCGACATCGTTGCACTTCCCATGTAAGCAAACTGCGACGTCGCACTGTGTACAAGGACAGAGTGCGTCGATTTGTCAAAATTTTGGCATGCGGGAATCTCTTCTCTGTTTGACAGTTTGGACTTTGGTTTGCTGTATGAACTCTCTCTGTGCTGCAAGATCCATCCAGGGATCCCATTTATGATTTGTGTTTTGAGTGTTTGGTTCTACTTGGATTGATTTTGGGTTCCATTTTGGACAAGTTTGAAGACTGGTAGTGGTGGATACTCTTATCTCCTCCACCTTCATCTCCTCACCCTTGTATTCCCTTCCTTCCATCCCTGATCTGATTATTACATTACATCAGCTTCTAGACCTCGTTTTCATTTTGTTTGAGCTTTGCTTACTGTTGCTTGATTTTGAAATAAGTGTATCTTTCTGCTTGATTGAATGCTTGTCTTTTCTTGAGTTTTTTGAATATGCTAGTGCTGCAAGTAGTGTTTTATTTTCATTCATTTAGATCTGAACGCTCAGTTGTTATCAAGTTTATTCTTTGATGCATCCATCGAAAAGTTTAAAAGTGCTTCTTTCCCATCATTTCTTGAATGTTATTGAAGAAAAATTGTTGTGCATTGGAAAATTCTCGTTTGTGTTTTGGAAAAGTTGAATGAATGTATGATTTATTGTGTTTTTCTCGAACTATGAATCACTCATTTTCTTGAAAGACTCAAAGTACGCTTCAATTTTTGCAAAAATTCATTCCATGCTAAGGAAAGATAGATGCATTTTTAATTCTTGTTGCTTTTAGATCATTGAAAGTGAAATTTAAAAGCTTGCATATTTCATTTCAGAATCCTCTCTTTTCATTACTTAGGGTCATTTTACTTTGAAAAGAAAAAGAAAAGAAAAAAGTTGTTTTGATTTGGTTTAGTAGTGTTGTGTACTTTTGCGTTTCGCTGAAAAAGAAAAGAGTACATTCATTGTCAAGATTTATTTGAATTGGGATTGTGTTGCATTGAGTTTGTTTTGGAAATACTATTGGAAAAAAGTTTTCTCCTTCCCATAGCTAGAATTCATTGAAAGAAAAGAATATTTCGTGCATGTATCTAGGGCTTGCATTATGCTTCCGATTATGTACTCACCTCATGCATTCACCTAACCATCCAAGATAAAATTAACGGTAGAACTAGGTAAATTTTTTAGCAACTTGTGTGTAAGTTAGAGACGTGTTCCGACGTTGTTAAGTGTGGAAGCTATCATTATTTGCCAGCACTATATCCCAGGGGTATTGTAGTCTTCCACGTACTTATCGGTATATCGAGCTCCTTCACGTACCCACCAAGTACCATAATCCGTACTTGGCGTATATCGAAGGGTGTATCACGTACTCGGTAGTATATCGAAAGGTCTCTTGCCGAACGATTGTGCATTAGACAGCACCACTACGGATTTGAGCTCCCACGTACCTTGCATATATCGGGAGACACCACTAGGATTCTTGAAACCAACCGAGTTAACCATTTGGCCGTCTTGGCAAAGCAATACACCGAGAACAGCACTTGGGGAGATTAGCATGCACATACTCTCCAAGTAATCGGGTATGCAGGCAAGGGTACGGTCCCAATCCTCCTTGTCGCGTCATATTGTTGGACCCTGCAGTATATCGCGGTTTGCGATGCCTTGATAATCCCATGAGGTTCCAAACTTTTGAATCCAATCTGTCACATAAGTTTGCTTGTTGCCTTAGTTTGAGTAGTTTTTTCTGGACTGCTTTTCTTTTAGCATACCCTTAGGAGAAACACTACTTCAGCCATCCTAGCTGATTATCCTAACTCTCTGGTGGATTTTCCCTAGAGAAGATCCCATAGGATCTTAAACTTATCACCCGAATATCCCCTTAATCCGGAGGTTATTTCGAGGGTAAGAATGGATTAGTGTAATGCGGTCATAGTTACTGAAGTGGAAAACCCCACTTTGAATGTTGGAGGACTTTTGTTTCCACAAACTCCTCTGGATTCACCTACCTCTCATCCCCCGCAGGATGAAGGAACACAAACCCCCGCTTCACAAGACCTTTCTCCCATCATCCCAGGAGAACCTGGATCATTGGAATTGATAAACCGACCCCAGGACAACCCTACAGCAACTGTTGGTCCTTCAGCAGCTTATTGGACATCTTCTACAGACCACCCAGTGGCTCATTTTGCCATCTCGTCCCCACCTAACTGGACTAATCTAGAGTTCTCTAGGCCTTACTATAGGCCTGAAACCGCCGAGATTTTCAGCCCCATCCATGAACATTTGGAACAGTTATGTATTAAAGGTGATGAGCTTCGAAGACAAAGTCTTGAGCAGCACTCTAAAGAGTTTCGAAATCGCCATTTCCAAATAAGATTTGACGACGGAAATATCCCGGTTCATCCGATATCTTTTGGATCACCAGAACAACCTTCCCACCACAAGACCACTAATAAGACTGGTCAAACCTCACAAGAGTCCAGTCCTGCACCTCAAGTGAACCAACCTGTGGAAGGACAATAGTCCAACACACCCATCACTACCGTAGTTACTTTACCAGTTCCTCCCCCGCCCCAAAATTCGAGGGGAGGGTATTCCATGCCTATGAATTATCTTATTGGTAATGTTATTACTACAGTAGAGAGTCAACAACCTACGTTGGTTCAACCTTTGAATAGTGGTCAACCTATTGTGGCTGGGGGGAAACCCCCATTTCCTAACAAAAACATAGGCGGTGGAATCCCCAACGGACCTTCCGTTGGACCTTCCCAACCCGCTAGACCATCCACCACAAGATTATCTCATGTTGGGGGGTCGTCCAATGTAACTCAACCCTCATGGAGTCAAGCGTATCCAGGTTCTATTAACCCTGTGCCGGGCCAACCTAATCCCGGAAATGCACCATACGTGATACCTTATCCCGGGAATCCATACACTCTATGGGGGCAACAACCTGTGTTGCAACACGGACCCCAATCGACTATCCCTCAAGCACCACCACCCCCGATCGGTCCTCCCCCACCTCCTGCTGGAGGCGGAAGGCCCCCACCTAACCTTGGTGGAGGCCCACCTCATTTTACCTATGACATCCCTCACCCTTCCGACGGTGGCAGGAATGATCCACCACCCCCTCCCAGCGGAGGTGGTGGGGGACCACCCTATCATGGTGGAGGAGCACATTTCCCTTCGGGTGGCGTAGGTGGTCCACCACCCCCTCCGGGTGGAGGCGGTGGAGGACCTAATTACTATGGTGGTGGTGATGGTGGTGGAGACCCTCATCCTTCCGATGGCGGAGGTGGTGGGGGCCCCCATCCTTCTGGCGGCGGAAGTGGTCCACCATCCCCTCCAGGTGGAGGCAGTGGTGGGATAACTCATTACGGTTATGGACCCCCACCTCCTCCCAGTGGTGGCAGTGGACCTCCACCCCCTCCAGGTGGTGGAGGTGGACCCCCACCTTATTGGAATGGACCACCTTATGGTGGCAGACCTCCTTACGATCCAGGCGGCACACCCCCCTACGGTCAGTTTCATCCTGGTACACCTTATGGTGAGTTTGGTCCTTACACGCCTTATCCGTATTATCAATACGCGCAGCCTAACCCATAGTTTCCCTTCCTGGCTACTTTGGACCTGCCTAACCTATCCCGTTTAACCAGCGATCCTATTTACCATGGATCTAACTAGCCACCGATTCCGGTGAAACTTCCGTCTGATATCCCCAAATTTGACGACAAGCCGAGTGAAGACCCTAAAAGCCACATGATGACATACCACTCATGGTGTTCATCTAATTCCTTAATGGACGATTCAATTCGTCTTAGATTGTTTCAAAGGACTCTCACCGGTTCGGCTACCAAGTGGTACATTGAGTTGCCACCCCACTCTTTTCCTAATTTTGGTTCTCTTGCCATGAACTTTTTGACACATTTCCAACTGTCCATATGGTATGAAATTGGTACCGAGCTTTTAACCTCTCTCTGTCAAAATACTTCCACTCATATTTTGGATCATATCCATGAGCGGCGAAGGAGATGACGTCTCATTAAATCTCCTATTCCATATCAGCGCCTAGCAGACTTGTTCACAAAATCCCTCATCCCTACCATAGCAAGAAACGTTTCTATGCGAGGTGCTATCACCGAAGAACAAGCCATTGCGAGTGCCCATGTACTAGACCTCATCTACACTCAATCCGGCACTTTGTTTGATATTCTGCGTGATGCACCCCATGACGTTAATGACCCTATGAAACCACATAAGGGACTCCAAACTGATGGAATCATTGGCTCCCTCAACACCCAACCTGCTGCTAGCACTGTTGGATCATCCAACCTGACTCCGACTGGTCACAACACCACCAAGTCCATCACGCCTGCTGTAACTGAAGAGGTGAATTCTGTCCAATCCGCTTCATCTCAGAAGTCTAGCGGTAAGAAGAAGAACAAAGGGAAACCCAAAAATTCTTCTGCCTAGCAGGTACAAAAGAGCACTCCTGACGACACCAAGCATAAACAAAAACTAAAGTATCCTTGTTTACTGTGAGGAGATGACCATTTCTCCAAAGAATGTCCCCATAGAGACGAAGTACAAAAGTTTCATAGGGGTAAACCAACTCCCGCAGTCCTCAATGACCCGTTTCCTACTCAAAACCAGCAGATGATTGCTCAACCCCCCCAGCCCAGGGGGAACCATCCAATACCGCACATGTTCTCATGTTGTGTAACAAGATGATCAATTTGAATACTCGCTCGCGATCTTACGAACTGGTCCCTTCGAAGGAATCCACTGGAAGTAATGCTGAAAAAGCTTTCGACTCCTTAACTGATGTCACTGTACCATCAACTTCTCTCACCATTGAGAAGCCCTCCTTAGACTCAATATTGCGACCGCCCAAGAGTACAATTCGAAAAGCTGTTTTCAATCCTAATGCTCAAGCAACACAAAATCACAATATCGTAGAGGACTTGGCACAAGCTCCTTGCGCCATGTCTACCCTGGAAGTTTTGCAGAATTGTCCTAATCAACGCAAAACTATCCTCACGGCCATCGGTGCAGTCGACCTCGATTCCTCGAACACCATCATGTTCTGACTTGACAACCTTAAGTCGAGGCTCTCACACCAGCTCGCATTCCAAGTTTCTGTGAACATTGCTGGGAAGATTGTCCATCGTACCCTTTTAGATGAAGGTGCCTCCACTTCTGTCATGTCGATCGCCTGTTGGAGAGCCATCGGCTCCCCCGAATTGAATCGTTCTCCTACCACATTGAAAGCATTCGACGGGCGTGGCTTTCAACCTCATGGGCTCTTACAAGCTCTTGTAGTTGAGTTGGGCGGAAAGACCTTAACCATTAACGTGGAAGTGGTATCGACCCCAATAGATTATAATCTCTTACTTGGTCACAATTGGTTTTACACCATGCAGGCGGTAGCCTCTTCAGTCTTCTGCATAGTACAATTCCCCCACCAAGGACGGATTGTTACTATTGACCAATTAGACTTTTGTACACCAGATGCCACTACTCATCCTGGTGACCACGTTCCTTCCATTGGACAGATGTCAAAATAGTATGAGAGTGTAGGGGTTGGCCTGTTGAGAAATTCATCTCTCATGGGCTTTTTTCCAACCACGGACCCCCCTAATCATGTTGCTATGATGCACATGGTCTCCACAAAGATTTCATCTCACTCTAATGATGCTTGGATTGTACCGGATGAAGCCACAACACACCTGCTTGGAGATATAATTCCTCTTTCACCCGCTGAACGTATTTACGAGGCTATCCAATCAGCACTAAAGGACCATTTAACCGTGGCCTCTCCATCCTGTTCTCTATGACGGACGTCATCTCTACCTGATCTCTTACTTCGGACTTTTCATTCAAACGAGTCCATCATGGAAGTAATAAATATTGACGACAGTCCGTGGGATATCCACCATAGGTCATCTTTTCTTCTTCCTTTGGAGTACATAGAGGACAACATTCACACCCTCTTTTCACTAGATATCTACCCATCCCCTCATTCCCCCATCCTTACATGTCTTACGGACATGGAGCACAACTTGGAAAACATTGAGCCAACCACCCCGGTAGACATCCCGGTGAAACCTGGTATAGTGGAACACATTCGTATAGGCCAGAAGTGTTCCCCTGAAGAAATCGTTGTTAGCACGGCCTTATTCAAGCAATTTCGAGACGTATTTGCTTGGTCCTATGAGGAGATTCCTGGGATAGACCCCGCGATTGTTTCTCATGAAATAAAAACCTATCCTGACATCAAACCTGTACACAAAAAGTTGAGACTGGTACACCCCCAGAAGACTGCGGCAATTAAGGCAGAAATTGAAAAGCTCTTAAAGGTTGGTTTTATTCATCCTGTCCCATTGACGGATTGGGTCTCAAACGTCGTTCCTGTGAACAAAAAGCAGGGCACCATTCGCGTCTGTGTCGATTATCAGGACCTTAACCGGGCTTGTCCAAAAGACAACTACCCAACCCCCTTCATCGACCAGATCATCGACAACTGTGCCGGAAGCGTCATCTTCTCATTTATGGATGGCTTTTCTGGTTACAACCAGATTGAGATCAACCCAGCCAACCAACATAAGATGGCTTTCATCTGCCCATGGGGAACATTTGCATACCGCAAACTCCCATTTGGCCTTAAAAATGCTGGTGCCACGTTTCAGCGGGCTATGTCGTATGCCTTCCATGACATTAAGGACTTTGTGGAACCTTACCTGGACGATCTCCCTGCTCATTCAAAGCAGCGTGAGTTCCACATTGATCATCTGATGGCCATTTTCCTCAGATGCAGACGGTACAATATCCATCTGAATCCTCATAAGTGTATCTTTTGCGTTGAGTCCGGACGCCTCTTAGGATTTATCGTTTCGAAGGATGGGATCCGCATTGATCCCTTAAAGTTGGAGGCCATCATCAACCTACCACCCCCGACTGATGTGACGAAACTTCAAAGTCTCCAAGGGAAGGTGACTTATTTAAGACGTTTTGTTTGCAATTTTGCGGAGAAGACTCAGGGGTATATGAGACTGCTCAAGAAGGACGTCCCGTTCATTTGGGACGACCAAGCTCAAAAATCCTTCGAAAGTATCAAACATGCCATCATGCATGCCCCCGTGCTCCAACCGCCTAATTATTATCGAGATTACATCTTATATCTCGCCGCTTCTGTTACCACTATCGCCATGGTTTTGGTACAGGAGGATCAAAACGCCCAGGAACATGTAATATACTATGCGAGTAAGGGTCTCATCGACACTGAAACTAGATATTCACATGTCGAAAAACTTGCTTTCGCAGCAGTCATTGCCGTCCAAAAGTTCCATCACTACATCTTGCCCCGCACCACCACCATCATTGCCAACTCAAACCCCATGTACCACGTACTGACACGTCAAGTACTTGGGGGCAAGTATTCACGCTGGATCGTGATACTGCAAGAATTCGATCTTCTTTTCAAGAAAGCCAAGTCTAAGAAGTCTTTGGTGTTTGCCGAGCTTATTTGCGACCTTCCCCGTCCTAATGCAAAAATTGAGCACAATGACTCCTTTTCGGACGAATCATTGTTTCTCATCAGTACGATTGATCCGTGGTATGGAGATATCTTGTTATATCTTCAAACCCAACGCTTCGATCCTCAACTGTCTCGCGATGATCGTCGTAATATACGTCACCATGCAAAGTATTATTTGATCATCAATGATACTTTGTATCGACATGGCGTCGATTCAATTCTTCAACGTTGTCTCACTGACGATGAGGCCGAACGCGTTCTCAATGACTATCATGCTGGGGCATGTGGCGGTCACCTATCTGGGATGGCTACAGCCCATAATGTTTTGTGCGCGGGATATTTCTAGCCTACTATCTTCAAAGATTGTATTGAGGCCGTCAAAAAATGTCCTCCTTGCCAACACTTCCATACAAAGAAGCGCACTCACCCTACCCCGTTACATCCGGTTATTGCCATTGGCCCATTTGCAAAATGGGGCATTGACTTTATGCATTTTAAGCCTACCTTAGTCGGGGGGCATAGTTACATCATTGTAGCTATGGATTACTTTACAAAGTGGGCCGAAGCTATGACTACATACCAGAACGATGGCAAAACTGCCACACTCTTCATGTTCAAACATGTAATAGCGTGGTTCGGAGTTCCTCAAGCGATTGTTACCGATCATGGTTCCCATTTTCAGAACCATATGGTTGATGAACTGAGCAATAGGTTGGGTTTTCACCATGAAAATTCGACACCCTACTACCTGCAGTCCAATGGACAGGTCGAGGCCATTAACAAGGTCTTAAAAACTATGGTCCAAAGGATGGTAGGGACAAATAAGTCGAATTGGCATAACATGCTCTTTTCAGCTTTATGGGCCTATCGAAATTCCGTGGAATCTGCCACAGGCTTCACTCCTTTCCAATTGGTATATGGATTAGAGGCTGTCCTACCTATAGAGTGCGAAATTCCGTCTCTACAACTTGATGTCGAACTTCTTCCTAACACTACTGTCAAGGAAGAACGTCTCCTGCACTTAGCAAAACTTGACGAGTCTCACCGAGATGCCACTCTTGCTAATGAAGCACACAAGAAATGCATCAAAGCCCAATACGATAAGTCAGTTGAACCTCGTATCTTTAACAAGGGTGGCCTGGTCCTCACTTATGACCAGAAGCATGACAAACTAGGAGCAGGAAAGTTCGAATCCATGTGGCATGGACCTTACATTGTCAAACGTGTTTTGGAGAAAGGTGCTTATGAGCTTGAAGACTATGACGGAATCTCTTTGGGTGAACCCCGCAATGGGCTTTACCTGAAGAGATACTATGCTTGATCTCTCAAGCATAGACTTGCTTGTATATACTGTACATGGCGTGTTTTTTGTGTTTTTGCGTGGTGAGATGCATTTCTTTTCAGGTGTCTTTTGATCTTGTTTCCGCTTCTTATACCATGTTCTGTCTGCATGTGTAGATGGAAACGTGCTATGGATTTGCGGATGGTGCCAGCCAGCATACCCGTAACCTTGCTTCGGCAGCCTGTTGTTGCAGCAACATCCCCCCCAAAAAAAATTTGTACATATTGGGGCCCCTCCTTTTATTTTTTCTAGAAAGACTGCATTAAGAGGTTAATTCTCCTTTCTACTTTGTTTTCAACTGTAGATCCTGCTTTGAAAATTTCAAGTTTTTCTTCTAAGGATAAAATTCATGAAATTCTCCTGAAGTTGCGGAACCATTTGAGAAAGCCTCCCGAAGCTGCGGAAGTGTTCAAGTTTGTCTCCCAAAATTTCGGAGAGTTTTCCTCTCGAAATTGCGGAACCATTCAGGTTTCCCTTCCGAAACTGCGAGAGCCATTCGCATAAGCCTCCCGAAACTCCGCGGAAAGACTTAGAAATTATTTCTTGAAACTGCGGAAGCTATTTGGGAAAGCTTCCTGAAGCTGCGGAACCATTCAGGTTTCCTTCCCGAAACGGCGGAACCATTCAGGTTTCCTTCCCGAAACTGCGGGAGTCATTCGGAAATCTTCCCCAGAGCCGCCGAAGGACTTAGTGTCTTTGAAAAAATCTTAAGTTTTTTCCTCTCGAAGTTGCAGAAGCTATTTGCGAAAGCCTTACGAAACGACGGAAGCGTTCACGTTATTCTCCCGAAACCCCGCGGAAAGACTTAGACTTTCATTCAAGTTGCGGAACCATTTCAGAAATCCCTCCCGAAATGGCGGAAGCGTTCAGGTTTCCCTTCGGAAATCCCACAGAGCGCTTTTGGAAAGACCTTAAGCATCTCTCTCAACTTGCGGGAGCCATTCGCCAATCCTTTCCGAAACGGTGGAACCTTTTAGGTTCCCTTTCAAAACTGCGGAAGCGTTCGAGTTCTTTTCTCGGGAACCATTCAGGAAAGCCTCCTGAAACGACGGGAACCTTCGCGAAATTGTTCCACAATTGCGAAAGCAATTGGCATATCTCCATCGAACTTGCAGAAAGAAATCCAATGTTCTCCCGAAACTATGGGACGAATCAGCGAAACCGCTCGTGACAAGTTTCCAAAGGTTGCATTTTGGAAGGATACGCCAATCTCTTCCGAAACGCCGCGGCAGTTCGCCATAACGTTCCGCAATTGTGGGTGAAACTCGTAAGTCTGCCCCGCAATTGACGGTCGCGGACAAATGCCAAGATGGCTTGAAATGACCGCGCCGTACAAGAAATTAAAACCCCGTTTTAATGGCACCACCAACCGGTTTAATGCCGCACGTGTCTAACCTTTTAAAAGGACGGTGCGGGTTTGGTTGGTCACATTGTTAGTTTTCGTTCAAACAAACGCCGTTGAGAAGACCGCGCCGGACCGCTCCAGCTCAACTCATCCACGACCGCGTCCACCTCACCCAGCCACTATCTCCTTGCCAGGTAGGTTTTTTAACCGCTATTTTTGTCTCATCTACACGTCAAATTACTTTTGGGTTTTTTCCCATCCATAACGTGGCCGATAGACATTGGTTGCATATGTTGTTTTTTTTTTTTTTTTTTTAAGGCTGCCAAGGCCCCTTAGGTTTCTCGTTCCTACCAGCTAAAGGCCATAGCTATAACCACCCGAGTTTTTCACCAGCCACATTCCAGGCATCGTCACCCTCATTCAAAATTCGAGCCGGCCACACAACGTCTCGTAAATGTTATTAATAACAGTAGTGGTCGGCTGAACCCCTCACCTTTTGATGAATGTGGATAGTGGTCCCTTGTTTCGTCATAAGATGGTTTCACTCCAAGCTCACCCGCCATTGACCATTAGAAGTGCAACGATGAAGGATACCCTCTCTCCTAGGGCTAGGTGGGAAGCAGGTTGTTTCCACGTCGTATGCTTACCTTTTCGGAAGCATTCCAAACTTGTCTCCTTAGGATAATCAAGTCTCAGAACCATATTTCTTGTTCGGGGTGATTTATTTTTTGCTTCCCCAACATACAGATTCATAATTTGTCTATGTTTTAGCATGTTGAATTGGTCCTTCTCTTTGTTAAAATCTCATAACAGGTTGCACATTTTTATAATGACTTGTATTTGGTTGCTAGCAGGGATAAGCCAGGACGCCAAAAAGTGGTAGAAAGAAGGCTAAAGTAATGGAACCAGAGCCAGTGCCACTTAGGACTAAAACAATGTTCCAAGATACTAAGTGTACCACCGGCATTCCTCCCAAAGTCCGATGGGGCGATATTTACAGGATGATCAGGGACCAAGATATCCCAAATGTGTTACTGGAAGAAGAGCAGATTTACATCAACATCAGAACTTCAGGCATAGCTAGGGCTTCTACCCGCCCTGAATTGTTCCCATGTTCTGAATTGATCGGGTGGATACTGGAACATGCTAATTCATAAACAAGAGTATTACATGATAGCAGGGGAGAAGCTTTCGCTTCATTCCATCCAGCATATATTGCTGCAGCCTATAAATTCTCACATCCCCAGCAAGCTCTGAGTGATGAATGGTTGGGCCAGATGAACAATATTGAGATGGCCAAAAAATTATTGGTCGCAGGAAAGCACTTAAGAAAGAGAGGTAATGATGAATACGATGTTCAAAACCTGAGACCTCCTTTTAGGTTAATCGCCCTGATGCTATGCAGAATTTTTGGCATGCCCGATGGCACTGTATACAAGATACAGTGGGCTCCCATCATCCACTTCGTAGCATTCAAAGGGACTGTGTTTGACTGGGCTACTATCCTGTCGGACAGTTTGGCATCAACAGTGGCTGTTGCAAGAGAAGGTCTAGCCTTAAAAAAGTCAGAATTTTACATGTCTTCATATCTCATTGACTGTATTTTGGCCAATCTATCTTTCCCCAGCTTAAGTTGCACATGGGATAAAGCCAACACCCCGGTCTACACTGCTTACAAGATAATGTGGGCTCAAAATTATAGAGCAAGCTATAACCTCATCTGCGAGGAGTTCATCATGCCTCTATATGAGCAGATATTCAAGGAAGAGCCCAACTGTCTGTCAGAAAATGCAATGGAGATCCTGGAGAACTATGGAGATTTTTATTTCTCAGAGCAGGGCACCTACATCAGGATGTTTGGAGGGACCAAAGCACCATACATTTTGCCAAAGTACGCTACTGACTATGTAGTCCTCAAGGAAGCAGTGAGGCAAATTTTCCTTGATGGAATTGGAGCGGTGCTTAACAAGCAGCATAAGGCTTCTTTCCCTCCTTTACCCTTCTGCATAGGAGCCTACAAGTTCTCAGGGGTTGCATCAGCTGAGGAATTTGTTCAAGAGCTGAAAGCTTTCCACTTCGGCGAAGTGATCTTCCACAGAAATGATAGGCGGGGGAAAGTTTCCGAGCATTGCAAAGAAATTTATGCTCATTTTGAATATGCTCATTATTATGATGCCGAGGAAGAGGCATTCAGAGGCATCAGCAACATGACTGAGCTGCAGATTTGTCGCCAAAGCAGTGGAGCAAGCTCTAGCTCCACCTCAGCCCGAAAATCCAGTCTGCAGAAAGAGAGAGAAGGAGCTGATGCCCGAGCCCAAGAAGAGCAAAGGTTGAAAGAGAAAGCAAGGTTGCAACAAGAAGCTGAAGTTGCAAGATTGCAGCAAGAAGCAGAAAATGAAAGACTGCAGAAGGAATCTGAAGATGCAAAACAGATGGAAGAAAATGAAAATCAGCAGCAAGCGGAAGAAGAAGAAAGAAAGCGAAAAGCTGAGGAAGAACAGAAGGCGGAAGAAGAACTTAAGGACGATGAAGATGCCCAGGCAGGTGGCTCCGGCACCCAGGATATGGAAACAGACATACCTCAAACAGGTGTTCCCGGCACCCAGAATGTGGAGGCAGGTACATCTCAAACAGGTGTTCCCGGCACCCAAAATGTGGAGGCAGGCACTTCTCAAGCAGTCCAGACCCCACAGCAAGAAGCAGAAATAGATATAGTAGACCTCCCAATCATCCCTTAGACTCCATTAGAAGAGCATACCGTGTCCCAATGGGATGAATTTGTATATGATAAGAAGAGAAAGGCAGTAGTTCTGAAATCGGAAGAGAGGATCAAGAGACTCTTCCAAGAAGATATTGTTACCCGGTGGGAGACCACAGTAATGCAAAATACGAATAAGGCTCCCATAGCTATGGCGTCCGCCGCTGTAGAAGCAGCAAAAGCAACGGAGGACAATGTGGCTAATATGGTTAAAGAAGTCGAGTCCACAAAGAGAAGAGCTCGCATGTTACAACATACTGTGGCTAATGAGCAGGCTTACAGGGATCTTGTAGTAAATAAGTATAATCGCCTGTCTGTGGAGCATAAGGAATTGTCAGATAAGTATGACCATTTAGAAGAAGAAAAGGAGCACCTGGCAGTCCAGATGATGGTTTTAGAGGCAGAAAAGAACGATTCGGAAGCTAGGGTGTCTCCGCTGCAAGCAGATAAGCAGGCAATGGCTGAGCAATTAGAGCAGGCAGAGAATAGAGCAATAGATATGTCTCCCTTCCATGAGCTGTCCTGTAGCATTCTGAGACAAATGCATGCCACACAAGAGCTGATTACTGAAGAAGTGTGCAGGCTCAAAGCCATGATGGTTAGATTAAAAGAAGTTAATGCAGAGGCCAATAGTCTTAAGGGTAAATATACTCGAGTTAAAGAAAACATCCTGAGCTAGATGGAATGGAGAGAAGGGAAGGTTGATTTCCCCAAGCATCTCCCATTTAAATCTGTAGATGGTTTTAATGAAGATATAGCCCTCATGGAATTCTGCAGGAACTGTGGCCTTAAGTTAATGGCTAAGATCCAAGGGACAATGGATAAAAGTAACAGTCTTTATCAAAGAATCCGTGGAGTGCATGATAAGTGCAAGTTGAGTTTCCCCCAGTCTCTTGATGAGTTCCCGAGCAAAGAGCAACGTTTATCTAACTTGAAGGAAGAGCTGGGCATTCAAATGGAATATGTAACGAAGATCGATGTCTTAGCCATTGATGATCTCCATCATTACATTGGGTTGTCATCGGTATACAGTCATTTGCTTCAAGAAATTCACCAAGCAGCAACAACAGAAATTCAAGGTATTGGAATAGAGCTTGGTAAAGATGTAACTTCCCAGAAGATCTTGCTCCCTTCCTCAGCCAATGTAGTTATCAGAGACACTGGTATCTGGTTCAGTTACATTGCAGAGGAGGAAAAGAAAGCAGCAGCAGTAGCAGCCAATCCAAGTGCTTCTCTCCCAGCAGCAGCAGCAGTATCAGCCAGTCCGATTGCTTCTCTCCTAGCAGGAGCGCCTTCCCAAGAGTGAACACGCTGATCCTAAGGCGTTGTTCCTATTTTTGTAATTTTTGGCCTTCCTTTGTCTAAAGTGTAGAACCATTGGACAGTTGTCCTTTTCTTTTGGGGAATTTTCTGTTTTAAGGAAAGGGTCACATTTTTTGTTTATTAAAAGGGAAAATTCTGTAGGGGACAGGTGTAAAGAGCCAGGTGGCAGCCCAAGGGGCATTTTGTAATATTATAAATAGAAGTTTAGGAAACAGTGTACAGAACTTTTGGCAGGGAAATAATTTTCTGAACTTGTACGAGCTATCTTGCACTTGTTTCAAGAAAATAAAATCTACCTAATAAGAGCCTGGAGAGGACGTCTTTTGCATGGAAATGCATTTTGGATGCATGTTGGATTATTCCTGTGACTTCTATTTTCTACTGTGAGATCTTTCTTTACTGTCTTGAAATATTTCTTTGTATTGAATGATCTTACTTCTCTCTATGCAAATGAATTTTCTCCTACATGAGTAATGGAATGTGTTATATTTTATTAGAAGCTATCTTCTGATATCTCTTAGTTTTGTTGTGGATCTATCTTTAAGATTTAATGGTTGTCTGTTTATTTTAGATAACTCCTACAGCTCATTACTCATACTTACAATTTGCTCCTTGCAGGGATAGTTTAGATCTATTTCATTATTAGACACAGATTTGTTTTCCTGTTCTGCATTTAGATTAAGTTAGTCTAGGCACTTGCATATCATTCTAAACCATAAAATCAAAAAAAAACGGTGGATCGAGCCATAACCAGTATAATTGGAGCAAATCTCCAAACCCAACGGTTACCGGAACCGCTAACCGGACGGATTCCCCATACCAAACGGTGGACAATCTAATTGGGATAGTCTACCAAGGAGAATCCCTTTCTGATTGATGCTGCAATCTTCGGGGCATCAACAGTTTTTGGCGCTAGAAGGAGGGCCTGAAAGTGCATGGTTGATAAAGGAAAATCTCCCACTGCCATAAATGTTACTGAAAACCCGCTTAAAGAAGGAATTTCAAACAGCCCAAATCTTGAAGTAGCAAATCAAGAAAACCTTGTTTCTGATCTTGAGCCTCAAAAAGCATTATACGCTGTGCCTTTTGCATAAATAGAAGATTTGAGGAGGCATACATGATCTTACATTAGACAGCTAGGTGGTTTAAACGCAGTGAATTTTCTCCCTATGAAAAGTTCCCTTAGAAAAGAGCAACAATACACCCGTGATTCGATTCTTTTGCAAAATTTTGAAGAGCTTGTGAACTTAACTTTAGAAGAAATTACAGAACCCCTGAATGAGGTCGATCTTGAAGACTTAGAAAATATTTCAGATCAAGACAATCTTGGAGAACTGATTACTCCAAAGAACACTCCTCTGAACTCACCTTACAATTCTCCACCAGATTCTCCACATAGAGACATGGCCGTACCTGCTTGGAGAACAAGGGGAGCATTGAATCTAGCTGGGCCATTCCACAATCTTCCAAAAAATCCAGAGAAGGTCTTGCCTAAATTTGACCCAGGGAAAGCCATTTCAGCCGAAGATCATCTCAAGAGTTTCTACTTAGCTCTGAATCTTTTGAACGTGCAACATGAAGATGTAGTTTGTAGGCTTTTTCCATACACATTTGAGCCGAAAGTATCATCCTGGTATTTTAGTTTACAGCCTAGCTCGATCTCAAGCTGGGATGAATTTGAAAAATGTTTCTTAAAGAAATATGGAAACCAAAAGACGGTAGCTACGCTTATGAAGGAATTATTGTCCATGAGGATGGAAAAGAAAGAAAAGGTTCAAGACTTTAATCAAAGGTTCACAACACTCTTAAATAATTTCAGTGAAGCAAATAAACCAGCAAAGAAATCTCTGGTTGAATATTATACAACAGCTCTTGAAGGACCCATAGCAATGTTCGTTAAAAGATCTAAGAAAACCACCCTGATAGAGAACTTCGAAGAAGCTAGAAAGGTAGAATAAGAAGCAGATAGTGCTAAACATGCCTTAGATGCGGAACCAAAACCAGCAGCCAGTAAAAAACCCTTGCTGCTCACTAGAGGTAAAGAAGAGTCATCTACAGACATGGAAAATGTAGTCAAGATGATGCAGAAGTTGTCCAATAAAATTGTAGATCTCGAGAAAGATAAGGATGCCAGTACATCGAGGAAACCTTTCAAGCCATTTTACAAAAAAAGGGAAGACGGCAATCAACCTCATCCACCCATGAATACTTCCCCTGTTTTAAACCTCAATGAAATCGAGATGGAAAACTTCTTCACCTTTCATCAAGACCCGCATTCGGAAAAGAGCTGCCCACAATGGATTAACTCTATGAGTTTAGTCATGAACCAAATGCTGGATTCACATATTCCAGATCAAGACGATCCTCTAGAGGAATCGAGCCCTGAATTAGAAGAACCCCCTCCGGATACTACTATGGTGCTATGGGATTGGGTACCTATAACTGAATTAGAAGAAGAAGATCCCATAGAAAGCTCTCCTTCTGCTGTGAATATTAATACTCACAGTAAAGGCCCTATTACGGATCTTGTGTCAAACACGGCTCCTCCCAAGCCTAAAGTTTCAAAAGAACTGCCTAGAAGGCATATAACAATCATTCCACCGCAACCTAAAGTTAGCCAAACAGCCAAACATTGACACCATAGTTCAGCAACCTAAGGTCACGATGAGTAAAACAGATCATCCAGCCCGAATTGGGAATGAGTCTGATATAGTATATGACATTATTGAGGATATAAAGAAAGCCAAAGCAGATGTGTCAATATTCGACATGTACAGTTTGCCTCATCAACAAGACAAGTTGTTGCATGTTCTGCAGCCCCAGTCCAGCACTCCATTAACAAACTCTCAAGAAGATCCTGAAATTAATGAGGCTAGTATCGGCGGGAAATCTAAATCTCAAACATTGCCTTTCCTGTTGACCTTTGAAATTTTCAATCATAATGTTCACAATTGTTTGGTAGATTCTGGAGCATCTTCAAACGTCATGCCACTGTCAATTTGTAAAAAAATTAACGGGCAACCTATGCCATCTCCGGCCCAAATTATCCAGTTATATAGGACTGGGGTCAAAGTGATTGGGGAGATGAAGGATGTTCTCATTAGATTATCAACTGACTCTAGAGTCTGTCAGTTTATTAACATAATGGTAGTTGATATTCCTGAAGCCTATGGTATGATCTTAAGTAGGGACTGGTCTACCAAGCTGAATGGTTACTTTGCAACTGATTGGTCTCATCTGTGGTTGCCTTATCAGAACAGGTAGAATCAGATCAAAGTCCTGAGAGAATCACACATGAAGTAAAATGTAACTCAACTAGAGGGAAAGAATGAGGCTGTAACCTTCTCATCCTCGGTTCTGGGGAATTATTTCTTAGAAATTGATCCGGGTAATTATCAGTCTGAAACCATCAGCCATGAATCAAATGAACAGTCCGATCTCCTTCATTTCTCTCGGACTGATGATGTTGACTGTAATATAGTTAGTTTAGTCACTGAATTAGATCATAGAGATACTAACTTAGTTGAATCAAAAGATATTTTTTGGACATTATACTTTGACGGTTCTAAAACTCTGGAAGGATCCGGAGCCGGTTGTGTTCTGATGGATCCAAAAAGAAACAAGTATTTTTTGTCCTGCAGATTAGAATTTGATTGTACTAACAACACGGCAGAATATGAAGCTTTGGTACATGGATTAAAGAAGGCCATTGGTTTAAATGTTAAATACCTGAAGGTTTTTGGTGACTCAGAAATAGTTGTAAGATAGGTAAGAGACACCATTCATTGTCTCTCACCTCATTTGAAGGGTTATCAAGCTGAGGTATGGGATTTAATTATGCATTTTGACTCTTTCAATATAAAGTCTATTCCTAGATTGCAAAATTCTGCAGGTGATTTGTTAGCAACATCCGCTTCTAGATTGGTGCCATCTAATAACAAATGCTCAATTGAATTAATTTACAGGCCCTCCGTTCCTGATAACATCACAAACTTCATAGTTTTCGATGATGACGAGCAAATTATCAGTTTTCTAACGAACGAAGATAGCTTCCAAGGAGCTATGATAGATGAAGAAGAACACGATTCTGATTTGCTAAAGAAGGATGTAGATAAAGGAAATTTCATCCCCAAAGGGGTAAGGTCCCTCGAAATGTTATTCAATCTTCAAAATAAGTTCAAAAGGCCAACTAATACCAAAACTAACAGTTCATCGATGCAACATGAGTTAGTCAATTTAGGCACCGAGGCAGAACCAAAATTTGTCAACCTTGGCAAATGTTGTTCACCAGGAGAAAGAGATAGGTTCATCAAACTATTTAAGCAATATAAGGATGTTTTTGCATGGACCTATGAGGATTTGAAAACGTATGACATCCACATTATTCAGCATGTTATACCGATGAAAGCGGGCGTCAAGCCATTTCAGCAGCAATTAAGAAGGATGCATCCTACTTTGGAGCCTCTGATTCAAAAGGAATTAGAGAAACTCCTGGACGCTAAAATAATCTTTAAGGTCCGGCATTCTGAGTGGGTTGCTAACTTAGTTCCCGTAAGAAAGAAGTCAGGAGAGATAAGACTATGTGTAGACTTCAGAAATTTAAACAGAGCTTCGGACAAAGACTACCCCGTCCCTTCAATGGAACAAATTCTTCAAATGGTGTCGGGATCTGAGCTATTCTCTCTTCTCGATGGTTTCTCTGGCTACAATCAGGTATTAGTAGCCGAAGAAGATCGTCTTAAAACTACTTTCCGCACTAAGTGGGGAACTTTCGCATATAGAAGGATGCCATTTGGCCTGATAAACGCAGGAGCTACATTCCAACGAGCAATGGATATCGCCTTCCGAAGATTGGGTGGGCAATGTGTTGTTGTCTACTTAGATGATGTGACAGTTTTTTCAAAGAAAAGGGAAGATCATGTTGTCCATTTGAAACATATTTTTGATAGCTTTCGAAAATGTGGTATTTCTTTGAATCCCAAGAAGAGTGTGTTCGCTATTCCCGAAGGTAAACTCTTGGGCCATATCATTTCCAAAAGAGGAGTGCCAATAGATCAGGAAAGAGTACAAGCTATCAATAAGATTCCAATGCCTTATAACAAAAAATCTATGCAGTCCTTTATGGGCACTATCAATTTTGTCCGAAGATTTGTTCCAGATTTCGCACAAATTGTTAAACCTTTACAACAGATAGTTAAACAAAGCATACAGTTCAACTGGACATATTTAGAAAAGGATGCTTTTAGAGACATCAAGACAGCTATAGCTAAAGCTCCTTCCTTAAGAAGCCCAGATTTTGATAAGGATTTTATCCTATACACTTTTGCTTTGGATGACTCCCTCGCGGCTGTACTCACTCAAAAGGTGCAACTAGGAGACAAATACCCAATCTCGTTTATGAGCACTGGTCTGCAGGGGGCTGAGCTAAATTATCCCATGGTGGACAAGCATGCATATGCTGTCTTCAAAGCAGTCAAGCAGTTCAGGCCATATATTCTTAAGAACAGAACTAAAGTCATAGTTCCCCACCCAGCTGTTAGATCCCTTTTCGCTCAAAAGGAACTAGGAGAAATGAGAGGGAACTGGGTCACAGCTCTTCAAGAATATGATTTAGAATTCAAACCAGCCACGATCATCAAAGGGCAAGGCCTGTGCAAATTACTTGCAGGAAATTCGACTGATGAAGAGCAACATTGGAAGAATGAAGCTGAGCTAAACTCGGTTGAAGTATGTCCTATCTTCTCAACTCCTCAGTCATGGTATAGAGATCTGGTGCATTATTTACAACAAGGGTACCTACTTGAGCACTGGAAATCTAAACAAAGAAGGGCACTCCGTTTGAAATCAGCACCTTATCAAATCATTGATGGGATACTTTCAGAAAAAATTATGATGGAGTTTTCCTTAGATGTCTAGAAAAGGAAGATGCAAGTAAAGTTGTTAAAGAATTACACGATGGCCCCGCAGGTGGACATTATTCAGGGGAGACAACAGCACACAAGATACTTAGAGCTGGATATTATTGGCCCACTCTGTTCCGAGATGCCCATACGTATGCACGAAACTGTGATGTATGCCAAAGAAGTGCCGGGAAATTACCTAAGGCAGCAGGACCATTGCAGCTGGTTATTATCTCTGAGCCTTTTGAGCAGTGGGGTATAGATGTTATCGGAGAGATAAATCCAAATTCTTCTTTGCAACATCGATACATCCTGACGGCTACCGACTACTTCACTAGATGGACGGAAGCTATCCCGTTGCGCAAGATCAATGAAGATACAATCATCAGTTTCTTGAAAGAAAACATCATAACCAGGTTTGGGGTTCCAATTTCCCTTGTTTTTTATAATGCTCCCTATTTTTCGTCTTTCAAGATAAATGAATTTGTTTATGAATGGGGAATTAAGCTGCATTATTCAGCCAATTATTACCCTCAAGGGAACGGATTAGCTGAATCTTCAAACAAAAATCTTATTCGAATTCTCAAGAAAACTGTGATAGAAAACCAGCGAAATTGGCATATAGCTCTCCCAAACGCCTTATGGGCAAATAGGGTGACTCCAAAGAACGCATTAGGGGTTTCCCCTTTCACTCTTGTCTATGGCAAGGAAGCCATCCTTCCCCCCAACATCTTGCTCCCATCCTTATAGTTGTCCCAAGCTTCTCGGGGGTCCGGTAGCCAAGTCTTACAATCCAGGATCAATACCCTGCTTCAACTTGAAGAATCCCGAGCTTCTCAGGGGTCCGGTAGCCAAGTCTTACAATCCAGGATCAATACCCTGCTTCAACTTGAAGAATCCCGACAGAAAGCTAAAAACCGATTGCATCAACACCAAGACATAGTTAAGAGATGGTTCGATAAGAGGAAGTCTGGTAAAAGAAGTTTTGAAGTTGGGGATTTAGTCCTGAAATGGGACCATAATCATGAAGGCAAAGGAATGCATACGAAATTCCAACATTTATGGGTAGGCCCGTACCAAATTTCGGCAAAGATAGGCCCATCCACTTATAAGTTGACAGATCTCGAGGGAGAAGAAGTAACCCTTCCTCTCAATGGCCTCGCCCTGAAACAATACTTTGCATAGTCTCGCTGAGACTTTCTATACATAAATAAATTTTTCTTTTATTGTTGCTTTAGCCTTTTGTTTGCATTATTTTTCAGCCATTTTGTTTCTTTTCTTGTCATTTGAACCTTTGCACAAAGTTTGCTTTCTGAAAGCCCTTGCGGTTGAGTTTCTCATCAAGATAGGTCTCTTAAAGAAATCTCACAACCCATGAGTCCGGAACTATGCTCGAATGAAAGTTTATCTATGTATTGTGCTCTTGCTAAACTTTTTCAGAAGGAAGGAAGCCTACTCTACTAGTCACACTAATCCTGTTTAAATAGCAGAGATCTATGACTATCTTTATTACTATCTTTGGGCTCCACCCACTCTCACACTTAAAGGCATCTCAAGAAGGTTATTGAAGTTGGACCCATGGAAAGTAGCACATCCCGAGGGAATAGGGTATTGAAATGACTCCATGCTGCAAATTTAACAGCCAAAATGGCTTATATTCAAGGGTCTGTTTTCCAGAGATTCTCGCCTCAATTGAAGCATGGCTGAGATAAAAGCAAAAACATGTAAAATCAAGAAGGTTGTCCGAAAGACTCATCTCAAAATAGGCTCCTCTCCGTCCGTGAGGCTTGATCAAACCAATAAAATCTCTCACTCACTCAAAAGGACATTATGGATTGAGGAACCTAAATCAAAGATCATGTCTAAAGAAAATATATCTGGAAGGCTCAGACAGCAAAGCTGTCGAAAGTACAAACATCCAAAAAGATGCAAGCGGCATGGGAATGAGGAACAAGAGCAATAATGTCCATGAGAAAGTGTTGCAAATCCTGTGGAGTCCGACAGCAGTAGCCATCTGAAAGATGAATCTTCTAAAATGAATCCCATATGTTGGCCCTTGGAGAGTTTTAAAGATGTCTCTGTCAAAGCTCCCCTTTGCCCAATGGCTAGCAGATAAAGTGCCTTCTTCCTTCATCGAGATTCAAGTGCTCAGCTGAATATTGCATATAAGATGGATGTCTTTTAATAAGGTTCCGGATCATGGAAAGGAATTTTTCAGAGATCTGTGTTCGCCAGCGACTCGCCAATTGTTGTTGCAGCAACATCCCCCCCAAAAAAAAATTGTACATATTGGGGCCCCTCCTTTTATTTTTTCTAGAAAGACTGCCTTAAGAGGTTAATTCTCCTTTTTACTTTGTTTTCAACTGAAGATCCTGCTTTGAAAATTTCAAGTTTTTCTTCTAAGGATAAAATTCATGAAATTCTCCTGAAGTTGCGGAACCATTTGAGAAAGCCTCCCGAAGCTGTGGAAGTATTCAAGTTTGTCTCCCGAAATTCCGGAGAGTTTTCCTTTCGAAATTGCGGAACCATTCAGGTTTCCCTTCCGAAACTACGGGAGCCATTCGCATAAGCCTCCCGAAACTCCGCGGAAAGACTTAGAAATTATTTCTTGAAACTACGGAAGCTATTTGGGAAAGCCTCCCGAAACTACGGAACCATTCAGGTTTCCTTCCCGAAACGGCGGAACCATTCAGGTTTCCTTCCCGAAACTGCGGGAGTCATTCGCTATTTGCGGAAGCTATTTGCGAAAGCCTTCCGAAACAGCGGAAGCGTTCACGTTATTCTCCCGAAACCCCACGGAAAGACTTAGACTTTTATTCAAGTTGCAGAACCATTTCAGAGATCCCTCCCGAAACAGCGGAAGTGTTCAGGTTTCCCTTCCGAAATCCCGCGAAGCGCTTTTGGAAAGAACTTAAGCATCTCTCTCGACTTGCGGGAGCCATTCGCCAATCCTTTCCGAAACGGCGGAACCTTTTAGGTTTCCCTTCTGAAACTGCGGAAGCGTTCGAGTTCTTTTCCCGGGAACCATTCAGGAAAGCCTCCCGAAACGACGGGAACCTTCACGAAATTGTTCCACAATTGCGGAAGCAATTGGCATATCTCCATTGAAATTGCGGAAAGAAATCCAATGTTCTCCCGAAATTATGGGACGACTCAGCGAAACCGCTCGCAACAAGTTTCCAAAGGTTGCATTTCGGAAGGATACGCCAATCTCTTCCGAAACGCCGAGGCAGTTCGCCATAACGTTCCACAATTGCGGGTGAAACTCATAAGTCCGCCCCGCAATTGACAGTCGCGCACAAATGCCGAGATGGCTTGAAATGACCACGCCGTACAAGAAATTAAAACCCCGTTTTAATGGCACCACCAACCAGTTTAATGCCGCACGTGTCTAACCTTTTAAAAGGATGGTGGGGGTTTGGTTGGTCACATTGTTAGTTTTCGTTCAAACAAACGCCGTTGAGAAGACCGCGCCGGACCGCTCTAGCTCAACTCATCCACGACCACGTCCACCTCACTCAGCCACTATCTCGTTGCCAGGTAGGTTTTTTAACCGCTATTTTTGTCTCATCTACACGTCAAATTACTTTTGGGTTTTTTCCCGTCCATAACGTGGCCGATAGACATTGGTTGCATATGTCGTTTTTTTTTTTTTTTTTAAGGCTGCCGAGGCCCCTTAGGTTTCTCGTTCCTACCGGCTAAAGGCCATAGCTATAACCACCCGAGTTTTTCACCAGCCACATTCCAGGCATCGTCACCCTCATTCAAAATTCGAGCCGGCCACACAACGTCTCGTAAATGTTATTAATAACAGTAGTGGTCGGCTGAACCCCTCACCTTTTGATGAATGTGGAGAGCGGTCCCTTGTTTTGTCATAAGATGGTTTCACTCCAAGCTCACCCGCCATTGACCATTAGAAGTGCAACGATGAAGGATACCCTCTCTCCTAGGGCTAGGTGGGAAGCAGGTTGTTTCCACGTCGTATGCTTACCTTTTCGGAAGCATTCCAAACTTTGTCTCCTTAGGATAATCAAGTCTCAAAACCATATTTCTTGTTTGGAGTGATTTATTTTTTGCTTCCCCAACATACAGATTCATAATTTGTCTATGTTTTAGCATGTTGAATTGGTCCTTCTCTTTGTTAAAATCTCATAACAGGTTGCACATTTTTATAATGACTTGTATTTGGTTGCTAGCAGGGATAAGCCAGGATGCCAAAAGGTGGTAGAAAGAAGGCTAAAGTAATGGAACCAGAGCCAGTGTCACTTAGGACTGAAACTATGTTCCAAGATACTAAGTGTACCACCGGCATTCCTCCCGAAGTCTGATGGGGCGATATTTACAGGATGATCAGGGACCAAGATATCCTGGATGTGTTACTGGAAGAAGAGCATATTTACATCAACATCAGAACTTCAGGCATAGCTAGGGATTCTACCCGCCCTGAATTGTTCCCATGTTCTGAATTGATCGGGTGGATACTGGAACATGCTAATTCATAAACAAGAGTATTACATGACAGCAAGGGAGAAGCTTTCGCTTCATTCCATCCAGCATATATTGCTGCAGCCTATAAATTCTCACGTCCCCAGCAAGCTCTGAGTGATGAATGGTTGGTCCAGATGAACAATATTGAGATGGCCAAAAAATTATTGGTCACAGGAAAGCACTTAAGAAAGAGAGGTAATGATGAATGCGATGTTCAAAACCTGAGACCTCCTTTTAGGTTAATCGCCCTGATGCTATGCAGAATTTTCGGCATGCCCGATGGCACTGTATAAAGGATACAGTGGGCTCCCATCATCCACTTCGTAGCATTCAAAGGGACTGTGTTTGACTGGGCTACTATCCTGTCGGACAGTTTGGCATCAACAGTGGCTGCTGCAGCTCATCTGGGATAAAGCCAACACAAGTTTGTAATTTCTTACAGACTGTCATTAAATACCGTAAAGTTATTTTCAGATCTACTTTTGTTTATTGATCAAGTTTCTTTGATGAATGTGATTTTTTCCTCCAAATTGTTTATCTAATGCTGTTTAAATCCTTTTGCAATTTATTAAGCACGGTGATCTATAGTTCAGGTTTATCTCTGCTAATGATCTGTGTGTTCATGAAGTTTTAAGAGAGTTTATTCAATTAAAACCTTTATCGATTTCTGCAAATGGTTTTCTCAGTAAAATTATAATTGATGTTAATTTTTTAATTAACATATCAGTTACAGGTCAAATTTTGAATGTATGTAACCCTCAAATCTGTTGTTGATTAATTTTCATTAGTTAAATGGTAATTTGAGCAAATAAGTAATAAGTCTTGTAACATTTATGTTAAGTTGATGAATAATACTTGTTTAATTTTCACATCAAGTTGACCTGCACTTATCTCAAGACACCTTCTTAGAGTATATCTAACTTAGTTTAGATTCTTATAAGTAGATTTGTGTGTACAGACCTTTTTACACTTTGTTTTATTCATTACAAAACTGATCCTTTGGATCAAAACTCACCAACTCATAGAGTGCCAACGGAGGCCGAATATCCATGGGAGATTACTATACCAAACAGGATGGAGATAGAATTGTGCTTGCGTAGGACCTCTTGAAGCCTTTCAGTTTGGGTTTTCCCCCTCTGTTGGGAGCCATGGAACCCATTCCAGCACCTTGCATCTACCCTACACACCCGAGGCCTCAACACTTCCACAGGAAAAATTTTGAGTCAGACTCATATTTAGATTAGCTGGAGGTTGTTGTATGAGGACATGCAATTGGACAATTGGGGGGAGTTGTTGGATGCCAAAAATGCCTCTTTTTGCTCACTTCAATTGAGACCCTTTTTCCATGTTTTTCCCTATTATTGTAAACAAGCCATTATCTTTCCCAAGGAAAAGCATGGATTTGAACAGGTATAATTTATTATTGTTTTGTTATATTAATGTTCAATGATTGCTTGTGGTTATGGATTTTGTTCCTAATTGTGCTGACTTGTGAAGGATAGATGAAAGTAATTTGAGACCACATGGGATTCAAGTTTATCATCTTGTTGATACACATGGATAAAGAAGTACGTGGATAGAAGTCACGCTTTTCAGGGCTCCGGTTCAGGTTGTTACAGAAACAGCTCAAGCATCTATCCACATGACCTGCTGGAACTAGCTTGGTATCTGATCAGTTGGATTGTGAAGAGCATTAAAGCCTATGAAATAGATTTTATCCCAATTGTAATTATGAATGTAATTGTTTCTATTTTTGAAGTATTGATTCGACAGCCTAAATATATTTGATCTTCATGGTTGTCTGAATTAAGAGGACCTGAATTGTCTTGTCTAGTATTTATAGAGAGACGAGAGGGTTCAAGCGGTTAGACTTACTTTGAGAGAATTTGTAACGGGAGTGGGAGAACTTTGTAATTGAATTCATTATATCAATGAAAGAGGTAGTATTTTCCTGATCCATTGTGTGCTAAGTTCTGGTAGCCTTTAGCGGCATCTCTGTTAGAAGGAAAGGGCCCACCTTCTCACAGATTTGTCAAGTTAATTAGTTGTTTAATTCCTTTACTTTGTTTGGTGTGGAATTTCTATTTAGATTTCTTGAATTGCTGAAACAGTTTGATTATTAAGCGTAGGATTTCTTAATTTCTAATTTTTCTTGGCTGAACAGTGTGAGCATTAAGTGTAGGATTTTCCAATTATATCTTTTTTTATTTGTTGAAACAATCGACTGAGTAATGCGTAGTTTCTCCTTGCAAGTATGTTATTTATTACTATTGTTACAGCTGTACTCTGCTATTGCATATCATTTATTGCTTCATTCCTTTCATGGATTACTGAACTGGTAGATGACATATAATTTACAGAGTAGAAGGAAGATTGATTTCCTTTATGGTTGGATATTGCAATTGTGGATTGAATATCTTTTATGATGATGATTTAGGATTTAACTTCTTGAAAAAGCAATTTAGATAATTTATTCTTGAAGCAGTTAATTCTAGAACTGATACCGTAGAAGGATTGTGAACCATCTTAATCTTGGACAGTTGAATTAGTAATTGAAGTTGGATTGAGCAGTAAGCAGAGCATAGACTTAGCAATTAGGTAGATTGGGTGACTTCTAATTGATTGATCAGTTACTGAAATGCTTATGCATATATTTTTCTTGATTACCTTTGAAATAATCAGACTTCCCTGGGTTGACAATTTATATTGAGCACTTTTTTTATTAAATTAAATTAATAGGAAATTATAGTGACCAACACCTACCCCATTGGCATCCGATGAAGATCAAAGTGATATCTCTTCTAATGAAGATGAGGATCAAAACCTTGATGTTGAGAATAAAGTTCAAGAATATTCAGATCCATATCCAACACATGCTCCCAATCCATGGCCAAGGCCAATATGGGCTCACAAAGTCCTTGTAGCTACTGGGAACACAGTTGGGGATCCATCTTACCATAGAACCACCAGATCTCAGTATCATGCAAAACTTGCACTATGTCATGCAGATCCACTTCTCTCATAGAGGTGCTACATGATGGTGTGGTTTGATCCACAATCTCTTCAAGAGACTTGCCATGGGGGATTTACAACCAAGTACAAATCTCAGTTGTCTGACAAAGGGTACTCAAAGGTTCATGATTTGGAACACAATGAGCCATTCGCTCTAGTAGCAAGAAGGGTTCCTAAAAGACTTGTTTTGGAAAATACAGCTTCGACACAGTGGGATGTACATCAGAGATCCAGATCTAGATTTGGATCCATCACCTGCATTGATATCCTACATAGGAGCAGATTGCCAATATTTTTGCAAAGGATTTCACTTAGGAAAGTTTTTTCCTTCTATGCTTAGTATGAAGGTTCTTTGAGTTCCCTACTTTTGTTCCTTTTGAGGGGGGGTATTTCTCCCATGAGGTTTTTCCCCATTTCCTTGGTTCATGGACAGTTCTTTTATTTTTATCATTTATTTGATTGTATGGGTGACCTTTGTTCTTAGTAACCAGGGCCCAGGATGCAAAAGTATGGATTAAGGCGGGGAGTTAGGATATTTTAATACTCCATCCTTGTCCTACCTAGCATTATTTCATTTTCTTAGTAGTTGATGATGTCATTTTCCCCCTAGTGGTGTGCAGATGTCATCCAGGATCCATCTACCACCTTCTGAGCCCTGTATGCATCATTTTAGGACCACTTTAGTCAGTTTCCTATTTTATAGGAACCTACTCAGTGTTCTAGTTCATTCCACCTTAGTTAGCTGACTCTTGTGGGGGGTTAGAGCTTCGAATGCTACTGATCGTGGCCTCGTGCACCCTTTTCTGAATTTTTTGTAGGAAAACTCACTAATGCGCCCTCCTTCATCAATTAACTGATTGTATCTTCATTTAATTAATTTTAGGTTCATTTTGGTTGAGTTTGAGTCTTCCAGAGCACTCTAGTGGTGACAATTCCTATGCTAGACCAACTAAGGTTCGAATTCTCCTGTGTGATTCAAACTCTCTCCATTGTAACATCATTGTTCATTATACCGATTATTGGATCATGTGACATTATTCTACTCCTATCTGAGTTCTCATGCATGATTAATTATCTACTCATTTTTACTACAGTTTTCACTCTAATTCATCTTTTCTGCTTATTCTTTCTCAGTGAGGTATACTCACCTCTTAGATCTGTTGTGATTTAGAATTTCACACCATATGTTTATAATATCTTTTAAAATAAAATAAAAATATCTCTATTATTTATTTAACATCCAACAAAGATCAAATTATGACTTGATTATGCTCATAGAAATTGTTTCTTCCTCAACAAGTCGTGCCCATATAAATAATTAGTTCCTTAGCATAGTCCTGCTCATATAAATAGTTACTTCCTCAACACATCTTTCTAATAGTTGTTAAAGGGTTGAAATCATCTTCCCAATACTTATTAATACTTATTGGTTCTGGGAATGCTCATAAGAGCTTGACATTTTAGAATTAATTCTATTAATTTTCTTTTTAAATGCCCCAATATTTGATACAAGAAGGGACATTTCGATCTATACTCTAGATCATTTTGTTTTGACCTAATTCCATTATATTTGTTAAATTAAACCTAATTAAGGTCTTATGCTTAACTCATATTTTCTGTAAATATAAGAGATAATAGCTTAGATGGTCCAAGGCTCACAAATACAGAGTTTTCAAATAATTATATGTTTATATGTACTTTAAGAGCATTTGAAAACATGTACTTTCCTTCTACTGTTTAACTGAAGATACACATTTTTAGCTAGTATAAACTGATTTATTTGAATTATATATCCCTATATACATAAACATGAAGGCTTATAATCAGTGATCTCCTACAGGATAATTATTTTAATTAGAATAAATTAGTATATAAGTAAATGAACTTATTAGTATACAACAAACTATTATAAAGATCATGTTTCATTTTTATCTTATATAGAAAAGAACAATTCCAGTTATGTAACATGAACACACATAGAGTTTTGTTGATATTATACAATTCTCTGTTTACTTTCAATTTGCAATAACAATGCAAATAAAAAACTTGGATTTAATCTAGATCAATTACCGAATTTCTAGATTAGAATAATAACTCTACACATTAGTGCAAGAGGTCTCTTGATATCATAAGAGTAGATTTGCATTACCAAAATTCATAAAAGAAAAAAGAATTTTATTATATACTTCTTGTTTTTTTTTTTTTTTTTCAATGTGGTTCACGTACCGGTCCCACCGGCCGGCATCGCTACATCCACGGAATAATTTCTGGCAGGCCCACCCGAAGGGGCCATCACACCCTCGGCACATTTTGCGTACCTAACCCTAAGAGTGTCGAGGAGAATGGATCACGCGACCTCACATGCTGGGAGGCCTAACTACGATGCTCGACCGATTGAGCTAACTCTTGGGGCTATTATATACTTCTTGTTATTAGCAAAGTAGTTGCATTTTAGTCTTAAAATTTACCAATATACATAACTTTAACTTAATTTAGTAAATAGAACCAATCCAATCTTGGGTTTTATCAATAATTAATTTATAGCCTTCAATAAACAATGATAAATACATTAAAATCAATGATACTCATCTATAAATATGTTCTAAAAATGTATTAGACAATGCCACGCACCACCCAACCATAGAAGAGTAGAGACTCATGACCTCTCAGTCGGCTGCCAATCACCCCCAAGATGAGTTAAGGTTACTCTAGGTCTAGTCTGATAGAGTTTCTCAATTTTATTTCCAATCTGAGGATAATAGACACACCTTAACAAATCTATGTCTTGCACCTTTTGGTACCCCAAGAGTAGATTCAAGGATTCAATGTCATTGTTATCCTCTATTCAAGAATCCTTTCAATGGATCCATTAACACCAATACTCCTACTTTAAATAACAAACAGTAAACTCATGTCTTTAGCACATTCAGTGCTCAGCAAAATTCTTGTTCTAAAAAAATCAGAAATTAAATCAAGTCTACACTTGAACATATAGATACCAAGCTATCATAACTTTCTCATTTTTCACAAATCTCAGCTCTTGTTGGTTCTTTCTCCAAGAAGACATAGTAGTTGAGAATTAAAAATGAATAATCCATGATCTTCTTTTGGAAACTAGTGTTTTATGTTTCCTTTTCTTTTTGTTTTCATACGTCGTCTTTATCTTTTCTATGGAAGCACCACCTACCCTTTTAGTCAGGGTTTGGACTCTTTTAATTTCTTTTTTAATTTCCAAAGTTTTGAATATATGTAACTGAGTTTCATATGTTTAAGTTTCCTAGTCCTATAGGAACCTTGACCCCCATCTTTTTTTGGGACTGGACCCAATTTATTATCATAAGATAATAATAATGATAATAAAATAATAATGCATAAGTATATATCATAATGTCAAATGTCAAATAATAAACAAAATACTTTCAGGGGGTTTCACAAAATGGGGCATTACACCTAGGAAGAAACACATGTTCTTAATTGCTATGTCTAGTCAGGTTGTCCATCATCCCCATGAAATGTTAAATGCCAATGTGAATACTCAATACAAAAAGGATGAGTGGAAAGTGATGGAGAGAATCAATATATCAGCAAATCACAATGCCACTATGGCATCATGATTACCAAATTTACATTCAGGGACCTCCCATTTCCATTGTTTCAAACCTTCAATCATCACCATGAAATGTGTCACAAGGTTAACAAATGCACAAGGGAGACAATTCCAAATAAATAAAAAACATAAACATGTACCATGAACCAAATTTCGTATGCCAACTATGACCAAGTTTCCCAAGTCGAGGGCTATGTGACCATTACAAAACAAACCTTGAGACAAATTTTCAACTCACATATGAAACTATGGTTTAGACATCATTCATACCAATTCAATATTTTTTTTCTATTTTCTAAAACTATTGAAGTCATACCCAATTACTAGTGTTGTTGGATGCTCAAGTTGTCTAGTCAAAAACATGTGATGCCTTCCATGATGACGAAAAAAACCAACCATGACATTATTAACTTCTCTAATCAAAGTCCCATTAGAATAAAATCAAATGCAATGATAACACATGGTATACATGATAAAGAAAAGTATGCCATCACTATAATGCATTCAACACTCAATACACTAGCATATGATATTAGGACACATACGACACCAAATAATCTTTGTGTTTGATGTTTCTTATTTTTATTTATTGCACTAACTTTGTTTTTTTTTTCCCAAGAAAAAAGCGTAATTTTATTTCAGCAGAGGTGAACAAAATTACATTTTGTATATGCATTACAAGTATGCATGCGGATACCAACTCAAAAAGTGGTAGTACTGAATACTGTAGTATCTTCTTTACATCAATCATGTGTGATCATATAATCACCGATTAATACCAAAAATAAATAAGTTCCATAGTGTATGATTCAGTCAATCAGCTCCCCGAGCCTCATGAATCCTATTCAATAAATAAACTAAAACAGTAGCCCTGTCATGATCAAAAAAGTGAGATAAATAGTTTTCGGTTCAAAAAAAGGATTTCAATGGTATTCTTTATCATTTTCATTGTATTGCCATTTCATCAGCAAATGGCCGATGATAGTACTCATAAAGTGTCCCCTCACGAAACTCCTTTATCTTCCACACCCCCATTGCCAGGGCCCTACCAGCTTTAGAAGCCTCGTCCGCCTCCTTGTTATTCTCCCTGTATATATGTCTGCAAGAAAAATGTATGAATGAGTGTTGTAGCTCGCGAATGTCCTGTAGAATGTTATCAAGTCTAAGATCTCTGCATTGTTGTATACCAAGTCACCAGTTAGTAACATTCATAGAATCACCAAAAACATTGACACTTTGATAGCCAATCTCAATGGAAAATAAGAGGAGGAGTTTGAAACTCATGAGTTCTGCATAATTATTCCCGCCATGCCCTAGGCCCCAGAACAGGTGAAAGTAGTGTGAGATAGAGAGATGTAAAATAGCCCCTCCCCCGCACACATTTTCCTGTGCAAATCCATCATAGAATCCCCATGGGATGGTTCGGGCAATGTCCACCTCCATAACCACTCTCTGTTTTGCAGCTCTAATATGCTGTGGGAAAGCATTTAGAAAGCCACATATGAGTGTGGCAGAAATAGCAGGAGTACATGGTTTATCTGAGAAAAGGAGGTGTTTCGTGCCAGCCAAATCCCCCAAGATACCATCAATGGTAAAGCTTTTACTGATTTTCCAACTGGATCATTGTACCACTGAGCCCAAGCTTGTAATAGTGAATCGCCAACCCAATTATACTATGAATATGTAATTAAGGAGCATTCTGCCCATACTTGTATCGTGAAGGGACAATGTAAAAATAAGTGTAAACAGGTCTCCTCGGCCGCTTTGCATAAAATATACCATCTCGGTCCCACCCGATTCTTTCTCTGTAAAAATTCCCAAGTAGGAACCGAGTTCTCAAGAATGTTCCACATAAATAATCTTTGTTTCATGGGACAATTTAGTTTCCAAAGTAGCTTCCACCACCAAACCAGAGCACGGGGATTGACAAGATAACTAATGGTAATATACCCACTCTTCAGAGAAAAAATGCCATTCGAAGCCCCTTCCCAAACCAGATAATCATCCCTATCGCGAATAAGGATTTGAGAGAGAATAAGCGCCCTATAATATAAACTCAATTACACCTGTTCTTCCATCGTTAATTCCAGAGTGTTAACATCCAACCATGTCTGTATCCATGGATGATCCAAAACCGGATTAGCAAGCTGTGAGAGATAGGTAATGCCCATGTCCCAGAGTGATACAATCAACCCATCCGATTAGAGATGTCTGTCTTTGCTCCCAAACCAGGGATCTTCCCCCACCCGAAAGGAATGGCCATTCCCAATGTTCCAAGCCAAAAGGTCACCAACAACAGAGAAAGAATCCACAATAGCTTTCCAGATGACCGATCCTCCTCAATGAGACTTAACAAGGTTCCGAACCCAGTCCATAACAGTTGAAGGAGCAATGTATTTCTGTATGACCACCCGGGTCCATAAATTATCGGTCTTTAAGATCCTCTAGACTCCTTTGGCTGCCAGAGCTTTGGAGAAATGGTGAATGTTTTTCAGTCCCCAACCTCCCAAAGCCTTGGGAATTGAAATCCTCTGCCATCGAACCAATGGGGAAACAAAGTCTCCTTTACCGCTCCATAAAAAATGAAATAAAATCTTCTGAGCCTTCTCCAGCATTCCTTTGGGAATCCAAGAGAGGGACATCCAGTAGACAGGAATGGCCTCAAGAACAGACTTCACCAATACCAACCTTCCTGCTCTCGAGAGCCACTTATGGCTCCACACCTTCGGACGTTTATGGAGTTTCTCAATAAGCCAATTCCAATCCTGTTTAGTATAAGCATTCGTCTTTAACTGGAACCTAAGGTAACTAATGCCAACATCTAGAACTGTTAAGGTGTAAGGGAAGACCCTCCTTATGGCCGCAATATCAGCATCTCTTAACAAATGGACCGACAAGGTAGATTTCCTTTCATTTATCTCCATACCGGTAGCGGTAGAAAAAGGCTGAATAATACCCTGAAGAGCTTCAATGTCACCATGCGAGCTGGTACAAAAGATGAGAATATCGTCCACAAAAAGTAGATGAGAAATAAAAATATCCGAAGCCACCTGAATACCATGTAGAGTGCCCTCCCTACAAGCTTTCTTTAGGGCCCTACTCAGCCCTTCTGCCACCAGAAGAAAAAGTAAGGGTGACAAAGGGCACCCTTGGCAGAGGCCTCTTTCCGAGTGAAAGAAAGGAGAGGCTACCCCATTTATGAGTACAGCAAAGGAAACCGTAGTGATACAACTCATTATCCACCTGATAAAATCCACAACAAAGCCCATATGAGTAAGAAGCAAATGAATGTAAAGCCAACTCACCTTGTCATATGCCTTTGACAAATCTATCTTGATAATGGCTCCTTTAAGTTTCCTTGATTTCATACTATGTAGGCCTTCCTGAGCCACACCAATAGCTTCATGAATTTGTCGGCCTTCCAGAAACCCAAATTGTTCCACAGAGATATGTTTGGACAGAATGACTTTCAGTCTCCTGGCTATAATTTTTTATACCACCTTATACACATAGTTGCACAGGGAGATAGGTCTGAAGTCACCTAGAGAGGAAGGATTGTCTGTCTTAGGGATAAGAGCAATAAAGGTAGAATTCAGGGCAGTCGGAATTCGCCCAGAGATTCGTGTATCTTCAACCATCTATAATAGGTCTTCCCCTATAAATTCAAAAAGAGCCAAGAGAAATTCAATGGTCCATCCATCCGGACCCGGTCTTTTGTCTTTCTGGAAGCTCTGAAGGACCCCCTTCAATTCCTCCTCCGTAACATTTTCCATCAAGGCCTAATTATCTTCCGCTTCAACAAAACACAGAAAAAGCTGAGCCATCCTAACAATTTCTGCAACGGTTGCCTGTGCAGGGGCTTTGAAAAGATTCTGGAAATGTTCTACCCCCACCCCTGCCAATCCTTCAAAGGAAGTCTGTGTTTCGCCCAACGAGTCCTCAAGGCTCTAGATAGTGTTGGAAGCCTTCCTATCTTTCGCATATGCATGAAAAAATTTAGTATTCTCATCATCAGCTTCAAGCCAAATCGCCCTGCTTTTCAACCTCCAAGTTTCCTCTTTTTCCAGCAATAATGTATTTCTCCTGCCTTCCAGAGATTCAAGATGGGCCTTTTCCTCCACAGACCCCAAGCCCCCAGACCTAGATTCATAGAGTAGCCTCAGGTCCAATTCAATCTGTTTCAATTCCCTGTCTTCCTGTACTCTCTTCTCATGTGCCCAAACCGTAATAGGTCCTTTGATCCTTTTGATGTTAGCGGTAAATTGTTGAGAGGCCGAAATCCCAGCCCTAGGGTTGAAAGGTACCCAGAGAGATGTGACCAGATTAGTGAAGGACTCATCATTCAACCAAATCTTATTGAACTTAAGAGGCCCAGCGGATTTTACAGGTCCCATACGAAGTTCAAAAAAAATCGGAAAATGATTGGAGTACCCCCCGGATCCCACCCACTGCCTCATGAGGAAAAGCCTATCCACAAAGGAGTCAGAAACCAAGAATCTATCCAAACGTTTCTCTACCCTGTTATCTCCAGATCTGTTATTCCTCCAGGTTGGCTTGAGGAGGGTAGGCTCGATATCAATCAAATTGTGGGAAACCAAAATTTGAGTGAAATAATCATCCAAAGGATCAGAACGAGCTCTGCTACCCCAAACTTCAGCCGGACCTAAAGAGAAATTAAAATCTCCACCCATCAAGAGATCACCCTCTTTTAAAAGAGGATTTGTGAGAAGAGTATCCCAGAAGGGGATACGATTTATATAAGGACCATAGACATTTACTACAGTAAACAATTCACCAATATCAAGAGCCAAACAGGACAGTCCCAGAATGGAATCCATCCCCCATAGATTATGTAACTTAACAGTTCTGACATTCCAGCCAATATCTAGACCACCAGAACGACCACGAGCATCCAAAGTAGCAAATAACCAACCACTGAACCAACTCTCCAACAAAGACTTCACCACTGAACCCACACCCAAGGTTTCTTGTAGCAGAATGATATCTGAGTGTTCAAGAGATACCACTCTACGCAGTGCTGATCTTTTATGGGGACCAACCAGACCCCGACAATTGAAAGACATAACCTTCATTAGCGTCCCTTCTTCTGGGCACGCACCGCTCTAAGTGCCCGATCAATAGTCACCTGTTTTCCTTCCAGCAAGTCCATCTTTGCCTTGGACTGCGCCTTAGATAGATGTGATTTCCTTCCACGGCTCTTACTAGTATTACACACCCCAGCACCCAACCCACCAGGAGTAACCTTTGTGAGAGACTGAAGGAAGTAACCAGAATCGGAGGAGTCAATGGGGGAGGGGGAAGAGCGCACATCTTCAAGGGGTAGATCTGGATCAGGGGGTACATCAAGAATCACCACACCAGGGACAGAAGGAGTCACCATAGTGCATGCAGGACCTAGCACAATACAAGGGGTTTCCACCGGAGCATAAGAAGAAGAGATATTTAAGTTTTTGAGAGCCTCCATCCAGTTCTGCTTGTCCAACGAAAAATTATTTAAAACAAAATTAAAGGAATGAGAGTTGATGGAAGGAGGAATACCCGCAGCAGTAGTCACTGAAGGTTGATGAGGTGTCGAAAGTGCAATCCCTGTAGAGCCTTCAGCATGGGATATTCCTTCCTCTAACGGCGCTGCCAGTGTCAATCCATGCTCAAAGCCAGCTTCGTCCTCCTCATGAAAGGAGGGTTCTGAAGATGGTTGTCCCGCAGGAGGAGGAGCCTCCCCAGCCATGGATTTGTTGTGCCCACCACCATTTCGCCGCCGCAAGAGTAACTTACACTCAGCAACCAGATGTCCATAGGCATGGCAGTGATGGCACCTGAAAGGAACATTTTAATAATCGAGCTTCTATATGTAGGAATAGGGGCCCCAGCTAAGTGTGACATCCGGGGCCAGACCATCCCCGATATTCAGATTAACCAAAATACGAGCCACCTTCCACTAACGGGTTTGAAGAAAACTGTAATCTCCTTCCAAATATGTTCCAATTAGGTCCCCGATACCTTTGAAATGTCTCTCCAACCAATAGTGAAGAGGTAAGCCCGGTAGACGAACCCAGATGGGAACCAAATCCAGTCATTCACGGCTAGCATCAAACATTGGATGCCAAGGTTTTATCATAACCAGGCAGTGATCCCAACTCCAATTAGAGTTTAGTACCCATTGTGCATGTTCCTCATTCTGAAAATCGAAGGCGAACTAGTTCCGAGTCAATTCTACCACCTTAGGCGTATAGCCCAGCTATTCTACCCAGTGTTCCACCACCCAACCCTCAATGGTACGCAGAGAGAACGACCTGCCCAAAGCCTTTCCAACCAATGTAATGCTGGTCATCTTAATAAGTTGATGCCACTCAATATCTTCACCTAGGGCATAGTTGTATTTAGTTCGGCTCAATTTCAACCATCGTTTCCGCCCACGCTTCACCGGATTGTTCGAGTCATCAGAGGAGCGACCACCCCACTCATCTGAACTGGTACCTGAGCCTATAGGTGGACTAGCAAACCCACATTGTTCATAGGTCCCCAAACATCCTATACCAGTTCCCTCCAGAGGCCCCTCAACTCTCTAGCTAGGATACAGATGGTCCGATGAAATATTACCTGGGTTGACCGTTCCAGGATTCTCTACATTTGCAGGGAAAGGGACTCCACCCTCAGCCATCGTGCCTTCAATAGCCTGAACCACCTGAGCTGAAGACCAGAGAGGTGCCACCATCTCCCTCAATGGTGATGCTAAGGAGAAAAGAGGAGATGGTTCTGTCAATGGTAAATTACCCGGAGATTGTGCCAAGAATGCCGATGGAGAGAAACCAAGTTCCTGACAAGCCTCCCCCGCTAAAAACCCGGTCTGCCCAAAACCACCAGCGTTCGCCACATCACTCCACACAGCGCCAGATGTCATTGGCAGCCCATCCGACGGGTCATAAGAGTAGTCCAATTGGTCGTCGTAGGTTTCCATTGTAAAGGGTAATAACACAGTAAATTAAAAAAAACAGAGGGTAATAGAGACAGTAAAAATAAAAGGTTAGTGGAAACTGATGCTGGTAAATAGTCTAAAACCCCCGGTTCACACCTCCACGCCTAGTACAAGGATCGCCGATCAAGAGCCCATGTGACCTCCACGTCCCGCGTCACTGACAAGCCATCAAAGCTCCACAGTACCCTGACAGTGACGGCCAACGGCGGCCATCAGAGAAAACTAGGGCACCGCCATAATTAGCGAAACCCTAATCTGGCACTAACTTTGTTAATTGTGAAAGTATTATTATATTGTAGGGTGTTAGAAAACCAATAAAAAAACATTGCCATCCAACATATCCATAATTGTCATCAAAATATGTAATTGATATCACAATGAGAAGCGAGTTCCCATACACTATATCAATATGTGGTGTAAGAAAATGCATGTAATGCATGAGCCAAGATGTAGATATCACTTACTTGTTGATGTATAATTCAAATCAAATGACACAAGTGACACTATAGCATCTCCACTAGAATAATGATCATGATTATAACCCTAAAAGTACTTATAACACCGTTCCTTGAATCATATTGATCTTATGTCTTTAGTGCAATATGAGGAGAAATTAGAATTATGATTTGTAAGGTATTATACATGGGTATATCAAGTGTAAGTGCTAGAAGAGTTAGTGTAGCCATAATTGGATACGTATTTACACCCACAATGGGATATGTGCAATGGGATCCCCTTCATGGGGAGAGGGGAAAATTCCATCTTGATGGGTGACATGAGGAAGTGGTATGTGATGGTTGTATACTTGACATAGGTGATAAGGTCAAAGGTGCCTCATCTACTACTAATATGGTGTATATAGGTAAATAAATTGTGGTTGGTGGTTGGGGTGGGACACCAAGCAATTCCCCCAATAATTAGGAATCTTTATAGATTCCATGACTTGTCTCATTGTAAGATTTAGTTCACTAACCAATGTCAAGGGTGGATAAGATAGTGTTTGAGTTCATGGTTAGACAGATCTCTTAGTCTATAAGTTGATCAATCTTCTTTTGTCTCTTAATGATTTTCATATAAAAATTTAATTGGGCCATCCAAAAGTCTCAATTATAGGGAATGAAGTCCCATGGAGTTAACTAGTGAAATTATGATAGAGTTAGTTATAGTGAAAGGCACTAAGGAAATATCCTAGTAACCAATAACTATCTACCTCGAGTACAATTGCAACCCATGAAAGTCACCTTGGTGATAATCCTAAGTTTTGGCCACTAAATACTTTATTCAAGTGCATATAATAGATTTGGCCTCAAACAGTCATGGATCATAGGTAAACAATATTTGGGTGGCTCAAGAAACCTTAGAGAAACATTGGACCTTGACTTTAGCGTCCAATGGCATTATGTCATTCTTAGCTTGGTTTTTTCACACTTGGTATAGAAGGATTTTGAGATCCCTAGAAAAACAAATATATTTTGAATGAGAAATGATGGAGGCTCGTTATTTGGATGCCTCACCCAAAAATCCAAACTTATAATATAATTGTCTTATGATCTCAACAAAGAGGAATTAAGTTGATTAGTTGTGTTGCGTTAGGGTCCTACCTTAACCCCCTTACTTTATTAATGTATAAGGACATAAGACCCATTAGATAGTTAGTGGATAGTGACTTAATGTAAAAGGCCCATGTTTATTGAATAAAGGCCCCTAAATGCTTGACCCTCATTAGTAGAGGGTCCACGCATAGTTATATCTTTGTCTATGGAAGCACTATATAGAGAGTAGTAATCTATGTAATGTGTTGTCAAGAATTGTTATTGTCATTTAACTTTTTCTATTGGAGGATTCCCCCTTGAAGAGGAAAGTGAAAATAGCTATCTATTTTCTCTTTCATACAAGAGATATTTTTCTGATTTTATCTTTTCTCTCGTGTCTTTTTATGTATATGCTCTAATTTCTAGGTTTAATGTATTTACAAGTTTCTTGAATTAATGTCTGACTTTGATTTATTGGATTTCTCAATAGTTTCAATTAAACATTTAAAATAATCCACATGAAGAATTATAAAATAGATGTGCATTTTAATGGTTAAATAGAAACTTGAAGAATTATTGATATTTCTCTCAAGTGGATGCCATGAAGACTCTCCTATTAAATGCATTGAAGGCAGAGAAATGGGTTGACCTACAATTTCTTCTTGTTTTTCCCTCAATTTTCTCATCTCTATCTCATTATCTCTCTAGCTTTCTCTCGTACTCCATTTCCATCAACCCATTGGCAATCATATTTACTATTATGCTTCTTAATATTTCAAATCTTTATTGTTAACTAATTTATTATTTCAAGAGTCTTTTCCCAATGTTAATTGTTGTTTTTTTAGTGCTTCATGTGTGTTTTTTCTATTTTTATCCACAAATGGCTAGATTTGTGTAATATATAAAAATATTGTCAGGTTTGTAGGAGCTTAATCAAGCTCCACGGATCAAACGAGCTCATTAACACTCAAATTTGAAAATTGAAGTGTGTTTACGGGAGCTTTATAAAGCTCCTTAACCCTTGAAATTGACAATTGTGGTGTGTTTGTAGGATCTTGATCAAGATCAATAATCAATTGAGTGATCTTTCAAACTACATGAGATCTTGATAGAGGGTTTTCTTACCCCTTGATTAAGATATTTGAAAACTATTGCACAATTCTTTATTTATATTTTTTAAAGACTCGATCAAGCTATATAGCTCGATTGAGTGCTTAAATTGCAGAATTCTAACCCTCTTTCTATAGGTTTTTTTGCAAGTGCAACTTCCAAAGGTTGAAACCCCGGCATCTTGTTAATATTAAATGACAGAGTTGATCCATTGCATTTATCGACGTGTGTGTCATTAATAGCTAAATCTATTGTACTATATTGATATTTATGCATAACCCTCTGTAATAGTTTTTTCATAACGAATAAATTATTTTATCATAAATCCTAATGATTCGCCATAAATTTCTTTGTAATACCCCAGTTTTCCAACCCCTGTATGTGATAAGTATTGGAAACAGTGAAACTATGTATTTGGCATTGCTATATGTTTAATCTATATTGAACTATGTGAAATATCTGCTTGTGATGTTGAGGCTAACTGATGAATGAGGAGTCCTGGTCTCCCTAGGGAAAGAATTAAGATAAACAAAGAAAGATGAAGAAGTTAAACAAAAAGTGGAATTAAACTGAAAATAAATAAATTAAATGAAGGAATAAGAAGAGAATAAAAGAAGGAAATGAAAAGACTCTTCTAAGAATTGTAACTCCCACCTAGATGGCATCACCCAAGGGATTAACTAAGAATAGTAAACACCTCTTCTACAAAAGAGGAGAGAAAAGAATGCCGAGTTAATTCTCTTGGTGTAAGAAATGAGAGTAATACAATCTGAAAATAGAAGAGAGAGAGAGAGAGAGAGAGAGAGAGAGAGAGAGAGAACTTTGAAAGAAAGAATGTTGAAATGAACAAAAAGGGGAACAAATGAAGGGGAGGAGTTATCCACTGGTACCCCGCTTGAACATGACCTGAACTAATTCCATTCATGGCTGAAAATATTTATGGCCATAGAGTGTGTAAGCATAGAGGTGATGTGTACCAACTGGTAGGAAACTACATATAACTAACAACAACAATATTGTCTATATAGAGTGAGGGTATTGGGTGTTGGTTGGAACTAGTATTGACTATATAGGATGGAGTACTAGCCAATTGTATGGAAGTTGGGATTCCTATATTAACCATGGACACCGGAAAGTGATTGGTTGAGCTGAGACCCTAAGCTGAAGAGCATATTTGCTAAACATAAAGGAAATATAAACAGTGAAGAATTCTTAAAATATAGCCCTAGAGAGACTAGGACTCGGCTCAGAGGTGACTGTGGAGAAACTAACACTGGAGTTTCCTACAAATCTATGATTGGTTGGATCATGGAAATCCCAACAACAGTTGCAAATAGATCAACAATACCTTTAACAGATGAGTTCCTGGCCCTAGATATTTATAGTTTTGAATTTTGAATCTATAGGTATGAATTGATCTTATGATTTTTTTATGAATGTATCTATTGTATAAATATGATAGATTACCTAGTGTTAAATCTAGAAATGCGGGGTTAATGATGAATTGATTATATGCATGGATTCTTGATTAGATATGATAGATTCTAACATGAGAATATATGCTTATGCTAATGTTGTATTGTTATGCATGCTCTATCTGCCTGAATGTTATGTGATGAATCTAAGTAATGTGACGGTATAACATATCTAAAACTGTGATCTAATCCTATGTATAGTATGATGGAAACAATAACCAAAATAGACTATGATACTATATGATATTTGCAGCTAATATGCTAGAAAGCATAATGTAAATACCTCTAGTTGAGCTATGTTGTAATATAGTTATTATTGTAAATCTGTTATGACAGATGGTTAACCTAATTGCTACATTGGGTAGTAGAATCTAGTACACGTGTATTAGATTATATGGTTATCTTACGTGTTGCATTAGGAAGCAGAATCTAATACATCTGTATTAAATAATGTGATTACCCCTAACTGCTACATTGGGCAACGTAGTCCAGTACAACTGGTTATTAATATATTGATGAGATTGTAATCCTAACTGTGGCATTAGACCACAAATTATACACTACACAGATATGAACATAATGAAATAATATTGTAAGTACCTAGATATGGCATTGGTCCACAAAATCTACTTGCAAACCAAAAAGAGAAATAAGTGAAACATATATAGATGTATGATTATGTACATGAAAGAATGCCAAAGTAAATAGTAACTAATACATCTATGATAAAGATAGCAGAAGGATAAATAATTTGTAAAGTGCATGTAGGCTATTTAGCCTATACGACATGCCTATTGTTCTCAACTCACTCCACTACCTCAAGGTGGGTAAACCATTGGACCATCTCAACTCGTGTTAGATCGGACGATATAGGCTTTGGTTTTGCCCCCCAGGGAACTCAAGAATCGCGAGAAGATCGAGACCCAACAGAGAACCCCAGCATGAGTTATAAAAAAAATATAACATGTAATATCTAATACCATATCTAAAAGTAATGAGATGCAGAATACTGCTCTAATAAAATAAATAAGGTTTCTCTAGTGGGAAACACGACTTATCACAACTAATAATAGTTTAATAGTTCTTAATCATCCTTGAAGATCCTAACGATATACTTGTATAAAATAAGAATGATTAATCTTATGATTGAAATAATTTGAATGGATTGGATAGCCAAGTCCTTGACTTACATAAGAAAAACTAGTATTGGTTGGGAGCCAGATTTGGCAAGAAGCTCTCGGTGAAGCAATCATGACCTCCACAAAGGGACCTCATCAATTTGGGACAGAATCATGTAAATAGACGAATAATATATTAAAGGTGAATAAAATACATTATTTACTTGGGATCCATGGGATACATTCTCAATCCTACTTGCACCTGACATGCAAAGTTGGGTTACTAATCAATGGTAAAGATGAGACTTAATAGTTGTAATAGAAGAGAAATCAATCACTATGAAACATTGAAGAAACAATGCATGAGAAAACATATATCTATTAAATGTTGATACTAGTCTCTAACCCTCATAATGATTATGGAAGAGATTCAATCTAAGTCAAAGGGATGCTTATGTAAGCATGACTTCATTAATTAAATAAACTATGTATTTTATCCTAAACAAGTTCTAATGGGCATATCTATTATGCCTCTACACCGTATATTGATGGGAATTATCTAGGCTATCCCTAACACGACAAATTTAACTCTTAAAGTTGTAAGTAATTGCATGCATGTGTGGGAGGGGATATGCCTCTACCCAGGGTAGCGCATTGAACCTTGTTAACAAACAAGTTATCTAATAGTAAGAATAAGTAGTCTATGCATGTGTAGGGGAGATGCCTTCTACCCAATTTAGGGAATCCAACCCATCCATTAAAAACGATAATGTATATAACAGTGTTAACCCATGATCCAATACCCAGAACTCATGGAGGTCGAACGTGGCTTGGGCAGCGAATCTAAATTAAGTAACAAAGAGCCTGCCACTTGGATCAATCTTGAAAGGCAAGGCATCCCAGGAATAAAACAACTATCAAGCAAGTAATCTATAAGCAAATTAACAGCATAATGGGAGTGGTCGATCTCTCCATACATGGGGAGGATCGAACCACGACGTGAAGCAAATATACAAGATTAAGTGCATACTTGTACACAATCTTATGTACAAACTTGTAAATAATCCTATGTATAGACACTAAGAGAAAATCGTCCCTATATCGGCTGAGATAGAGAACCTATGCGTGCTATATGAAATCACCACGATTTGCTACATCATAAAAATAATAACGATTGGGTAAAAAAACAATGTGGATCGAATCCACTTACCAAGTGTGGGAGATGGTCACAATCCTAAGAGCAAGGGTGTGGGAAGGAGTTTTAATCCATGCCAAAATATCCATCACTCCCTTGTGAATTCAACCCTCAACATCTACACAAAGATTAAACTAACCAGACATAGTGTGGCCATGGTCCCCCCCCCACTCTCTTACCAATGTTACTAGCATTCACTTCTGCGAATGGGAAAAGGATTGAGTGAGGCCCAAACCCTATAATAAATTGGGGAGAGAGATTAAATATGGATAAAAACTTCCTATGTCTTGGGGTGGACCACAACAGACAAATTGACCCAAGAAATCTACTCAAATTTCAATTATGCTAGATAAATGTAAAATGCCAACAACAAAAGAGAAAACTCTTACCTCAATTGGATGTTCAAAAAAGACCATCGTTGAGCTCGAAATCCAATGCTCCTTACCTACAACTTGTCCTCAACAAGAAGTATATATGAGCATATGGAATATAGATATAAATTGTTAGCTTAAAAACTAGCATAATCCATTAACATATTTAACAAATATACCCAAGGAAGATAACATAAAAATTTGCAACATGTAGTGGATGAGAAAAGAGTATTTCTATTAATGAAATGCACAGAAGTACATAGTGACAACCTTCTGTAGGAAACTCGTCGAAATCGAGAACTAAGTTCCTCCACCTTGGCCTCCACCACTTCAATCCTCCATGCAAAGGAAATCTCACAAGTTCAAGGAGTAATTGGGTTCCTCCTTCACAAGATATGGAAGAGCTTGGTAGATGAACATCAAAGATTTCAAATAACAAGGATAAAGGGATGTAGACTCAAGGCAATGGAAATGGGGAAAAAATTCTCCAGAGTTTCGTTGGTCTCTAGTTTCTCCTCCTCTCATGCTCCACAATGGTTCAATATATAACCCTCAAAGGAGGTGGAGGGTCGAATCAGAGCGTTTTCCAACATATGGAAGGCCAAGGATCAATATGGTCATTACTTGGGAAGGAAAACTCCAAATATTTTTAATTTTGAGCATGAAACCCGATGTACGCGAGCTGTAGAGGATCAACATGGATATATGCTGGCTGTAGTGCTCTTGGGGCACATACATCAATAAAAATGTGTTTTTTAAGGGTTTCTCTGAGCAAGAGGGATGATATGAGTCTATAGAGGGACATGGAAATGACATCAAGGCATGTTGCATAAGGTGTGGCAAATCATGTGATAACACCTAAGATTAAGGGTGTGGGAAGGAGTTTGAATCCATGCCAAAATATCCATCACTCCCTTGTGAATTCAACCCTCAACATCTACACACATATTAAGCTAACTAGGCATAATGTGGCCATGGTTCGTCACCCCCCACCCCCCCACTCTCCTACAAATGTTACTAGCATTCACCTCTACAATTGGGAAAAGCATTGAGTGAGGACCAAACCCTATAATAAATTGGGGAGAGAGAGGTTGCTAATTCCATTCAAGAAAATCCTCCGGAAAAGGCCATAATGGTGGCCTTGGGAGACGCTCCCCGTGAAGTTTAAAAGCAATAATTTACCTGAAAAGTTCACCCAATCGCCATCTCCATAGGAAGGTTTGGGATGGATGTTACCCTCTTGGACAATGCCAAGAGTGAAAACCACCCCCATCAAGGCTGACGTGGAGGATAAGTATGGATTCTCAGCTATCCTTATGGTCACTTAATTTGCAAGGATGTCATGATCTCATGAGCATAGGATACCATTGTTTAGCTAGGGTAAGATTAAGTAATTAAGGGTTAGGTATATTAATTAATTAATTAATTAACTAATTAATGCTTAAGTATATTATTAATGTAAGCTAGCATGGCTAGCATAATAATAATAATAATAGGTATGTAGCCTATGTAAATAAATACTTAGGCTAGGGGGGTAAGTGAGTGGGGTGTAATTATCATGAAGTATTGACTTTGTCACTAGTAACAAAGAAGATTGGTAAGTATATGTATGTAACATAAGTGAATTATTCCCTTGGTACTATAATAAGTTGTACGATAGGGACCTAGCATCTAGGATGAATTGTATGCAAAGTGTTGGTATCAAAGGAAAACAATAACCAATCACATAAATGGAAATGGAGTTGGAAGCTCTAAGACAATCCCAAAGACATGTTACTCAGGAGTAGGAAAAGGAAAATGTATGATAATAATAATCAATAAAATAATAATGGTATACACACACACACTAAGTAGAATGGGTACATGACATTCTTGTTATTTCTTTTATTCCGTCATAATGTTTATTTTCACATTATAATATAAATACTTCTACAATTTTCATTATACTTAAAACAAGTAGGACACAATGGATTACCCCGATAATCTATTTGAACTAGCACTGTAGCTAAGTCCTCCTCTACCACAATCCAATTCAATTTTTTTATAGAGTCTAAAAAACAAAATGGAAAGAGGATAAGAAAGTAAGAATAGGTAGAACAAGGAATAAGGAAATACACCACCTGCATAAGGACCCTAATAAGTCATTGCTACAAAAATCATGGAAATGGAATAATCAAGAACAATGCGACTTGAGCGATAGTCCAATGGAAAAAAGGAATCAACAGCTAGGTTAAGGCTAGAGTTGTTCATACACTATTGACCTTGTCTACTTATTGGTTCCACTAAGGTCTAGAATAATAGAGACAAGATGGACAATGGGAAGAATAACATAGATATTAATAACTTATAGGACAAGACACTAGTGGACCAAATACATTCCCACTAACCGGTAACATATGAAATCATTATTGTCTCTAATATGATATAATCTCATCCTCAATAGTATGGATTGAATTTAGTTTTCAAGTGAACTTCTGAACCTAGATATGAGAGCTACGAAAATGGTTTCTCAATAGACATGTGAAAAATGGCTTCTCAAGCAAGGGTTGAATAGTTGCACAGTCTCTGTGTAGGTTACTTGCTCTGAAAACAATGTTTGGAAGACCAGTTCATAAGTTATAAGGTCACTAATTTCACAAGATTGCTAAAAATGTTATTGTTAAAGGTATGCACTCTAGGAGTAACCAATTTGACTTAAGTAATTCAATTTGATAATTTACAAATTTCCAATTTTCATAATTACTTAGGTTAAAAGGACTTCTTTATTAATTATTAGTCCATTTAAAAATATCCAATAAAACAACAAATAACCAAAAAAATTGTGTAGATAAGAAGGCAGACACACTGACTTTCTTAGTATGATAACAAGTGAGTGGAAAAAAAGGTGAACTCCAAGTGAAAATATGCTCCCTATCAATGCCACTTTACCCACCCATCGAAACCAAGCACCCCATCCATAGGAGCTTCAATTATAATTGGAATACCTCAAGAATATGGAACTACTCACGTTGTTGCTAGAATATGATCTTGATATTTCAAGAATGAAGAATTTCTTGTGTCCCTACTAGAAAAGGATCTAAATATTTTGTGGATGAAAAATGAATATACTTCCAATTAACATTCTATAAAGGAAGATCTATTTGTAATGTTACCAGGTGGATATACCAAGTGGAAGGTGGTAGAAGTGGCAATAGTAGCTGGAAGTGGAGTGTGAATAGACTGTGGCACTAAGAATGATAGGAGGGTAGTGACTCGAAGTGGAGTGTGAATAGACTGCGGCACTAAGAATGATAGGAGGGTAGTGACTCGAAGTGGAGTGTGAATAGACTGTGGCACTAAGAATGATAGGAGGGTAGTGACTAAGCATTGACTACAACATCTAGAATGATAGACTCCAAACTTGTCACTTATAATTCATTTTTAATTATTTGTTACACTTCAGGGAATTAAAGTCACTTCAACTAATTAAAAATTAAATAATTGAAATTACCAAATTTTTAAAAATTATTTATTTTTATACAGAAATGAAAATAATATATGTATTTAATAAAAGTTCAAATAAGTTCAAAAATTGAAAATTAATTAAAAGTGAGATATATATATATATATATATATATATATATATATATATATATATATATATATATTCTTAAACATTGTAAAAATAATAATGGAGATATGAGTTCAAGTAATTACTTATGACTGGGTAAAGCGCCCCGGTTGCCTCGACCGTAAGACACTTTGATTGGGTCGGAGGGATCTGGCAGGAGTCACAGCCTGCTCCCCACACGGACTGCCAGGGGGTTATCACAGGCAGCCAGGTTTGTAGGTCCAAGCACCGAAGGTTGGGGTAAACAGACGCTAGCCCGTGTCGTTATCGGGTCGCAACGGCTGCCGGACTTAGGTGTGCGGAATGATGAGCAGTCTCCAGATTGCAGGTTTGGTCTTTGTTTAGGCCTATACCAGCTCGGCTGCTTCTGACCATGGACTGAATTTTCTTGCTTCGGAAAAAAATTAAAAAATAAAATAAAATAAAATAAATAAATAAATAAAATTACCCTATACTTCATTGTGATTTCATTGTTGTGAAAAGCTCAATTAATTTGAATGGTTGGTAGGATGATGTTTGTATTTTTTATTAAATGGTTTGTATTTTGTAATTGTTGTTATGTTTTTTTTATTATCTTTACCTACTTTTTATATTGAAAATGAGAGAAGTGAAAAGAGATAATAATAAAAACAGGTTAAGTATTTTTTTTTAAATAAATATGATTCAAATGTATTAAGTAAATATATATATGTATAAGATGATAGAAAACAAATACAAAATAAAAAACAAGTTAGGTTGTAAAGTAGTAAGTTTCTGCCTTGAGATTGTGAATGTCAATGATGCTTGAATGATTTTGTGGGAAAATCAACGAAAATATCAAATAATAACTAATGAACAATAACTATGTGGCAGCTTAGTACTTTTGACATAGCTTTGATGCGGGATTTAAATGTTGGAAGGTAGAGTTTTGTCATTACCATGTTGCAAAGAAATAGTTAACATTAAAATGGTATAACAATTGTTTGGTGGAAACTTAGTACTTCAAAGTTAACATAGTTTTGATGTTGGATTACAATGTTGGGAGGAAGATTGTTGATATTCCAATGTTGTAAAGAAACAACAAGGTACAAAAAATACATAACTACATTGGAAATCAATGAAAATATCAAACAATAACTATGTGGCAGCTTAGTACTTTTGACATAGCTTTGATGCGGGATTTAAAAGCTGGAAGGTAGAGTTGTTTCGTTACCACGTTGCAAATAAATAGTTAACATTAAAATGGTATAACAATTGTTTGGTGGAAACTTAGTACTTCAAAGTTGACACAGTTTTGATGTTGGATTACAATGTTGGAAGGCAGAGTGTTGATATTCCAATGTTATAAAGAAACAACAAAGTACATAAAATACAACTAGTTGCACATAACAATTAACAATTAAATGGTCAACCCAATTGGTAATTGGCATTAGTTATGTGCAATCATAATAGTTGACTCTCAAAGAATTGGTTAACCTATGATTCCTCCTTATGGAAATGACGAGCATGGAGATCGAATTATACCATTGATTCCTCCTTATCAGAACAATAGTCATGGAAATTGAGTTGTTGACTATAACAATATGTATATATTCCTAAGAACAAGATGCAGATACGCGGTAGGTTTTAGTTGATCGACCTTGATCTGAGTGCAAATGTGGAGATAATAAAATTGACACAAAAATATTTTTCAAAAAGATGTCATTGATCATTTTTCTACTCTACCTTCTGTATATCTCAATGAAGCATGAGTTTCACTCATGAAGTTTGAAGGTTCTACATAAATATTAACATTAATATCCCCTTTCCATTACATGCACAACTACGTGGAGTCATAATTTAATTATGCAAACACCAAGAAGACATGACCAATTAATTGATTGAGGTAGAGTAAAAAATCAATTTCCATATACCTCCTTTAACAAGAGTTGATATACATTGTTGGAAAGCACTGTAGGGTACACATACGTGGATAATTGATAATCTAAGCCTATCCTCTATGCATCACATGGCTATGTTTACAAATAGTTCTAGTATGACATGTTTGCAAAAATTGCAGTGAGATCACACATTCATTGGGTCACACTACATGAATACATCAAGCCACAAGATCTTTGCAGGTCATCTCCAATTTTGAGAAGGGCACCCACCTGTAGATCAATGACATCATGTTCTGTGCATTTTGAGAAGGTTTAATATCTAGAGTCCAGTTGCCATGTTTCTACATTTCATTGTCTTTATGATAAGGATTTGTTTTCATTATTTTCCACAAATTCTGCAATCAAGTTAACTCATATTCATAAGCTAAATCAACGTCAATGTAAATAATAAAATAGTATATTGAGTACACACTACTACAAAAAAGGCCTTTCGTCATAGTCATGCTTGTGATGGACCTTAAAGGGGCATCACCAATGTCACATATGATGACGAGCCTTAAAAAATCGTCATTGTAATTGTCTTTAGAGACATTCATTTAAGGAACATCACCAAATCCATTTTCAATGACAATTTTTGTGAGTGTCATTAAAGGTCCATTGCTAATTCTCTCTTTGGTGACACTTTGAGTGACGGTCCTTTAGTGGCCCTCACTAATACCCATCGGTGAGGATCATATTGTTGAAGAATGTAACTTCAGAAGATATTCTTATTTGTATTATTTGTACCATTTGTATTGTACACCCTACGGGGATTATTATTGATGTAATTGATCATGTAAAAGTTATTGAAAGAGTCAATGTAAACCCTAACTGTTAGGTCGGCTTGGAAAGATCTAGAAAATAATATTTTATTGTGAATTTGACAATTCGGCCCGGTTATGGTAAAAAGTTCAAGTCAGTTGATTAGTATAAATGAGGAGTTCAACCTCCTCATTTGGTCACCACTCTCACTCATTGAGTTCACATGAGTAGGAGAGATAGAGAGTCAAGTGAGTAGATACTTTTGGAGTCTTCTTGTTTTGGGTCTTTACACAAGGGATACGAATCTATATAGAAGAAGTTTGTTGGGTTTTTCTTCTCTAGGAGGATTTTCCTGGGATAAATTATCGTGTACTATTGTCTATGTTGTGCTTGTTTATCTTTCAGTGATCCATATTGTTACTGTGTTTAACATTCTAACATGGTATCAGAGCTGGCCTGAAAGAAAACATTGGGCAATTGCTACAACTACAGAAACTACGGTTTCTATTTCTGGAAGCTCTCTCCACATATCAATTGAAAAAGAGGGTGCAAGCAACTCGCCTCACTAGGGCGCATCTTTCAGTTGAACCATAATTCAATTATGAGAATTTTCATTTTTGGGCCCACCACTACAGCTCGGAGAACTAGGGCATCAAGGTTTTAGAGGATATGTCCACGAAATCGGAATAAAAGTACCTTTGCTCAGCTCTCCTTGGGGAGGCACATCTTTTCCTCCAATTAATTTCTCAAGATCCTGAAGTTGATAAATTAGGGTTTCTCTAACAAACCCTAGGTCACCTTGCAGTCAGATCTCGAAAATCAACTTTTGGTTGGAGCATCTCATTTGGTAATTCATACCCTCTCTATTTACATTGGAGGTTCTCATTTTATCAAGTTTATAAAGAGGACAAATCATACCAAGCTTGAGGATAAGCTTGAAGGAGCTGAGAACTTCCGAGCATGGAAGTATAGGGTTATGCTTATCCTAAAAGAGCATGAATTGGACAAGTATGTCATGGAAGGAGTTGCGGAGCCAGAGGGAGATGAGGATAAATAAGAACATAATAAGAATCTAATAAAATATAAGAGGACCATAGCTGAATCCATCAAGGATTACTTGATCCTTCACATCTCTTCTCTGAAGATTCCGAAAGAGATGTTTGATGCTCTGAAGGGTTTATTTGAAGGAACCGACATCAATAGGAAGATGACCTTGAGGACTCAACTAAAGGTTGTGAATATGAAAAACAATGAAAGTATCCAATCTTACTTCACAAGGGTCTCCAACACCAGAGATCAGTTAAGTTCCATTGGAGATGAAGTTGAAAATGCAGAACTAGTGATGACTACCCTAAATGGTCTTCCAAGATCATGGGAGCCATATATTCAAGGAATATGTTCCAGGAATAAGCTTATCTTGTTCAATGCACTCTTGGAATCATGCACTCAAGAGGAAGCAAGGGTTGCTTCCATAGAAGAAAAGTTAGGAGATGAAGAGAATCAAGCCCTAACAGCTCATACCAAGAGAGGCAAGAAAGAGGATCATCATCACAAGAGATCCCACAAGGGTAAAAAACCTCCTAAATACTATTCAAGCTTTAGGTGCTATCATTATGATGAGATGGGACACATTTCTAGGAATTGTCCCAAGAAGAAAGGAAACAAGAAGGGAAAAAATAAGAGACATCATGCTCATGCTGCAGAGGATGATGAACCAACCAAGAAGAAAGCAAGAAAGGATTCTTCAAGTGATGAAGAATATGTTATGATTTCTGCACTCACAAGTATAGTATCACTTGGTAACAATGATTGGCTTGTTTATAGTGGTTCTTCTAAGCACATGACATGTTTCAAGGATGCTCTCAACAACCTAACAAAAAAGGAATCACCCCACAAGGTGAAACTAGGAGATGACTATCAATATCCCATCAAAGGGGTAGGAGAATCTTCATATAAGCTTGAATCTGGAAAGCCTATCAAAATGAAGGATGTCCTATATGTAAATGGTCTGAAGAAGAACTTACTTTCTATCTCAACATTAGATGAGAAAGGATTCAAAGTAGCATTTGTGGATGGCCAAGTACTAATGTGTCCCAAAGGTAAAACCTTTGATGATGCAGTAGTAATTGGAGTGCAAGAGGGAGGGTTTTACAAGCTCAAGGGACAACCAGAACAAGCCTTGGTTCATGAAACTATGGAACCAAGTGAATTATGGCATAGAATATTTTCTCACATCAACTACAAGGCATTACCAATCGTGATCAAGATGGTCAAAGGGCTACCCGAGATCCAGACTAAGCATGAAGGCATATGTAAAGGATGTGTGAAAGGGAAGAATGTGAAGAAACCATTCCCAAGCAGCGACAACAAATCCAAGGATATTTTGGAGCTCATACATTTAGATGTTTGCGGGCCTCTGTCTTCCAACACATTAAGCAGGTATGCCTATTATGTTTCTTTTATTGATGATTATTCTCGTAAAACATGGATCTATTTCTTAAAATCCAAAGATGAAGTATTTAGCAAGTTCAAGGAGTTTAAATCCCTTGTAGAAAATTAGACTGAAAAGAAAATAAAAACATTAAGATCAGATAATGGAGGTGAATTTACCTCAGTAGATTTCAAATACTTATGTAAATACTTAGGGATTAAGAGGGAGACAAGCACTCCCTATAATCCACAACAAAATGGAACCGCATAAAGGAAGAATAGAACAATAATGGAAGCAGTGAAGGACATGATCCATGATCAGGACCTTCCTATGCACTTATGGACGGAAGCTGCAAGAACAAAAGTATATGTTCAAAATAGGACTCCCCATCGAGTTCTTGAGAACAAGACACCAAAAGAGATATTTACAAGAGAGAAGCCAAAAGTCAACCATCTCGGAATATTTGGTTGCCCTGTATACATACATGTTTCGAAAGAGAAGAGGACTAAGTTGGAAGCTTCGGGGAAGAAGGGAGTAATCGTCGGTTACAGTGATTCATCAAAGGCATACATAATATATATATTGGGATTCGAGAAGATTGAGACTAGCATAGTTGTAACCTTTGATAAAGATGCAGCCTTCAGTAGATCAAGGTAGATTCACTCCAATTAAGCATGTGAATAAGAACCTGAGACTCCCATAGTTTAATATACAGTGATGGAAGAGAAGATTCCAGAAGAACCCGAAGATCATGATATGACTGAGCCACAGAGACCTGTAGACCCACTGAAAGATGTGAACTTACACAAGAGAAAACCATCCTAGGCATAAGAGCTTATTCAAGAAGCAGAAGGGTATGGTGCCCCAAAAGGGACTTCCAAAGAAAGAAAGAGACCTCGACCATACTCCAACTATGTGGCATTGTTGTGTGACATCATTGATGTTGAACCTTCCAGTTATGAAGAGGCAGCTGAAAAGAAAGTATGGAAGATGCTATGATCAAGGAGTATCAGTCGATCATGAAGAATGATGTCTGAGAGGTGGTTCAAAGACTATAAGGGAAGTCAGTAGTGTCTTCCAAATGGATCTACAAGATCAAGCATGTGATAGATGGAAGTGTCAAGAAATACAAGGCAAGATTTGTGGCTTGAGGTTTCTCCTAGAAAGAAGGAATTGATTATGAGGAGACATTTGCTCCAGTAGTTAGATACACTTCGATCAGGTCTATACTTGCTATATCCAAAGTGATGAAGTGGAGGGTACATCAGATGGATGTGAAGGCTTCCTTCCTGAATAGCGTAGTAGAAGAGTAAGTGCATGTGGATTAGCCACTAGGATTCGAGACACATGACATGAAGACTCATGTGTGCAGATTAAAGAAGGCCATGTACGGTTTGAAACAGACACCCAAGACATGGTACTGTAGGATTGATGAGTTTCTGACGAGCTTGGGATTTACCAAGAGTAAAGCATATTCCAACCTTTACTACAAGGTCAAAGAAGGAAATCCTATGATTCTACTGTTGTATGTATATGACTTGTTCTTGACAGGTGAAGAGAAGCTCATAGAAGAAACAAAGAGGAATATTATCGTAGAGTTTGAGATGAAAGACCTAGGTATGATGCATTACTTCTTAGGCCTTGAGGTGTGGCAGAATCCAGAGGAACTTTTCCTACGTCAAGGAAAATATGCGGTAGATATCCTGAAGAGATTCAGGATGATGGATTGTAAGACCATGGCCACACCTATGGCATTGAATATGAATTTGTTGAGTGATCTTCGGAACTGGAGGATGCCACAATGTATAGGTAGATGATTGGGTCGTTGATGTACTTGATGAACATGAGGCCAGACTTATTCTTTGAGGTGAACACTTTGAGTCAGTATATGGTAGAGTCGAGACATGTTCACCTGGTTGCGGCAAAGCATGTGTTGAGGTACCTGAAGGGTACGGTTGATTATGGCCTCAGATATGTATCGGATCAGAAGATTAACCTTTAGGGTTATGTTGATGCGGATTGGGTCGGGAGTGTCACAGATAGAAAGAGCACATTAGGATGTTGCTTTAGTTTGGGATTTGGTATGATCTCATGGTTTAGTAGGAAGTAGACAAGTGTGGCACTTAGTACAGTCGAAGCCGAGTATATGGAATCTTGTTTGGCAAGCTGCGAGGTAGTGTGGCTTCGAAAGTTGCTATTAGGTTTGCTTGATCTTGAGTTAGAGGTGACTTGTGTCTTTTGTGACAACCGGAGTTGTGTGAAGTTGTTAGAGAACCTAGTGTTCCATGACAAGTCAAAGCACATCGAGATCAGGTATCACTATATCTGGGATATGGTGCAGAAGGGAGCAGTGAAGCTCCAATATATATCAATAGAGGAGCAGATAGCCGATGTATTGACCAAGACTCTATCGAGAGTGAAGTTTGAGTACTTCAAGGACAAGCTTGGAGTGGTCCATATCAAGAGAGAGTGATGATCTCGGATGAGGTAGCAGGTAGTCATGGGTCATGTGACGTAATTGAGTCTCCTAGGCTACGGGAGGATCTAGACAAGCGATGAGGTAACGCAGGTAGTTATGGTGTGAAACGTAATGTAGATCCTGGGCTGGATCCACCAAATGGCTTGCTCGGTTCTTGGAAGAGGATAGTTGCATCTAGTATGAAAAAGGACCAGCTCTGCAGTATATCTACATCTAGTATGAAAAAGGACTAGCTATGTAGTGTTGTGCATCCATGATGAAAAAGGACTGTCTCTACAGGATATCTACATCTAGTATGAAAAAGTACTATCTTTGTAGTGGTGTACACCCAGTATGAAAAAGGACTGGTCACTTTACGAGATGATCCCAGCTTGGCTGGTTGTATATCTAGGGGTATATCCCAACATGGTTGGTGGTATCACCGGGGGATATCCCATTTTAGGTTCCTCAATGGATTGGGTTGAACTGGTGTAGTAGGCTCTCCGACAGATTGGATTGAGTGAGTGCATGTTGACTAGTGGATTCCAGTGTGGTTGGTTGTATCTCCAGGGCGGATCCCAGTATGACTGTTCGTATCACCAAGGGGAGATCCTGTAATATCCCAAACTAATTTTTTTTATTTTTATGAAGTTTTGTTGCTTGCTAGTAGTCTCTATGGCTTAGTATATGAAGGGAGTATGAATGCATGTGCTGATCTAAGCATGCATGTGCTTGCATGCAGATCTATTACCCAAATAATCAGAAATGCTATAAAATAGGGATAGAAGTTATGCATGTACGCACCATCAGATAGAGGAGTCCATGTATATCAATATAAGTCCAGTATGCAAGACTTGTGTCGGTGGATGAGAGAGATAATGAGTGCTTCTCCTCCAGAAGTGCACCCTTGGTAATAATGCGCCCTCTTCAATGGATATAATGAAGGATAGATAGTATGTTGATGACTGGTGAATCCAGAAGTGGTGTAATGGGGTTATAATCCCCCTCTGAACACAATAGATACCACATGCAGATCATGCAGTGGCTCCCAAGCCTAAAACGTGAGCACCTCCACTGAGAAAGTTGCCCATGCAAGGAGGACGTCCTTGAATTCCTCCAAATTCTAATAACTTGCTGAAGAGGCCAAAGAAGGAGACCTTCTTCCAGGTATAGGGTAATAGTGCTGCTCCCGGAAGAATGGAACTAGCATGCAGAAGATCCAAACCCTATAGCTGAGATACGAGTGTAACTCTCCTTGAGCAATTCGCTCATGCAAGGAGGGAGAATCCCTCAGCCTGATATGTAACTTGAATCTTGCAAGAAACTGAAGAATAGTATCTAATGATGAAGCAATGCTGAATCTGGATGATCCAACCTGATAGTGACTAGGGTAGATAGATTTCATTGTCGAAATACACTAGATAGTTGAACGCCAAATTAGCTCACCGAGCTCTCCAATTCGACTTCTCAAATCAATAATCATATAAGCAGGTCTTTCTCACTTGCTTTACCTTTCTTTTATAACATTCACTTGCCTGACCTAACTTTTAACCTAACTTTTGCATGACTAGGTCGCTTTATCTTCTAATTTCCAGTTGACTTGCATACAGTGCTTATGGAGTGCATGGAGACTCAATGAAGGAGTATTGGTGCATGCAACATGAAATATAGCTCTCATGTCATGCATGTAGGTGGCCCCTATTTATCTACTAATGATATAACAACCATGCTAAAGATCTTCTTAAGGTGTAAATGGAATCAATCCTCCGTTAATTCCCTGTATATCAGTTCCCTCTTGAACCTATGGGAATCATATAGGTTAGCAGGATGGTCCTCTGTGCTCAAATAGAAGAGGACATTACAGATCCCAACATGGATGTTAAAGTCCTATATTAGATCTAGGCCACATCCAACATGAAAAAGGGTTGGCATTGCAAGGCACATCCAGCATGAAAAAAGGTTGGATCTGTGAAAATTCTTATGATATATAGATTCGGTAGATGTCAGATGTCAATAGCTAGTGTACAAGAAGCGAAGTAGTTGGAATACGATGGTGACGATGTCAAAAGAATACCTTCCTTTTTAAGAGGGAGTGTTGAAGAATGTAACTTCGAAAGATATTCTTATTTGTATTATTTGTATCATTTGTATTGTACACCCTACGGGGATTATTATTGATGTAATTGATCATGTAAAAGTCATTGAAAGAGTCAATGTAAACCCTAACTATTAGGTCGGCTTGGAAATATCTATAAAAGAATATTTCATTGTGAATTTGACAAGTCGACCAGTTAGGAGAGTCAAGTCGACCCTATTTGGTAAAAAGGTCAAGTCAGTTGATTAGTATAAATGAGGAGTTTGACATCCTCATTTGGTCACCACTCTCACTCATTGAATTCAAATGAGTAGGAGAGATAGAGTCAAGTGAGTAGCTTCTTTTGGAGTCTTCTTGTTTTGGGTCTTTGCATGAGGGATACTATTGTACATTCTGACGAATCTATATAGAAGAAGTTTTCCCAGGATAAAATTATTGTGTACTATTGTCTATGTTCTGCTTGTTTATCTTTCAGTTATCCATATTGTTACTGCATTTAAAATTCTAACACATGCTTGTGACGAGACTTAAAGGGTCATCACCAATGTCATATATGATGATGGACCTTAAAAAATCATCATTTTAATTGTTTTTGGAGAAAGTCCTTTAAGGTTTGTCACCAAATCATTTTCCAATGACACTTTTGATGAGGGTTGTTAAAGTCTAATTTCCAATTCTCTCTTTGATGACACTTCTAGTGATGATCCTTTAATGACCCTCACTAATACTCTTTATGTTGACTTTTGGCGATTGTAAGAAAATGTTTGTTACCATTGATAATTATAATGAGTTCTTGATGATGCTATGTGACCATTGTTATATTTTTTGATAAAAGATAATGGTTTAAGACCACTGATATTAAGTCTTTGTCATTTTGTATCTAGGGTCATAGTGGTCAGGGTCATTCATTTTGTACATTAGAAATTAGCATGTCAATGGTATTAGGTTCATCACTTATTTTTTGAGGTTAAGTGTGACATTTATGAGTATCACTTATGTCCATGAGTTAGTTGTTTCACTTATGTGAGTATGATGTTAGGTGTGTGTTTTAGATACATATTCCCTACATAACAAATATTTGGAATCCAAGCAAGATATGGTAGCCATTTTTAGGTTTGGCATACTAGGGGTGGTTCATATTAATCCTGTCATGATCCAAGGTAAAAATGCAAAGTCTTGGGCCTTAACATTTGGTTCTAGAGCTCATGGTCCATGTGTGGAACTCTAATTCATCACACATTCCATAATAGGAAACCTTGGCTTGTGAACATGATATGGTGCCATTTTTAGATCTATAACACCATGAATGGTGTTTGAGGCCAGACCATTATTAATTGAGATATGAAGCTAGGGTCTAAGGCCATATAATTCTTTCTATGGCTCATGGGACATATACAACAACTCAAACCACCATATAGGCCATACATAGGGAATCTTTAGTGTATTAATGATATATTCTCACCATGGATGGTTCTTAGGGACCAAATCATGGCATGATATTAACAGCTAAGGTATAGAGCTCATGGGACATTTATGATGTCCCAAAACACCAAATAGTCCCTACACAAGGATTTTTAGTCTACAAGTAATTGAATGAATTTCGATACTCACTTGGCATCACCTTTGTAATATCTCAATTCCCTCTATCCAATTTTTCATAATCAGTTTAGGACCATTGTTAAATCTCTCCATATAAGTTCACAATTTTATGTGTTTACCTAAATAAAGTAACATCCAAAATTTATTGACAAAGTGATATGAATGTGATTCTATTAACAACTTAAAGTCATTGAGAATGATTAAGGTTTTTCAAAGCCAGCTAGTTACTAGATTCCTTGGTCCATATGTCTCCCCGTTTTTGAAAACCTTTCCATGCCATCTTTTTCCCAATGAAGTAAGAAATTAACCCAAATTGCCCTTTCTCCACAAAGAAAGTACAAATTGAACATGCGATGAAATCCCCTCCTTTGAAAGAATATGTGAAGTTTTGATGAAACCTTCTAGATCCAACCAGCTACCATGCTTGCAACACCAACTATGTTATATCATGTCCCAAATGGGCCTTGTTGTAACCCAAAATGTCCCCATCAAATTTTTTAACTTTTTTGCAAATTTGGCTTTTTTCTCCACTGGCTCAAAAATACTCTCAATCCATGTGTCTTGGTTTATTTTGTCCATGTGTTTTATTTGGATGTAATGTTGAAAAGATGAGGGAATACATATCTTGCATATGACCTTGTACTCGTCATGCCATATATTTTGAAGATGAAATGGCTTTAGCTTTAGTAACTACAATATTCTATTGAGTGGATCCCCATGATGCTTTTATGATTGGAGAATGTTATTATTTGCATGGTATATGTGTGACATTTATACAAGTATGCTTAGGCAAGTATTGCAACAGAAATATTACCTTAACAGTTCACCTTGTGATCCATGTGTTTTACATTCTTGTATGTGTAGTTGTGCAATACTCTATCAAGAATGTAATCAAGAAATGCAAGGAGATTCTTTATTCATAATGTGTACCTACATATTTTGAAGTATGAGGTAACTACTTTTGCAACAACATTGTGAATGGTTATATGGAGATTTTAGCAAAGAAACTTGGTGTTGCTATTTTTTCCCTTGAGCATAGATATTATGGAAATTGTTCTATGTTCAATTAATCAACTACAAGAGACCTTAGTGTATTGTTCCTTCTAATGTTTCCTCACCTTACTTGTGGATTTATAGAAATATGATTCAAGCTCTGAATCCGTTGAAAATTTTCCAAGTGTCAAAATCTAAACTATTCAAGAGGTTGAGAAAAGGTTTTAAAAATATGTATCACAAGCTCCTAAAAGTGGTTTTGGAAGCTAAAAATAGTTTAGGATGCTCAAATATTGCTTTTCAAAATGGTTTTTCATATCCCTAAATTCATCAAGGGCTACCAAATATCAATTGCTAGGCCATTTCATAAGTATAAAGGTTCATTAAACTCCTTGCTTTTCTAAGCTCCAAAATCAATGTGATAAAGCCACATGTCAAGTAGATAAATCAATGTTCTATGTTAAAGAATCAACTACAAGAGACCTTAGTGTATTGTTCCACCTAATGTTTCCTCACCTTACTTGTGGATTTATAGAAATATGATTCAAGGTCTGAATCCTTTGAAAATTTTCCAAGTGTCAAAATCAAAACTATTCAGGAGGTCAAGAAAAGGTTTTAAAAAGATGTATCACAAGCTCCTTAAAGTGGTTTTGGAGGATAAAACTAGTTTATGATGGTCAAAGACAACTTTTCAAAATGGTTTTTCATATACCTAGATTCATCAAGAGATACCAAGTGTCAATTGTTAGAAAATTCTAGAGGTATAAAGGTTAGTTAAGCTCCTTGCTTTTCTAAGCTCCAAAATTAATGTGCTAAATTAGAAAGCTACGTTAACAATTTTTTTTACAAAAATATTGGGTCTCTCCCCAAGCCCAATATCAATATAATTCCACAAGTCAACTATTCCTCCAAACCAACCAAACTATGCATGCAAGGTACAAGCCAAGAGTCAAGCTAAGTATCAAGTGCGCCCACCACATGAGCCCATTGTGGAGAGTATTTTGCACAACACATCGAGAAACCTATAAAAGACCCACCGATATAAAATTTGAAATTTTTATTCTCACCATTAATGTGGGATAGGTTCCCAAAAGCAAAAACTATGATTGTGCATTTGGTTGTGGGAGTTGTAGTTGCTTAGGCATGATGGGAATGGACATAAAGAATGAAATATGGACATTGATCTCATGATGTCCAATAATCCCTTGATCAGGAAAATGTAGGGCCTAGGTAGTAGTGCAGAATCGTCGATATGTTTGAGTTAATCACAACACCTACAAGAATAATGGGTCACCCACATTAAGGTTTTTATTTTATTGTTAAAGGGTGTATGGATTCTAAGATGGTGCTCCAAATTCGATGATTGTTTTGAAGAATTTCAGTGTACTGTACACACTTTGTTACTATGAGGTAGTTAATTCAAATGATCTGTCCTCTTGCACTTGGCAACACATAGCTTGTAACAAGGGACCAAACTGCTAACCAGTATTGAGGAAATGCATAGAAAACAAGGAAGATCCATTTATATACATAGTACATGCCAAAGAAATCAGAAAAAAACATCGTAAATCAAAAGAGTCTTTAGATACCTTAATTCTAATCACAACCACAACAAATTACCCAACAAATATAAATTCAAAGAAGGAGATCCTAAAGTCAAAGAATTGATATTAGTTCATTGTTTATGAAGCTAATTAGTAATGATTGTAAGATTCTAGTAGTTGAATATCAAGTCCCATTTTGAAGCAAATAGCCATGAATCCACCAAAGATTGAATCACTCCTAGTGTTTGTCAAAGAGTCGAATAAGAAAAAATAATGAACATCCATGGATATTTGGTATTTCAGTTGAGTGAAGATATTTTTAGTAGAAAGGAAGAATATATATGGTTTTGAGATCATGTTTACATTTCAACTTAGTTTCAAGAGAAACATTGTCAAGTTTTGAGCCAAATTGCTCATTTGGGAGGCTTGTTGGCTTCCAAAGACAACAATTTGCCTCATGAGGGAAAATCACTAAGCATGAGAGCCAAAATACCCTTTATGTGAGCAATTCTCCTTTGCATCTCAAGGTAAGTGAAATTAGACTCTACTAGGGAAGGAATAATATCAAATTTTCTATATTTGGGAAATAATAAACTAGAAAAGAGGGAATTGATGGCTTAAGAGGCCAATAGGTGCCCAAGGTTAGTGATTTTTCCATAAATCCTTTTGAGGTCACAATTTTACTTCGAGAGGAAAATCACTCACAAGGGAGTGTTGTTACTGTACCTCTTCAAGAATTTGGACCCCTTCAACATTTTACTTAGCAATTAGACTATCTTTGAGAAAATTGTTCACCTAACAAAGTTGTATTCTCTCTTCCTTATCAATTTGAACTTGATCACTCTTCATTGGTAATTTCATGTGTTGGTTGAGTTTCCATCAACTTGGGAAATGGAGTGTTGAGATTTTAGAAGGTAGAAGGTTTCCTTTCTTCCCTCATTTCTCCATTCTCTGCTTCTAGCTCCATTCTTCTTCATTGTGGTTGTGCTCTTTTGTTGTTGTTGTAGGAATGTACAAAAGAATAATATGGAAGACATCAAAACAAAAAGACTAACCACTTTCCAAGAAATACATAGTTTCGTATGCATGAGGAACACAATGGGGCTTCTGAGAATCAGTAATTCCTATGAAGTATTTAAGGTCATGTTGTGTTATGAGACATTATCGTCTTTGTCTATGGCGGGTTGGGTTAATTATTGACATAGGAGGTGAGACTATAAAGAATCTGCAAACCACAACACGGGCTTGAATCCAGGTTATTACTGGGATTGAATGATTGATGTTATATTTGTCACTTTTAAAAATTAGTTCATTTCTTCCCTTATTCATAATCTTTATGTCTCAACTAATACAACTACATCTTCCTGAAGGGAGATATATATTTGACAGTCTCCTTACGTATCTAACAATTTGATGTTAGATTGAAGTTTAGAACAATTGGAAAAAAATTGATATGAAGATGAAGTTTAAAGCAATTACATGATATGCATGTCATTGTAGGATCCCCGCCTCCTGCAAAGTGATCGAACATAGTTTCATGTTGGATCCATGTTTCGGTGAAGGGGGAAATTGATAGTAACATTTCTATCAGACTTCATGGGCATGGAAGAATTGAATTGTATCATATGTACTTCAATTGACTCTTAAATTTTCAATAATTTATTGTTAGTTTTCACTTCAACTGACATGCAGGTACTAGGTATGATGTAATAAAAAATCGTTTGACAAAGCTCTTTATCAGTGTCCTCTCATGATGAAAGAACCTAAACGTATGGCAATGTTTTTTGTATGAACCTATTGTAGAATAGAACTTCAAGGTATTTTTGATGAATGAAGGTACTCAATTTGATATTTGGATGTATATATTATGTGGGTGGATATCAATACCATATGTCATCGTTTGTTGGAGATGATTTTTTTGGGTAAATGTATCATGGTGTTTTTTTTTCTTTTTTCCAAATGATGCTTCACATTAGATGTTTCTCTTCACTTTGTTTTGGAATGGGGATGTGGTTTTATGCATCATAATGTTTGTTCATTACATCTGCATTTTATTGTGTAGCCTTACGATTTCAAGGAAAATGTTGTGTTTGCTTATCGGTTCAAGGAAATGATGTTATTTATGTTGGGGTTCTCTCACATTTACATTTGTAAGCTTATACTTTGAGAATAATTCATTAGTACCATGAACACATAAATAAGGCAAACAACCATCCACGTACAGAGCATGTCTACGTTTTCCAGGCTTGTTGGTTAGTCAAGGTAGTCATTTTGATATTTTAATTATATACTAGGTGGGTGGATATCAATACCATAAGTCATTGTTCGTGGGAGATGATTCTATTTTTTTTCTAGCGAAAAAAACTACTATTGATAGTCAGTTGAATCAAATAGTACAATGAAAATCTTGATTCGAAGCAGAATCAACAAAAAAACTTCAAGCAAGGATCCGGATTACAAATAATCCCGCAAAGACCATTCTGATCCCAATTTCTCAAAAAACCAGACCTTCGATACAAGTCAAGCTTCAAAGATATGTATAATGAGCATAAAGCTAGAAGCCTCGAACACAAATATTATAAAGTCCTGACTTTAATAAAAAAAGTAGGTAACTCCACTCGCCAGAGTGGCATTATCCAGCCATTCCTCCCATATGAGTTGACCTTCAGAACCTGCCAGAGCTTGTTTAGATAACTTATCCGCCAAGGAGTTATGTTCTCTATAAATATGCTCAAAAGTAATATTCTGCTGCAAAGATATTTCCTTCTGTGTCCTAAGGCACCAATGGCGCAGATTGGTAACATTAAGTTTGAAATCCCCAGAGGCCCATTTGATTGTTACAAGAGAATCCCCATACACTTTGGTATTAACTAAACCAAATATATTTGCCAATTTTAAAATACACCACAGTGCCATAAGCTCAGCTTTCATGTTGCTACCAACACCACAATTGAGCCGAACTGTATAAAAGTGATCCTCATTCAGATAAAGAACTCCTCCTACTGCATAAATCCCATTCTGAGCAGCCTAATTTTGTGATCCTCATTCAGATAAAGAACTCCTCCTACTGCATAAATCGAAAAATAAAATTGGTTGTTCCACCTTAAGAGTAAAATGACTAATTTTGGCAACCGACAGTCTATGTTCATCACTCTTGTATGTTGAAAACATCTTCAGCGGAGTCATGCAACAATTCAATTCAAAAGGTAGAATATTCTGAAAGATAGCACAATTTCTTGTATACCAAATTGCCCATGAAATACAAATAGCAATATTAAAGAATTGCTTACAATTTCTGTACCAATTCAAGAGACAGAACTTGAACTCACCAACATCCCACTGGCAAGTAATTTTTAGTTTTGTAGAAACTAAATCCCAAATTTTGTTTGTGAAGCTACAGTTGACAAATAAATGCTGAGTTGATTCTGTTGCATTAAGGCAAAGACAGCAGATGCTTGGATCGATCCAACCACGCTTTATCAAATTATCCCATGTCTTAAGTTTATCTTGAAGAGCTAACCATAAAAAGCATTTTAATTTTAGGGGAATTGACCACTTCCATAATCGCTTATACCACCAGTCTTGGGGAAAAATAAATTTATCTTGCATAATTCTACAGTAAGGTGATTTTGCCGTCACTTTACCTGTGCTATGATTCCCACACCAAACTTGCTGATCACATTCCAGAGAAATTATTACACCAGCCGAGTTCAGATTTTTGATATAAGTCTCCCATTCCAGAGCAAAAAAACCAGAGAGCCCAAGATCTCTAGAGGACAACCATCCAACATGCCCAAAATCACCTGTTCTGCGAATAAGAATTTTGTCAAGAGTAGACAGACCAAGAACCTGTAAGTATTGAGTTAGGAGAATGGGCAGGATATATGAATCTTCCATTCCTATGATAGGGTCCAACCCAACTCTAATATTCACTCCTGAGCCAACCTACCAAAGAAGATCCTTTTTGATCCATATGAAAACTTTCATGAAACCCCTCCATATTGGCGAAAAGTTCCAACCAACCTGTTTCAGATTTCTAATCCAAAGATACACATCAGGTTTGAGATATTTGCTTTTCATGAGTCTAGACCAAAGGGTACTCCCAAAGATACATCTCCACATACTTTTTAATATGAGAGCAACACTGAATACCTCCAAATCTTTAATTCCCCAGCCCCCAAATCTTTCAGGTCTTGAAAGTATCTCCGAAGCAACCATTGGGATTTAACTTTCTCAGAATTCCCTGACCATAGAAAATTAAAGAAACATTTTATAATAGCTTTAATAATGAAAGAAGGCACTTCTAGTAGAGAAAACCAATAAACTGGAATGCTTGATAGCACCGATTTAACCAATAAAAGTCTGCCTCCAATAGATAAAAGTCTATAAGACCAATGAGCTATACGAGTTTCTATTTTCCACAGCAACCAGAACCAGTCTTTGATGAGATAGTTATTAGGTTTCAAATAAAAACCCAAATATTTAAAGCCCTCCTCCAATGGATAGCACTTGAAGGGAAGAAAAGTGGTGATAACTTTCAGCTCCAAATCATTCATATTTAGATGAAAGAAGTTTGACTTAGCAGAGCTAACCTTCATGCCAGAGGCATTACAGAAAGTCTGAATGATGTTTCCATATTGATTCCACTCTGCAACTGTGTCCAAAACCGCCACCAAAACATCATTCGCAAACAAGATGTGTGAAATCACACAATCTTTAGTCAATCTAATACCTTTAATCAAACCTTTATCCAGAGCTTGGTTAACTAATTTGCTGAATCCATCCATACTTAAAATGAAGAGAAGTGGAGAAAGTGGGCACCCTTGTCTAATCCCACGGGAGCAACTGAAGAAGGAGGTCGGTGAACCATTTACCAACACAACAATATTCATTGTAGTGATACAAGCCATAATCCACTTAATTACCAATGGAGGCATTCCAATTTTTATCAGGATCATTCGCAGAAAAGACCAATTGACTCTATCGTAAGCTTTCTCTAAGTCCATTTTAAGCAAAAGAGCCTTCTTCTTTTTAATCTTAATATTATGCAACAATTCCTGAGATATCCCGATTGCATTGTGAATCTGTCTCCCTGATAAGAAACCGAACTGCTCAGTAGATATATAATTAGAAAGAACAGTCTTCATCCTTTGTGCAATAATCTTTGTAATGAGCTTATATAGCAGGTTACATAAGGCAATCGGGCGATAATCCCCAAAAGAGAGAGGCTTGTTTCTTTTGGGAATTAAAGTGACAAAGGTAGCATTAAGAGCACCTGATATGAATCCATTGACTCTGGAGAAGTTCACCACATTTTTGAGGTCCTCACCCAAAACATCAAAGAAGTGAATATACAGTTCCACCAGCCAACCATCTGGCCCGAGACTTTTCTCTTTAGCAAAGATTTTCAAAGTATCCTCAATTTCATCCAAAGTGACTTCCTTTTGTAAAAGTTCCGCATCCTGATCATTAAAGAATCTAGGATAGAGGCTTGCCACTTTGATTTGATCAGCTAGATTACAGTCACCAACATCTTTATAGATATTTCCAAAAAACGTTTCTGCTTCAGATTTTAGTTGATCTAGAACATTAATCAATAGCCCTTGGTCATCTTGTATTTCCCAAATGTACTTCATGTTTCTTCTAGCTGATGCAAATGCATGCAATTTTTTTGAATTTTTATCTCCATGAGCAATCCAGGTTGCTCTACTTTTAAGACGCCATTCTTTCTCTTCCTGTAGTATCAACTCTTCTTTTTTCTGTTCAAGGCATTTCAAAGCTTCAAAAGATTCATAATCTAATGAATTAGAGAAATTAGCCACAAGAGAAGAATGGATTTTCTTTTACAATTGAACTAATTCCATTTGATCAACCTTCTTTCTATTTGATAAATGCATCATGGTGTATTTTTTTTCAAATTATGTTTCAATTTTAGATGTCTCCCCTAACTTTATTATCAGAACGGGGATATGTTTCTATCCATCATAATGTTTGTTCATTAAATCTAGATTTTCTTATATAGGATTATGATTTTAGGAAAATTAGTGTGCTTTCTTATTAATTGAATTTTTTTAGCTTATGTTTGACAATGTTTCAATGGTGAGAAGCAAATCAACATCACTTGCAAACCATACATTTTCCTCTAATATCAATAATTATCTATGATTTTCTTTGTTCCATACATTTTCCTCTAACATCAATAATTATCTATGATTTTCTTTGTTTTCCTTTTAGAACTTGAATATAGTTATAGTTATATCTTGCCACATATTTTTCAAAACTCTTCATAATTCCTAATCGTTTACCAAAAAAACAACAATTCCATTTTAATTAATTTCCCCTTTTCAAGAATTTTACCCTCCAATATCAACCTCATGCACCTTTTTGGGACAATTGTTCATTTTAAATTCTTATCAATAATGAAGTTTATTATAGCCATGTTTAAATATTGAAGTTGAGATCCCACCGAAGATAAAACCTCGATGGTTTTGACAACGATGCACAAGGGCACATTTGCAAATTCGCATTGCATACTTTTAAGGGTTTTAATCATTCTCCCGCTCCTTCACCTCTTCTCAGCTTATTAGGTACATGCAAGGATGATGGCTGAGGACACCCAAAGTAAAAAAGAGGAGGAACAACAGTTCCAGAAGAAGAAGTACCACCAGCAGCGGCAGTTTTTCTCCAACGAGCTTCAAGTTAAAGCATGTTGAATCTTTTAAAAGGAGAAACGGCAAGAGGAAGAGGTAGAGTAGTCAGGGTGGCAAACCTTATGGCTCTGGGCGTCACCACGCAGGGCCCTTATTAGAGGCCTTTAATTACATGCATGCGTTTTGTTTCCAATACGATGCTTCGCAGGGCCCCCGCCCAACCTTCAGAGGCCACTCTCTCTTTCTCTTGCTTAAGTTCTTCTTGTTTTCAGTTTATCGTGCTGTTTTTTTTGCACTGGATGATACCTCCGTGTAACTTAGTTATAGAATAGATTTAGCAATGAGGGTTAATGTGTGCACAGGGAAAGGCAAGTTAGATTCAGTACTAGATTATTCATATATTCCTTGAAAGGGCTTCTTCACACACTGGTTAAATCTCCTGTTAATGTGATACATTTGAGTATATTATGAATGTTTTTAAATTATACCTATTGTCATGCTCTATTTTAAATGGCTTCTGTCATTCTTTGTGTATTGTTTATGGGCATTTGTTTGACATAATGTAACAAACTTTCAATGTCTCATAATTGTCTACAACTTCAATTTCATGCAATTGAGCTCAGGGGAGTCAGATTCATGGAGGTACGAGGGCTCAAAAACTCACATTCAGGAAATCACCACAAAAATAGATCAAATCCTAGTGCAAAATCATTAGTTGATCCTGGAACCAGGAAGTTGTCTTTATCCTCCAAGCATTATTTATTTTTTGCCCATGTCAGGGATGCTTCAAATAGGATAGCAAATTTTGCATCTAATGGGGATTTTCAAGCTGATTGCCAGCCAACTGGACCTCTACCTGATTCCTATAGACGTTGCAATGCATATATGCCAAAAGATGTGGATTGTCGTCAGCATAGGATCCGTGAGCTCGATGAGGGCTTAGATGATATGAACAAAGTAGGAAAATTGAGGTCTAGTAACTTGGGATGAAGGGAATCAAGCCCAAATCATAATGAATGATACGAGTTTCAGCGCCATGGTAAACTAGGTGATTTCAATAGTGTCCCTACTCATTACAAGTGCAGTAACCCTCAAAAGGTAGCAGTCCAATCAATCAAAGAACTTTCAATAGAGGATGGAGGAGAAATATAACGTTGGTTCCAGAAGCAGCATACCTTGCACCCACTTGGATAAAGTTGCTGTCAAGGGGCAATCTATGTATAACTGGGAAAATCTGCAAACTTCAAGAAACCAAACACAATGGGGACAAGACAGAAGTCAATATGTATGATTCCATTGTCAAGTTCTTAATAGTCGTGAAGAAAGTGCCCAAAAAATTCTCCAGAAAAAGAAGTTGGATATCAAAGCTTGGCAGGCATAAACAAATAAGATAAGGCTATGAGAAGTTGTGCAAAAGCCAGTATTTGGTAGTGTACAAACTTCAAGAAACCAAACTTAGTGGGGACACAATAGAAATTGTTGAAATATTGTAACTTCAAAGAATATTATATTTGTACTTTATTATTCCGGAGATGTTTCATTCTTCCGTGAAGATCTTATTGTATATCCAAAGATGTTTATTCCTCCGTCGGAATGTGGTAACTTGGATTATTAGACTTCCCTAGTGGGGGTCGTCCCTGTATGTGTTATGTGGGTCAAAGGATTATTAGACCACCCTAGAGGGGTTGGCCCAGTCAGTTGTAATGGGGTGTTTAACCCAGTGGTAAAGTTGGGGCCGACCTAGTTAATATAAAATACAAGTCAGAGATGTGTATAAATAGAGGAGGTGTGTTCCTCATTTAATACACACTACACTCACTTGTGAATAGCGCATAAGTGAGAGAGAGATCTGCTGTGGAGGAGAAGGAGCTCATGGTTGTGGATTACATCTTTGTATTTGCTGGTCATCTATATTGAGAAAGCTTTGCTGGGTTTTCTTCCCCATGAGGGTTTCCCAAGATCAATCTGTGTCTCTTGTGTTTATGCTGTGTTTGTTGTTCTTTCAGTGATCCTGTATATGCTATTGTTGTGAAATGGAATGTAATGCTGATATTTTCTGTCTAAGCATATTGAATCTTAACATGGTATCAGAGCTAACCTGAAAGTAGGCAATGTATGGCACTTACGACACTTACTTCACTTGCAACAATTTGAAGGTTAGGGTTTTATATAGCAAAAACCAGTCATCGTGGAACTTTCGCTATAAATCCATTTTGGCGAAGGTTCAGGATCTGAAAGGTTTACAGGTTGTAGATAACATCCCCATGTACCTTGTGTCCAAAGGGCACCTTCAGATTCGTTGTACTTTGTGAGTTATGATCAGTACAAGTTAGGGTTTCTGCCTCTTCCATATCTCAGTCATAATCAGGTGACCTAGGAAAAAAGGTCATAACTTGGGCTAGGAAGCTCCAAATGAAATTTCGCAAAAAGTGACAGGTAGTGCGCAGACTGTACTATCTCAGGAAACTTTTTCAGAGGCCGAAGTTGAACCAGTGACACGTGGCACGCCGTACAATTTCGCTCTTCTGTTTTATCCCATAAATAGGTCACGTTGTGACACTTGGCATAACTCTCTCTCAAAGAATCCATCTGACGTCAGACTTGTCGGTATGGAAATATGACAGGTCAAGATATCATAGGAAAAATTTTCAGACCCTGTGGATCAAAAAGTTCGGAGTTACACCAGAAACAATTAGGTACATATTTCTGTCAAAACATAATTATTTTTGAGCACCTTCATTCATAGCTTCTGGAATTTAGGGTTTCAGAGAAAGTTGTAATTTTTGTAATCGGAGTCCACGGCTGAATACTCCTCATCAAAATCGAAATTTAGAGACCAAGATCAAAATTTTTCGTTGGTCAGAAGAGTGGGCTTGATCAAACCCTAGTTTGGGATTTTGATCGGAAAGGTGAAAATTAGGGCTTCTGCAAAAGTTTGAATTTTTTAAATCTGTGACCACGGTTGGAAGCTCCTCAGAAAATTAAAAGTTTAGAGCTTTGGATCGAACCTTTTGATTGGGCAGAAGGGTGGGATCCATCAAACCCTAGTTTGGGATCCTGTCTAGAAGATCCAGAAGTTTCAAAGACAATTTTGAGGGGTCAAATTTTGGAGATTTCAAAATTGAAGTATGCTAGATTGATCAACTCAGCAAGACACATCTTTCCATCCATTCAGAAGTGTGAAAGTCAAAGTTTGAATTTTTAGGGTTTCTTTGACAAACCCTAATCAAGCTCAAGATCCAGTTTCAGGGGGGAATGAGGCTAAGGTCTTACATAAGAAGACTACAAGAAATCTCGACAGGTATGACTTAAAGAGATACAGGTATGTCTTGAAATTTGATTCTTGATTAAGTTCATAATATGTTTGTCTTCATATTATTTAAGCTAGTACAATGTTAGAATTGTCTTATCACCCTAATAAAAGTATGAATGCATGTGAATGATAGAAGACATTCATTGATTAGGGTTATATGATTGTACTAATGCACTGTGGTGTTGTATGAGGTTGATGTTGTCTGTTAACAAGATACAGGTACATCAAGAAAGACAAATCAAGTTCCATGACCATGATGACATGAAGAAAAAGACTCATCCATAATCCTTGATCATATAGAAGTTCTACTTACGAGGTATGTATGACTTTGTTCTACTATGCTTAACCTATGAGATATGTAGGTTCCAACACAGGATCTCTAAATCATTGAAGAGAACAAAAGAAGATATTGTTTAAGTATGTTAGACATAACTAAGCATATATACTAATCTAGGTATGTTTACCTATGTCAAGTTAGAATCCTGCTTTGTGCTAGGATCTTAGTATACCCATGTATTGAATGATCATGACCATACATATTCAAGATTATTTAGAATTATAATGTTTTGATAATATTGAGATTATACTAATGAATGTATGTTTGTGTATGAGATCATGAGGATGACACTAGTGCACACTTGAGCATGCACAGTGGTACAGAATGAATAGAAGTTCAAAAGACGTATAGAAGATCAAACGGGAGGCAACCACACAAACATAAAAGATAAGTATTTGAGTTGTTATTTGAATCTCTGAAATAGTCTATGATGTTACTAGAATATATCATGCTAAGTGTAAGCATTCATATAGCATTGAACAGTATACTACTAATATGCATATGATTGGTAAGTTGGACAAACATTCCATTGTTGATTGTCTAGAATGAAACCTCTTTGCTGACATGTTGAGAGATGTGCACGCTTTCGATAGTATGTTCTGGTAGAGATGGAAGGCATCTAGATAACCACTGTATGCATACAGGATATGGAAAAGTGTTGTGCCAAAGTATTTGTCAAGATAGTTGCCTAACCATGTGAATCATATTTGTATGCATAATAGGTTATCATGTCAACATGATTTGATGATTATGAAGTATTACTAATCATGTACTTAATTTTGATTTGTAGGAAAGATCATTAAGAATGATGAACAACGAACAAGTGATGGATGTTCAACAAGAAGACTTACAAATCAAACATAATATAGAAGGCTTGTGGCTAGAAGATTCTCTTAGAAAGAGAAAAAGAATCACGACGAGATGTTTGGTCCAAGTGGCTAGATAATACCATTCTCTTAATGGTGTAATTGAAGAAAGCTCTGCACGGGTACCCAGGATCGATAGTCATTTGATGAGCTTAATGATCACCATGGGTGATGTGGATTTCAACCTTTGCTACAAGGTTGAAGATGGTTTCTATATATAGATGACATGGATGAAAGAAGGAACTCACCATAGAGTTTGAATGATCTTGAGGCCCATATCTGTAGACCCATCTGATGGGAGATGGCATGGATAGATATGTAGAAGATCACTCAATGCAGAGTGTGAATGATGTTCAATCACAGAGGGAGAATTGATAGCTTCTTGCCAAGCTTGGGATTTACCAGAAGGAATGAGAAATAGATCATGGAAAGCAAGAAGAAGCTAGCTACAGAATTTGAGATGAAAGATCTCGGATTGACGCATTACTTTCTAGGTCTGGAAGTATGGTAAGGCTCAGAAGGAATCTTTCTCAACCAGGGAAAGTATGCTGTGGAAATCTTGAGAATATTTGATGTGTTGGAATGTATAACCATGGCCACTCTCATGGGTTCCGACTTGAAGCTGTTAGTTGATGTCTCATCAGAGTTAATGGATGTAACTCTGTACAGACAGATTATTGGGTCATTGATGTATCTGACGAATACCAGGCCAGATATATGCTTTGCTTCAGTATCTAGTGGAACCTAGGTGTGTTCACCTGATAGCTGCAAAGCATGTGATGAGGTACCTAAAGGGTACGATAGACTTTGGTCTATGCTATCTCGGAGATCATGACTTCAGATTATATGGCTACACAGATGCCAATTGGGAAGGAAGTGTATCAGACAGGAAGAGCACATCGAGAGAATGTTATTGTCTGGGATTGGCCATGATCTCGTGGTTTAGCAGGAAGCAGTCTAGTGTGGCTCTCAGCACAAGTAGAATATATGGCTGCTTGCTCTGCCAGTTGTGAAGCGGTATGGCTTCAGGATTATTTGACTTAGAGATGGACCCAACTATGATCCTATGTGACAAACAAAGTTGTATCAAGATGGCAGAGAATTCAGTGTTCCATGATAAGTCAAAGCACATAGAGATCCGATATTTTTATATATACGGGTTATGGTGCAGAAAGGAGCTATCAAGCTCGCGTATGTAGGCACTGACGAACAAGTTGCTGATGTATTGACCAAACCTCTATCTTGAGTAAAGTTTGAGTATTTCCGAGACAAGCTTGGTGTAGTTCAGAAGGACCCTCCTCGAAAGGGGGAGTGATTTGGTCACTTATGATGAGATTGCCTGCGTCGACAGTGAGGTCGATGATTTGGATACCTATTTTGGTGATGCTGACAGAGAGGTTGGTGGATGGTCCTTAGACAGGGTCTAAGTTGACGAGGGGATTGCATCATCCTTGAACACATGTTCTAAAAGGATCCGTAGACATATGTCTCCGAGAAAGAAGAGGGATTGCATCATCCCTGGACTTCGGTCCTCGAATTGATCCGTAGACAGATGTCTTCGAGAATGAAGTCCTTAGTGGACAGGTGGGGATTGTATCATCCCCAGACTTAGGTCCCTTGAATTGATCCGTAGACAGATGTCTTCGAGAATGAAGTCCTTAGTGGACAGGTGGGGATTGTATCATCCCCGGACTTCGGTCCCTTGAATTGATGCGTAGACAGATGTCTTCGAGAATGAAGTCCTTAGTGGACAGGTGGGGATTGTATCATCCCCGGACTTCGGTCCCTTGAATTGATCCGTAGACAGATGTCTTCGAGAATGAAGTCCTTAGTGGACATGATAGGACTGCATCGTCCCTGAGCGTTTGGTTCAAAATGTACGTGATAGGACTGCATCGTCCCTAGACATGGATTTGTCTTAAATGGACCACGGACTGCATTTTCCCTAGACATGGATTTGTCTTAAATGGACCACGGACTGCATTGTCCCTAGACATGGATTTGTCTTAAATGGACCACGGACTGCATCGTCCCTAGACATGGATTTGTTTTAAATGGATCAAGGATTGTATCATCCCTAGACATGGATTTGTCTTAAAAGGATCAGGATTGATCATCCTATAAATAGATCTGGATTGCATCATCCATAGACATGAGAGATGTCTTAAAGTGAGAGGGATTGATCATCTCGTAATTGGATCATGTGTGTTGCAGGGTATGCTGTAGATCGAAATGATCCCAATGCTGTTGATCATGATGATCTAGATGATGATGCTGCTGATCGTGATGGTCTAGATGACGATGCTGCTGATCGTGATGATCGTGTGATGATGATGCTGATGATCGTGTGATGACAATGATCGTGTGACGATGATGCTGTTGATCGTGAGGATCCAGATGATGATATTGTTGTAGCTATTCAAGTGTTGCAAAAAATGAAGATTCAGTACTGAAGATGTTGATGTTCCAGTATTGAAGATGTTCCAGTAACTGCTTGAGTTACTGATGATGTTGAGAAAGCTTCCAATGATTTATAGATGTATCATGTATGATGTTGATGACTCCTTGCTCGTGCAGATGTTGTTATAATATCCTTTTCGTTAAGGGGGAGTGTTGAAATATTGTAACTTCAAAGTACTTTATTATTCCGAAGATGTTTCATTCCTCCGTGAAGATCTTATTGTATATCCGGAGATGTTTATTCCTTCGTCGGAATGTGGTAACTTGGGTTATTAGACTTCCCTAGTGGGGGTCGTCCCTGTATGTGTTATGTGGGTCAAAGGGTTATTAGACCACCCTAGAGGGGTCGGCCTAGTCAGTTGTAATGGGGTGTTTAACCCAGTGGTAAAGTTGGGGCCGACCTAGTTAATATAAAATACAAGTCAGAGATGTGTATAAATAGAGGAGGTGTGTTCCTCATTTAATACACACTACACTCACTTGTGAATAGCGCATAAGTGAGAGAGAGATTTGCTGTGGAGGAGCATGAGCTCATGGTTGTGGATTACATCTTTGTATTTGCTGGCAATGTTATCGGAACCGGACCGGAACCGGCAAAACCGGCCGGTCAGACCGGTTCACAGGCTTGGCCGGTCCGGTCCGGGCAAAAAAATTTGAAAACCGGAAAATTTTCCAAACCGGCCAGAAAACCGGCCAGTTCCGTACGGAACCGGCCGGTCCGTACCCTGCTGAATGTGCCATCTAATTTTGGATAGCTCCCCCGTCTCGGAAACTCCGTGGAACATTGGTTTTATGCCACTGCTAACAGATCTGAAAGGGAATAATCACTATGCTGTTTGTCATTGTGCATATACAAGAGATTTAGAAATGAGAACAGCTCTCCAAATGCATTTATAGCTGGCTGAGAATCATCATAAGCCATCCATGTCAATATACTATGCCTAATGAGCAAGAGCTCTCTACAAAATTAGATGGCACATGTCTTCAATATGTAAGCCCAAAACACTTGGATCACAAATCATGCAAACAAGCCTAGTGCACCATCATAAGTGCTTCATTAATGATCAAGTGACATGAAGGTAAAATGCACTGTCTTCATTATTAATCAGCCATGTGAAAGCATAATCAATATCAACCATCATGAAAAATCATATGCCACAATCTAGCGTCAAGACCCTTAGCCATCCAAATCTCCATCAAGGTGTAACCCCCAGCTGAAATTGTGGTAAAAGTCACAGGTGGATACCCATGCAAAATGGGGGAGGGGGTAACAGGCTGGATGACAGGGTCTGAAAAAGAGTTTGGCCAAAGGCTGGATTAGAAACAAAGCTTCAATACCAATTAAATGAACAATAGTTCATTTACTAACAAATATCCAACAAAAGGACAGACAACAGAAATCCATATAGAATAGTAATAAGATAATAAGTATGAATGAATGGATGATAGAAATACGATGTCATAGGATGGTATAGTTATATGCACTGACTGGTCACCATAGTTGATAGGTCACGTTCTTCATTAGGTCTCGTCCCTTAGTTAGAATGTGTCCCTTCATTTATATTTATTATTTGTTTATTTGATATTATATATATTATGCTCATTAGACAGAGACAGAGGCACCAAGAGGCAGGCAGAGAGCAGTTCCATATTAGCTTCTAGATCCACGAGATCTCAGGGAGATCCAAGACCTTCCCACTCATTTAGATCTCAACAGAGAGCAACCTCACCCAGGCAACATGCTGTACCCAGATCTTCTAGTACTGACAATTCATATGAACAGTCTTCATCAGGTTTTTTTTACAAAATATGAATATTTTATGTATTTTTTAGTCGGCCGGTTTTTTACCCGGTTTTTTGCCGGTTCCGGTCCGGTTTCCGGTCCGGTTCACATTTTGGGCTTCGCCGGTTCGATGACCGGTCCGGTTCCGATAACATTGTTTGCTGGTCATCCATATTGAGGAAGCTTTGCTGGGTTTTCTTCTCCATGAGGGTTTCCCAGGATAAATCTGTGTCTCTTGTGTTTATGCTGTGCTTGTTGTTCTTTCAGTGATCCTATATATGCTAATGTTGTGAAATGGAATGTAATGCTGATATTTTCTGTCTTAGCATATTGAATCTTAACAGAAATCAGTATATACGTTTCCCCATCAAGGTCTTAATAGTCATGAAGAAAGTGCCCAAAAATATGTTCCAGCAAAGAAGTTGGACATCAAAGCTTGGTAGGAAGAAACAAAGAAGACAAAGGCTATGAGAAATCAATATGTGTGTTTCCCTCATGAAGGTATTACTAGTCATGAAGAAAGTGCCCAAAAAATGCTCTAGCAAAATTGGAAATCAAAGCTTGGTAGACAGAAACAAATAAGATAAAGGATGCAAGAAGTCGTGCAGAAGCTAGTATTGGCAGTGTATGAACTGATTACTAACCTATGTTATTAGATACAAACCATGCTTCTAGAACAGAAGAGGTTTCATCAATGAGTAATCATGGTAGAGACAATATTTCTTTAAGCAGACAGGTAACATCTTTAGCACAGTCATATGTCTAATGTGACTATCGCAGGTGGAGTTTGTGGTAACAAGTCCATGAAATTGCATCCTGAAAAAACCCTTTTCGATCAAGAAGAGAAGAAAGTGAGGATTTTATCTATGGAGAATGGAGGTTGTAGTATATACTATATAGACTAGGAGAATAATGGAACTTCTATAACTATGGGCAAGTTTATTGAGCCTGACAATGGTCAATATTCTGTAATTAACTAAGTTGCCAAGAAACTTGGGTACGGGGACGGGGACGCCACTTTTTGAAACATGGTACTCGGGTATGTTGGGGCTACTGTATATATATATCTTCCGAAAGGAAAATATCCATCACTCTAAATAAAGAGTGATCATTAACTGCCCATGACGAGCTATACATTCAAATTCAAGAGTTTACATTGTCTTACAAAATTCTGTCCAACTTGGATCAGAAAGCTTCAAAAAAGGCTTCTCTTAACTTCAATTCCTATAGCTCCTTGTAGTGAGCCAACTACATAGCCTTACTTCATTACATAACAAAATTACATCCTTTCACTTGAAAATAAAACTTCATCCTACAGGGTGATGAAGCTGAAATTCCACTCTAATTTCTCCAGGTGGAATTAGCAGAGCGTTTTTTGAAAGTAGATCAGCCTCAGCATTGAGTTCTTGGTAAACATGTTTGAAAGTGAGAGAGCTGAAGCTGTTGATTAGACTCTGAATTTGAGTTAAGAGAGACTGCAGATGAGGAGCTCTAATCTGTAACTTGTGGTTTGCCTAGTCGATATCCATTTTTGAATCACCGAAAACTTGGAGATTCGTAATCTGGTGCCTTAGTGCAGTAAGCAGGTACTGTATATATATATATATATATATATAAAACATGTCATAGTCACATTATACATGCATATTTCAGATTTCTTCATAAATTATGAATCATGATTCATGATTCTAAATTCAATGATTCATTGAACAATGAACATTCATGTTGAAAATTTGAAAAATCATAGACTCATGGTAGATATCAAGTGGAAGACTGGAAGTTACATAAAATTTGATAAATCACTGTACCAAGTAGTTGTAACAAATAGTCAAACTGTAATCTGAAGGTACACTTGAAATCTGATTTTAAATACCTATTTGTATTGTTGTTATAGGCGATAAAAACTTGCAAATGTAATACTGGGTTGATGTGAGTGTATTTCTTAGTATTAAATACATATGTGTATTTTTTATGTGCACATTTGGTAGTCAAATTCTGTTCCATGAGTGCTGAACGCAAAACCATAAAAACATTCCTTGTAAATCAATGCAAAATCAGTCTACCAGATTTGGACAATATTCAGTGGAATTTGAACAGTGTTGCAAAGTGCTTGACATGAGTCTTGAACCAGACTCCATACGCAGTTAGCAAAAATTTAGTTCAAATTTGGTTGGGGGTCATTATATTTTCCCTAGTGGAATTGCATTTTGCTGAGCCGGACGTACCCCCAGAGTACCCAAACACGGGGTATGCCGTACCATTTAGCCTATAAGTACCCCTTTTTTTACGACGACGTCTCCGGTACATGGAGCCAGTATGGGGTACGGCAGGAGACGTACCTTACGTGTACCCAAGTACCCAGTACAGGTATGCGTACCCTACCCCCGGGTACGGGTACCCATGCTACATAGGTAATTAATGAGGTTGGCATTGGTGTCATGCATAGTAAAAGCAACAATGTTCCAGGGAAACTTAGTCACTTGTACAGAAAGAATTGCATTGTTGGTAATGTGGAGACTGCAAAGATGGCTGCAGGGAAGCTTATGGGAGAGTACACAAATCTTATTCAAGCATGTGATACAGAGGTTGGTTCAGTTTCCTACCGTTTCTGTATTATATTTAATTTAAAAGGTCAAGCATTATAAGTGCAATTATTCAGGCCAGTTCATTGGTCCTTTGTTTTGTAGTTTTAATCCCTTTTTTCTCACATGAATCAGGATTGTGGTCTGCTTGTATAATTAGCTTTTGCTTCATGTATAAACTTCTTTGAAATTGTTTAATTCTTACAATTCTCTGGACTTTTTTTTGTAGTTTCATGTCTTCCATAAATTTTGATATTTATTACTGGACCAGGGTCCAGGACTATTGTCCATTTTATTTATCTAGGGAAGTAACTTCCCCATTGCATTTATAAAGGTAATTAAATAATGTCAATGAACTTGATGCAACTGGTTATTGGCATGGTTGGAAGTTGGGTAGATGTACCTCTCTTTTTTATCAATTGGTGCCAACTCCAAGTCTATAGATTTTCTATGAACTTTTAATTACATTTTTCTGAATTGGGACTAGTATTCCTTTTTTCTAGTTCAGCTCAAGGGAAAACAGTTTTTTGTGCTTGGCTATTAATGACTTGAACAAATTCAGAAAAATGTGCATGGCTATTAAACCTGTGATGATTTTCGTATACTTATGGATTCAATATTTCTACTCCATATGTAAATTATGCCCATTGGCTGGTGTGTTGTTTCGCTTCTATCCTTTATAGAGCCCATTGTCTTTCCGATATCATTTAAACTGATGGCCTTTCGTCATTATATGATTTATTAATAATGTGATAATTTCATAATTGTTCGATATCTAAGGTAACCCACTTCAATGTTAGTTAGTAACTTAGTGGTACTTTGTGTGGCCATTGGAATCGTTGACAGCTACTTATATTTTCAGTTAGTTAATGGATTTTATGTTAAGACAGAGTGCTATGATAGTTGTACTTTCTTTTGTTAGTTAACGAAGCTTTATTTCAAGGTAGTGATCCCACATGCAAAAGACAAAAAAAAATGAAGTACTCCATGGTTGAGATTGATACAACTACATGCAGAAGGTTGATGGCTGTGATAGGATTCATGACAAAGTTTGGTCACACGTCCCATAGAGACTCAATATGGAAGTCATGGATACCAACTGGTAGTTTTTGTAATCCCATATTCTTAATGTGTTTTATCATGATATTAATTATTTATTTATGTTGAAGCATTTTCCTGTAATGGTTTTTGATCTCTAGAAGTATAAGCAACCACATCTTTGTTGTTGAATGGTTTAAAACTTAAAATTTGAAAAGCAAGGAAGGATGTAATGCACATCTTATGTTATTAACTTATTTGTTAGGGAGTGCATTATTTAATCTTTCCAATCCATTTAAAGTAGGTATGGTTAAGCTGCACTATAATTGTAATAAATTAAAATTAGTTTGCTTCACCTCACTCTGACACATTTACAGTAGAAACTATTGATCCCCCAATGGAAATGTGTTTCTCACTGACCTGAAAAAGGAACGATCTGAACCAACTTGTCCTTGCTTCAGGCAATGCTTTAGGTCCTCATAAAATGTATCATTTGTGGAATGGCTTGAATTTCAGAAGAGAATTATATCAACAATAGTGCTTGCGCAAAATCTATACATTTCCAAAACTTGTTTCTCAAGGGTGTTAGAAGTAAATAGGTACACGTAAGGAGGAAGAAGATAACAAAATTGTCCAACCACTTGCTTGGCTGAAGGAAAATAATAGAAGATCCGTTGAGGAGCATATCCAAGTGAAATTTGTAAAACTTACTCATGCAATTAAAATATTTGATTTTTGAGCACCTCAATATAGAATTCAGACAAGAAAAGAATCGCTTCTCAACAAGTGAAATAATTTCGTTTGCATCTAAATCTTTGTTGTTTTTAAGATTTAGAGCCTGTAGTGGGCTTATTATTTGTTTGAAAAATGAATTTTGGTGCATTCATTTGAGTAATTCAAAAAGACGATTGTTTTTGTAAAAAAATAGTTCTTTTTTAAATTATGGAATCCCAACATAACTCAGTTTTGTGTTGGTTTGTTGCCCTTTTGGAATCTAAAAAATCCTTATTTCGAAGATGCATCCAGGTGCCTTAAAGCTTGGACCCATGTGTCCATGCGTTGTGCACAAACCCTACTACAGAGCTGCCTGTCTATGACAGAGATAGCAACCATTAGTTATTACTAATGACATATTGAGATTATACAAACAAGCATGTACTAGTCAGCCCCTCATTCATCATCGGAATTAACCACATCTAAATTTAACAATGGTCTTCTTGGATGGAGAGAAGTTTTATATTCACGTAGAAAAGGGCAATGTTTTGTGGGCATGTTAACAAAAGCACCAGAAAACATCCAATCTCATAGGATTTGTTAATCATGTCAAATTTGTTGCATATGCTGTTGGTTTGTTTGCTTTTGTTGGTGGAAAAACGTTTTCATTATATTCACACTGTAATTACAGTATATTTATAAAATTCCCTCAGCCTCGAGTTCTGGTCAGGGAATCTATAGGGGGTATCTATTCTATAGATAGTCATGGAGAAGATTTTCTCCCTTTCATTTTCTTTGGCTAATTTTTATTTTTGTATAAAAATCTTTCCTAAACATAACAAAAGGATTACTAACTTTTTATCATGTGCCTTTTGGCCTTGGTTGTATGTAAACAAAAAGTAAACCTTGATCAGTGGAATGTCATTCCTTGCTACATGCTGGGAGCTGATTGCTGGTAAGCTAGCCCAGGGTATTACTATTGATGGACTTCATCTATATCCTCATTGGAAATTAGTCGCTTTGGCCCATCTTCTTATAGATTATGGGAGGCAATCTCCATATTCTTATAGATTATGGGAGGCAATCTCTGAGGCGATATGTCCTGGGTAGATTCTTTTTAGTTCTCTGAGGCTACCTCTGGCTCTTTGCAGTATCTCTTATACTTATCATTTCTTCTTCTATGACTTGTTTGAGGGATTTCAGGACTGCCACCTAATATTTCATGTTTGTATTGATTAATTGCATTCTAAATCCTGTCAATATTTGCATGACTTCACAGTTGATATCTCCTACCAGAATGAATACAATCCTTCTGTCTGAAATTTCTACCATCCCTACTTCTTTAGTATCTATCCGAGTCTGATTCCAATGCTATCCTCTGGATTTCCTCATGTATCCATTGATTTATCATCTTCAAGCTCTCCCTTCATATATGATGGTTCACCTATCATTTGCAACTAGGGTTGATTGTTGGTAAGTTGGCTACTAGGTATTTCTATTGCTTCCCTTCTACTGGATCCTCTTTTGCAGTTGACTGTTTCACCCCCATATTCTTGTCAAGTATGGGAGACAGGCTCCATCCTCAATGTTGCAAATTCAGCTTCCATAAGAGAAATTACTACATGAAATTTTTTCTCCTCGTTAGATTTCCTGAGTAGATTTTCATAGTTCTATAAAGTGGTGCCCTCTCTCTCTTTGCAGGCTTTGTTGTTATTGATTTAATGACTTGTTCGAGGGCCTTCAGGACTGCATCATAATATTATTTTTTTGTATTGATTAAGTGTAGTCTAAAACCCACTGAGGTTTACTTGACATCAAGGTTAAGGTCTCCTGCCAGCATGAATATAGTTCTTCTAACTGTATTTCCCTTGATCCTTGCTTATTCAACATATGTCTTTGAGTTTGAGTCTAATGCCATCCTCTGGTTTCCCTCTTGTATCCCTTTGATATGGGGATTGATTCAACATATTTAAGATCGCTTCATATATGATAGTACCCTCGCTTCATTGAGACTGCTGAAGGTTTGCATCACACGGTAAAATGAAAATGAATGATGATATAAAATTTTGCTCTTCTTGCTCTCACGAGAAAGATCACAGGTTCTTCTTTATGGTTCTAAGTTCTTGTTAAGAATTTAAAAATTTGATAGCAGTATCAGACTGTAAGTAATAATGCAGAGATAGCTAGCAGTAGTTTCACATCCACAAAAATTTGAACACAATAATTTTCACGGGGAAACCTTTTAAGGACAAAAACCCCAAAGCAATTAATTAAAGTTTGATCTCCTTAATGAGATGACTGAGTATATACAATAATAGGCTAAAACAAGCCTTCACAACAAATAGGAATTTGTTTATCTGATCAAGAAGAACCCTGTACAATGCCAGCTGGCCTTAATCTGCCACTGAATAACTGTAGCTGATGCTAGATGCCTGGAGCAGCTTCAATCTTGCACAGTCGACCTGTACATGCCTGTAGATGTCACTGTTCACTGAAGTATACCCTGCTGAGGGTGCCATGATCTACTGCTGGGCTGTAGTGACTTGTGGAAGCCCTTTCTGGGGCTGCTGTAACCTGGGACAGACCTTGTACAAATTCGGGTGCACAGAAAAATGCCCTAGCAGGGCTCGGGTACACAGAAAAACTGCCCTAGCAGGGCTCAGGTGTACACAACAGAAAATTCAAGTAGAATTCAGATGGCAGCAGCAAAACCCTAGCTGAGATGGGGTATTTTAAACCAACATAAAAAATACCTACGAGCTGATCTCAGGAGCAGAGCAAAACACCTCAAAATCGATGGGTCAAATGAGAAGAATCTTCCTTCTTATTTATATATGTCGAATGGCAAAATAAATCATGTAATGGGGCCGACCAGTCTTTATATAATTTAATTTTATTTTTCCTTCCAATAATGAGCCGACCTATGGCTTTATATATATATATTTATATTTATTTTCATTCTTGGCTCTTTAGATGAGGCCGACCCATGAATCATGTGAACATATGTTTTATTATTTTCTTTTCTTCAATTGATGGCTACAAGGACCAAGCCCAGTTATGCTTGGGTTTTCAAGGATCTTTAACAAGTCATCCAAGTGTTCTTCAAGGTCTTCATGTCCACTCCAAGTACATCATCATAAGGAGATAAATCAATTGCTTTACTTCACCCTCCTGTTGCCACCAAGACCAAGTGCCAGGTATTTCAACAAGGGTTGATCAGTCCCTTGAGAAGGTCCCATAGCCCATAGATCAAGGGGAGGAGTACACCACTTGCCTAGACCCGGTCTAGGGCTTACAGTGAAATCCTGGTAATTGACCAGGTGCCTCCATTCTCCCAGAGAATGGCTCTCAGCCCTAGGTTGAGTTTCCAGTCCCAGACTGGATCAATATCCTGGTAACTGACCAGGTGCCTCCATTCTCCCAGAGAATGGCTCTCAGCCCCAGGCTGAGCTTCCAGTCCCAGACTGGATCAATATCTTGGTAACTGACCAGGTGCCTCCATTCTCCGAGAGAATGGCACTCGATGCTGCTCAGAAAAATCAACACTCCCTCTCAGCGAGAGGGTCATTCTCTGCAATACCAAGCTTGTCTTGAAAGTGCACAAGCTTTGTCAACGATAGAGGCTTGGTCAATATATCTGCAACCTGTTCATCTATACGGACATATTGGAGCTTCATGGCACCTCGTTGTACCATATCTTTGATGAAGTGATACTTCATCTCAATGTGCTTTGACCTATCGTGAAATACAGGGTTCTCTGAAAGCTTAATGCAACTTTGATTATCGCAATGGATAATAGTTGGTTCAAGCTTTCCAACAAACAGGTCAGAGAGAAGCTTTCTAAGCCAAACCGCTTCTCTGTAGGCATCATTGGTAGCAATATACTCAGCTTCAGCTATGCTTTGAGCTATGGAACCCTGTTTTCTGCTGGACCAAGAGATCATGGCTGATCCCAAATTGAAACAGTACCCTGATGTGCTTTTCCGGTCCACTGCACTGCTGGCCCAATCGGAGTCGGCATATCCAAGTAGCATTACTCCACTGTTGGAGGTATATTTGAGCCCATAAGTAATAGTACCTCGCAAATATCTGAGCACATGTTTGGCAGCTATCCAGTGTATGTGCTTCGGCTCGGACATGAACTGACTCAATGCATTCACTGCATAACAGATATCTGGTCTCGTATGCACTAGATACATCAAAGATCCAATAAGTTGACGATACTGAGTAGGATCCACTGCCTGTGAAGAAGTAGTTGAGTCACGTAACTTCTTCAGGTTTGATGTCATGGGTACACTCATGGGTTTGTAGTCATGCATCCCAAACCTCTGCAAGATATCAACTGTATACTTCCCTTGTGACAGGAAGATCTCGTCTGGCTTCTGCCAGACCTCCAAACCAAGAAAATAGTGCATGAGTCCCAAATCCTTCATCTCAAATTCTGAAGTAAGCTCCCTTTTGCACTGAGCTATCAGTTGCTCCTCTCCAGTAAGGAACAAGTCATCCACATATAGAACTAGGATCAAGACATGGTTGTGAACAACCTTAAAGTAAAGGTTGGAATCAACAGTGCTCTTGGAGAATCCCAAACTGTGAAGGTAACCATCAATCCTAGCATACTAGACCCTTGGGGCCTGTTTGAGTCCATACAAAACTTTCTTTAGCTTGCATACATGAGACTGCATTCCATGAGTCACAAAACCTTCAGGTTGCTCAATGTAGACCTCTTCTTCAACTTCTCCATTAAGAAAAGCTGTCTTTACATCCATTTTATGGAGTTTCCATCCAAAGACGCAAGGGAGATAATGGTCCTGATGGTGGTATATTTGGCAACAGGGGCAAATGTTTCATCATAGTCTATGCCTTCCTTCTCTGAGAAACCACGTGCCACAAATCTTGCCTTATATTTCTCAATGTTGCCATCAGCAGCATGCTTAATTTTGTAGAGCCATTTGGAAGTCACCACAGACTTCCCTTTTGGTCTTGGAACAATTTCCCACACATCATTTTTCATAATGGAATTATATTCTTCTATCATGGCATCAATCCATACCTGATGAGTTGCTGCTTCTTTGAATGTAGAAGGTTCTGCATCAATGAGCTTACTCATAAGCCCTGAGTACTTTTGGGGCTTCTTGCTTTCTCTGAATGTCCCAGAAGGAGCTTTGTGCTTTTCTGCTTCTTGCAATATCTCTCTAGCCCAAGTAGGTCTTCTCTTGGAAGGAGGAGCTTCAAGTAGTTCTTCAGCTAGTCTTGAGGAAGCATTTGGAATTTGAGGCTCATCTTCTTCCTCCCTCTGATTCTATGAATGAGGAGAGTCTGGAATGTTGGAAAGAGATTCTTCTATATCTCTTGGAAGCTCTTTAGAGTGGCAGAAAATAGCTTCCTCATGAAATATCACATCTCTGCTGATTTCAATGTATCTTTGACCAAGAACATAGATGCGATAAGCTTTTGAATTTTCATCGTACCCAACAAAAGTGCCTTTCTTTCCGGAAGGCTCCAGCTTTAATCTCTTTTCTTTTGGCACATGGATGTAGACTGGAGTGCCAAAGATCCTCATGTGGTCAACTGCAGGTTTCTTACCTGTAAAGACTTCTTCTGGAGTCTTTTCCCCCAGAATGGCATAAGGACTTCTGTTTTGAATGTAGATAGCAGTACTAGCAGCCTCATCCCACAGAGACAAAGGAAGGTCTAGATCACACAACATGGCTTTAGCAGCCTCACAGACTGTTATGTTCTTCCTTTCTGCAACCCCATTATGTTGGGGGTTATAAGGTATAGTTAACTCCCTCTTGATTCCTGCTTCTTGGCAAAAGTCATCAAAATCATTAGATTCAAACTCACCTCCATTATCTGACTTTAAGGCACGGATGTGTCTCCCTGTCTGATTTTCAATCAGTGCTTTGAACTCCTTGAACTTATCAAAAGTTTCATTTTTAGCCTTTAGAAGGTAAATCCAAGATTTACGACAATAATCATCAATGAACAGTACATAGTATAAGCAACCACTTAAAGAAGGTGAAGACATGGGTCCACAAATGTCAGAATGAATCAAGTCCAAAATCCCTTTTGATCTGCTGTTACTTTTGGAAAAGGACTTCTTGGTATTTTTACCAAGGGTACAACCTTTGCAAATACCACTATGTTCATTAGAAAATTCAAGCATACCTGTGGCTGTAACCATCTTTTGAAGACCAGGGAGAGCTGAATAATGAAGGTGTCCAAACCTTCTGTGCCATAATTCACAAGGGCTCATAGTACTGTGAACCAATGCTTGAGTAGAGTGCCCAGATGCCTTATAAAGGCCTCCCTCTCGAACCCCAATCACTTCAGCTGCACTCTGCCTTTCATTCTTTGACCATAGCAGAACCTTTTTGTCCATAAATATAACTCTGTAGCCTTTATCTTCTAAGGTAGCAACTGAAAGAAGATTTTTCTTCAAGCCTAGAACATATAGTATGTCTTCAATGTGCAGCAGGGTCCCTGAATCAAGTTGGAATGAAACTGAGCCAACTCCTTCAATTCTGTAAGTGGAGTCATCTCCAAGTTCTACTTGGGTGGCAAACTTCTTCTTTTTGTAGCTTGAAAGAGCTTCATGGGAACTTGTCATATGTTTTGAGGCTCCACTGTCCACCAACCAAGAATTTGTGCTGTTGGTGAAGGACCCAGCTAGGGCAGAAATTAAGTAGTATTCTCTTCTTGGTTCTTCCTCTTTGGAAGACTTGGCATTCTTCTTCTTCTTAGGTTGTTCTTCTTCAGCTGTAGATGGTTGAAATCTTCTCTTGAACCTTCTCTGTGGTTGCCTACAGTCCCTAGCAAAGTGTCCCATCTTGAAACAGTTAAAACATTTAATTTGAGACATATCAGGTTGCTTACCTTGTGGTTTCTTCTCTTTCTTCTCGAGAGGGAAGTGTTTCTTGAACTTCTTCTTAGTCTTGGCTGTGAGTGCAAGGTTCCCTTCCTTAGGACCCCTGGATCTGCTTTGAACTTTGCCTTCTTCTTCCAAACAGTCATGCCACAGTTTCTCAAAATCTAGCTGAGTTTCACGTCCACTCACAGAAGCCAAGAAGGTTTCCCAAGAACTTGGAAGACCATCAAAAACAATTTGTACAAGGTCATCATCATCCACTGTAACTCCAATAGCAGAAAGCTGATCCCTTACCTGAGCAATTTTTGTGAAGGAGGCCACTCCTTCATCTTTCTCCATCTTCAATGTACGAAGTCTGTTTTTCAAGACTCTCTTTTGACTGGGTGCTTTCTTCTCGTACATATTTGTCAAGGTGTCAAAACATTCCTTGGCTGTCTTCAGTGGTGCTATGGCATGCATTATATTTTCCTTGATTGATTCATAGATAATCCTCCTAGCCTTGGCTTTCTTCTTTTTGAAAGCTGTCCTTCCTATATTTGATGTGGGTTTCTCTACAATGTTAATGACCAATTCATCAAGGTCATTCTCTTCCAGGGTGGCCATAAGCCTTGCTTTCCATGAATTGAAGTTGGCTGAACCCTCAAGTCTACCCTCTGGCCTAAATGAGGCAGAAGAAGCCATCTCTGGTTTGTTATCTCAGTCTGAACTGTCCCAAGGTCTATGGAAGACACTGTCACCTGCTCAAATGTTGTGTCCTTCACAAGCAGAGCTCTGATACCATGTTAAGAATTTTAAAATTTGATAACAGTAACAGACTGTAAGTAAAAATGCAGAGATAGCTAGCAGTAGTTTCACATCCACAAAAATTTGAACACAATAATTTTCACGGGGAAACCTTTCAAGGACAAAAACCCCAAAGCAATTAATAAAATTTTGATCTCCTTAATGAGATGACTGAGTATATACAATAATAGGTTAAAACAAGCCTTCACAACAAATAGGAATTTGTTTCATTGATCAAGAAGAACCCTGTACAATGCCAACTGGCCTTTATCTGCCATTGAATAACTGTAGCTGATGCTAGATGCCTGGAGCAGCTTCAATCTTGCACAGTTGACCTGTACATGCCTGTAGATGTCACTGTTCCCTGAAGTATACCTTGCTGAGGGTGCCATGATCTACTGTTGGGCTGTAGTGACTTGTGGAAGCCCTTTCTGGGGTTGCTGTAACCTGGGACAAACCTTGTACAAATTCGGGTGCACAGAAAAATGCCCTAGCAAGGCTTGGGTACATAGAAAAACTGCCCTAGCAGGGCTCGGGTGTACACAACAGAAAATTCAAGTAGAATTCGGATGGCAGCAGCAAAACCCTAGCTGAGATAGGGTATTTTAAACCAACATAAAAAATACCTACGAGTTGATCTCAGGAGCAGAGCAAAACACCTCAAAATCGATGGGTCAAATGAGAAGAATCTTCCTTCTTATTTCTATAAGTCGAATGGAAAAATAAATCATGTAATGGGGCCGACCAGTCTTTATATAATTTAATTTAATTTTTCCTTCCAATAATGAGCCGACCTATGGCTTTATATATATATATATATATATATATTTTATTTTCTTTCTTGGCTCTTTAGATGAGGCCGACCCATGAATCATATGAACATATGTTTTATTATTTTCTTTTCTTCAATTGATGGGTACAAGGACCAAGCCTAGTTATGCTTGGGTTTTCAAGGATCTTTAACAAGTCATCCAGGTGTTCTTCAAGGTCTTCATGTCCACTCCAAGTACATCATCATAAGGAGATAAATCAATTGCTTTACTTCACCCTCCTGTTGCCACCAAGACCAAGTGCCAGGTATTTCAACAAGGGTTGATTAGTCCCTTGAGAAGGTCCCATAGCCCATAGATCAAGGGGAGGAGTACACCACTTGCCTAGACCCGGTCTAGGGCTTACAGTGAAATCTTGGTAACTGACTAGGTGCCTCCATTCTCTTAGAGAATGGCTCTCAGCTCCAGGCTGAGTTTCCAGTCCCAGACTGGATCAATATCCTAGTAACTGACCAGGTGCCTCCATTCTCCCAGAGAATGGCTTTCATCCCTAGGCTGAGCTTCTAGTCCCAGACTGGATCAATATCCTAGTAACTGACCAGGTGCCTCCATTCTCCCAGAGAATGGCACTCGATGCTGCTCAGAAAAATCAACAGTTCTAACCCTCAGGACCAAATGACACTTTGTTTTCTTTGTGAATTTTCAATATTCTCCTCAAGGAGACCAAATGAGCCAAGCATGCTTCGGAGGTGCCATCGTACTGCCAAATTTATTTGTAAAATGCTTGTAAATCTTTCCAATGGAATGAAAGTGTCTTTTACAATTCAAAGAAGAAAATAAACAATATCAAATCATAGCTTACAATATTTTGTAGGGTACTAGCTGGTATGACTAGTAGTGGGCTTATGACAAGTCTATTCCTGTCCACAACAAAATTCTTTACCTTCTTTTGCACAAAAGATTCCCTTGGCCCCTACAATGGATACACGTTGGTCCTCCTTGGATGCTGAATTTTGGTGGATCACTCACTTGAATAAGGTATGGGCATACAAAGTTATTGCAATCTCAAAGTTATTGCTTGGATAGTGATATATCACAGGCACAAACTAAGGCTAGATTTGTTAAGTGGTTTCACTTAAGTGCCCTACCTGTTCCAAAACTGAATCACTAAAGAATTTTATTTGGGAATGTTAGGTTATGGGCCAATGTTGGAAGCATGCACTATTCACTGGAGAACAACTTTGGTTGTAGACTCCAATTGGATCATTACTAGTCTATATATTGGTATGTGACATTGTATACAAATTGCGGCTATGTTTTCTCTTTGGAAAATGTGTTCTAAGTGTATCTTTGATGGTTTTCTTAGTTCTACCTCTGCTTTTCAAAAGTACCCAGATTAAAGTGAAAGGCAACTTGCTAAAAATGTATTAATATCCACATGTTTGGACTTTATTCCAGCACTAGTTGTAATGAGGTAACTTCTTCTCTAATTGTACATATTTATTTTCTGTATTAAAATTTAATAGTAGTATTTTTTGAAAAAAGCTATAAATCACAATGTGGTTACTAAGATACCTGACCTCTTTTGCTACAAGCTCTGGTTTGACTCAAGTTCTTGAGCATTCGTTGGTTTTGGCTCCTGCTTGGAGATCCATCCAGCAACCTATCTGGAGGTTTATTTACCTTTTTGCTTAGAAAGAGATTTCTCTTCTGGTTTCATTGGTTTTTTTTATTGATCCAACTGCACCCGAATTGAAAATTTATTGACCTTTACACTCTTTTACCTTTTCTCCATCAGTACCTTAATAATTGTTGGAAACAATCTCATTTGCTTCAATTTCAATCCTCTTTTCATTCAAGGAACATGACTAGGAAATGAAAATGGTTTGAGGTAAGGAGTTCCATGATGATCTGTAAGAGTTTTATAATTTGTCTTTGACTATGGATATCTTGCTTTACTTCATTCCCAGCTTCCTATGTCATTTCTCATGAGTGTTTATTTTGACAGGCATATTATTACAGAATTTCACTATGTTATTAATGTTATGAATTACTTGTCCAGTGAATTGGACTGTGAACATAAAGGTTTGATTGGCCTCCTTTTAATAATTTTGCATCAGTTGTTAGGGTGTTTTTCTCTCACTTGGTAGCTGTGGGACAATAGTCCTTCCTTTACGACTATCAAATATTTATGCTGCGACTGGAAACAAGGCATGTGTAAGCATGGATAGCATGGAGCAATGTGATTTTCAAACCCAATGCACGCTGCCTATGACCATCAGACTTGATATTGTGGAGTGACAGCTTCAGCATACAACACATGTTGACAAATTTCAGTAGCAGTGCCATTGTAATCTCGGAAGTGGTGTTTGGTTGATCACACTAGAAAGTGCCTTAATCTATGTAGATTCCTTTGATTGCCGAAACTTTGATTATGTATTGTTTTTCTTATCGGGACCACTTTCATTCTGGTGGGTTCCTGATATTCAGTGATTCACTAATAAATTACAATTGTTTTAGATTTTCTAAGCCATTTTGTTCTCCCATGGGTTTTTTATTGTCAGTGCTGTGTTGAATCATTTTTGTTTTCCAAATTATTTTTATACTTAGCTAGTTGGTTGGTTGACTTCAAGTTAATTTGTTGCAGGACAATATGAGTTGGATAGTTTTTGAAAAGAATTCAATAGGATCAACAAAGAGGTTACCATATTGAAAATTGTGAGTAAATTTGTGTTGCCTTGAGTTTTTTAAATGAAGAAATTCAGAGTTTGTAATGTGTTAATTAAGATTCAAGAACCATGTTCAGTGCAACCCCTTGGAAATTTAAGTACCTGTCACCCATTTGGGTTTCATTCATTGGCATGAAGGTCTCTGTTGTGTATGGTTTCAGATGGGAAGGATTTGGGTTAGTTGTGGAGATAGTTGGTTGTGACCCCATGATTTCTTATATTCCTGTGGAGTTGTGTGCACATGTCAGCATGTCCACATGTTACAATACAGAGCTTGACCATGTTGTTAGGTTATCCAAATGCAATGCAAGGATGAATTGTTGTCTTGAATCCTGTCTCCTTCATTGATACCACTCTCTATAAGATTTATAGAATACAATCTGCTACAATTCTCACATGCAAAAAAATGTAGCAAAAATAACTATGTGTACTAGTTTTGAAGTTTAAATCCCCAATGACATCCAACTATGTTCTCATTCTTAAGGATTTCCCTATGCATTGCCTAGTTCACAACAAGGTTTTTCCTATTATATTAAACTTGTTAATTTGTGGGCTTTTAAACTCAAACCAATTCCTGGAATAGCGAGCTCTTCTCTTTTACAATATATACTTTGTAAATAATTATGCTTATGAGTTAAAGTAATGTTAATAAAATATGTGCATATAGGAATTCAAGTATTAGCTAGAAGTGTAGATATTCTTAGCTCTAAACAATTGGATAATCAATAGCAAATCATTCTCAACAACTACTAGCAAGTGAGAAACTTACAGAACTAGGGAAGCTAATAACAAAGATTCTAGACACTAGCAACTCAATATAGAAGACTTATCTAGGCTACATTTAAGGTATGATAGACCTTGTGTGTATGGATAGACGTCAAGGTTAGAGTAACAAAGTTGGGTTGAACAGAGTTGTTAAGTGTTACTATAGTGGAATTGTATGCAAAATTAAAAAAAAATTCTGGGATAATAAGATTTAAAGTTTGGATATTTGAAACAAAATTGAAAAATTACTGATGAAGACATCACAAAAGATACAGTTGAAAATATGTACAATCTTATTTGTTCTCATCTATGAGTCAAAACTAGACTTTTGTTGTTATGCTTCTCTCATTTATTGTGTTTTTTTGGAGAATAGAGACTCTTGAAAATGGAAGGCCAGAAATACATTTATTTTCTAGAAATTCATTTTCTTGAATACAAGTTGATGTGACACAAAAATGATCATGTATAACTTACAGGAGAATTATTTGGTCTGAAAATGCCCATTGGAGATGGCTTATCTAAGTCCTTTAAACTTCAAAACTTTTAGCCTAATATTTGGACACATTTTTACTCTTATCTATTTTGTAAAATCTATAGCACCCTTGTGTGGTTGTTTCCCAAGAACTACTATGAAGATGTACTTGAAGATTTGTATTTGACTGGATTAGTAAATGATAGTTTTGTTTTCCTTTTTCTTTTGGGAATAATTGGTCAAATGACTTGTAATATATGTTGACTTCATTTATGGTGCACTTTTTTTTGGAAGGATATGGAGGATGCATCTAAAATGATAAAAAAACCAGAAGAGAATGGGAAAATGAATGCTAAGAAAGAAGCATAAGTCTGGGTGTTACGTGGTACCAGTACCAGCACATGTTCCAGATGTACCCCAGGGAGAGTGCAACACATTTTTGACTTGGAGGGTGCGAGATAGCCACTTTTTATAGGTGGGGTCATGGCAAATCCGTTGGCTCCCTCCTGGGGGTACTATGGCTTAATGGCACTGTTGACTGCCTCTTAAAAGGGCTTGAAGCCTTGAGGTTGGTGACCGAGGCCCCCATGGATGGGTCATTGGACCACATGGCTCCCCCCGTTACTTTTACACTGGTGGCATACTTTCTTCAGCACTATGGCCCATGCCATGGCCCCAGGTCTTCTCCTGCACCCTCCCGATCCTCTAGAGCTTCAACGCTTTCTCTCCCTAGCCACCACAAAGGATGATGTCATCCTTCCTTTTGGCTGCAGTATGCTTTCTCTGAGGGGGGGCATTGAGGGCTTTGCACTATTTCCGGGGTTAGTAGGGGTATGACGATCCCCCCTCTGCATCTTAGCGTCCAGTTCAGTCCAATGGTCATTTTTCAGTCATTTTAGACATGCAGGGGTGAATGTTGGGGAAAAAAGCCCCAATTCACCCACTCAGTTGATTATTTTATATTATTTTTGTTTTAATTTTAAGTTGACATTTATAATTTCAAAATGACATTTTAAAAAGGCATGTCGGCTTGGATTTATTTATTTTTGTAAAGTGAGTGTGAGAAAGGTATAAATAACCTTCTTCTCACCTCATTTTAACATTGGGATAAAACTTTTTTTTTTCTTCTTCTGATTTTTAACCCTTCTTGGGCTCTTTAAGGGGATGCACACTTCTTGAGGATACATGCACATGCTAGTTGAAGGTTGATTTTGGAAGTCTTTTGGTTCTTGCACTTTGCTTGGGTAATGCTAAGAGTTGTTGGCTAAACACATGCACAAGGAGGTATCTAAGTCTCTTCTCTTGATGTCTTTTTGTTAAATGTTGGATAAATGCTTGTCTAAGGTCTAATGGTGGTTGTCTAATGCTGCATTTTTCCCTAGCTAAGCCAAATTTCAGTGTTTAATTGCCCTAGCATAGAAAAGTTTGAGCTTTAGGACTCCAAAGTTGGCCCTAGCTAGGTCTTTTCTAACCAATCGCTTGAGGTTGTTGGATGAGGCTTGGCTTGCGAAACTTGGCAAGTGCCATCTCAAGAAGAGGTTTATCCTCTTGAAATCCCTAGGGTTAGGTTGGAGCATCTTTCAAACCCTAGGTTGGTCTACTTCATCTATCCTTCTAACCTTAAATTTCTGAGTTTGTAATTTTTTGTAAATATTATCTTAGTTAGATTTTTGAGTTTTTTAGTTAAATTTTATGTAACTTTTTGTAACTTTTAAGTCTGATTTTTTCGAGTTTCCTAAACCCTAACTGCAGACCTATCCTAACCTACGATCTCTTCCTATCCTACTTTCCTACCTTCGCTCATCCTCCTAAGCAACTTGGCCTCCATCCTCTAGCTGGCCTACACCCTCAACCCTCCTTGTCTTCCCCTCGGACCTACCTTTCTCTGCTCCCTCCTTTGTTGTTTTGGGCCTGCTGCCCTAGCCATAGTCCCTTCTTTCCTTTGGATCTGCCCTTTCTCTTTCTTCGGACCTGTTGTCCCTTTCCTTATCTCATCTCCCATCCATTCCCTTTCCTTTCGCTGCTCTCCTCCCCCATTCGAGCCTCTTCTTTGTTGCCCTAACACATGTCTGCAATTTTTGCAGACCCTGTGTGTTTCCTTCGCTACCCTTATCTGCAAAACACCAAATAGAAAAACAATTAGCACATCTTTTAGTTAGTTGTAGTCAATTTTTAGAGTTAGTTTACTTACCATTTTGTTCACTCTTTGTGCCTCTTCTAAAGGTTATTTACTGTGCAAACTTGACTCAGATTTTTACATTCAGAATTGAATTAGTTCGGTATTGGTGGATGATACTTATTGAATGACAGTGATTTCATGTTTCATTGGTAAAAAGAGTGTTATCTTTTGAAGTGTTATCATTGATTGTTTTAATACATGCCTATGACCTATCTTATCAACATGTACTTACATTGAATCTACATTTCATTGAATGGTCTTTTAAATGAATGATACCTATTGAACAATATTGATGATACATTTTTATATTAGTAAGTGATCCTTGCAATTTATTTGGTGGATGGTTGTTATCTCTTGGTTTATTATTGATTGTGATAATACATTTCTATGACCTATCTTGTGTACATGTTCTTACATTAAGTTTACATTTCATTGAATGATCTAAGTGCTACATGTGTTTGAAATATTATTGTTTGATGTTACGTTCATTGGCACTTTTGAATACATTAGACTCCATTTAGACATTGGTCTAACCATAAAATTGCATAGAGAATATAGTTCTGTGGTTGTCCTAGTGTTCTACAGGTTGTTACAAGGGTACTTCTCCTTGGAGGTTATTGGCTTCCGAAGAAGTTAGGATCGTGATCGATGTGACATTGGATCAATTTCCTTATTTTTTGCTTATCGGGAACTAGTGCTGATAGTTTTTTCGGTAACATTGTGCATAAAAAGTTGTGCACAACAATAACCTAAACTGACCTAATTTCTCTGTGTTGTGCTCTAAAGACATAAGGCGACTGCTAATATTGCATATCCCTGAAGCTCACAAAGCTCTATTACTATTTGAGATTGACAGAATTCAACAAGTAATGCCTCAAAGTTTTTTTTCATTCATCCAAATGAAGAATTATTTTTCTGGAAATGGAAATGACCATGAATTATACTTGTATGAATTGTAAATTGTCACTGGAATTTTTTACTTTTGATAATTCTTTTTCCACGGATGGATCAGAAACATAAATGCAATGCTCTGATTTACCCAATATTATATTTAAACCTAACATAAGCTACCAGTGGGCATGATTAAGATGGTTACAAGCTTTCCACCTATTGCTATGGCAATTTAAATTAGTATTATTTTTAATAATATTTAGAGAGATCTTTGAGCATAGCATAAATTTTTTCATTTTGAAATTGCATCTGGAAATTCATTGTCAAAAGTATCATGAAGTGGAATATTTAGTTACTACTATATTTTTTGTTGTTTCTATCTTACTGTAATGCACAAAGACTGGTAAAAGTTTACTCCTAGGACCTTGCCATTTACCTTCATTCCATCTCCATTTTTCTTCAAAGATTAGTTTGTATAATCTTATTTTTCATGTTGCACCTTTGCTACTTGTGTTACTGGGAAGGAAGTGATGGTGCAAGTTCTTACAATGGAGACCTTTATCCAGAACCCTTGTAAAGGGTTCCCTTTTGCTATAATTTGCAACATCTTTTGGGTGGAAATACTTCTTATAGAATTCCCTTGGCTAAGTTGTTTCTCTATGAGGGGCATATCTATGCCATCAAAGTCACCCAAGGCTTGCACCTAGTGTCAACTCAACCAACTCGGGGCAGGGGTGGTTGAAAAGGGGTTCTCCACATCAATGCAAGCCTGATCACCTCATTGCTTGCTGCTAGACCATCCTCTTGTAAACTATTGTTGTCTAAGTTCCTCTACATATTCTTTGATTTGCTTTCAGGATTGAATTTTTCTTCTTGTTCTCCTCTAATTTCACTTTCTATATATGCTTAAGCTGAGATCTTTCTATCATTTTCATCGTGTCTTGCCAATTTTCTTATAAATTTTAAATTATTGATTGTAATCCAATTTGGAGGATGATTCTATGGTACTATTTAAGAACTGCCTCCCAGTATCCTTTGAAGTGGTTCAAGTTATTGGCATTATCACCGGTAACAAATATAACCAACGTTATTTAACCTAGTTATGAAGATTCACAAGTCATAAGAATTTTGGGCTGAGGTTATTTTTGCACTAGTTTCATTAGTTCATTGAGTCTGGAAATTCATTGATTCAACTGTTGATAAAGATTGGTACCCTTACATTCAATGGGCATCTCAATGGTAAAGGTCCCCTTGTTTAGGTACTCCTTGGATGCTCTTGGACATCTCCTATTGAAAAAAAAAGAGTTGAGGGAGGACATTTAGAAACAACCATACTAGCATACAGGTCACTTGGATTTATCCACCTTGTGACCTCATACCCAACATGGCCTTCTATGCAAATGATTTCATGGAGATGAGAGACAATGAAATGAACAACAATTCATTTACTCACAAATAACCAATAGAAGAAGTACAAACAACATAAATCCATTTAGGATAGTAATATAAATAATGAGTATGAAATTGTCTGACATATTTAGACGTAGAGGCTTTATATCATGGATCCCACCCCATTAATTTCAATGATGGTGATTGGTTTGGGTCAAAGAGATTCCTCATGCAGGATTATGTTTGCATTTGCACAGGGAGGAAGACAAAATTGAAACCTAAATGGAGTAACAGATGAAATCTTGAATCGATTACTTATTATTAAAAATAAAACTTTAAGTAGTGTTCTTCTTACTTTAACTTTTGCTGACCTAGATGGATGTATGTGTGACTGCCTCATCATGAGATCTCATAAGAAAAATGTACATGTAACTTAATTGCAACATAACGCTAAAGGATCATTCACTAAAATTTCTTTAAAATAACAGTAAATTTATTTCAGTGATCCTCATTATTTTATACAACTGAAATTTGTCTCAAATCAAATGGTGATGAATATTAGATATTGAAAAATGTAAATTGAGGGAGTCTTACTGAGTATTGACAACCTGGATTATGAACCCTAAACCCGCTTCTTGTTTTTTGTGCTTACTTATCCTTGCATTTTGAGTTACAGAAAATCATTGCGTTTCACCAGCTAACTTCCCCCTTCAGCTGTAGTCACCTCCTCCTTCAGATTTGACTTCACCTCACGAATTTGTTATGGTTTCTATTGTTGTTTGCTTTCTTTTCTAGTTTTTTTCTTTTCTTTTAATTTTTATTTGCTCTTATACATGGCAATGTGTTGCTATCCATCTCAACAAATAATAACATGTGTCAAAGACCATAGCCATTGTGGAAATTAATGGTAATGTTTATTTTTTTGCATGTCACCATTGAAAAATTCAATGGTGACATTTAATTTTGTGCACATCACCAGTGCAGAAATTAATGGTGATATTTAATTTTCTAACCGTCGCCATTAATGAAACTTCAGTCACTATCCTTGAAGGCTTGTAACAATTTTTTTTAATTGAATAGAAATGGTGACGGTCCATTATAAACTGTACCTAATAAATTTTAGAGTTACTAAAAATAATGATGATCCTCTAAGTACAGTCACCATATATGCAACAATAGTGAGGATCATTAAAGGCTCATCGCCATGAGTCATTATTATTCATGGTAAATAACGACGGTCATTGATTGTCGCCATATATGCATCAATAGTGAGGGTCATTAAATGTTTGTCACCAACAAATCACTATTGTTCATAGGAAATGGCGACAACAATTGATTGTCATCATATATATATCAATAGTGAGGGTCGTTAAATACATGTCACTATTGTTCATAGGAATTGGCAACGGTCACCGACCATCACTAATAATGATTATTGGTGATGGACCTAGACTATCTCCATATCTCCTTTACTTTTGGCTATGCTGCCTTTGGCAACGTTCAGTTTTTGGTGATGTTGACCGTCATCATATGTGCATCAATAATGAGGGTCATTAAAGACACATCACTATTATTCATAGGAATTAGCCACGGTCACTGACCATCACTAATAATGATTATTGGTGATAGAATTAGCTCGTCTCCATATCTCCTTTGCTTTTGGCTACGTTGCCTTTTGTGAAGTTCAATTTTTGGTGACGAAGGCCCTCTTGGCCGTCGCCAATGAGGTTATGGTGACGTTTTTTGCCCCTCACTAAAGGCCTTTTTTCTTGTAGTGACGTAAATATTCTAATAGTTTGGCAAGTAAACATAAGCATGGAAAACATGACAAATTATTCTGGAAATGAAATGCATGTGGGTCACTTGGGCCAAAAGAATAAGGTTCTTCTATTTCAAGGTGTGCCCCTTCCATTTTGGAATCCCAAAGCAAGAGAAGCAATGATACAACCAAGATGAGAGATAGAAAAGGTAGGAGCAACACTGGGATCAATGACCCGATTATACCACTCGAGAGAATCATGTTGATATGAAAGAACCAAACCTTGAAGACGGGAAAGATTAATAGAAAAAATTGAGTATCATTTTGAAGCTGGAAAAAGAAGGTTTTTCACCTATGGAAGTTGGTAGCATTGGTCTTTAATATATCTATGGAAAAGGCATGCTTCTAGTTTTCCAAACCATAATGTTCATAAATACCATGTAGATTGTAACTTTATGACAGCTTGGATAGTTAAGATGTAGGGAAATGGCTGAGGTAAGTAATGCAATTTCTTCTTCATAGGTCATTTTTTTAAAATATGCAATAAATATCCCTAACGTGTTGAATATGCTTACCCACCATCAACATATTGCCTAGTGTACCTCGCTTAGCTTTCCTTCGTTCTTACCTTCCACATCTATATTCATATGTTAACAATCCATACCCATAACCAAAGAAAACAACTCTAGTAACAAACATGGGCATCATAAGCATAGATACCAACAGAAGTAGTTCTAGTGGACCAACAAATCCAAACAAAAACCCATATCCATATCCAGTAGCATCCCTTATAGTTGACTATGTTGCTCGAGTAGATTATGCTATTGATTATGTTGAGCCAATCATGCATCCCTAATTAAAGAGATAGGTGAAGCATCTCATTTTGAGTTGTCGTGATCCATTTAGAGCTTATAGAGAGTCATGATCTTTCGTTGATCCAATAGAGACATAAGGTGGCACTAAAGCAAAAGCATTAGTTTTAGCACCATAACTAAGGGTCAAGGTGGCATCATAGACAAAGGCATCAAAGCAAGAATCCAAGGTAGCTTCAGTTGGACACTAAGTGAAATAAATTTATCGTAAGGCATTCTACTAAAGGATGTGTAGACCTCCTACAATTGGGCATGGATGCTTACTAGCCAAACTACTAGCATGAGGTATGGATGCTTACCATCCCATCAACTAGTTAGCTCAATATTAGGAACTTGAACGCTCTCCATAGGATGGACTCCCTTCTTCGCCTAATACTTGATAGGAAAGATGTCTTCACATCTAATTGTTCCTTTTAGTCAATAAGAGTGAATCATATATAATATCTTCTTCTATTTCCTAGTCTAAATCCCTCAATCAATTTCTAATCAACCATCCAAGTCATAACTGCTATCTCTCAATCGTTATGCTTTGGGTTCCCTTTGTAATGAAAGCGCATAACCCTAAGAAATTAAATATTGACTTGGGAGTGCAGTTGCATTTAAAGATATTATATTAAATGATATAATGACCCATGCATAGATAAATGGATTAAGTCCCACATCACATCCTTCAAATTTCAAGGGGTGTCAAGTGCAAGGGATCATATATAATTCCAGGGGAAATTAAGAATTGATTTATGAATGGGAATTAGGCATGCAACCACAAACAATCAAGAAGAGGTATATGCTCTCCTTCAAGAAATTAAGGCAGTAAATCCTTCCATCGTGAAATCTATAATCGTCATTAGAGACTCTTTTATCATGATTCATTTAAGGAATAATAAGAAAGTTTTGAATGATTATGAGTTAGCTGTACTTATCATAAGAATAAAAAAGAGAGATCATTTGATTTGACGAAATTCAATTCTTCCATGTTCTAAGAGATCTCGATCATGAAGCCAATAAGAATGCTAATTGTGCCACAGGGTTTAGTGAAGGCACATTACTGAAAATGTGGTGGCAGAGCTTCATGCCATTCCACAGGTTTAATTACACTCATTTGTCTTCTACGAGAACTAGACTCAAGATGTGGGCACTTCATTCAGAAGGAAAGGTCTTAAAGGGAAGTGGGATGAGGCTTGCATCACCCTCGCTTTTCCCTCACCATCGATGATTTGAAATAATGGAGGACTATTTTTGTATCAAAGGTGGGATTTTGGTTTTTGTTTCAAATTATAGTGAGCAGGTCGATCAGTGGGGAAGAGGAAGACTTGGGCCTCAGACTTCATGGATACAATGAACTAACAAGGTAAGCGATACATAAATCCTTTGTTTTGATTTTGTATCTCTAAATTCAAATTGGAATAGGGTCTAGGAAGTTGAATTCTAGTTGGTGGCTATAGGGATAGGAATTTTTTAGCTATGGGATTGTGTAATTCTCAGGATTGTAGATCCTTTATTGTGGAAAGTTTGGGTGCTTCTATGTCACCTCTTGACTGTAGGAGTTGGGGATCCCAATAATGGTTTGGTAAGGCATTTGGATTGTGAATGTTGGTTAGAGAACATCAAGTAGGAAGTTTTGAGCCTTGTTCTCATGGTAATCAAGGGATTATGGCTATTGTATTGTGGTAAAGTGAGGTTCTTTTGTTTTCTATTGTGTCAAATTGGGGTATTTTTATCACTTTTTTCTTACTATGAGGGTTGTGGAATGTTATTTGGGATTCACCTCATGAATGTAGGAATTTGGGATTCTAACTCTCATAGTAGTTGTTTGGTAAATATTTGGCAAGAGGAAAAAAAGTTGGGTGTTTGTTTACATTTGGATTACTATATCTTTTGGTTTTCAGCATGGATTGTCATGTCCACCATCTGAAGTTCCAAATAGAAATTCTATAAATTCATAGGTTTCTACATTGGCACAAAGACTTCATAAATAGGAGTTCAAAACCTCCATCTTTTCTATCACAACAAAAGTACATGAAAATGAACATCACTGCTTCTCTCATAATGCAATAATAATGGATACTCTAGTGAAATAGAAGAAACAAATACATATATGCTAAAAGAAAAATTATCCATGCTTAGAAATATAGTTTACAATCTCAACAAAGGATCCCAATTTGCAGTTTCCAACCTAAACATGTCTATGAGATCGATCCTAAGGGAATTTAAGGAATGGGATATTGTCGACCAAATGTTGGAGGAAAAGGACTCGGAGAACAAGGCATCTCAACCCACTAATCTTGCCCAAGATGAAGCTATCAGTGAACATGTGTTCTTCTAGTTTGCAGTATGATATGATATGAAAAACTATTTCATATTTAGGTGTTTCCTTATAGAGTTTATACTAGTAGTCACTTTTTGAAATGGTATGTAACTTATGGAAATAATATTTACGTCTCAAACTATAATAGTTGGATATAGGAAAGTTCCATTTTTTACCAAAGAGAAAACTTCATTTTTGTATTATCACTCTAATAAATTTAGCTACAACCCTCTTTTAATACAAATACATAACCATTTCTATAAAAAAAATATATTTTGATTTTAGAAATTACTTGAGGAAAACAAGTTTTAATTGTGATCTAATCCATACGAATAATAAAGATCAAATTTTCAAACTTCCTTCTATTTGGGAAGGTATTATCACCTATGCCAATGACACAACTAAAGTTGTTAATATAAATTTTGCATACAACCTAAGGAGTGATTTATTTATCTTTTAGGTAAATACTTCTTTGAATACCATTCAAATACAACTATGTGATCATGATTATAATATCTATCACACCCATTCATATTGTAATTTACCCATTTATGTAACTTTGATTCCTATTAGAACCACTCAAATATTGAGTCAATCATTATGTTGAGATGAAATTCAAGAATAAATGGATGTCGCATAAAATACGAGTGGAAGAAGCATCAAACAATTGGCAATTTATGAAAAGTGATGAAATCTTTGCAATGTTGTCACTACTATTATTTCACCCATTTAGAATTTTGTTTGTCTAAGCCTACCATCTATAGACTATTGTTCCGCATTTTCTTAATTGTTGTCAAAACTTGAAGCGACAACTTGTTGGAATACACACCAATACTGAGAGGGGGTGAATCAGTATTGGACAAATTTTAATTACTTTTCTCTTTACCACTTTAACTAGTCATCACATAAACAATCATAAGCAATGCAGAGAATTAACCATATCAACAAAGATCAACACAAAGGCACAATACACAAATTATGTGGAGAACCAATAAGGGAGAAAACCATGGAAAGTTTTTCTTATATTAAACAAGAATTACATTCTTTATAGCCTTCAACCTATGAGGACACCAATCCCTACAGTAAGCACCTACTTACAACTTTTCAAGCACCTGCTTAGCTAGTGAGGACACCAATCCTCTCTGCAAGAACCAACTTGCTTTGCTCAATATGACAGGCACCAACCTGTTTGATATGGTGATGACACCAATCCTCTTGTGTAAGAACCTACTTACAGTTTACAGGCATCAACCCGCTAGGAACCAACCTGTTAAGAAGATAAGGAAACCAATCCTCTACCTTGCTCCATGCTGCCACCCTGACGATAAATATGCTTCTCAATTTGCAGTCTCTGTAAGTCTTCACATGTGCAATCTATAACTTGTTCATTTCACAATAGATCAAATCATATCCCACACCAATACATAAATGTTTCTCTATTGTTTCGTTGTTTTATACAATTAGCTCACTTACAAATTTAGTACTCAGTACTCTCACACATTTGCAACTTTATTTCCAATTCTTTACATATCGTCTGTACATCTGCAATTCATACTCTGACAATCAACTCAATCTATGAGATTTCTATTCTCTTGACATAGTCGTTAGTTCTTTCTTTATAAACAACAACTCTTTTATTCTTGTAGTGGCAACATTTATACATGATCTTTGTTCATTTATTCATGTACATCCAGTCTTCATTCCTTTCCTTTTCCACATAGTCCTCTAAGTTTCTTTTCATTATCTTGACATTGAATGCTCCTCTATCACCGTTATACCTTTTACAAAAATCTGCGCCTGCTAAAATATTCAAAATCTGCAAATCAAAATATGCAGTTCTTCATGAGTTTTATTGTTGTTCAAGGAATAGTTGTCTCAATCCTTAGTTTGTCTACAACTAAGAACCCTAATTGAACCCTTTGCAGATAGAATCAATTTGTGCATGCTATGATACTCTGTTTTGTGCTTTCATTAAATCTCTTACAACCATGAATAAAACATCCCCACTAATAGATAGATGAGACGAGATACACTAAGAAGTGATGCAATATTTTATTATTCAATGAAGGAAATAAATTGGCTTCTTGTTATCTATTTACGGTATCATGCACCAAAATCTTATTGTTGAATATTGTTGCATCGATCAAATCATTCCAAGATCATTATTTCTATTGCCATAACTTCAGTTATATAAAATGCTCTGACTTTATTTGCAACACCACATCCTCTTGAAGACACTACACTCAACTTTAATCCATCAACCCAGAGTTCAAAATCCAATCAAAAGGAGATACTAGGCCGCAATCTTTGCAATCTCCACATGAGGGAATAAAATGAATGTACACTGTGATTTCCCACATCCTACAATATCAACATTGAAAGTGTATCTAGGATTTCAAAATCTAATCAAGAGATATATCCTGTGATTTCAGAACCTGCGATCTCTATGATTTCAGTGAGGAGATGTACCTACAATCAACACTCATGTACTAACCAGTCCCTAAAACCTTTACTTGCATCTAACATGCCCAAAAAATACAGTGAACCCATAAATATGATTTCATAGATTCTTACTTATTCATGTCATAGTCACACGCATTAACTTTTCTTCCAATCAATTCCTTATAAATACAATTCATGTCGATTCTATGTGGACCCAAAAAGCAAGGCAGAGTATAAGACGAAATTGTGTGGACCCAAATGTAGAGTAAGAAACAAGGTCTCAAATTGCATTGGATTGATCATTATATGTTGTGGACCCATGGCGGAAACAAGAATAATGTTAAAGTAGAGATCCAACTTACCCAACACACATCCTCTACTCAACAAAGACCAATTCATTTTCTATCTTGTTACATTTTCTCTTTTTTCTTTTAACGCAAAAGAAACCCAGCGCCATCTTTTCAAATTTTTTTTGCAAGAGATGTGGACCTATCAGGGAAGCTAAGAGAATATTTGACCAAGGTCTTTCTCAGCCAACTACATCTTATCTGCCTTAGAAATGATTAATAAAACATCATTTACAAGTTTTACATGAATAACGAAAACTTGTAAATTTAGTTGCTTTGGATGTTTGCAAGGATGCAACTGACAATTTGGAAACTGTAACATAATCCTTACACATCATAATTTATTATCTTTCTCCTGGATTGAGAGAATCCCTGAGTGAGATTTACCTAGAGGCTTGATAAATCATGGTGGTAAAAAACAAGGCTAGTATTCTACTGCCTTCATGGCTTCTTCTACCAAATCATCTTCCATATGCCACACCAGCAGCCACTTTGACATCAATGGAAACACGTTCTCAACAATCGCCCTCTTTTTAATTGATGGAAACCCAATAAAACCAAAAACTTATTTACCAGAATGCTCCCTTGTCGAAAATACTTGTGTACTCTGCTGTTGAGTTTCTCCACCTATCACTGTACTACTGAAACCTCATGGTTTTTCTATTACTCTCCCCCTTTGACACCAATGACAAAATGGACACTCTTCCTGACTGTGTACACATTTTCTTGCTTTCTGAATTTGCTCTCCCTATATTTTTGCTTCATCTTCTTCTACATAGTTCCTTTTGTTTTGCTGCTCCCCCTTAGACTGTGCTTCCTCACTTTCAACCTTTATGGGTTTGCTGAGATGCTCCCCCTGTGAATGTAATATTGTCTTGATTTCTGTTTAGTTGTCACTGTTGAACCCTCATTTTTTTATTGTCACTCTCACCCTTTGATGACAATGACAAAGGGACACTCCCCCTATCGGTGTTCACTTTCTATCCGCATTGTTGCCTTTACTGTTACACTCCCCTTCTGATATTTTGACAACAAAGGGAGCACTTCTTGAGATTGGGCATTCAATTCTTCCTTTTCTTCTTTACTTAAATAGTTGTTTCATTATGTCTTGACTTTGCTGCCACTAACTCTATCTATTGGATCAAACTTTGTTTGAAGCTTTGCACAATGTCTTCCAGAATGCTACTTTCAATATTCCACAAATATTGGCCTTCTTTCCTCTGTCTTTATTACCTCCACATATTCATTGTCTTCATTTGAGATATTTCTTTCACTTTATTTATGGATTAACATGTTGTAAGAATATATGATTCTCGAGCTTTTGTTTCTATTTCAGTACTCACTCTTGCATATGTTCCTTGCAATTGTCTTATAACTTCATTGGATTGTCTTTGCCAATAGTCCTTAAGTTTCTGGGCTTCAGTTATGGAGACTCAAATTGGGATAACCGACTTCTGATTTTTTCTCAACATCTTCTTCTTTGTTTCCAAATCATAGAAAAATAATTGAGATTCTTTAATTCTTGCATACTTTTGTGCTTCCAATGTCTATTTTTAAATAATGTGTTCTCTTGATTGTGATCATTGGAGAGATTTGTGTTGACTGCCAGTTTTGATGTCCAATTGATGACCATGATTAAACCCATCTTTCTTCATTTAACCATTTGCATTATGCACAAAAAAAAAGCAGTGACCATAGAATATGATCTTCTTATTTGCATTCCTTTTTAGCCCGAAACAATAGGGAAACCTTTTCTTCAGAATTACCAAGGTTGTCAGCATAACCATAGATATAAGCCTTCATTTTTCTGTCATTCACTCATCATTATAATTCTTCATATTAATAGTCACCATTACTGGTAACTTCTATGATAATCATTCTTTTTGGATCATGAACATAGTACTTCAAACTATTCATTGTGACCTCCAACTCTCCCAAATATATAGTAGGTGTTAAACAGATTTGATCTAGGTATTTGACAGAAGAACTGGTCCACTTCAATGCAAACACTTTGCAGATGTCTACCTTAGTCCTATCATTATTAAATCAAAATGTTCTACTAAAGAAGGAACACTAAGGAACAAGAACTATCTTCTCTTGGCATCAGATGCAAAATATGAAGCATTCAAACGTGATATCTATCATGCCGTACTATCTCACACAACTCTTTCCAATATGTTCAATACCATAACATGTCAATCTCTTCTTTTCATAGATTTGTTCTAGAATTACTGCAATTTCATTTTTACCTTTTCACATCAAACTGATCATGAGGATTGCATGTCTCCTGATTCAAAACCTATGACTTTCCATTCTGCTGTCACATTTGAAATATCTCCTCAAACAACTCCACAAAAAATGCATACTACACGATTCACCATTTTGTTGTCTATGATCTATCATAACATCAACAAAGAGGGGAAAGGCTGAATTTAGAGATCTAGTTAGGGTAACTTCCGGTCTTCAATTTCATTCTTGCACAATCTTGTCATGATTTCTACCGCTAGGTCATTGGTAACAACTCTCCTAAAAGTATATTTGCTGGCATGATTCACTGTAATGAATATCTTCTTGTTTTAGATTCATGAGATTATCTTCTAAAGTTGTTTCCAAGTTGTCACCTTACTTTGAATCACCTGTATATACATCCAATTTGGATCTCTTTTCACGGAATTCTATTGTCCCATCTTTATATTCATGATGTGAACCTCCATTATCATTTTCAGATTAGAAAATCTTCACTATCATCAGAAGCATTCTCACTATTTTTGTAGTAGCAATTTTCTAGCTTTTCCAATTCATCATTCATATAAACATACTCAACATTATTTACCGCATCTTCCATCATACCTTCTACACCTAACTTCACCTAGTTTTTGAGGTCTCCCTCCTTCTACAGATTTGATAATCAATTGTTAGGACAGAGAGGATTATTTTTCACATCCTTAACATACAAAACATTTTCTATTTAGTCATCAATTGTAAGAGAAGGCTTCCTTTCAAACATTACACTTTCTTCATTGTCTTTCTTCAAGAGGAGATACTTGGTTTGGTTCCCTGTCTTGTGACTTAAACATCCACTATTAGCATATGTTGTTGGTTCACATTCTTCCTTCTTTTGATTTTATGATTTCTTCCTCCATACTTTTGTGATTTTGTCTTTATGTTTGACTTGCGTATTCACTTTCTCACTATTTCTGAAATTGTTTCTATGGAACTTTGCTATGTGACCATGGTTGTGGCATTTGTAACATTCAACATTGTAATGTACGAGAGAAAGAGGGTTGTAGTCTCTATTAGTTGGAACATGAAAACTTCTACTCTTGTGAAATATTTTACTTCCATTTCCAATGTGATCATTTCTTCCATAATTTCTACAATTGATTGTGTTATGCCCGAAGTTGTTGCAAGAAAAACAGTAACCAGAAAAAAAATTCAATACCCTATAGTAAATTGTCTCCTTGGAGGCGCAACGCTTCTAAGCTTATTCTTGTCGGACCTTGGTTAATTCTACTTTCTTTCCATGCTGTTGTCTTTATTGCAATTGGGTATTTTAAGAAAAATTGTATTGATTTCATCCTTCTCCTCGATTGACTTGGAGCTTTCATCCTATTCAAGAGTGTTCTGTTTGTTTTCATAATCTATACCTATCTTGATCAATGGTGACCTTTAATAGCTGAGAATTTCATCTAAAATAGTAGTACTATTTTCAAACGTCAGATTTGTATTCAGTTGTGTAACTGTTTTCTCTAGTTCGTTTCTTAGAAGAACAATTTCACATTCTTTCATATGACATATATCTTCCATTTCTTTGAGCTTATTTTTCAAACCTTATTCAATGCTTCTGACCTAACAAGTTATTCAACTTGACGAGAACCCGACATTGTTATCGTCTTTTTGGGGGTCAATTTTAGTAGCTATTTTTACCTCCGTTTCAAAAAGTGTGTATACTAGTAGCACCATTTTTCATTTTGAGCCATTTTTTTGTGATTTTGAAACTTCTTGGTCATAAAAAAACTATCATTTTTATTTATAAATGCATTTTTTCAAATTTTACAAAAAAATATACATTTAGTAGCTATTTATAATGAAAAACATATACACTTTTGAATTTTCTTAACATTTAGGAGCTAGTTGAATGAAAAACATATACATTTTTGAAATTTTTTTCTTTAAACTTTTCTCTTAAATAAGTCATTTTTTGGGGCAAATTTGCAAAAAGAATGACAAAATGAGACATTTGAAACAATTTTTAATGTATTTTAAGCTATTTTATGTATAAAAATGGTACTATTTGACATTATTTTCCATAAAGTGCCGATTCACATAAACTCGACAAAAAATATACCATATATTTGTCAATAATATATTAAAAACAAAATAGTTATTCTCAAAATAAAATCTTAAAGTCAAAACATTACAAAAATATCTTGTAAATTTTTTGTCAAGTTTGACATTTTCCTCAACAATACGAAACTAATCAAGAATATCATGCATGCCAAACTCTTCATCGAAATTGACATTTCCGGAGCTTGCTTCTCTTCCTAGACTTCAATGTGTTCTGCCATTGGGCCCTCTACTTCTGCAAAATGTCCAAAGTGATCATTTTTTAGCATCCCTTTTAATGGTGGTTGAGGTTCTTTTGACATCTTTGCCATAAGCGACTCAATAAATTCTCCTTTCTTCAAACCAACTTCCCGCATTTCATCTAGAAGAACTCTCATAGCATTAATTCTTTGTTTTATATAATTGCACTAAAGTGGATCATTATCAATGGATATGCAATTTCTTCCTTTTTGTAAGCAACATGCTATTGTTGTACCTAATCACTACATAAAAAAGAATAAATTTAAATACCATAATGAAACATAAATTAAAAAAATATAGATTAATGGCACTAGTTTCATATGTAATATCATAAATATTACCTGATCCTAACAACAAATCTAAAACGCAATCTCCTTTTGAAAATGTATTTATGAGATAATTAATCAATGCTTATGGCTTTTGGTAGATGTTTACAACCTCTCCTTTCAAATCCCTTTCTTTATATGTCAACTTTTTTACGACGGCATTATAACTCAATATTTAATTATATTTGCCTTCACTCTTTTCATTGATTAAAAGAGATTCACAGGTCTAATCTTTTGTCCAACATGCACGATGTGTGTTTTCAGTATCACTCATAAATGGATCACTATTGGAGCTACAATATTAGACTTATGACTGTAAGAAAAATAGATAAGAATCTAAATAACTTATAGAAAAATAATTTTTGATTTCTAAATTCAAATGCTTAATAATACACTGCAAATATCTTACCAATAAAGTTGATTCCTTGAGTTTGTTTTATCTTTGAAGGTTTTTAGCACTGCTCCTCCTTGTACATCTGAATGGAAAACAAGAAATCTCCATAGAGGTGATATTGTGATTTCCATAAATCCCGAAACCACTTTATTGAATGATTGGTAAGTATAAGGCTCACAATCATAAGTAATGTTTTTGATTTTGTATCCATGAGGGATATTTGCAATCACTAGGGAGTACTCCTTTTTAGGAACAAGATTTGCAAGGTTTGCACAATCACCGAGAATCACTTTATATTGCACAGTGTCGAGCCCATTTCAAACGTGATGATCAAGAGTATAATCGAGTTCAATGTTTGCAAGACGCTGTCTTCTTTATCATTCTATTTTGGCTCTTTGAATATGAATTTTGAAAGACTCTAGTACTGTACTATTCTTTGGCATTTTCGAAACAAAAAAATATATAAGTATTAAAATATAAATGAATTGACTTATAAATAAATAAAATAGAATATCATAAATCAACATACCTTTTTGTATGAAACAAAAAAATGTTTAAGTTTTTTGTGGAGCTCAAGTTTGGATAGTTGCATCTAACATCAGCCCAACTCTTCTCATCCAACATTTTAACCATATCCTCTTGTATTCTCATGTAAACTTACAACTACATAGTGTAAAAATAAATGACATTTACAATCATATCTAATAATATAACAAAATGCTTAATTAATAAAACATCTTAAGCTCAATTTTTTTTTTTAAACATAAAAACAATCTACAAACTTACATTTCAAATTCATTGCACATTTCCTCCATGGATAATTCACCTGACTTCACACGTGACACTATTGTAGTTATAAGTGTTTCATCCTTCACGCCTTGCAATTATGTCTAAGGTGTTATAGTCATATATTCTGGCAAATTCTTGACATCGGGGTCTCCTTGACCACTGTTCCATGTAGCTTCTTTATTTTTTTAACCTTTTGATTTTTTATGCCAATATTCTCCCACATGCTAAATATATCATCAATCAAATCCCATATTGGCCCCATTCTAAATGCCAACTGAAAATAGTTATCTATAGCTCTAAATGCATCACTTGGATCTTTAAAACCTTTCCGCTTCACATTGTCCTCTTTAATCAGGAAACCTATTTCCATACAACATTGTTTCCGGAAATTTGCATCAACTTTCAATCTATCCCCATCACATATTTGTTCAAATTCAATGTGGATAAATATGAAACTTTGAATGAATGTCATGGACATCCTATAGTCACTATCTGTGTTATTCCCATGCCAATAGTTTTGCTTTCACATCTGTTAAACCAACATAAATGATGCATTTCACCGTTTGAACAATAGGGTTTTTGGGAAACTCTTGCATCAATTCTCTTCTGGCCTTTGTAGAATGATTCCCCCCAAAAACATAGTAGTTGTAATAAAAAAATCTTAATTCATCAAATGCATCTCTAACAGGAACATCTTTTGGGTCAACAAGAACTAGGTAGTCAACCACATGTGCATAAGGATTGTGCCTCATCAATGCTTTCAAGTTATGAACATGCAAATGACGTGGTTTCTTAATTTGATACTTCTCCTAGCCTTCTATGGGTTTATAAAGTTGCTTCACATTTAAATCAAATGTATGCCCATCGTGAACCAACTTATCCCTTTGCAATTGATCTCGAATGGCATTTTGTGTTGTCTTGACAACACCATCATCTAGATCATTGCCTGGAGTGATGATTTCCAAACTGTCCACCGAATTTTCACTATGATTTTCAGCGTTAACATTGGATTCAACATCTTGTCTCCTCCTTTTATGTCTTGAAGCAGTTGTATCTAAATGAACAAAATGTTGATCAAGAATGGAAACACCCTCATCCATAACCTTTTTGGAAAAAGCGTTTCTTACTCTTACTAGCAGAAGTAACATCCTCATTAGCAACAATTCGGTGTTTATGTTTAGTTGGGCGAGATATCTTTTTAAATGTAACATTCTTGGGTACTTCATTTGATTGTTGGACGCCTTTTCCTTTCTTTGATTGTACTTCTTCAGTTGGAATGTTTTGCACTTGTTTCTTCTTTGACGTTTCTCTCTTCTTTGGTGCTTCTCCCTTCTGAAGAATGGCATTAATGACATCCATATGATTTTCATCTGTAGAATAAATTCCATTCAAAATATGGGAAAGTGGCATAGCAAAATCCTGCAAAATAAAACATTATTTTATTAAAATATATGACATTGTCATATCATCCAAAGTATAACAAATTCAAAAACATATAAAATATAGAAACTTACACTCTTGCGCTCAATATTGTGCACGACTCCTGCACAAAATTATGTGAAAATTTCGTCGAACTTATAGTTTGAAACCTTCAAACAATATCAGATTTTGACATAGGTATTAGGTTGTTTCACTAGTGCATAAACAAGGTCTTTACTCAGCACCAAAAAAATATCTCGCAATAGTCCCAATGAGTAATAATATGTTTTGAGATATGCAAATGTAGCACAATAAAAGTGAATACTGTTTGGGTTGCATTGATATTTCTCTCTAAAAAACAAATAATACTCCATTTTCTCTTCCTATGGTGCATGTTTCCATTCTCTAGCATTCTTGACTTTGAAATCCTTAGTGGACACAACTTCGTCACGTGCAACATTCACAAAACATTCTCAAATGGCTCAACTGTGCATTTTGATGATTTCATTATCGATCTTGCTCCATAGATGTTTATAGATAGTTTTCTTGATGCCTTTCTCCTTATAGTAAAAAATAATTTTTTTTAATATATATTAAAAAAAACCGAACATTCCCTAAAAAAATTAACATAAATTAAAAAAAAGTAACAAAAAAAGCAATCCTTTTGATGCACAAGAGGAGCGTAAAAAAAACATAAATTAAAAAAAAAAACAAAGAAGGAGCGAAATAAAATTTAACATAAATTAAAAAAAACTTAATTAAAGAAAAACAAAGACGAAGGAGCACAAACTTAATTAAAACGAAAAACAAGAAAAATGAGCATAAATTAAAAAAAACTTAATTAAACATAAACTTAAAAAAATAAAATAACATAATTTAAAAAACTAATGCATAGCCTTTGGGCTATGCATTGGGTGCCCAAAGGGGTCCCACAGGAGGAGCAGAGCTCCTCCTGCAGGCACCCTTTGGGTGCCCAATGAGCTCGAGCTCGATTCCAAGAATCGAGCAATCGAGATCGATTCTCGGAATCGAGTTTGGGCTCGTTGGGCGCTCAAAGGGGGCCCGCGTGAGGGGTGGGGAGAAGCTCCACTCCTCTTGCGGGCCCCCGTTGGGCGCCCAACGAGCCGACCCAAAGGCTAAGATCAATTATTGGAATCGAGCTCGGCCTTTGGGTCGACTCACTGGGTGCACAAAGGGGGCCCAAAGAGCTGGTCCAAAGGCTAAGCTCTGTGAAATTCTAAATCACAGCAGCTCATGGAGTTGAGTATAACTCATAGAGAAAGAATGAGTAGAAAATATGAATTACAGTGAAAATTGTAGTAAAAATGAGCAAACAATTAATCATGCATGAGAACTCAGATAGGAACAGAATAGTGTGTAATCATTCAATAATCAGTATAGTCAACAATGATGTTACAATGGAGAGAATTCGAGTCTCACTCAGTCTAGGATAGAATTGTCACCACTGGAGTGCTCCGGAAGTCCCAAACTCAACTCAACTCAACCTAAACTCAGTTAACTGAATCTATTGTCAATTAACTGACCAAGGAGGGCACAATCATAAGTTTGTCATGCAAATCACTCAGAAAATGGTGCATGAAGCCACAAACAGTGGCAATCAGAGCATAAACCCCCCACAAGACTCAGCTAACTCAGGTGGACTGAACCAAATCACTTAATTGACTCCTAAAATGTAGGGAACTGCCTCTAGTGGTCCTAAAATCATGCATGCAGGGCACATTAGGTGGCTATTGGGTCCTAGATGCCATGTGCAAACCACTAGGGGGAAAATGACATCATCAACTTCTAGGTAAATGAAAATAATGCTAAGTAGGACAATGATGGATATTAATTATCCTAACACCCCCCTTAATCCAAACTTGGACATCCTGAGCCCTGGTTATTGAGACCAAAGGTCACCCATACAATCAAATAAATGATAAAATAACTGTTCATGAAACTAAGGAAATGGAGAAAAAGCTCATGGGAAAAATACCCCCCCTGAAAAATGAAGAACAGGAAACTCAAATAGCCTTCACATGTGCAAAAATTTTGTGAATGAAAGACTTTGTAAAAATGTAGGCAATCTGCTCCTATGTAGGATAGTAATGCGGGTGCTAGATATGGATTTAGATCTGGATCTGCTCCTCTGATGTACCTCCCACTGTGTCGAAGCTATATTTGTCAAAACAAGTCTTTCAGAAACCATCTTTGCTACTGGAGTGAATGGCTCATTGCAGTCCAAATCATGAACCTTTGAGTACCCTTTGTCAACCAACCGAGCTTTGAAATTGGTTGTAGATCCATCATGGCAAGTCTCTTTGAAGGATTGTGGATCAGACCCCACCATCATGTAGCACATCTCTGAGAGAAGTGGATATGTATGGCATAGTTCAAGGTTTGCATAATACTAAGATTTGTTTATTCTATAGTCAGATGGATCCTCAGCTATGTTCCCATCATATTCAAGGAATTTGTGATCCCATATTGGCCTTGGCCATGGATTGGGAACAATGGCTGGATCTGGATCTAGATCTACTTGAACTTCATACTCAACATCAAGATCTTGGTCCTCATCTTCAGAATATGAAACTGGATCATCAGAAGAGACACCATTCTGATCTTCATCAAATTCCAATGGAGTAGGCAGAGAGTATGGAAAAAAGTGAGAGAATTCATATGCCTTTGAGGCATGGTTTGCAACCCCTTTCGCTATAATCTTCCCAGAAGAGATCTCTACAATCTCAATTGTGTCAGGACCAAAAATAACTTTCTTCAGTGAACCTGTGTGAGTCATTTGATAAACAGATAACAAATTTTCTGTCAAGGAAGGCACAAATAGAACATTTTTGAACTTTCCATGCTCTAGTTGTATTGTTCCCTTCCCTGCAACAGAGATCTGAGAATCATCTCGCATGTGAATACTCGGACCATCATTGAGATCTAGAGAAGAAAATGATTCTTTGGAGGAAACCATGTGGTTGGAGGCTCCAGAATCAATGAGGAAGGGTTGTGATTGTGAGAATATAGCCTTCAGTGCATGGCATCTCTCATGATCATCTATCTCACTTCCAGAACCAGTCTCTCTTCCGTCTTCAGGGAGGGTAATGTTGTGCTATTCAAGAAGTTTGGTCATTTGATCTATATTCTTCTTCATGCATGAACTCTCTGGATGGTTTTCTTTCTTGCAATAGGAACACTTGGTCTTCTCAAACCTCTGTGGCTTATCCTTCTTGGAGCTGGAGGCTCCTTCCGATGGATTAGACTTTGCATTCTACTTGGATTTAAATTGTTTCTTCTCCTTTCCTTTCTGCTTCCCTTTTGCATTCACACTTTTCGACTCCCCAGCCATAAGAGCCTGATTTTTGGAGGCTTGCAAAGCGTCCATCTGAATCAATTTATCTTGTTCTTGGATGAGAGATTCGGTGAATGCATCTAAAGAGGGCATTTTCCAACCATGAATTGACAATCTCCCTGAATGGAAGATAGAAACAAAAATGGAAAACTCTAGACCAAGCTTGCTTAGAATGGATAGCACCAGTTGCTCATCCTTCTTCTCAATTCCACGTTGTTTGCATTGCATGACCAAAGATTTGAATTTAGAAAATAATTGTTATATAGTTTCGAAACTGCTGGGTTGAAGAGGAATTAACTCATTCTCCAGAATATGGCCCCTCAGATCATCTTGTTTTCCGAAGATGGTCTCTAGCTTCAACCAAACCTCTCTTGGAGTCTTCAATCCATCGAGGTGGAAGAGTAGATCTCTGGAAATATGAATACACATGAAACCAAATGCTTCATCCAATCTATTTAAATACTTGGCCTTCTCAACAACTGCTTGAGGTTCGACCTCCTTTCCCATTGTGACCTTGCACAGTGACTTGTTGCGTAATACCATTTGCATATCATCCCTCCAATCGAGACAATTGAAGGGTGTCAGGATCTTCAGAGACATAGGAACATTCGAATTCTCCATATGAACTGCTGGAGTGAATACAAACTGAACTGCTGCTACTGTTGCACTGAAAAACCTTCAATATCCTGTAAAAATTCTCAATTTTGGATATAGAATACTATTGAGCACTACTTTAAGACAATAGGCACATTTTTATGGATCCTTCACACTTGGATAGACCTCAAAGGATTTCTTCAATGAATTCAATGCAATGGAACCAGGATTTGTTGTGGAAATCCAGAGGCTTTTGGTGCACTACTGAAAACAACTGCTCAACCCACTCTCACTAATATTTGATACCATGTGATATTCTAAATCACAACAGATCATGGAGTTGAGTATACCTAACACAGAAAGAATGAGTAGAAAATATGAATTACAGTGAAAATTGCAGTAAAAATGAGCAAACAATTAATCATGCACAAGAAATTAGATAGGAACAGAATAATGTGTAATCATTCAATAATCAGTATAGTCAACAATGATGTTACAATGGAAAGAATTCGAATCACCTAGGAGAATTCGAGTCTTAATCAATGTAGCATAGGAATTGTCACCACTGTAGTGCTCCGGAAGTCCCAAACTCAACTCAACTCAACCTAAAATCAATTAACTGAAGCTACTGTCAGTTAACTAACTAAGAAGGGCGCAATCATGAGTTTGTCATGCAAATCACTCAGAAAAGGGTGCATGTGGCCACAAACAGTGGCAATCAGAGCATAAAGCGCCCACAAGACTCAGCTAACTAAGGTGGACTGAACCAGATCACTGAGTTGGCTCCTAAAATGTAGGGAATTGCCTCTAGTGGTCCTAAATGTTGTTGTAATTAACTTCGGAAGATATTCCCTTGTATTTTATATTGTTATTATTATTGTATTTTATTTGTACCTCCGACTGTAATGTCCCCTTCCTGCCATACAGCATGATAGAGAGGACGTGGTGCTCAATCCGGGCAATTAGCCCCATATCCATTCCAGTTTCTTATTGACACAAGACATGTATGTGTGCAGGCTATAGAACACAACGAAATTTAAATAAATCCTGTTGATATCTAACATACATTCCAGCTATTCTGTGACAACCATTAAATAGAGACCTTTGCCGAATTATACAAGATCATGTGGAAATGCATAAAATTTTAAAGACACATAAAAGACATATGGAATGTGTGATCATAAGAAAAACACAGCAGAATTAAATTCATTTAACACATCCACATACATTCAGATATCTATCAATTAAATATTTGCAAGAATATACAGGAGAATACTTATCTTATGCGAAAGTAGTCCCACGCAACTAGCTATGCAACTGCAACGTTCCACCCAACCGTAGGCCAGTGTGCTCCTCAATCTCTCAGCACCACTGCCACCCCCGAGCTGGGCATGATATCTACAAGGAACCAGGGAACAACAGACTCACACATAGCCAAGCATACATTAAGATGAGCCAAGCCAATCTACAATTGGGTTTATCAGGCTGCTAGGAGATGGAAAGGAAGAGTTGCTAAGCTAGTGAGCTCAAGCACAGAGCCAGGAATAACCTTGCAAGATCTACCTAGCTTGGCACCCACAATACCTACACACCCAGCACAAGGAAATATTCTTTTCACTGCTGTACAGTCCCTCAAGCCATACCTTCCCTATCTAGTGCTCTCAGGGTATGCATAGAAGAGTAACCAAAGCCCTCTTGATCTTCTTGAGAGGTTGTCTCCCCCACTAGGTTTATCAAGCCACTTTTGTCCACTACCACTCCAAAAATTCAGCTCACAAGTTCAAACCAAAAACGAGATGCACTTAACAACAACCACACTTGTTGAGCATGAGGAAAACGTTTTCCACCATGGGATGCAGGAGATGGGGTTTCAACTAACTCAGAAAAACGTGGGAACCCACAAAAACGAAATGGGAAGTTGGGGAACAACCCAGGGAAGCCAATTCGTTTTTAGAAAAACGTCCTTGGACATTCGGGGGCAAAAACGACCTCCATACAGTCCCCAAATCGTGACCCTTCACTCCCAAGCTACTGTATATGCAAAAACGAACTCCCAGGCATGGAAAAATGCAGGATTTGGATGAAAAATGTGTAGGGAAAGGCCCAGCTAGCTCCAACTGCGTGAATGAGAGAAGAATCCCTGTTCAGAATGGATTTGGGCACCATTTCGTGGGTGTTTTCTTACCCAACAAGCAAAAACACGAATTTCCAGGTTGGTGGCTTGCCCATGCACAAAATTGGCTGCCATACTTCTTCATTTCCAAGGCATTAACTGCCTTAACCAATTTCTTGGAAGAATTAAATGATTGGGTGCATGAGACAAAATGGGTAGTTGGTGGTTTATGGGTTTCCCCATTGACACATGGATTAATACCATTGGCTCAAGGGTTTGAATAATTTCCCTCCCTTTTCCTTGTAGAATCATGCCCCATCTCTTTGTTGCATTGCATAGCTAGTTGTGGGTATTTTCCATTAAAATTCGTATTTACATGATGTCCCATTTACATTGTGCCCATCTAGCACAAGAGCCATAAGCATCTAGTTTAATTTGCCGATACATAAACGCTAAATCAATGGTGGGGCCTTGGCCTTGAGCTCCTCACCATGATTAAATTACAATATTTACATCATTTACGATTTAATACAAAGGGGGTCAAAATGGGGACATTACACCGACGGAGATGTTTTTCCTCCGTTTGGGGATGTCATTATTATGCTTAGTCATTCTAGTTCATTGAGGTAAAATCCTCCATTGTAAGCTAGGGAAATAGATCCCCTAAAGGTCAAATGCAATTGTATTATTGAGTCTCCTAGAGAAGTCGACCCAGTCAATTTAGTTAGGGCCGACCTAGTTAGTTAAAAGGTCACCCCAAAAGTAAAGTATAAATAGAGAGCAAGACTCTCTCATTTGGACACACACTCACTCACTTGAGTTTGCATAAGTGAGAGAGAGAAGACAAGTTCGCATAGGAGAAAGAGAGAGCTACAAAATACTATCTTGTTTTGGGATTTTCCATTTTGTGATATTGTATTGGTGACGATTCTATCTCTGAGAAAGTTGTGGGGTTTTCTCCTTTATGGTTTCCTTAAGGAAAGTCTTTGTGTCTCTTGTGTTATGCTGCGCTTGTTATTCTTTCAGTTAAGATCCTAGATAATATTGATTAAAAGTAGAAAAACTAACATGGTATCAGAGCTAACCTGAAAAGAAGACATTGTGTAGCTGCGGGAAGCTAGGGATTCTAATTTTGAGGTCTTCTCTCCATAGATCATTCGAAAAAGGAGGCTAGGATAACTCTCCCTAGGAGGGCGCATCTTTCTGTCGAAGCAGAATCTGATTCTGAGAATTTTCAATTTTTGGCCCATCACTACTCCCGGAGGAAAACTAGGGAATCAACTATTTTGGGATTTGTTCACAGATTTGGAGAAGTGAGTACATTGGACAGCTCGCCTTGAGGAGGCACATCTTCATGTCCAATCAGAAGTTCCAAATTCCAATTTTGGAAAATTAGGGTTTCTCTGACAAACCCTAGGCCAACTAGGTCCAGAACCATTTTGGACATCTCAAAAGTGGTAAGACCTAAAAGCTTTGCTATTTCCATTTGAAGTACTCATTCAATATGTCTCACCACACCAAGCTTGAGGATAAACTTGAAGGAGCTGATAACTTCTGAGCATGGAAGTATAGGATTGCTTTTTCCCTTGAATAAAATTATTTGGACAAGTATGTAAATGAAGAGGTTCCAGCACCAGAGGGAGATGAGGCTAAGTCTATCCAGAAGAATAAATTGGTTAAGGCCAAGAGAATTATTGCAGACTCCATTAAGGATCATCTCATCCCGCATGTGTCATCCTTGAAACACCTAAGGAGATGTTCGATGCTTTGATGAAGCTATTTGAAGGGAAGAACATCAATTGGAAGATGACCTTTTGGAACAGCCTTAAGAATGTTAAGATTCCAAATGTAGAGACCATGCAGTCCTATTTCACAAGGGTCTCATAGATCAAGGAGAAAACTGAAGTAGTTGGAGAAAAGGTAGAAGAAGGAGAGATCGTGATGACCACCTTGAATGGTCTCCCAAGATCATGGGACTCATTCATTCAAGGGATATGTGCCAGAAAGAAGTTGATCACATTCAGTAGACTATGGGAAGAATGTACACAAGAAGAAGCTCGACTTGTGGAACAAGAAGAGAAGATGGGAGAAAATGATGATCAAGCTCTCACAACACACGCTAGCAGAAATCATAACAAAAGGGAGCACCATCATCATAGTAAGAGGGAGAAACACCATCAAAATCAGAGGGAGAACTATAGAATATCCATAAGAGATCTATCCAACATTAGATGTTATACATGTGATGAGAAGGGACACTACTCTAGAGATTGTCCCAGAAACATAAGTGTCTCCCACAATAAGAAGACCAACAAGAAAAGACACCATGCTCACACCGTGGAAGATGATGAACCTGCAAGGAAGAGAACCAAAGAAGAAAGTGATGAATCTTCAAGTGATGAAGAATATGTCCTGATCTCAGCACTCACGGGCACTGTCACACATGGGAGTAATGATTGGCTTGTAGATAGTGGAGCTTCCAAGCATATGACAGGATACAAAGAATCTTTCATAAATATATCTAAGTGTTAAGTCAGTATTTTGTTTCTTCAAATTTGGTTTGATTTGCATTTTATTTCAAGTTATTTATTTGCTTCAACTTGATTTTTTCCTCTTTAGGAAATTTTCTTTAGTCTTTATATGAGATTTTGGGCTTGCTTTTGAGTTTTCAGGTTTTAAAACTTTAGGTTTGTTTTTGATGAGGGGTTTAAAAGGTCATTATATCAAATAAGGGGCTCATAAACCTTATTCTAAGTAAAGTCATATACAATCCTGACCCTGACAGCTTTAAGATCCCATGCAAAATGATAAAAAGCTGTTAAAAAGCACCAAAACAGTGTCAAAGTTTTCTTGTAGCGCTGGAGCTCAAAATCACCAAAGGTGCGCTACAAGAATATCGTGACTCCAAATTTGTCCGATTTTTCAGCAAATTTTGGCACGCTTGGGATAATGAATGACTGATTATGTGTTTTAGAGGATTCATTACGTGTTGATGCAGAAAACATCATGATTTCAAGTGGCTACACATCGTGAGGAAATCATGCTCATCATCAGCCCAGGTGTAATTCATTTTGACAGGTATCCACATGGTTTGAGGTAACGTGGAATGAATTTGTTATTTACAAGCACATTCAAAGACGGAGGACTTAGTGGAGTAGCTATAACCACTAGAAAACCAGACATTGTTGCTGATTGAACAAGCGAGAGGTGTTGAGGGCTTCACGGGAAATTAGGGCTTCCTAATTCCGTTGCTAGCAGCTAAATTGAAGGTTGGAGGACGTCTGTACAATCAAGGTGACTCATCTGACAGCTCAGGTCATGATTTTAAACAACTACAGTGGCGCAATTTCAAGGTATTCCTAAAAAACCAATATAACAGTAAATTTGGGGTTTTTTCTCTGGGGCGTACTCTGTCAAAATTGATCAAAGGAAAGGTTAAATTGTGCTTTTAAACACAATTTCGACCAAGGAAATAGCTATTTGTTGATGCTCTGCAACGCCAGGCTGGTTTTGTTTTTATGAAATATAACCCTGTCAAAACCAAGGTTTTAATGCTGTAAATAACCTGTACGTTCGACAGTATTTTTTAACCTCCTACAGGAATATCCTGCTTGCAAACAATACAAAAGGATATCATTCAATTTGTAGTGATTGAAGAAGAATGGGCAGGAGTGGTAAAATAAACAGAGCTGAACCAACTGATGTAGGATGGATTGAAAAAATGCCTGACTGTGTTGAGCTGTTTCAACAAGCTGGTTGGATGGATTTTTTCAGGAAGATCGATGGGTATAATGCAAAGGTGTCCTGTAAGTTTGACCAGGGTTTCAAGAATGACATGGTGATTTTTGATACTCTGAAATTCAAACTGATAGTAAAACTGATTTCAGAAGCCACAGGGATTAAGGATGAGGGCAAACAATGGTTTAAGAAACTTCCCTTTGACTTTGATCCACAGAGATTTCTTTTATCAAATGTCACACCTGATTGGAATAAAGGTGTCCTTATCCAAAATGTCAGAAAGGAATGGGTTGAGCCAATCAGAATATTACAGAGCTATGTTACTTATGAGGGCAGGTATGCTTTTGTATACAAATATCATTTTAGATTCCTTCAGCACATGGTGGGGGTGTCCAAGATGAACCTGCCATTCTTCTTTTTGAAAAGTTTACAGAAAATGTCCAACAAGGTGAAAGGGCCAATAGATCATTCTTCTCAGTCCATCTTTCACCATGGATTAATCAAGTTGATTATTAGTACTGTCTTGCAGCATGAAGGAAAGACCTGGGACTTCTTCATCTTTTGGTCTGGTTTTGAAGATCAAAAATCTAAGAGGCAAGCAGATAAGGGTAAGGTCTTGTTGAGAAAATTAGGTCATAAGCCAAAACTTGAAGATAAGGAAGAGATCAAAATTGAGGAAGCAGCAGAGCATGTGGAGGAAGATAATGAACCAAAGACATTCTCAGCCAGCTCTAAAGGCAAGTATTCACTATTTGAAGATAGGAAGGAACAGCCTGAACAGAACTTGGCACCTGTAGCAGATCCTCATGAAGTGAAAAATGTTGATATTAAAGAGGTTGCTGTACCCAAAGAAGAAATTCACACTCGACAGAGAAGCCGTATCACCATTCTCTCCGATGATGAGGAGTATCTATTGAAAGAAGAACAACCCATCTCCAAAACAGAAGTCAAGATCGAAGTAGAGCAAGAAATCCATATTTCAGATAGCAAAACAACAAAATCTAACAGGAAAATGAATAAACTTGAAGTAGTGGAGTTGGACGCTATCCAGCATCAAGGAAAGGAGCTGAAAATGATGGGAGAAGCAGCATCATTTTGGAGACCAAAAACTAGGTCAAAGAATAAGCTGAGATTGAACATGAAGAAATTGCTCAATCCCAAATTAAATACAAAGGAAGTGACTGTCTTGGATGAGGTGTCTATGGAGGATAAACCAGAATTAGATAAAATGCAGTCACAGTTAAAAGAAGAAGCTCCTTCAGTTGAGGCAGCAGGTGAAGAAAATCAGAATCCTAGCATTGAAGACACTGCTACAGAACTGTTGATTGAAGAGGCAGAAATCTTCAAGAAGCTTGATATACCTTGGAGACCTGATGAGGAACAAGATTCCACAATGGACAAATTAGCTAACTCTGACAGGGAAAATTTGCAGAAAACTGTTAAACAATACAAACACCAGATGAATTACATGCAAGAGGTCAATGATGGATTAATGATGGCTAATAGAAGATTGAGAGAAGATCTACAAGATGTAAATGATAATTTTCAGGAGCTGATAGCAGATGCAAAAGAAGCACTAAAAAGAAAAAGGGCTGCTGACATGCATTGTACAGAATTGGAGAAGACAGTCCAGGACCTGCAACAGAGAAACAAGGAGCTCATCAAGAAGATAAATGACATGGAGCAGGAGCAGAAAAAGGCTAAGAGAAAAGATCAAGCATCAGATGGTATCGCTCTGCTGGCTGAAGTGGCAAAAGACCTATAAGACAGTTGTACATTCAATTAAGCATTCAGTTAGTTGTCATTAGTTAACAAACAGTTATGTTAGTAATTTGCTATTTTTAGCATATTTTACAACTTTGTAAAGATTGTACTTTTACTTTACCTCATCGAATAGGTGGAAGGCAGTTAGGGTTGAAACCCTAACTAATTTTGTAATGATTAGTATTTAGAGGGGTTAGAAGGTCATTGAAGGGGTTCGATTTTTGGGAAGCTTCAGGAGGTCTCCAGATTATCTTTATTTTCATACTTGCTCAGAGCTAAGTACAATGACTCTTGTATGCATTTGATGACAGACTATGAAATATATGACACTTTATACCCTTCAGTATATGTTTTAACTTCATTTTGAGTTTGTTTAACTACTGGACTGATATATTCATTGCTAGTTCATGGTTTCTTTACTTGTGATGCTTGTCAGCCCTGAATGACTTTTAAGATTATATTCTGATTGATATTTGTTGATTATATGATGCATCTTTGTCTTTATTTGTTTATAATTTAGTTTCTGGTTTAGTTCATGAGTGTAATCCCTGTTGATCAACAAATTTACAACCAAGAAAAATATTCCAGAAAACCTAAAAACCTAGTTTACTTTGTTGAGTTTTATTTGAGATTGTGTTGGCTTGTTTCTTTAGCCTTAGAAACAATTTCTGGCACAAACACTAAGCATGAGTCACCTCACAAGGTGAAACTTGGGGATGATTACCAATACCCCATAAAAGGAAGTGGAGAAGCTTCATACAAGCTAGACTCCGACAAATCTCTGAAGATGAAAGATGTCCTATATGTTCCAGGACTAAAGAAGAACCTTCTCTCCATATCAACGCTAGATGCTAGAGGTATGAGGGTTGCATTTGTTGATGGCCAAGTCCTAATGTGGCCAAAGGGAAAGACAATAGATGATGAGATTGTGATTGGAGAGAAAGAGGGAGGTTTGTACAAATTAAAGGGCCAACCTGAACAAGCCTTGGTTCATGAATCCATGGAGCCAAGTGAACTATAGCACAGAAGGCTTGCAGATGTGCACTATAGAGAACTACCGATTGCAAGCAAAGCAGTTGCAGGACTTCCAGAAATTCAAACGAAACATGAAGGCGTTTGCAAAGGATGTGTGAAGGGAAAGAACGTGAAGAAGACATTTCCAAGTAGTGAAAGCAAAGAGAAAGGAATATTGGAGATCATCCACTTCGATGTATGCGGTCCCATGTCTTCCAACTCATTAAGTGGGTATGTATATTGTGTTTCATTCATTGATGACGTTTCCCATAAGACTTGGATATACTTCTTGAAAAGTAAAGATGAAGTATTCAACAAGTTCAAGGAATTCAAAGCCTTGATCGAGGATCACATTGAGAAGAAGATCAAGACCTTTCGATCAGATAATGGCGGAGAATTCACCTTAGAATATTTCAAGAACGTATGTAGAGAATCTGGGATTAAGAGGGATTTGAGCACTCCATACAATCCACAACAGAATGGCATTGCAGAAAGAAAGAATAGAATGATAATCGAAGCACCGAAAGCAATGCTTCATGACCAGGATCTTCCGATTCACTTATGGGCAGAAGCTGCAAGGACAACGGTGTATGTACAGAACCATACTCCTCATCGAGTACTAGACAACAAGACTCCAAAAGAAGTGTTCTCCAGTGAGAAACCATAAGTCAACCATCTCAGGATATTTGGCTTCCCAGTGTACATACACATTCTGAAGGAGAAGAGGATGAAGCTAGATCCTTCAGGAAAGGAGGGAATATTTGTAGGATACAGTGAAAATTCAAAGGCCTATCGGAATATACTTTCCAAGATTCAAGAAAATAGACATCAACAGAGATGTGACATTCAATGAAGACTCAACATACAACAAATCCAGAAAAATACCTATTGAAGAGACTGAAGAACTTGAAGTTCTTAGGATTAGAGATACAACTATGGAAGAAGAAACTACAAAAGATAATGAAGACCGTGACATGGAAGAACCATAAGAACTTGTAGATCCACCTCGTGAGAAGAAATCCCACAAGAGAAAACCAACATGGGTACGAGAAACAATACAAGATGCAGAGAAGTATGGCACTCCAGAGGGGATGCATAGAGAAAGCAAGAGACCTAGGCCATACTCCAGCTATGTATCCCTATTGTGCGACATCATTGAAAAAGAACCTTCCAAATATGAGGAAGCAACAGAGAAGAAAGAATGGAAGGATGCCATGATCGAGGAGTACCAGTTGTTTATGAAGAATGATATCTGGGAGGTAGTTCCGAGACCAAAAGGGAAGTCTGTTGTGACTTCAAAGTGGATCTACAAGATCAAGCATGCTGCAGATGGTAGCATTGAGAAACACAATGAAAGGTTTGTAGCACATGGATTCTCCCAGAAGGAAGGCATAGACTATGAGGAGACATTCGCACCTGTGGTGAGATACACTTCCATCAGATCTGTACTAGCACTAGTGGCAGTGATGAAATGGAAGGTACACTAGATGGGCGCAAATACAACATTCTTGAATGGTGTAGTAGAGGAGGAAGTGTACGTGGAGAAACCACTTGGATTTGAGACACATGACGGGAAGAGTCATGTGTGAAAATTGAAGAAAGCCTTGTACGGTTTGAAACATGAACCCAAGACATGGTACGACAGGATGGATAGCTTCCTGATGAGCTTAGGCTTTACCAAGAGTAAAGAAGATTCCAACCTTTACTACAAGTTTGAAGTGGGAAATCCAGTGATAAATATACTCTATGTAGATGACCTGTTTGTAACAGGGGATGATGAGCTCATTGCAGATACGAAGAGGAGGCTTGCCGCAGAGTTTATGATGAAGGAACTAGGTATGATGCATTATTTCTTAGGAATGGAGGTGTGACAGAGTGCAGATGGAATCTTCCTTGGACAAGGGAAGTATGCAGTAGAGATTCTAAAGAGGTTCATAATGATGGACTGCAAGGCTATGACCACACCCATGGCATCGAACTTGAAGCTACTGTGTGATGCTTCATCAAAGTCAGTTGATGCCACGATGTATCGTCAGATGATTGGTTCATTGATGTACCTGACGAACACAAGACTAGACATATGCTTTGCTGTGAACACCTTGAACCAGTTCCTGACGGATTTGAGACATGTTCACCAGATTGCTGCAAAGCATATATTGAGGTACTTGAAGGTTACAGTTGACTATGGGCTCAAGTATGACGCAAATCAGAAGATTAACCTGTAGGTTTATGTTGATTCGGATTGGGAAGGCAGTGCCGCTGATAGGAATAACACTTCGGGATGTTGCTTCAGTATGGGATTTGATTTGATCTCCTGGTTTAGCAGGAAGAAGTCATTCATGGCACTAAATACAACTGAAGCAGAGTATGTTGCAGCTTGTTCGACCACTTGTGAGGCAGTATGGATTAGGAAGCTACTATCTAATTTGTTTGATCTCCAGTTAGAGGTGAATTGTATATTCTGTGACAACCAGAGTTGTGTGAAGTTGTCCGAGAACTCAGTGTTCCATGACAAGTCAAAGCACATTGAGATTAAGTACCACTATATCAAGGATATGGTGCAGAGAGGAGCAGTGAAGCTCCAGTATGTAGCGACGGGCGAGCATATAGCCGATGTGTTGACTAAGCCGTTAGCCAGAGCGAAGTTCGAGTACTTCAGATAGAAGCTTGGTGTTCTCCAGAGTGAGGTTCCTCCTAAGAGGAAGTGATGAGATCGGAAGACGCATATGCACTAGAGCCATTCTCGCATGGTGGTATGTTTTTCCTCCCATGTTGGTAGATGTAAGGGCCGAGCCATTCTCGCATGGTGGTAGGTTTGTCCTCCCATGTTGGTAGATGTAAGGGCTGAGCCATTTTCGCATGGTGGTAGGTTTGTCCTCTCATGTTGGTAGATGTAAGGGCTGTGTCTCGCATGGTGGTAGGTTTGTTCTCCCATGTTGGTAGACGAGGTTCTTGTATGGTGGTAGGCATAGGTGGTCCTTGGGATTTAATGCACGTGGTGTGCTCCTGATTGTCCTCCCATACTGGAGACATTGTGAGGTCCACCGGTCCTAAGACACTGTGTGTGCGCCTAGGTAGGATCTCGCATGGTGGCAGATTTGTCCTCCCATGCTGGTAGATGTAGGCTGACCATTGTGGGACAAGTGATGTGCATCTAGGCTATGCTCCGTGTGATGATGAGATGATCTGGATACTATAAGGTGATAGTAAGAGACATAGGTGATTACAATGGCATGCAATGACTGGACTTGGGCTGTACCTACTTGATGGCTTGCTTGCAGAGATGATGAAGACCTACATGAGGGATAGGCCTACATCGAGCATGAAAAAGGGTTGGATCTGTAGAAATTCCTATGACGAGTAAATTTGAGAGATGTCACCAATCGATGATCGACATGATGAGGATTGCAACAGTAGTGACGACGATGATCCAGTGTTGATGATGATGTTCCATCATTGATGATGATCCAGCGATGATGACGTTATCCATACTTGTGTCCAAAGGGGTTGATGACTGTTGCAAGAGAATACCTTCCTAGTTAAGATGGAGTGTTGTTGTAATTGTAACTTTAGAAGCTATTCCCTTGTATTTTATATTGTTATTATTATTGTATTTTATTTGTACCTCCGACGGAGATGTTTTTCCTCCGTTTGGGGATATCATTATTATGCTTAGCCATTCTAGGTCATTGAGGTAAAAGCCTCCATTGTAAGTTGGGGCAATAGATACCCTAAAGGTCAAATGTAATTGTATTATTGAGTCTCCTAGAGAAGTCGGCCCAGTCAATTTAGTTAGGGCCGACCTAGTCAGTTAAAAGGACACCCCAAAAGTAAAGTATAAATAGAGAGAAAGGCTCTCTCATTTGGACACACACTCACTCACTTGAGTTCGCATAAGTTGGAGAGAGAAGACAAGTTCGCATAAGAGAAAGAGAGAGAGTTGCAAAAGACTATCTTGTTTTGGGGTTTGCCATTTTGTGATATTGTATTGGTGACGATTCTATCTGTTAGGAAGTTGTGGGGTTTTCTCCTTTATGGTTTCCCCGAGGAAGATCTTTGTGTCTTTTGTGTTATGCTATGCTTTTTATTCTTTTAGTTAAGATCCTAGATAATATTGATTAAAAGTAGAAAAACTAACACTAAACTCATGCATACAGGGTGCATTAAGTGGCTATTAGGTCCTAGATGCCATCTGCACACCACTAGGGGGAAAATGACATCATCAATTGCTAGGTAAATGAAAATAATGCTAAGTAGGAAAAGAATGGAGTATTAATTATCTTAACAAGCTTGATTCCTGGAATCGAGCTCGGTCTTTGGGCGCCCAAAAGGTTTCCCAAAGGGGTGGCCTAGCCACCCCTTTGGGAAGCATGGAGGAGCTACACTCCTCCCCCGTGCCAGCGTTGGGTTCCTAGAAAGTTGGCCCAAAGGCCAGATTAATCGAGTTGGCCTTTTGGTCGGATCGCTGGGCACTCAAAGGGGGCTCGTGGGAGGAGTGTCGCTCCTCCCCGCTACCCAAAGGGACGACGATCGAGATAGCCTTTGGGGGTGGCAATTGAGATAGCCTTTGGGACATTTCAATGGGCGCCCAAAGGGGTCTGCGTGAGGAGAATAAATCCTCCTGTAGGCCCCCTTTATCTCCTCCCGTAGGTCCCCTTTGGGCGTCTAATGCATAGCCCAAAGGGCCACACATTGGGCAGCCAAAGGGGGCCTGAGGGGATGAGTGTAGCTCCTCCCTCGTGTGCCCAAAGGGGCATGCCATCTGGCCTCCCCTTTTGGCACACGAGGGTGGAGCTACATTCCTCCCCTTGGGTCCCCTTGTAGCGTCCAATGCATAGCGTGAAAGGAAAAAAAAATACTATAAAATTGACCCCGAGCGTCCAAAGGGCATGCTAAAGCCCAAAAAAGAAATTAAAAAAAAATACATTAAAATTTAAAAAAAAAATTAGATTAATTTTTTTTTTAAAGTTTACATTAATTTAAAAGAAAATTACATTACATAAAAAAGAAAAGTTATCTAACCTTGACAATGTTTGAAGCTCGTCCATTGAATATCCTCGGTGGTCTTCAAAGCCCTTGTAGATTGCTCCAATGTCTTTGATTGCAAAAGGTGACTAGTAGAAAACAAAACTGATTTTATATAGCATAGATTAAGTTTAATTTTACTACTTTATGAATGTGGGATTAAAAAAAAAAAAAAACATTGCCAAAATAAATATAAACTAGACAAATTAAAAAAAACAAAAAACAAAAACAACATTGCCAAAATAAATATAAACTAGACAAATTAAATATATAAAAGAAACCTAACCTTCAAAGCACTATTAAATTGCTCCAAATTCAAACATGAAGAGTAAAAAAACAAAATAGTTTATATAGCTAATAATGTGTTTAACATCACTCGTTTTATGAATACAGGATTAAAAAAAGTGTAATTTGTTAATGCATTATTACTAAATTTAAATAGGATGACGTTAAATGAAATTTTACTAGTGTGATGAGTGAGATTAAAAAATTAATGTACATAACCAATATACTATTACAAGGTTTATAGCATAGTTTACATGTGATTTAATTAGTATTATTACAAACTTTTTATACAATAGATTAGATTAGTTTTACTAGTTTTATGAATGCGTTAGAAATGTGCAATTTATTTTAGTAGGGAAAATTTTGATTCACAAAAATTTTGGAGGGAAAATTTCGTTCTTTTAGCTATAAGATTGTCAGGGGTTGACAGTTGCACCATTCTACTTTTTGGTGAGGAGTGTGGGAAAATATCACTCTCTTTTCTATTAAGATTGGGTTATTATTCTACTTTTTTCTAAGAATTCATGGACTCATCTGAATTAATCTTAATTTCTAAAGATGTACATGAATATGGTGGAAATTTTCCTTCAAGTGAGGATTTCAAAGGCACCATTGATGATTTTCCTCCGAGTGAGGATTTTAAAGGAAGTAATGATGATGATGAAGACCTTCCTCCAAGTGGGGATTTTAAATACACTGAGAAGGATGGTGACAAGTTTCCTCCAAGTGATGACTTTCCTCCAAGTGATGGTTTTCCTCCAAGTGAGGATTTTCAAGGCACCAACGATGATTTTCCTCCAAGCCAATATTTTCCTCCAAGTGAGGATTTTCAAGGCACTAACGATGATTTTCCTCCAAGCAAGGATTTTGAAGGCACCAATGATGATTTTTCTTTTAGCCAGGATTTTCCTCCAAGTGAGTATTTTCAAGGCACCAAATTTGATTTTACTCCAAGCAAGGATTTTGATGGGATCGATGATGGTTTTGGTGTGGATGAAAGCAAAAGTATTGGTGTAGCTGATTTTCCTCCAAGCAAGAATTTTAATGGGACTGATAATGTTTCTCCTCCAAGTAAGGATTTTGATGGCATTGATGATTATTTTCCTCCAAGCGAGGATTTTAATCGGACATATGATGATTTTGGTGAGGATAAAGGAACCAATAATGGTGAAGACGATTTCCCCCCAAGTGAGGATTTTGATGGCACTGATGATGATTTTCCTCCAAGCGAGGATTTTAATGGGACAAATGATGATTTTGGTGAGGATAAAGGCACCAATAATGGTGAAGATAATTTTCCTCCAAGAGAGGGTTTTGATGGCACCGTTGATGATTTTCATCCAAGCGATGATTTTAATGGCACATATGTTGATTTTGGTGAGGATGAAGGCACCAATAATGGTGAAGATTATTTTCCTCCAAGCGAAAATTTTGATGGCACCGATGATGATTTTCCTCCAAGCAAGGATTTTAATGGGACAAATGATGATTTTGGTGAGGATGAAGGTAGCAATAATGGGGAAGATAATTTTCCTCCAAGCGAGGATTTTGATGGCACCGATGATGATTTTCCTCCAAGCGAGGATTTTAATGGAATAGATGATGATCTTGGTGAGGATGAAGGAACCAATAATGTGAAGATGATTTTCCTCCAAGAGAGTATTTTGATAGCACCGATGATGATTTTCCTCCAAGCGAGGATTTTAATGGGACATATGATGATTTTGGTGAGGATGAAGCCGCCAATGATGAAGATACCAATAGTGTTGAAAATGTTTATTTAACCTCAAGTGATAAACTTGATAATGATGAAGTTAATCATTCTCCTACAAAATTTGGTGATGAGAATCTCAATGAGAGGGATGATATTCCTCATAGTGATGAGGACATTCATTCTAATGAGGATGATGTAATGGTATATGAAACACAACGGAAAATTGTACCAATGAGCAAGATTAAGTGTAAGAATAGACCATTTTATATCAATCCAAAGCATTCTAGTTATACAAGGGCTAGGAAAGATTTTCTCACAAGTCCAAGTTCAATTACTGATTTGATTTCAAGTAAGTGTTTCCAAAAACATTGTTTGAAACAAATACGCTACAATTATACCTTAGAGAAAAGGTGAGCATATATGTCAATGAAAAAAATATGCAAAATTCATATTTAGTGGGGTGCATGATTTCTACAAAGGCAGGTTATTATTATCGCGCTGGAAGTATTTTTCTTTGCATAAGGGCATTCAAAAGAATTCACTCGATTAGTAATATTCGACTATTAAGAATCCAGACAAGGCTAGAAAATGATCCTACATTTTATTCTAAAGAATATCATGCACAAGGTACTAGGATGATAACAAACATTGCAATGTCATGGATGTATGACTTATTTTCTAAGCATGGAGAGAGTATGCCAAATAGAGAAACCATACACATTCCAGATAATTTCTCAATCCAGGAAATCTACAACTTGTACAAGGCATTTGGTCAAGATGCTGAAGGAAATAACAATTTCATCATATATGCATATTTTACAAGACTATGGAAAACATAGTTCAACAATGTTTGTATTCCTAAGAGGTCAAGGTTGGGGGTTTGTAGTATATGTGCTTCTCTTAAACAAAGAAGGGATAAATCAAAAGGGATAGAACAAGGTATGTCTCTAAAAACTTTATTTTCTTCGATAAATATCAATTATGAAAGCTCATCGATGTTTTCTTTTTATTTTCTTTTTAGATTTTGTTATCAAAGAACTTCAAGCACATCGTAATCAACAATCAATTGAACGAAAAAAGTTATACAAATATCGCAAGAAGTGTTATCATCATCCACATAAGTATATGGGTTTGATAATTGATGGCATGGATCAGAAAAAAACACTTTTGCCACATTTTGTTCGTGTACCAAAGAATTTAAAGGAGGAAAATTTTATTCAGTTTCACTTTGTTGGTTGTATGGTTTTTAATGGTCAGATGTCTCCAAGGGTTTACTTTACAGCTCCAAATATTCATAATGATGCAAATATGACCATCACCATAATTCACCATGTGCTTACTCATTGGTATGGTAATCTTCCCTAGGTTCTATATCTGCAATTGGACAACACCAGCTGGGAAAACAAAAATCAGATCATGTTTGGTTATCTAAACATGCTTGTTGAATTGGGAATTTTTCAAAAGGTTAGAGTTGGTTTCCTTCTTGTTGGGAATACACATGACCATATTGGTCAAATGTTCTGTCGTTTTGCAGTGACACTGGGGAGGAAGAATGTTGGGAGCTTGCCACCATTAATTGAAATGATTAGGAAAACATACAGTCTAAATCCTGTTGTACTAATGTCAAAGGAAACTATTAACATGCAGAGATTTATTTTGGGATCGCATGGTGAAGAAAGGTGCATTGAAAAACTTAATGACATTAGCTTCCAACATCAGTTTCATATAAAAAATATTGATGTGAAAACACTACTATGGGGTAAGAAGTACTCAACAAGAGCAGAATGGGGGCCTACGTCATGTTCAACATTTATGAAATTCATCCCAATTTGTCAAATTTATGCTTCAAAGTTATTGTTATTGCAATAAACTGTCAAGATTCAAAATGAATGCTGACACAATAGAGATGTTGATTCTTCTCAATGCTTGGAAGAAATAAAAAAGTATATCAAAGATACATATGACTATTTTGATGTTGTCGATTATGTTTGGTGGGAGTCTTTTTTCATGGATCAAAATGACATAATTTCAAACTCTACAAATGAAGATATTTTTCTGAAGAATCCATTTAGTTGGCCACAAAGTATGTCAAATGAAAACAAGGAAATAAATGTTGAACCTTAAGGTGTCGAGTATTCTCAAGTAGAGGAAAGGGAAATGTATATTGGGTCTAGAAGATCATCTTCACTACGCGAGGTGATGGAAGACCTTTACAGAGGCTTAGTACAAGATATTAAGGAGGGTTTCATGATTGTAGTTTTGGATACAAAATATCCATGTGGTTATCCATTTTGGATTGCAAAAGTTGTGAAGGTCATAAAGAAAATGAAGAAGTGATATCCGTTGAAGTGCATTGGTATGCAACATACACACACCCATTTGATGGTGTCTACAAGCCAGAGATGGTGGTTGAGAAAAATGTCTGCAAAAAGAGAAAAAGAAAGGGTCAATATGTAAATCATCGTCACATTGACATTTGAAGTTAGAGGATGTTGACATACTAGTTTATGACTTCCAATTGACAAAGAAAGGCACTCTTCGCTCCAAGGCTACATAGATTCTCAAAAGTTTGTTGGCACAATAAATAGTTGCAACATGGGAGTCTGATAAACCAAGGCGTAGATCCAAAAGGAATATGGCATATGAAATGTTGGGCATACATGAAGACTCAGATGGTGCACTCATTGATAGAAGAGAAGAATACAAGTCATCTGCATCTTCATCCAATCATTCATATGAAGAAAATGTAGTTTCTGATGGTGTGTCAGAATCCATGTGTTGATTTGAATTTGCACTTGAAACATTTTGTCTTTTTTTATTAAGATAACATTGTTTGTGTGGCAACTTGTTGTTGCTGCAACATCCCCCCAAATTTTTGCAAATATTGGGGCCCCTCCTTTACTTTTGAAGAGAAAGTTTTCCTAGAAGTCTAAGGGCCATCGGAACCTTTTCGTCCTTTTTCTCTAGAGAAGTCCTTTGTTTGCCTCCTTTGAGTTTATTTTCACTGATTTTCCTAATTAAAACTCAGGATTTTGAGCCGCAAAGGAGGAAGTTTTAAGATAACTTTTCTAAAATGGCGGAAGACTTAAGCTAACTCTGTCGAAACTGCAGGAAAAGGGGTAAGACAAGCATCGATGGAAGAACTTGCCGATTTTTCTCTGCAATGACGGAAGAACTCACGCAAATCTTCCGCAACGACGAAAAGGAATGAACAAGTCAGACCTATGCGGAAGAATTCAAATAAATTTCCCGCAACGACGGACTAACTCCCACAACTTTTCCATGACTTCACGCTTGTCTTTTGCAGAAGAATTCAAATAACTTCCCCGCAACAGCAATACAAACTCCAAAATTTTTGCCGCAACGGTCAGAGAAGTTAGCCAAGTCTTTTCGGTTTTGGCGGTCACTCTTAAATACCGAATGTGCCGATTTGACCCTATCCGTACACCCATTAACCCCGTTTAATTTTTCACAACCACCCTATTAATGGCTCACACGTGTCAAATTCCTATAAATAGGGCATAAACCCCATTGGTTTTCACTGTTCAAATTGGTTGACGCTTGTCTCCATGTCCATTTGAAACTACGACCACCTACTCCAGGATTGCCGGCTTCGTAGCAACATCAACGTTCCCATACACGATCATTTTCTAGCAGGTTAGTACCTTTCAGAACCTGTATCCTCATTTGTAGTGGTTAATTCTCGTTGAAGTAAATGCCATATTCATTGGTTTTATTCATTTTTTCTCGGCCATTGCGGAAGTTTTTTAGTCTAACTACGGCCCAAGCGGACCCATGCCCCTACCCAACTAAGCTTACCCAAGCCCGTGTTCATATGAGCATTGAAGTTTTTAGGACCTTAATCACCCATCGTGTGATCATTAAGAGAGTCCGCGGCATACCTCTACCAGTTGTGGAAGTTGAAACCAGTCCTGTCTACCCTTGCAAGAAGAACTTTGGTGTCCGTATCCGGCTGCGAACGATCATGCCATGACACATATTATACTCAGAATCACTATGCGGTTCCGTAGGATTATTCGATAACATACGAAATAAATGTCTTAATCTGAAATTGAAAGTAGAAAAGCCGTATCGATTTGGAAGTTCTAAACTATTAGGAACCCATGTCTTCACTTTATTAGTATATTGTTGTTGGACGCATATGCTTTGTAAGTCATCCCATAGTATTTGTTGATCCACAGTTTGTGTTATTGTTGTTTGGCGCATATGCTTTGTAAGTCGCCCGTAGTATTGTTGATCCATAGTTTGTATTGGCCCATGGTTTTGACCCATAGTATTGGTGCCTAGACTTAGTATATAAGTGTGTGTTGAGGCCTATGAAGGCACCGTGAAGTTATTTGTATTGAGCTTGCTCAAAGGAGGTTGCCCCTTCAAAGTGGCCTACGATCAATATAAAAGTGATTCTGAGTTCTGTTATTTTTGTTATTTCGTGTGTTTTCATTAATTAATTATTGCAGGTTCTCCACATAAACTATAATGAACAGAGTTAGGAGGGTTGCGTTAGTTTTTTCATTCAGTTTTGGGAAGAGTCAAACAACATCTATCAAAGGCTTATCAGAGTATTCTTCAGACTTGTTGTTGTGTGCAGGATGCTAGTCTAATTTGCTGATGTTACGTTGTAATGCCTACTTATGTATGATTTCTTTTGGACAGGTTTCTAGCCAAAATGCCTAAAGGTGGAAAAAGAAAATCTAAGGCGACTGAGCTAGGATCGACTGACATACGAGTAGAAACCCTTTTCGAAGACACTAGCTGCACTACAGGCGTGCCTCCAGAAGTCAAATGGGGAGACATATATCGTATGGTAAGAGACCAGGACATCCCTGAGGCACTTCTCAAGGAAGAATACCTATATCGAAACATTAGAACCTTTTGCATATCCAAAGCAGCTACACGTCCTAAGCTTTTCCCATGTTCGGAAATAATTGGATGGATCTTACAGCATGCGAATGCTGAAACGAGAGTTCTTTCAGATAGTAAAGGGGAAGCTTTTGCATCCTTTCACCCCTCCTATATTGTAGCATCCTATAAGTTTCCCAAGCCACAGCAGTGGCTTAATGATGAATGGCTAGGACAGATCAAGATGGATAATCTGGAGATGGCTAGAGAGCTGCTAATCTCAGGCAAACAGATCAGAAAGAAGGATAGTGAGGAATACGAGGTTCAAAATTTGAGGCCTCCTTTCAGAATGATTGGTCTCATGCTGAGTAGAATCTTTGGTAGGCCCAATGGGACTGTCTTCATGCTCCACTGGGTTCCCATCATTCATTATGTAGCATTCAGGGCAACAATTTTTAATTGGGTAGATATTCTCTTAGAGAGTCTATCATCAGCTATAATTGCTGCACAAGAAGGGTTAGCGGCGAAAAGAGCAGAATTTTACATGCCATCCTACTTGATAGACTGTATTGTGGCGAAGCATCCCTTTCCAAATCTAGGATGCATTTGGAACTAGGCCGACACCTTGGTATACACCGCATACAAGATCTTTTGGGCTCAAAATTACAGACGACATTACAAGGTCATTTGTGAAGAGTTTATCATGCCTTTATATGAGTTAATGTTTAATGAGGAACCTAGCTGTTTATCTGAGAACACCATGGAAGTCCTGGAAAAATATGGTGATTTCTATTTTTCACAAGAAGGCACCTACATAAGAATGTACGGAGGCTCCAAACCCCCGTATATCCTACCTAGGTATGCTACTGACTACATAGTCCACAAGGCGGCAGTGAGACAGGTTTTTATTGATGGAATTGGTAGTACCTTGTACAAGGAAAAGAAGGCTTCTTTCCTGCCTTTACCCTTTTTTGTTGGGTCTTACAAGTTTTCAAAAATCGCAACTGCGGAAGATTTGTTGCAGAGCTGAAGGGTTTTCATTTTGGGGAAAGGATCTTTCAAAGAAATGATAGACGAGGCAAAGCTGCAGAACATTGCAAAGAGATCCATGCCAACTTTGAATACGCTCACTATTATGATGAAAATGAAGAAGTGTATAGAGGGATTAGCAATATGACCGAGCTACGGATTTTCCAACTTGGCAAGGGTGGAGGCAGTTCTAGCTCTAATATTGTGGAGGAAGTAGAACAATAGCATGAAAATGGTACCTTGCAAATTGCTGAAGCTCTCTCTAGAGAAGAACAAAGGCTCAAGGAACAAGCCGAGAAGATCCAAAAGGAAATTGAGGAAAGAACCAATAAAGCAAAAGAGGATAAACTTCGAGAAGAAGAGGCTCTAAGAGTCCAAGCAGCTGAAGATGAAGCTCGAAGAATTCAAGAAGAAGAAAAGATCAGATTGGAAGGAATTGCCAATCAGGAAGAAGAAGCGCAAAGAGAAGCGGAAGAGAAAAAGAAATCCAAAGAAGATGCTGAACCCAAGAGCCCAAACATACAAGACTTGGATATAAATCTCCTTGTAGGAGACCTCCCACTTGTCCCTTTTACACCATCAAAAGGTAGTATAGTATCCTAATGGGAAAGATTCGCTTACAACAAGAAGAGAAAATCCATTGTTAAGGAGACAGTGACCAGAATGAAGAGACCTTTTCGGCCAGATGTAGTCACCAAACATGAAACCACCGTCATGCAAGGTACTCAGCATGCACACAAACTCATGGCATCTATTTCTGTAGCTTCTATTCAAGCAACCGCGGACAATGTCAACATTTTAGCAGACGAGTTAGAATTAGAAAAGAAGAGAGTCCACCATTTGCAGGAAACTCTAGTCAAAGAACAAAATTATTCAAATTTGATGGTGGAGAAATGTGACACCCCGGTGTCAGAGAAGGGAGAATTAAACAGAAAATTTCAGCACCTAGAAGCTGAAAAGAGAGCCTTGGTCATACGAATGAGGGCCCTGGAAGCAGAAAAGTAGGGTCATGAAAGTAGAAACCTACAGCTGGAGTCCGAGAAATTTGATACCACTCAGTAGATCGATGACTTAAAGGAGAACATAGAGAATTTAGAAGAAAGCGGGGAATTGCTGGAACAACAGTTGGAACTTGCAACTAGCAAGGTTGGTGATCTGGGTCCCTTTCATGAGCAAGCTTGCGAAATACTGAAGAGGATACACAAGATTCAAGAGCTCATAACGGAGGAAGTCTGCAAGTTAAAGGGAGTGGTGGCCAGAATCAAGGAAATAAATGCTGAAGCCACTAGGCGTAGGAGAAAATATGTATGCATTAGTGAGGACATTAAGAGGCAAATGGAATGGAGAGAAGGAAAGTCAGGATTCCCAAAAAATCTCCCTCTTAAATCCATCTCTGGTTTCAAAGCAGATATCCGCCTTTTGGGGTTTTGTAAGGATTTTGGAGTGAAGCTAAATGAAGTGGCCATGGTCACTCTTGAATAGTGTGGGAACTTGTACTTGAAGATACGAACCACCCAAGAGAATTGCCAGATGATAATGCCCTAGACTATAGAAGAATTTCCAGACAAACTCCAACGTTTGTCTGATCTAAAGGATGGGCTAAGTGCTGAAATAGATTATGTAAGGAAAGTGGATGCTTTGACCGCTGAAGACCTTTACCATTGGATTGGCCAGGCTTCCATTCATGCCCATCTTCTAAAAGAAAGCCTCCAGGCTACAACAGTAGAAATCGTTGATCTTGCCAAGCATGAAGTTTCTCTGAAAACAATGGTCCCTCTTGATGCAAACAGTGTCATAAAAGAAGCCAGTCTCTGAGTGAGACATATAGCAGAAGCAGACAGGGCACTAACAACAGAAACACATCAAGTGTTAGCAGGAGAAGCAGGGGCATCGGCCTCAGTGGAATTACCAGCAGCAACAGGGGCACAATTTCCAATAGGAGTACCAGTTGTAGTAGCAGCGCCTGAGTTATCAAAGGTGCCAACTCAGAAGTGACCCACCTTTTGTTTTATCTTTTAATTTATAGCCAGCATGCCTTCTTTTAGTCTTTGTATATTTTAATTATTAAAGTGACATTTGGACCTCCTTCTTGTCCATTTTGTAATATTGCTAGGGTTTTATTCTTTTTTGTAAATTGGGCACTACAAGACAAATTAAAAGAATTTGGAGAGTTAGGGTATAGGTGGCAGCTCTTGGAGCATTTGTAAAGCTATATATAGCTGATTAGAAAAGAAGACAAGGACTTTTGGTAGGTGAAAGAGACTCCTCTTGTATACATGAACTATTTATGCTACATGAATGGAAAATCGTTTTGGCCTGTAGAAGCCTGTGCAGTGTTTTGTTGAGGATTATGATAGACTATTGCTGAACTATTTCTCAATTTTACCTTCCATATTTTGTGAGATCTTTCCTAGCTGTTGTGAATTATTTCTTTGCTATGAATGGTTTCATTTCCTTCGCAAAATTTATGCACTATATGAGTAATTGGATGTTTTAATTAAATTAGAGTTATCTTTGATATCATTTATCTTTTGTTGAAAATTACATTTAGATGATAAAATGGCTATCTGTTGAGTCTTTAAATGTTTATTTCAGTTTATTGCTCATCCTTTCAGTTTTGCTCCTTGCAAGGATAGGTTAGACTAGCTTAAATAGTTTAAATTAGATTTGTTTTATTCGCATGCATTTAGTTTAGAGCACTTGCATATCATTCTTTAATATTTAATACATAAACGGTGAATCGGGCTGCAACCAGTGAAAGAAAAACAAATCTTTACAATCTTACACGGTAGCTGGAACCATTAACCAAATGGATTCCCCACACCAAATGGTGAGCGATCTAATTGGGATTGCTTACCGGGGAGAATCCCTTGCTTATTGGTGCCACGATTCTCGAGGCCTCAACACAACTATAAAGGAGTTTGAATTTTGATATGAATCACTTCTATGTCTTGCGGTTTAATATTTGATTTTATTATGAATATTATCATAAATTCTTTTGTTTTATATAGAAAGAGTGGTGAAATAATTTCTTGAATAATTTATGTTTAACTTAGTGCAAGTTTTATATAGTGTTACTAAGAGGTTTAATAAATACAATTTTAAATTATGATAAAATGATATAATAATGCCAGTTTTTTGAGAAGGTGTGATACCGGTAGCATTAGTTTTCAATTCAGGGATTGATTTTAAGGATTTTGCAAACAAAAATCAAGATTGTTTTGGTCTATGTCTATGTTTTTACCCTCCCCCCCCCCCCCCAAAAAAAAAAAAAACATGGTGCCACCAGTAGCACCACTTTTTTATTCAAGGTTGTTTTTTGGTGTTTTTTATGCAAAAATATGAGTTTTTATGGATAGAGTTCTCGTTTTGAGTATAAAGTTCTCGTCAAGTTGTATAACTTGTTTCCTCCTCTAATTTTATTTTTAGGTTGATAATATCAGTTTCATCATTGGTTTTATAATGTTCTTCTTCATGATCAACTTCTTCTCCAGTTTCAGAACCTTCCTTTCTTTTAGAATTTACAATTTGACTGTCACCTTGTGTCATGAGGAGAACTTCATTTCTATTACTTTAACCATATGAGCAATTGTCTTCTTCATCATGACAAAATTCACTTGCATAATGACTTTTAGAAGTACACTCGATGAGGAGAACCTCATTTCTATTACTTTCATCAGATGAGCTATTGTCTTCTTTATCATGACAAACTTCACTTGTATAAGGGAATTTAGAGGTAGACTGGCCTAATCTATCACAAATGATATACTTAGCAAGTATCTTCACCTTTTCAAAATTTACTTCTTCTCCATCTGATTCATTAACATCATGCTTATTTGACCTGTGATGGTTGTTATTGTCTTCTTTAAGGCTACTTATCCTTTTGATGGCTCTTCCTTTTGATCATATCCATACTCTTGATCATCATGCTTTGATTCCGTGGTTGAGAGGAGGGATACTTCTAAGTAAGCATTTTGTAGCTTGTCTAAAAGTTCTTTAGCTGATGTACATTGCCCCATTTTGTCCTTATCAGATTCTGATAAGCCACTCAAAATTGCATTCATTTCTCTTGCATTGTTTCGATGTAACTTCTTTGTAGATGCACCTTTTGGTTGGGATTTTGGAGTTGTGTAATCATTCTCAACTGCATGCTAGATATCATATCCATGTTCCAATAGGAATACTCTCATTTAATGCTCCAAAAGGAATAATTGGTTCCATAAAATAGTGGTGCTCCATTCTTGGAGAAATTTTCTTGTCTATTCATGTCCACTATAGAGATAGTGGTCAAACTATCTAAAGGAACATGCTCTAATACAATTTGTTGGAATATACACCAACACTAAGAGAGGAGAGGGGGGGTGAATCAATATTTGGCAGATTTTATTCACTTTTTTCCCTTTACCACTTTATAATTACTCATAATATAAACAATCATAAGAAATGCAAGGAATTAACCATATCAATAAAGATCAACACAAAGGCACCGTACAAAGATATTTTACGTGGAAACCCAATAAGGGAGAAAACCATGAATTTTTTTTCTTATCTTAAACAATAATTATATTCTTTATAGGCCTCAACCTGTGAGGGACACCAATCCCTACAGTAATCCTACTTACAACTTTTCAAGCACCAACTTGATAGGCACCAACCTACTGAGCTAGTGAGGACACCAATCCTCTTTGCAAGCACCAACTTGCTTTGCTTGATCTGACAGGAACCAACCTATTTAATATGGTGAGCACACCAATCCTCTTGTGTAAGCACCTACTTACAGTTTACAGGCATCAACCTTCCAGGCACCAACCTGTTAAAAATATGAGGATACCAATCATCTTCCTTGCTCTACCCTGCCATCCTAAAGATAAATACACTTTCAATCTACACTCTGTAAGTTTTCACATCTACAGTCTGTACTTGTTCATTTTAAAATACATCAAATCATATCCCCATCAACACAGATATGTTTCTTTATTTTTCAGTTGTTTTATACAGTTAGCTCACTTGCAAATTTAGTACTCAATACTCTCACATTGTAAATACCTCTCTTGGTCCTTAAATAATTAATACTAAACTAATAGTTTATAACTTTCTATTCCATTTTTGTTGTTGTAATCTAACTGTTTATCAGTTTATGTTCCATTTTTGTTGTTCCAATATAACCATTTATCAGTTTTTGTTCCATTTTTGTTGTTCTGATTTAAACAGTTTATCAATTTAATTTACACAATTTATCAAATTGTTTATGAAGCATATCTAATAAAATTCATAGAACTAAATTGTTTTATTTTCAACAGGTATGAGATATACATCATATTCCATCTTAAAGGAGTTAGAATTTTAACATAAATATTTGTATCATAAGCTTTCAAAACATGAAAAATGAAAATAGGAAGAATACATGTATGATAGTAGGGTTTCCTCCAACCAACCAAGTCAAGCTCCTTGCAACAAGCCAACTCCTCCAAATGGTTTTACCTTCTAGCTATCCAGGAACATCATCTCTAGTTCCCTATCTCCAAGAATCTATGTTTCTTGGCCCTTTGTGCCCAAAACCCAAGAACAACAATCCAACTAGTTCTCCAATTTTTTTCCAAATCAAAATATGTTGCTCCTATAAATTTCCCCCAAAATAATCCTTCCTTCTTCATCCCACTTCCCATAATCCCTCCTTACCACCTTCCATTCCTGATATTTTACTCTCTTATATTTATCATTAATGTGACCACGCTTCCCCCATCTACCATGTTAGGCCCCTTTAATTTTTAATCAATTCATAACTCGAGATATGGGTCACATTTATTCAACAAAAATAAAATAAGAATTTAATATTAATTGTCACATTTATCAACTTAACTCAAATGTCAATAATTTAAGTAACATAACTTAGTGTCTATCCTCTTTTCAAAAATAACAAATGAATTAATAATATAATAATACAAAATTCAATTGTTGAGTCACAAGATCCTCTCAACATTCATAAATCAAATCATTAATTATAAGTAGAACTTAATTATTGCTAATTTATTCAAGAAATAATACTCTTATAATACTTATATAATCATTTATTTAAATTACTATCACACTCATCAATCAAATCTTAATTATAGTTAAAACTCAATATTGATTATAATTAAAACTTAATTAAAACTAATTTATTCAATAATACTTTGTTCAACTCAATTTAACATTTATTTAAACTATAAACATCAACCTCATATCATGATTACTTATCCATTCATTAAATAAATTTATATAAATTCATAAATTCATAATCAAATAAGTAGTAATTAATCCCTAACTAATTATAATGTAGTTAGTCACAATCACAATGCCCAATAAAATAGTTTAATACTAGTTCACGAATTAAAATTCATACAAGCATATATACACAATTTATGTAAGCGTAGCTAATTCTTACATACTTAGTGCAGGTACTAATAGTATTCGATCTCACATAATGCATAATTTACACAAGTTATTATCTATTGATGCAAACATAAACCATAAATTGCAATGTTTAACAATTTACTAACTTAGATCATACTAATATATGAAAACAACACAATGTACTTAGTTACCATACAAGAGTAAAGCAAAGGTTTTCAACACACACATAATTAATTAAGTTTCACTCCATAACTTCAATGGCATTCCTAACTACCTTCTTTCCTCTGTTGAAAAAGATAACTCTGGAGGTCCTCCCTCATGTTTTGGTGTGGGTGTGATGAGGGGGACCCGAAAGTTTTGTCCCTTATGTATTTATGTAATAAAGTGACGTTTATGTAAATAAAGTGATGTTTCGTACTTTATAAAAGTGGGTCACTTAAGTGATGTACTATTTAATTAGTTATTTTATTAATTGAGAAAAGTGCATCTATTGTGAATCATAATCTCCTAATCTAATCCTAGCCATTGATTAGGTAGTTTCTTTGGTAGTTAGTGAAAAGTAATGTATGAAAATAAGAGAAAGGGACAAATGAAAAACACTCACCATCAGAGAAGAATAAGAGAAGAAGAAGAAGAAAATAAAATCTTCCAAGAAGAACTTGACACATTTCCCAAGAAATTTTTCAGCAGCACATTTCCCAAGACATCCAACAAGAAGGCACGGTTCACAAGGCAGTTTTCAACAGTTCGTACAACAAGTTTTCCAGTAGTCTGTACAGCACGTGTGGGAACTGAAATCGATGCAGAAGGTACATAATTAATTATTGTCAGTCTGGTCCGTACAGTAGAGTTTCTGGCACAAGTTGGGCACAGATTTCTAGACAACATTTAATGCAGAAAAATAACAGTCCGTACAACATATTATAGCACGTGTGAGGAAGGCCGTACACTATTATGCGGGCACAAATTTCAAGGAAACAATTTGAAAAAGATAAGTAGGGTTAATTTGTCAGTTTATGAGTGAAGGAAATTTCAGTGTAAAAGAAGTTTCAGAATTCTTCTTAATGAAGTTTTTCTCTTAGGGTTTTCTCCAAGTTTGTGGGGTTTTGCCTGGTCTTTGACCAAAATTACTTGTGTTCATCTTGCTTGAAGTTATTTTCAGTATTTGGAGTACATTTTGAAGTTGTGGTTTTACTTTCATAATTTCAAGTTAAAATCCTAGTTTTCAAAGTGTTTGACAAAATGTGTGAATGAGCAAATTTCATGTTTAAGTCAATTTTCTTCATGGTATCAGAGCCATACTGAAGAAGAAAGTAAGAAAGTGTTCTTTGAAGTGCAAAAGAGTGTTAAGTTTATATTTCAAGTTATTTTTGGTTGCAAGTATTTTCCATGATGAGTATTAGGTTTGAGGATAGGTTGGATGGAATATAAGAATCACTACCATGTTAAAGGAACTGAGAGTTTGGGGATTTACTAATAGCGTCATGACTCAACCAACATATAAAGATGAGCTTAAGGAGTATGAAGCTCTTGAAACCAAATCCCAGAGAGTCATACTGGATGGGGTTAAAGACCATCTCATCCCACATTTAGCAGAAAATAAAATAACTAAAGAGATGTGGGACACATTGAACCAGTTGTTCGAAGAAAAGAACAAGAATCGTAAATGGACCTAAAAGACAAGCTACACTATATCAAAATGAAAAAATATGAGGGCGTAGCCTCCTACTTGAATCATGTTACACAAGTCAAGGAAAAGTTGGCAGTAGTAGGAGAGACTATCCCTGATTCTGAGTTGGTGAGGATAGCCTTGAAGGGATTCACCAAGAAGTGGGAGGTATTTGTGAAATGTATTGTGGGAATATAAAAGCTTCCCAGTTCGTCCAGATTATGGGATGACTTTACCCAGGAGGAAATCCAAGAAGGGCCTCAGGTTGGTCAGACTAGTAAGGATGTTGAGCATGATGTGGCACTTGTAGCCAAATCGAAGAACAAGAAGAAGAAATATTTGAGTCAGATTAGATGTTATCAGTGTGGTCAGTTAGGACACTATGCCACAAAATGTCCTAAAAAGAAGAAAGGTAAGACAAAGAAAGATTCAACAACAACTGCAATAGATGAGTTTGCAGGTGATTTTGAGCATGAATTTTCTCTATCCTCTATTGACTCTAGTGTAGGAAGCTCAGTTTTTGAGCATTTCTGGATTGCTGACAGTGGGTCAACCAGACATATGACTGGAGTGTATGATGCATTCCATATTATCACAGAGTTGGGAGCAGGACACTACATTCAGATAGATATTGAAGTCCACAGATAGCTATTCGAGGGGTTGGAACAATCAGGTTTCAACTAGACCTTAGAGAGGTCCTAGAGATACATGGGGGTCTCTTTGTACACGGGGTGAGAGTTAGTAAACTCTCAGTGTCATATTTTGAGGATGATGGTTGTGGGATGTTGGTTAGGGACGGTCATATATTCATATATCGAAGAAATGATCCCGTCAGGACCACAATATTGCTTAGTGATCGTAGGGATAGATTATACATTTTGAGAGGACATGTTGTACGTCCATGGATAGGTTGATGGATGTCAGAGTCAGAGGATGGGGAAGGAGATGTATTTGATCATCATGTTAGTTACATTTCATCTGATGAGGAGAGTGAATCTCTCCAAATCACTGGTAGAAGACTCAGCCAGACAGGTGATGGTGATGAGCAGGTTGATGAGGTTCAGGAAGAATCTCAAGAGTCATAGTTTTATTTCAGAGGTGGGCGCTTCTCTCTGAGAGACATTCTAGAGCATGAGGGAGATGCGTCAGGAGTCAGAGGTAGATATTTGGATGCTGTTGGAAGGACCTCCCTTGTTATGAGGGAGTGTTGAAAAATATAACTCTGGAGGTCCTCCCTCATGTTTTGGTGTGGGTGTGATGAGGAGGAACAAAATTTATTTGTACCTTGTGTATTTATGTAATAAAGTGACATTTATGTAAATAAAGTGATGTTTTGTACTTTATAAAAGTGGGTCACTTAAGTGATGTATTTTTTAATTAATTATTTTATTAATTGAGAAAATGACATCTATTGTGAATCCTAGATCTCCTAATCTAATCCTAGCCATTGATTAGGTAGTTTCTTTGGTAGTTAGGGTTAGTTAGTGAAAAGTAAAGTATAAAAGAAGAGAAAGGGACAAATGAAAAATACTCACCATTAGAGAGGAATACGAGAAGAAGAAGAAGAAAAGGAAAGCTTCCAATAAGAACTTGGCACATTTCCCAAGACATTTTTAGCAGCACATTTCCCAAGAAAACCAACAAGAAGGCATGGTTCCCAAGGTAGTTTTCAGCAGTCCATACAACAATTTTTCCAGCAGTCCGTATAGCACGTGTGGGCACATTACATAAAACTATAATTAAATAAACCTAAAAAACTTTATAAACTATACAATCTTAAATCTATGTAGTTATTAATTAATTAAGAAACAGATAATTAAAATTAATAACAGTTTAATAGTATTAACACATTACACATAACCATATACTATCTATAATAAAAAACAAATATTATTAAAATACAATCTTAATACCATTTATTAAAAACACGAATTTAATACTTAAAAATTATAACATATTACACCTAACCTAATTAACTAAACCCTAGCTGACACTTAATCACCATCCCGATATTTCAACACTATCCCTTTGCACTTCGATATTAATGCTACATCTTTGAGATCACCTACTCTTCTTTGACACACCGTCCTGATGATGAGTCTTGTTGTGGACTCGAAATGTCGATGAAAATCATGAGATCTGTGGAAATTCCGAGTATGCATTTTGAAGCTAGTCACCACAGAAACCTAGCAACATATATTACATCCCTGTACGGAAGGGAAGTATGGTAGCAGATCCAGTTATTGAAGAATCTAAGGGTGAAAATCCAAAGAAGAGCAGCTGATCTTACCTTTCTCAAAGATTGCAGAGACATGAAATTAACCCCCACGTTCACTGTTATCAACCATCGTATGCGCAGCAAATGGAACACAAAAGCGTTTGACAAACTGAGCGCGTCACTGGTGAAGGCATAAATCAGGAAAGCGCGTTTCAAATTGGATCGCCTGTCACAAGACGCCCTCAAGCTCCACCTTGAACTCGCTGCCATAGTAAAATTTGACCTGTGGAAAACTGCAGATGCCAATGCTGCACTCAAAGCGGATCGAGAAGGGCGTGAAGCCACAACTAAGCATCAAAATAAGCTAATTAAACTGCAAAAGAAAACCAACATGGATCCTGAACCAGAAATCATCCCTAGAATCTATTGTCTTCCCAAAATCCATAATGACAGAGTTCCCCTTAGACCTATTATCAACACTATAGGCTCCCCAACGTCCTATGAACTTGCAAAGTATGTAGCCAAAATCCTAAGCCCCCTTGTAGGTAACTCATAATCATTTATCAAAGACTCTAATGCCTTTGTGAGGTTAATCCGAGAAGAGAGAGTTGAACCTAAAGACAAGATCTTGAGCTTTGTCGTAGTTTCCCTCTTCACAAAGATCCCTCTTGAAGAGGCTATCGAGGTAATTAAGGAGGTCACTGACCCTGACACAACTAAGTTGGCAATAGTATGTCTCAGATCAACCTTTTTTAGCTTCCAAGGAGAGTTTTATGAACAAACAACAGGAGTAGCAATGGGATCCCCCCTCTCACCCATAGTTTCCAACCTCTTCATGGAGAATTTTGAAAAAGAAGCCCTCAACTCCTACCCATTAAAACTGTCTAGATGGAAAAGGTATGTTGATGACACCAACGTGTTATGGCCACATGGTGAAATATAACTAAATTTGTTTTTTGAACACCTCAATAACCATTCTGAAGACATTAAGTTCACCATGGAAGAAGAAGAAAATGGAAGCATACCCTTTCTAGATGTCTTAGTAACTAGGAAAGAAGATGAACTTTAAGAAACAAAGTCTTCAGAAAGAAGACACACATGGAAAGCTATCTACACGCAGACTCCCACCACCACCCCTCCCAAAAGATAGGAGTCCTCAACACCTTAGCCATAATAGCATCTAAGATTTCTGATAATGAGCACCTTAATGAGGAAAACAACCACCTCGCCAATGTCTTCAAGAACATAGGCTACAATTCTAAGGATATCAAGAAAGTCGTAGAAAGAACCAAGAATAGGGTCAACACTCATACAACAAGAACAAACAACAAAGATAACAATAATAACAATACACAAAAACCTAACACAAGAGTCTACTTGCCTTATATTCAAGGAGTTACCGACAAAATTGCTAAAGTTCTCAAGAAGAAGGATATCACAACCTCTTTCAAAACCTTACAAACCATTAAGCAAAAAATGAGATCCATCAAAGACTCGATTGATCATAAACAATGCAGAGGCGTCTACAAGGTATCTTGCTCTTGTGAGCTATGCTACATTGGTGAGACTGGTCATTCCTTCAACACTAGACTAAAAGAACACAAAACTGACATCAAGAATGAATGAATTCGAACCTCAGCACTGGCAGAACACTCCTCCAAAACCAAACACCAATTATGCTTAGAAGACACCAAGATACTAGCAAAAGAGGATCATTACTTTAAAAGAAAACTTAGAAAAGTCCTTGAAATAAAAAAAAGCATCCCAACAATCTAAACAGAGATGGAGGCATGGAGGTTAGTACTAGTTGGCTTCCACCACTCCTACATCACAATAGATGACATTAATAAACTTTTATGAACCCAGGACCTAAGAAAACCACCTTATGATATTCTAATACTAATCCTAATTAACACACAAGTTGTTAGGTTAAACACCAATAATTGTACTACTACTATTATTATTAATATTAAATTAAATAATATTAATAATAATATTAAAATTAATATTATTAAATTTATTTTTCAAAGTGACTATTAACCCAAAGTTAAGTCATTATGAAAAATTATTATTAAGAATAATAATAATTAACACACAAGTTGTTAGGTTAAACACCAATTAAATTAATGTACTACTATTATTATTAATATTAAATTAAATAATATTAATAATAATCTTAAAATTAATATTATTAAAATTATTTTTCAAAGTGACTATTAACCCAAGTTAAGTCATTATAAAAAATTATTATTAAAAATAAAATAAAAATTATATTAAAAATCATAATTATAATTATGACTAATAACAACATTAATATTAAATTAACCCTAATAATATAACTAACACCAACATTAATATTAGTAAATTAACCCTAATGATTTACAAATAATTTATTTACTAATAATATTACTAATACTAACATTATTAACACTAATAACATTTTAACATTACATAAAACTATAATTAAATAAACCTAAAAAACTTTATAAACTATACAATCTTAAATCTATGTAGTTATTAATTATTTAAAAAACAAATAATTAAAATTAATAACAATTTAATAGTATTAACACATTACACATAACCATATACTATCTATAATAAAAAACAAATATTATTAAAATACAATCTTAATACCATTTATTAAAAACATGAATTTAATACTTAAAAATTATAACATATTACACCTAACCTAATTACCTAAACCCTAACCGATATTAACTAAACCATATTACACCTAACTTAATCACCATCCCGACATTTCAACACTATCCCTCTGCACTTCAATATTAATGCTACATCTTTGAGATCACCTACTCTTCTTTGGCACACCGTCCTGATGATGAGTCCTATTGTGGACTTGAAACGTCGATGAAAATCATGAGATCTGTGGAAATTCCGAGTATTCATTCTGAAGCAAACCTACTTTTGTTTAGGTACAGTCTATATCTTATGGTACCTAACCTTATAACAAAAATTCTTGAAGAGGAATCATTTGGAGACCCTTATAATAGATAACAATAGGAGTGACCAAACCTTCCACTGAATACCAATTGACAAAAATACAATTCTTCAAGAAAATGTTGGAAAATCTTGTTCAACAGATACCTTGAGATTTTGACACCATCATTAAGGAAGTGTTGAGCAACCCTTCTATGTGCTCTAAATATGTGAAAACACTTTGTTGGAGGATGCTACACATATCCCTCTAATGGAATTATATGATGGTGGAAGGATCGCTTGACCCTTGAACAAGAAACCTTTCAAGTATAATACAAATCTAGAGGATGAAATGTTGGGTGACCAATATACTAGATACGATTTAAGGGATAGGCTGACCCTTCCACTATATATCACTCCAAGAGAATACCATATTTTGAGAAAGTGTTGGGTTCTCTTTTCACTACATACCTGGAGACATTGATACCATCATAAATGATGTTTCAACTGAAACTTCTTCGTAGTTTATCTCCATGAGAATAAAATACTAGAGGAAGTGTTGGATTATCATTCTTCGAGAAATCTATGCTAGATTAAGTGGCGACTAACAATTCTACAGGAATACCATCCTTTACGAAATTGTCATTGGACCTTTCTACTAGAAACATCAAGAAGGTAGCATCATCATTGAGGAATTGTTTCCCAATCCTTCTCAATGGTCTTGTTCTATGAGACAAAATGTTGAAGGAAGTGTCATATGACCCTTATATGGTGGTTATATGATGGAGGAAGGATCGACCTGTGATAATCTACAAGGGATCTAGCAACTGTAACAGACTCACAATCAAACTCTTAAGAATGTTGCAAAGAAGAAGAGAAGGAGGCACTCAATAATCACTCATAAACACAGAATAATGAACAATAATAGTATCATACAATGAATAATGAATGTAAAGAATGTAATACAATAATCTGTGATGGAGCATCATATAGGATTCAAATTAGCCAAGTAGGGCATTCGAATCTGAGCTCAAAGTCTAGCTTGGATAACAATGGAGACATCATCCAATCAATAGTATCAGTCATAAATGGTAAGAGTCAATCAAGTGTGTCCAACTGAGTTTAACATAACCATCTAGGCACAAATCAGGGAATGGAGACTCCAAGGAGGGCACATGAGGATGTCATAGGGTCAAGTGGCACTCCAAAACTAGCTAACTAGGAGCTACAGGTAGTTAGGATGAGCAATCAGTTGAAGAACTACTCAATCCATGCACTAACTGAGAGATAACTCCTGGTAGGTGAGATAAGGTGCCCCAATTGAGTGATAACTGGTGGTAGGTGAGCAAAGGCGCTCTAACTGACCGTGGTAGGTGAGAAAAGGCACACTTGGCATGCATAAACTCAAAGAAGGCACTTTAGGTAGGTGGGAGGCCAACTGGGGGCTGTAGACAGGCTCTGGAGAGCTAGGAACCAGCTCTAGGTGCTGGGAGGACCATCAAGGTGATGACTGGATGCATGCAAAAATGCATGCAGACATGCAGAACTGAAAAATGATGGGGAGAATATTCCAACACCCCCTCTCAAGCTATACTATGAGGAAATAACTGAAAACAATAAAATAGGGTCCCGGTGACTAAGACCAAAGGTCACCCCGTACAATCAATCTAAATAAACTACATGAGGAAAGAGGGAAAACCCAGTGGGAAGAAATCCCTCCCTCAAAATAGACTGAAGGATGCTAATGTAGCATATCATCACTCACCCCTAAAGGAGGTAAGTGTCCTTCCTTTCCGAAGAAGGATCGATCCATCTGAAATGGATCAGCAATGTGAGAAGGATGAAACCTTCCACTCTGAAAATCTGATCTGGTTCTTCTATGATCATGTGGATCACCAACCAAATCACCGGAAGATCGGAGTGTAGTGGCTGCCCATCGAGGAAGAGGAGGAATATTAGGTGAGAGATCTTCAGGTTCTTGTGGATCTGGATCTCCCATTCGCTCATCTTCATCACTAGTTGCTAGACCTTCAAGTTCTTGTGGATCTGGATCTAGCATTCCATCATCATCATCTCCATCTTCAGATTCTGAATCTGAAGTATCATGTGAAGATGAATCACTCTCTTGATCATCAATCAAAGGAGGAGGTATCTTCCTTTTGGGAAGAAGTGGATCATGCTGCAAAAACATAATATGAATATCATCATGAAACATGTGATTTGAACCAAATGAGGTAGAATCAAAACTATGAATGTGTAGATAGTTCTTTGATATCTTCTTTGAACCAACATAGGTGAGATCATAACCAAAGAAACTATGACATGATGATGGTGAATATTCAACAAGATCACTAGTGGATGCAACAGTGGTGGTGGCCCATGAACCAATAGGTGCTAGATCTTCAGGTTCTTGTGGATCTGGATCTAGTATTCTCTCAAAAAGAGTTATCTTCCTCTTGGGAAGAAATGAATCATGCTCCAAAAACATGTGCTTGAGTTCTCCAACAATGGATGCAAGCAAATCCGGAGGCTTCCTGAACTTGCTCTTCCTACCAAGCATGGTGAGAAAAAATCCAAAAATATGAAGATAATTATGGAGCATGTGATTCGAACCAACTGACGTGGAATCAACTCCATGAATGTGTATGTAGTTCTTTGATATCTTCTTTGAACCATCATAGGTGAGATCATTATCAAAAGAACTAGAACATGATGATGTTATCTTGGAATTCAAATAAGATCCAAGAATTGGAAGATGGTTTCTCATGATCTCCTTTGAACCAACATGGATGAAATCAAAACCAAAATCACAAAAAGGTGCATTAGTCATGAACCCAAGCGAATGATAGAGTCTTCCATCTTCGGTGAAACTTTGAAAACATGTGCCAATGACAAAATAGGAGTCTAAAGAAAGCATATGATGAGGGAGAGCGAATGCATTACCTTCCAAATATGATTTTACCTTCAAAATATTTAGTAGGTCATCATCTTGCACATCAATAGGTGCATCAACTCCATGAAAGTGTATGTAGTTCTTTGATATCTTCTTTGAACCAGCAAGGGTGAGATCAAAATCAAATGAACCATATAATGGTGATGGCTTGAACTTCAAATCAGATCCAAGATTTTGAGGATGGTTTCTTATGATCTTCTTTGAACCAACAGTGGTGAGATCAAAACCAAAATCACAAGGATATGCCTGAGACTTGAATCCAAGCGAATGGTAGAGTCTTCTATCTTCGGTGAAGTTCTGAAAACATGTGCCAATGACCAAATAGGAGTCCATAGGAAGATTTTGATCAAGGAGGGCGAATGCATTTCCTCCCAAATCTTCCAAGATGCTCAATAGCTTATCATCTTGCACATCAGCAAGCTCATGGGAAGTAGAGATTTCAAAGATCTCTTCAACTTCTATAGTAGTAACTGTCATCTTTTGCTCAGAAATCAGATCAGAAGATGGAACAACTGAAACCATGTGTTGTATTTCAATTTTTCTTGAACAAATTCATCATGGGAGATGATGGAGGCCGAATCATGAATAAAGAGAGCACTGGAGGAAGTGTCACTGGGCTTGTTCTCCAAATGGGTAGCATCAACCTCTTCCTCTTGGTTTCCAAACAATCTGTCCAATCTAGTCCATAGATCGCTTGGATGTTCATCAAGATCAATGAGGTATTCCATATTGGAAAACATAGTAATACATATGCTTCCCGAGGCTCTGTGACAAGCATCAAGCCAATCATATTTCTCTCCATCAGAAGAAAAATCTCTCTTAATACTAGTACACACATCAAAAAGATCATGTCTCTTCAGATATGATGTCATCTTTGGTTTCCACTCATCATAGTTGAATGGAGAGAGAGAAGGAACTCCTTCCAGATACATTGAAGATGTTATTCAAATCGAATCTACTGGTGCAGAATCACCAGTGCAGAATCACTAGTGCAAAATCACCAGTGTAGAATCACTAGTGCAGAATCATCAGTGCATAATCACTAGTGCAGAAACAATGGAGATCCATAATAGCTGCTGAATTTGAATTTGCTGAAGAGGGATTCGAATGGTGAATGACCCTGCAAAACAAGAAAATATTGTTGATGGAGAATGCTACACTTCAAATGAACACTACCTTTTGAACACTGAGCACATAGACTAAGTCCTTCACACCTGGCTAGACCTCACTGGATTTCTCCAATGAATTCAAGTAATAGCACCAGGATTTTCTGTGGAAACTCAGAGGCTTCTGGTGCTCAAGTGAAAAGATAGCTGCTCAAAGAAATGTTGCCACTGCTGCTACTGCAATTCGAATAGCTGCTTCCTGCTCTGATACCATGTGATAATATGCAAGGAATCTAGCAACTGTAACAAACTCACAATCAAACTCTCAAGAATGTTGCAAAGAAGAAGAGAAGGAGGCACTCAGTAATCACTCATAAACACAGAATAATGAACAATAATAGTATCATACAATGAATAATGAATGTAAAGAATGTAATACAATAATATGTGATGGAGCATCATATAGGATTCGAATTAGCCAAGTAGGGCATTCGAATATGAGCTCAAAGTCTAGCTTGGATAACAATGGAGACATCATCTAGTCAGTAGTATCAGTCATAAATGGTAAGAGTCAGTCAAGTGTGTCTAACTGAGTCTAACAGAACCATCTAGGCATAAATCAGGGAATGGAGACTCCAAGGAGGGTGCATGAGGCTGTCATAGGGTCAAGTGGCACTCCAAAACTAGCTAACTAGGAGCTACAGGAAGTTAGGATGAGCAATCAGTGGAAGAACTACTCAATCCATGCACTAACTGAGAGATAACTCCTGGTAGGTGAGATAAGGCGCCCTAATTGAGTGATAACTGGTGGTAGGTGAGCAAAGGTGCTCTAACTGACTGTGGTAGGTGAGCAAAGGCACACTTGGCATGCAAAAACTCAAAGAAGGCACTTTAGGTAGGTGGGAGGCCAACTGGGGGCTGTAGATAGGCTCTGGAGAGCTAGGAACAAGCTCTAGGTGCTGGGAGGACCATCAAGGTGATGACTAGATGCATGCAATTGCATGCAGATGATTGGATGCATGCAAAAATGCATGCAGACATGCAAAACTGAAAAATGATGGGGATAATATTCCAACACGACCGACATTTTCGATGTCCCCCTTTGAGGAGAATACAACTATGGAGGGGGAACTGTCGAGCTACCCATCTTCTAGATATCGAGGGAATGTATGATCGGTCATTCTAGGGGATACACTTGGATGAGAATCCCATCCTTAGATAAAGGGTCGATTGATATTTCCACTAGATACCTTGAGGTGTTGAAACCATCATTGAGGATGTGTTATTCCACCCTTATAGATTTTCTCACTATGTGTGAAATTACTTCAAAAGGAAGGGTCGGTCGATCCCTCTAAAGGGATACTATGATAGAGGAAGGATCGATCAACCTTTCCATGGGCCCTCCTTTGAGGAGAATAAAATTCTACATGAATAAGTGTTGGGAAACTAATCTACTAGATATGATTGGAGGGATAGGACAACCCTTGCAGTGGATACCCCTTGACAAGAATATTGTGATTCAGGAAAGGGTCAGCTGATATTTTCACTGGCTACCTCCAGACATTGAGACCACCATTAAGAATGTGTTGGATGACCCTTCTAAAAATTTATTTTATGGAGGAAGGATCGTCCGAACCCTTCTATGACATCCCAATTTTGAAAATTTTTTTATGGATGGAGATGGTTAGGGTGACCCTCCTACTGGATATCAAAGGAATGATGATTGGATGACCCTTCCATCGAATTCCCCTTGAATGGAAATATGACATTCAATAATTTCCATTCAACCCTTCCAGTGTATACCTTGAGGCTTTGACACCATCATATAGGAAGTGTTAGTTGACTCTTCTCCATTGTCTCCCTCCTCGAGAGCACTATGCTAGAGGAAGTGTTGGTAGAACCTCCTATGAGAATTCTATAATCGAGGAATTAATTAATGAGACTTCAACGAGGAGAGGAAAATTCTAGAGGAAGTGTCATCAAACCCTCCTAAGTGATCTCCCTTCGTGAGAAGATTTTTCGAGAAGAAGGGTGGTTCAATCCCTCTAAATGGATTCTATGATGGAGGAAGGATTGACTGAACAATATACTGGGTACGATTCGAGGGATAGGACAATTGTTAACAACTAAATTTTGCACACATTTGACATTTTGGATAATCTTGTAGTAAGGCATCATCAACATATAGCATGCGCCATGCATCCCATCGAAGACATCCTCATCAAATCCAAAAAGCAACATGAGTCCGAAAATAGTCAAATGAAAAGGTAGGATGGATATGCCCATGTTAGCCTATGCTATAGCGCATATTATTACTGTTATGCCTGCTCTAGAATAACATGGATTATCCTTCGAGATCCATGCTACTGTAAAAAATGGAAGGATCTCAACCACCATCCACACATTGAAGGCTCATGAAAGCCCCCTCACCACCTAAAATTTGAATTTGTCTCTTGAAGCATTAAATAGCCTCGTTTATGTACTTTGGAGATACTTCATTAGGTGATAGGGTTCACACTTGGATCTAGATGTTTCTTGGCCACCTCTTGTCCTATAAAAGGAAGCCATGGGCATGCATATAAGAAGACAAATTTAGAGCAAGGTTATGTTGCAGGAATTGTGTTGGGACTTCTTCTATCTCTTCCCACACCTACTAGAATTCCTCAAGCTCCCTTGCCATCTTCCTCCAAGGGGCAAGTGTTTCTCCCATTTGTTCTTCAAGTTATTTAGCATTTAGTGAAAAGGACCTCCCTAAGGGAGATTATTTGATTCCCTTGAATCCCACACCTCCTAGGTGACACTACATGTAACAAGCTTGACCATTGGGAAATCTAAATTTCTTGTCATGGTTTGCATATTCTCACTCCCTTTGCTTTGTTTCAAGTTATTTTCAAGTTTTTGTATTATTTTGTTTTATTTTGCTAACAATATATCACGGGATTAATTTGGAGTCATTCGCATTTTCTTTAGTAACATAATATTGGGCATTTTTTACAACCTCAAAGTATTTCACCCTCAAGTGGGAAGGGATTCACACCTTTGTGCAAATTTTCCCACAACAGTATTTATGGCAAATCCACTTCATTTTTGTTCATTTCTCATTAACTAGGTTGTTATTTTCTAAATAGATAATTATGGGTTCTTGTCTTGTGTAGGATATCAAGTCCATACCCTTCATTTCCGGAATTCATCCTCCCCTTGGCGATAATTGTTGTTTACATAGTAGCATGAATCTCGAAGCATCGGGTGCACTACTCACGTACATTTTCCTTTGATGGTCACGCTACTATGTTGGAATATTTAAAACCGATCCACGTCATTTAATACCTTAGGATATCATTATTGATCATTTTTTATTAATTCCTAGGTGTTAGACTAGGTAGTTGGCTAAAATACCCATTGTGTGGACCACAAGCATCCTAGACTCACCTGGGCGCATTTCTGAAGATTCTAGATAAGATTTGATTTTATTCTGGTATATTTTTATCTAATCCTAGAATAGAAAGGCGCCTTACTGCTTTTTAATGATTTTTACCACTTTTTGGTGAAAGGTGAAAGCTAGTTGACTAGTCTTAACTTTTTTTTGGCCAACTCATCCTCCATGATGTTTCCTCCTTCCAAATTATGGATTTATGATTCTTTTCCATCATACATCACCATATGATCACTACTTCACACATTCATGAGCTTTAGAGGTGACTTGGAAAGCACTCTTTCCACCTAGGGGGGTTTTGCATATATTTAGTAAGATTTATTTTGTGAGGATTCAAATGGCATCTTTTTGCTTTCGAATCTATGATGTAATGTTATATTTTTGCAGCCATTTTATTTCCAAAGGTTGGCTGATCTAAATTTATTCAATAGAGATATTCTGTTTGCATCATACTTGACTGTTTTTCAGTGTTCTTGACTAGTTTTGTGAGATATTGTGTGAGAGGATGAAATTTCTTGATCAGATCTTGGTGTGAAAAAAATTTCACATGGTATCATAGCTATCAAGCTATTCTTTTCTCCTTCTATTTTCTTGTAGGATCCAACCAGTCTCAAAAAGGTCGCATTCAGTCATCCACAGGGTGCATTCATTCACCCAGGGGGCACAACTGAGCATCTAGGGGCGCACCCAAACCAATCCAAAAGCTATTTCAGAGCTGTCATGGATCACTCACATCAGATCATCTTCACTCCATTCAATTATTTTGACTGGAAGGCGCAAATGGAGATCTTGTTGAGGAGCAAAGGCCTCTACAGAGTGACTATGGTAACTGAAACTGAGCCTACCTCAACAATTGAGAAGGAAAAGTGGAAAAAAATAAGAGATGAATCCTATGGTCTCGTGTCTCAGCACATCCAGGGATATTCTATTCCATCTATATGGTGTTACCACTCCAAGTGAAGTTTGGGAGAAGCTCAAAGACTTGTTTGGCAAGACAGATGAATTGAGAGGCAACAACTGGATAATGAACTAGTTGTGAAATTCCTCATAACATATCTAAGAGCTGATGTAAACCTCACAAGAAAGAATTGCAGAAAGAATGGAGCAGCAGAACAAAGATGGAATAGAACTCAGATAGGAGTAGAAGAATCACACATGTTTCATTAATTTGTATAATAAACAATAATACTACAATTGGAAGAATTCAAATACCAAGGGTGTAATTCGAATTAGCCTGAATGAGGTGACCATCAGATTAGTGGAGTGTTATCAAAGCACAAGTAACCATCAACCATGTGTCACACTGAATCTAAATAGGTGCAGTAGGTGTAACTGATGCATGGAGCACTGATGGAGGGTGCATGAGGAGATAACTAGAGTCATGAGGAGTTGATTGGAGTCAAAATAGTCAATCTAGGCTCTTTGGAGGTCCACAGGAGTGTTACAGTCAGTTAAGGAGTCAATCTAGCCTTAAATCAAGGAAACATCCACAAATTACTCAACTAACTGAGTGTGTCACTGGTGGTAGGTGAAGTAGGGTGCATCATGCACTAAGAGGGCTAGAAATGATAAGAAAGAAGCTCCCGGGGCTAGCAAAATGGGAACTAGGTGTTGGAGGACACTATGCTGATGATTGGGATGCATGCAATTTCATGACTGCATGCAAAAATGCATGCATGATTGAAAATGCAAAAATAGAAAATGTTGTTAGGACTAGGATGGAGTATAGGAATATCCTAACACCCCCCCTTAATCCATCCTAGGCCTTGGTAACTAGGACCAAAGGTCACCCATACAATCAAATAAATGATAAAAATAAGAACTGTCCATAAATCGAGGAAATGGGGAAAACCTCATGGGAAAAATACCCCCCCTCAAAAGAATAGTAAATAACTCAAAGAACCATCATACTAAGCAGAGAAGGAAGAAGATTTCCTCAGTGAAAATTTTTGCAAAAAACTTGGAAAGCTGATCCTCTATAGGATGCCAATGCAGGTGCTAGATCTGGATCTGGTCTTCTGATGTGCCTCCCACTGTGTAGAATATGTATTGGTCAAAGCAAGTCTTTCAGGAAACCTTTCTGCTACTGGAATGAATGGATCATGATGAGTCTTCCCAAGGGATGGTAGATTGAACCCCACCATCATGCAACATCTCTCAGGAAGAGGTAGATGGCATAATGCAAGGTTGGCATGATACTGAGATCTGCAAGGACTGTGTGAGCCCATATTGGCCTTGGCTCTAGATTGAGAGCATGTGTTGGTTCTGGATCTGAATCTGAATGTTCTTGAACTTTGATCTCAACATCAAGATCTTGATTTTCATCTTCAATAGAAGAAGAGTCACTTGGATCTTCATCATATTCCGAAGGAGTAGGAAGAGAGAAGGGCATAAAATGTGAGAACTCATATGCCTTGGAGGCATGATTTGCAAACCCTTTCGCTATAGTCTTCCAGTAGAGATCTCTGTAATCTCAACTCCGCTGGGACCAAAGATCACCTTCTTTGGTGATCCGGTGTGAGTCATCTGATATACAAACAACAAATTTGCTGTCAAGGAGGGAACGAATAGAACATTCTTGAACTTGCCATGCTCCATATGTACTGTACCCATCCCTTTGGCAGAGATCTGAGAGTTGTCTCCCATGTGAATAGTAGGACCATCTTTGAGATCTAAAGAAGAAAATGATTCTTCAGAGGAAACCATGTGGTTGGAGGCTCCTGAATCTATGAGAAGGTCCTTTGATTTTGAAAATCTAGCCATCAATGCATGCCATTTCTCATGACCATCAGATTCACTTCCAGAATCAGACACTTTTGCTTCTTTTGGAAGAGCAATGTTGTTCTATTCAAGAAGCTTGGTTAATTGATCTATTTTCTTGTGCATGCAAGATCTCTCTAGGTGGTTTCCTTTCTTGCAATAGGAACACTTAGATCCATCAGATCTTTTATGTTTGTCCTTCTTGGAGTTGGAGGCCCCCCTTGATGGACTTGACTTGGCATTCATATTAGGTTCACATGGCTTCTTGCCCTTGCTTTTATGCCTCCCTTTCACATTTGCACTATTTGTCTCTCCAGCTAAAAGAGCTTTATCTTTGGAGGCCTTGATGGCACCCATTTGGATCAACTTGTCTTGTTCTTGGATGAGAGCTGCAGTAAAAACTTCTAAGGAGGGAATCTTCCATACAGGGATTGACATTCGCCCAGAGTGGAAGGTAGATACAAAGACAACAAATCCAGATCCTAGTTTACTCAGAATGGAGAGCACCAATTGCTCATCCTTTTTATCAATACCACACTGCTTGCATTGCATAACCAAAGTTTTGAATTTCGAGAAGAATTCTTGAATGGCCTCAAAACTGCTTGGTTGTAGGGAAACCAATTCATTCTCCAGAACATGGCCTCTTAGCTCATCTTGTTTTCCAAAGAGGGTCTCTAACTTCAACCATAGCTCTCTTGGAGTCTTCAACCCTTCGAGATGAAACAGTAGATCTCTAGAAATATGAATGCACATGTAACCAAAAGCTTCATCTAATCGATTCAGATGCTTGGTTCTCTCCACAGCTGAATTTGGTTCGGTTTCTCTTCCCATTGTTATCCTGTGTAGAGATTTACTTCTCAAGGACATTTCCATATCAATCTTCCAATCAAAGTAATTGAAAGGAGTCAGGATTCTAGGAGTGAGAGGAGTGTTCGAATTGCTCATCTCAACTGTTGGAGCGAATACAAGGTGAAACTGCTTTTACTGCTACTGTAACTATTGGAACTTCGAATAGCTGCAAAAAAACTCTCAAGAATGGAGATAGACTATACTCTCAACATGCTCTGATACCATGTGAAATCCATCATAGCATATCTAAGAGCTGATGTAAACCTCACAAGAAAGAATTGCAGAAAGAATGGAGCAGCAGAACAAAGATGCAATAGAACTCAGATAGGAGCAGAAGAATCACACATGTTTCATTAATCTGTATAATAAACAATAATGCTACAATTGGAAGAATTCTAATACCAAGGGTGTAATTCGAATTAGCCTGAATGAGGTGATCATTAGATCAGTGGAGTGTCATCAAAGCACAAGTAACCATCAACCATGTGTCACACTGAGTCTAACTAGGTGCAATAGGTGTAACTGATGCATGGAGCACTGATGGAGGGCACATGAGGAGCTAACTAGAGTCATGAGGAGCTGACTGGAGTCAAAATAGTCAATCTAGGTTCTCTGGAGGTCCACAGGAGTGTTACAGTCAGTTAAGGAGTCAATCTAGCCTTAAATCAAGGAAAGATCCACAAATTAATCAACTAACTGAGTGTGTCATTGGTGGTAGGTGAAGGGGGGAACCTTTCACATGTGGTAGGTGAAAGGAGGGCACATCATGCACTAAGAGGGCTAGAAATGATAAGAAAGAAGCTCCCGGGGCTAGCAAAATGGGGACTAGGTGCTGGAGGACACTATGCTGATGACTGGGATGCATGCATGCATGCAATTTCATGACTGCATGCATGATTGAAAATGCAAAAATGGAAAATGTTGTTAGGACTAGGATGGAGTATAGGAATTGTGATGTACCTGCAATAATTAATTAATGCAAATACACGAGATATCAGAAATAATAGAACATAATCGCTTTTATATTGATCACGGGCCACTTCGAGGGGGCAACCTCCTTTGAGCAAGCTCAATACAATTAACTTCACGGTGCCTTCAATGACCTCAACCCACACTTATATACTAAGTCTATGCCCAATACTATGAGTCAAAACCATGGGACATATAATATTACGGGACGACTTACAAAGCATATGCGTCCAATACTATGGGTCAATATTATGGGCTAATATAAACTACGGATCAACAAATACTACGGGACGACTTACAAAGCATATGCGTCCAACAACAATATACTAACATAGTAAAGAGAAAGGTTGACATAGGTTCCTAACATCCCCTCTCCCTTAGAAAAATCTTTGTCCTCAAAGCTTTGGTTGGAGAAATTGTTGCAGAATCTGAAGGAGTGGTTCCCCGGTAGCATCCTCGGTTTGCATTTCGGGCCACTGACGCCTTTGGAGTGTCAAGGAGGATTGCTTGGAAGGTTGTAGATGAAGAAGAACCCTGTCAGCTGCGTGGAAAATGCGCTCAGAACGGTGCTGATCGGCTTGTTGTTTCAGGTGAATTCTGGCCATGTGAAGATTGTCCTGCAGAATGAGAAGAATCTGATCGCGGTTTCGAAGAACCGAGTCAATTTGCTGAACTGGAGAGCTGCTAAGGGTGTATGGAAGAAGAACAGGCGGTGTTTTTCCATAGACTGCTTCATATGGTGTCCTTTGAGATGTGGTATTGTACCACCAGAGCGCTGCTAGGAAATCCATAGAAATAGTTGGCCAAAGCTGTGTAGGGATGGGCAAGGGTTTGAGCAATCCCGAAAGGAGTGTCGTTTCCCCCTTGTTGACTTGGAAAGTATCATCGTCAGCCACCATCTGTTGAATTGTCATTTTTAGTCCTGACCAAAAGAAGTTACATTGTTCCCGGTCATACATTTTGCAGAACCCAGAGTGCCCTGTTGATGAAGAAGCATGGAGTTCATAGAAGAGATAGCCCTGTTGAACATATTGCAACCAATTTGGAACAAGCAGAGAAAGAGCTGTAAGAGAAACTGGGTCATCAATTGTGCGAGAAGGAGCATCTTCCACCATATTGTCCTTACCCTTCTTGTAAGTGATCACATAGGGACAACCCATGAGTTGGATAACCCATTGTAGGTGTGTTGGGGAGGAGACCCATTGTTCCAAAAAAATTTCCAGACTCGGGAGATCAGTCTTGAGGCAGAAATAATTCCCTAATAGGTATGGCTGCCACTTTTGTACTGCATGCAAAATAGCCATCATTTCCTGCTGAGAGGTAGATGTGGCTACATTCTTACCGGAAAGGTCTCTTGAAGGCAGCAAGCGCATTGGTTCAGCAAGGATAATTGCATATCTATCCAAGGAAGCAGTGGAGACTGTTGATAGGTGCATCTGAATGGAATTGAGCTGAGCGATGACACCATGTGAATTCTTCTTAAGGATTTTTTCCAGGCGATGTGAACTGATGATGCAGAGAGACCCTGGTTGTAAGCCCATAAATTTGTGTTGTGCCCCATTGAGTTTAAACTGCATCCAAAGTTCAGCAAAATCCCATACGATGGGGCCAAGTGTGCGTAACCATTGAACGCCCAAAACCACATCACATCCGCCTAAGGGCAAGGCAAACATGTCAGAGCGTAGGTTATAATCTTCCATAGAGATACGCACATTGTGACACTTCCCCTTGCAAGGTAAGGTGCCCCCATTGGCAACCATGACTTCAAAGCTGGAGCAAGGATGGACAAAACAATCAGCCTGTTTGGCAATCCGAGGGTCAATGAAGTTATGAGTGCTACCAGAATCAATGAGTATGGTAAGAGGGAGCTTCTTGAAGTATCCCCTGACCCGCATTGTTTGTGGGGTGGTGACGCCGGTTACAGCATGGAGAGAGATCTTAGGTGGGTCGTCCTGAAATGGGGTGTCAACAGGCGGGTGTTGAATGTCGATCTGATCATCCACTATATCTGTAGCTGCTTCACCAAGTTCTAAGGCAGGCGGAGAATCCACATCCAAGAGATAGAGCTTTTGTTGAACACATCTATGTCCCCGAGTGAATTTCTCATCACAATTATAGCAAAGCCCTTTTTCTCGGCGTGCCTGCATTTCTATTTCAGACAATTGCTTAATAGGAGTTGGTTGAGGAGAAGGCGTGATGGGAGGTCGTTGGGAACTCATATTTCTGAAGGGAACAAGGGTGGGTTTGGAGCGTTGTTGAGCTGCAATCTTGTCCTTAGCCAGCTTAGCCAACCCTAGGACTTCCATCATTGTGTTGGGACAAAACATTTTGACCTCTGAGCGAATTTCATCCTTGAGACCACTTATAAAACAACTCCTATAGAATTCATCAGACAATCCTTCTGTGTGATTGGCCAATTTCTCAAATTCTGTCTGATACTCTCTCACTGTGCCAATTTGGTGAAGTTTAGTGAGTGCTCCTGTGAAATCATCAAAAGCACTAGGGCCAAATCGTGGCAAAATGAGTTGGCAAAAATCTGTCCAGTTTGGCTCGGGATGAGCTTTGATGTACCAACGGATGCAAGTGGAACTTTCTGGACATCAAAAGTATTATGCAGACTGAAATATTGTTCTGCTCGGTATATCCATCCAGTCGGATCGGTACCATTGAAGCGAGGAAAATCAAGCTTCGGCCCACGAAAATTGTTGGAAGAAGAGAACCCGGTGGCTGCAAAAGATTCTGGCTGTCGGTTATTGTTCATGGCTGAATGCTGAAGATGGAGGCTGAGAAATTTTTCATCCAGATCTTGGAGTTTGGTTTGGATGGCTGCAAGTGCTTCCTCCATGGTGTTTGCTCCTGCACGGGTGACAACCATAACCAGTTTTTTTTTTTATTTTTATTTTTTTATTTTATTTTTATTTTTTTTATCAGACTGGAGCGGCTACGGCTCGAAAGAGATCTAGAACAATGCCGAATGGATTGAAAACGGCTGAATCTGGAACGGCTTGCAAATGGATCTGAAACGGCGCAACAGTGATCAACAATAGTTCAGCTGAAAGTAGATATGGACCCCAGGTATGTGCGGCTTCCTAACAGTTCAGGGGTTTCACTCGGCCACCAATGCTGTCTGACGGCTTGCGTATTGGGGCAGTACCCCTCACTCCACGGCTCAGGTAAAACTGATAACCGCTTTGCCACAAACGACAGCTCTTGGTTTACCTCACGGGTGGGAACTAGTCAATCAGGTAGGGGTCGTTGCCCTTTTCGCTGACAGGTCCTCTCAATGGGCCAGCGACTTCGGGGTTCCTGTGGTACTCCTCACAATGAGTTTTAGAGATTATGCCCAAGTACTTCCCACAGTTAAGTGGATAGGGATGATTCCCCAAATCCGAACCTGCAACAGAAAAAATTTGGGCAGAAATTCCACCCAATGTTCAAAAACTGGATCTATATTGCTCAGAATCGCTATTATAGCATGTTTCCGGAACTGGAACAACCACTCTGCTTCTACCCATGGAAGCAGAATAGAAATCTGGGCACTCGGTCAAAAGATTTTCTCGCCGCAATTTCCGCGGCCGTCACCGAAATTCTGAAAAATTGCTGATTTTAAATCCGCGATATCTCCACTTTTAGAAGTCCAAATGAGATGATTTTTTTTTTGAAACTGCATATTTTTGAAAGAGGAATTCAGATATGTAATCGGTTTCTTCTAATTTTGTGCAAAAAGTTTCAGAAATTGATCTGAAAGTCGCCGCCCAAAAAAAGAAAAAAAAAATTTCCCACTTGTGCCAAGGAAAGTGCTCTGATACCAGATGTGATGTACCTGCAATAATTAATTAATGAAAATACACGAGATATCATAAATAATAGAACATAATCGCTTTTATATTGATCACGGGCCACTTCGAGGGGGCAACCTCCTTTGAGCAAGCTCAATACAATTAACTTCACGGTGCCTTCAATGACCTCAACCCACACTTATATACTAAGTCTATGCCCAATACTATGAGTCAAAACCATGGGACATATAATACTACGGGACGACTTACAAAGCATATGTGTCCAATACTATGGGTCAATATTATGGGCTAATATAAACTACGGATCAACAAATACTACGGGACGACTTACAAAGCATATGCGTCCAACAACAATATACTAACATAGTAAAGAGAAGGGTTGACATAGGTTCCTAACAGGAATATCCTAACACTAGTTTCATTGAGTCCAAATAATTTCGAGAACCTTAAAGACTTCTTCTCAGAGTTAAGTCACTTGTTCTTCAATTGAAGTAAAGTGGAATTGATAAAAATATGAGCAATTGATCTTGGCCATCCTCTCCAAGCTTGGCCCATATTACTCAGTCTTTCTTTCGACCTTTCATGCTATAAGGAAGGGAGTTCAAAACTAGAAAAGTCCTATTGTGTCAAAATTCATGGAATCTCTTACACAAGAACAATACAAGTTGGTCTTGATGGGAGTAATAAAAAATCCATCAAAAGATCATTGTTTGGCTGCTGGATATTCAAAGAGTTCGAAAGGAAAGAAGAAGGGAAATTTCAAGAAGCCCATTGATCAGAAGAAAGACAAACAAAAAGTTCATGAAGACTCCTCCAACTTCAAAAGGAATCCAAGTAAGAAGCAAGAGAAGCATAAGTGCACCTATTGCAATAGGGGATTTCATCCTGAGAGCTCATGCATGAAGAAGACCATTGATCAAATGGCTCAACTCCTGGAGAAAGCAAATATCCCTCTTCTCGAGAGCACAAGAAGGAAGGAGGGAGGACAAAATTCTAAAGACAAGGAGCAAGTGCATGCTTTGATGGAAAGCACATCCAAGCCTACCTATTTCATCATAGATTCTGGAGCTTCAAGACATATGGTGTCTACATGAGAGATATTTTCCTCTCTTTATTCTTCTAGTGGTCCAATCATTGTGTTTGGTGATGATTTTGAAACTTCTTGCAAAGGTAAAGGTAGTATTGATCTAGATTTTGATTCATTCACTAATGTGTTGTATGTTCTAGGACTTGATGCAAACCTCTTGTCAGTTTACTAGATGAATCACACTGGGTCTCCCAAAAAGGTGATCTTGACACCTAATGATGTTGAAATCTATGAAATGTCAACAGGCCGAATTGTTGCCTTAGGTACTGCTGACCATAGCTCAAAAATATATAGATTCTCTCATTTTGTGCCTTTCCCATCAGCTTATGCTCTACTTACCCATGCCAATGAATGAAACGAGTTGTGGCATGAGATATTTGGTTACCTAAACTACAAATACCTCTCTCAACTCCATGAGAAGGATATGGTTATAGGGCTCCCCAATATCAATTTTTCTAAAGGAGTTTGTCAAAGCTACATCCTAGGAAAGCACCTTGAGCATAAGTTTGAAAGAGACAAAACTGAGGGAACCTCAACACCCCTTGAGATTATCCACAATGACATATCAGGTCCATTCCCACATGAGTCTTTGAACCATGCCAAGTACATCCTAACATTCATAGATGACTTTTCCAGATATTGTTGGATTTTCTTCCTCAAGTTAAAGTCAGAAGTGTTCAAATTGTTCAATCTCTTCAAAGCCTCAGTTGAGAACGAGTCTGGTGGACATATCAAGATCCTTAGATCTGATAATGGTGGGGAATATGTCAAATCTGATTTCCAAAAAAATTGTGCATCTTCTGACATACAGATGAAACACACTGTTCCCTACACACCTTAGCAAAATGGTGTTGTTGAGAGGGAGAATAGATCTCTCAAAGAGATGGCCACGTGCATGCTTGAGTCAAAGTCCTTGTCTCCAAGACTTTGGGATGAAGCAATAAATTGTGCAGCATACATAAAAAATAGAGTGCCTCACAAAAAATTGAAAGGAACCACTCCTTTTGAAGCTTGGACTGGGCACAAACCTGATGTTTCTCATTTCAAGATTTTTGGCTAAAAGGCTTGGGATAGAATACCACTTGAGAAGAGGAGGGCCATGTAACCCCAAATCCAACCATGTATTTTTTTTGGCTATTCAGAAGAATAAAAGGGCTACAAGTTGCTGAGAATTCCCTCTAAAAAATCCTTCATTGAGAGGAGTGTTCAATTTGAAGAAGAGCCCTCGCAATGTGTTGAAATTGGAGAACCCTCCACACCACCACCTGCGAGTGTAAGTGATGCTCCTTTTGAATTTTCTGATTCTGATATTTCTGATGATGAAGACCACCTTATTTCATATCCATGTTCACCTACAAGGCCTAAGTGGGCTGCTAAGAATCTTCAAGCAGCTGGTGAACTTGTGGGAAATCCTCAGGATCCTAGGAGGACTAGAGCACAATTTGAGAGTGCTCTCAATGTGAATGATCCTTATCTATCTGAGAAATGTTTTCTGATGGTTGATTATGATCCTCAGACATATGAGGAAGCCTCACATGACCCAAGATGGCAGGATTCCATGGATAAGGAGTTTCATTCATTGCAAAAGAATGAGACATGGGAGCTAGCCAAGCTCCCCCTAGGCAGAAAATTGGTAAGGTGTAAGTGATCTTCAAGACTAAATTTGCTGCTGATGTTGCAGCAGTGAAATATAAGGCTAGGATGGTGGAAAAGGGATTCTCCCAAGTCCATGGCCTTGACTACAATGAGACTTTTGCACCAGTTGCACAAAAGGATTCGATAAGACTAGTTCTAGGAATTTCTGCATCCAAGCACTGGGAAGTGCATTACATGGATGTCAAAAGTGCCTTCCTCCATGGAGATATTGAGGAAGATATATATATACAGCAGCCAAAAGGTTATACATCAGATCCTAACTATGTGTTCAGGTTGAAGAAGTCCTTATATGGGCTTAAGCAAGCCCCTAGGGCTTGGTATGCCAAAATGGACAACTTTCTCTTATCACAATCTTTTGCTAGATGCAATTCTGATCCAAATGTGTACATGAAACTAATCGATGACTCCGTATTGATTATTGTGTTATATGTTGATGAATTACTAATCACAGGTAGCTCTACAGATCAAATAACTTCATTAAAGACCTCCTTGCATCAAGCTTTTTCCATGACTGACTTGGGAATTCTTAAGCAATTTTTGGGGCTTGAGATTTCACAATCTGAGAATGGAGGTATCTCAGTCCAAATATGAATTTGAACTGCTAAAGAAGTTCAATATGGCTCATTGCAAGCCTTCAAAGACTCCCTTCCTTTCAGGATTCAGACTTGAAGAAGCAGATTCTACACCATTGGTGGACAACACCTTGTATAGGAAGCTAGTTGGAAACTTATTGTACTTGAATCATACTCGACCTGATATTGCTTATGCAGTGAGTGTGGCCTCAATATACATGGAGCAGCCACATGAGCTTCATTGGAGGGCTGCAAAAAGAATCTTGCATTATGTGCAAGGCACCAAGTCTGATGGGATTCACTATGTTGCAAAATCTATCCTAGATCTTGGCTTTACAGACTCAGATTGAGATGGTGATAGCCTAGATAGAAAATCCACTTCTGGATTTGTTTTCATGCTTGGAGGTGGCCCTGTTTTCTGGTCTAGTAATAAACATAGTGCAATTGCACTATCTTTAGCAGAGTCCAAGTACAGAGGAGCAGTGAATGCTGCTACTCAGTGTGTGTGGTTGCAGGGTATTCTTTCAGAGTTTGGGATTTCCTTTAGCACCCCCACAGTCATCTTTTGTGACAATCAAAGTGCTATAAGGGTCTCAAGTGATCCAATACAGAGGCAAAGGACCAAGCATATAGAGATCCATATGCACTAGGAGCTTAGTGCATGATCACATCATTGATCTGCAATATTGCCCATCAGTTGAGAAAATTGCAGACATCTTCACAAAATCTTTTACTAAGAAGACTTTCAGCCATCTGAGATCAATGCTTGGGATGGTTGAGCATGTGGTGGAGTGAAGGATTGATCAACAATGTTTCAATTTTTATTATGTCCATTTTTGAGTGGAGGTTTTTCCCATGAGTTTTTCCTTCTTTCCTTGTTTTGTGGACAAGGCAGTATGTTAAAGGGTTACCGTGCCTAGTTGTTGGGCCCTATTTATTTATGATATTTAGCACATAAAGTCAGGCTTAAGGGGGGTTTTGGAATATTTAAAACCCATCCATGTCATTTAATACCTTAGGATAGCATTATTGATAATTTTTTATTAATTCCTAGGTGTTAGACTAGGTAGTTGGCTAAAATATCCATTGTGTGGACCACAAGCATCCTAGAATCACCTGGGTGCATTTATGAAAATTCTGTATAAGATTTGATTTGATTCTGGTATATTTTATCTAATCATGGCATGGAAAGGCACCTTACTTCTTTTTACTGATTTTTACCACTTTTTGGTGAAAGGTGAAAGCTAGTTGACTAGTCTTAACTGTTTTTTGGCCAACTCATCGTCCATGATGTTTCCTCCTTCCAAATTATGGATTTAGGATTCTTTTCCATCATACATCACCATTTGATCACTAGTTCACAAATTCGTGAGCTTTAGAGGTGACTTGGAAAGCACTCTTTCCACCTAGGGGGGTTTTGCATATATTTAGTAAGCCTGATTTTGTGAGGATTCGAATGGAATAGTTTTTCTTTCAAATCTCTAATGCAATGTTATATATTTGCAGCCATTTTATTACCCAAGGTTGGATGATGTAAATTTATTCAATAGAGATATTTTGTTTGCATCATACTTGTCTTCTTTTCTGTGTTCTTGACTAGTTTTGTGAGATATTGTGTGAGAGGATGAAATTTCTTGATCAGATCTTGGTGTGAACAAAATTTCACATATTATGTAGAATTTCCTACTTTCTTCTATGCAGTAATATTCTATGTTCTAGCGCAACTCTGTTATGTTGTAACCACGCTATTAGTACATCCGTATCGGGAAAACCCATGCAATTATATTTTATTTTTCCTTTTATAAGTTTTGCACAAATCTTGCAATCCCAATGACTGCTCACTAATGAACCATAATTAAATTAACTTGCAATATATAGTTAGTTTTTCTTTATTAATTAGCTCATTTAGCCCAATATTAGGAAGTAAAGAGATCTTTTCTTGAAATTTACTTAGGTAAAAGACTTTGGGGCTTTCAATGGGCCTGCTAGCAATCATTAATATTCAGTAAATCATGCTTGTTATTTTCTTATTTCTCATGTTTTAGGAAAAGTGTGTAATCCAATTTTTCACACAAGCAAGGAACTAAAGACTCTAATCTCCTAAAGTATGCTCTTCACCTCACATTCCATGTGATCTGGGTGAATTAGAAAAATAAGAGAAGTGTGAAATACCTCCATTCCACACTTTTCAAATTTCATAAGCATTGTTGATCAATATTGTTAGTTCCAAGCACCTTTAGCATCTTTTTTAGTTGAAGTAGAAACTGCATATTCATTTACTTTGAACTCTTTAGTTACTTGCAACAACAATATCATTTGCTTATTACACACGTGTCTCCACTAGCACACACTAAGAGACCTCAAGACTCTCTTACTTTGAGACTGTATTCTCTCCATCTCGCACCTCGTGATATCTTGATGGATTAGAAAGAAGTAGGATTGTGAAATACCTCTCTTACACTCCTTAAGTGTATTTGGACCCTTAAAATCAACACTTGTAATTCTCAACCAACTAAATTCCTCCACAAGAGGTCACAAGAAAATTTATAGTGTGGTTAGGATTGATAGGGCTAGGAATCCATTAATGCCCACCAATCTAGTTTCATTAAGTTTTTGAAACATAACATTGTTGAATTATGGGGTAATTTTAAATCCTATTATCAGCAAGCATAAAAAGAAAACCCAGATAAGAAGGCGCGGTGCCCAAGAACATGAAAGTTGAGGTATATCTACCCTTCTCCCCATAAAGAGTCACTCAATTTTTTGTGGGAAAGACACTATATCGCTCAGGACGAACCACTTATCTACACTTGACGTGGGTATCTTAGTGGCCAAACTTAGGATATCGCCAAGGATAAATTGTGAGTGCAATTGACTCCTGAATTTAGATATTTCCATTTGGAAATGTTTCCAATATCTTTCGGAACATATCCCCATTGTCGGTATAACTGACTCTTTGTTACCTTCACTAGTCAATCATTGTGTGGATCCCATTGTCACCAGTGGCTGTACTTTTGGGAGGCCCAGTTACAGTTGAGAGGAAGGATGTTAGGTCTTTATGGAATTTACACTTATTTTCTTTTTAAATACAAGTTCACTAACTCATAATTAAAAATAATCTACATGTGGGAGCACATGCACTAAACCGACATAGCACATATCACTCACTTTGCACCATTTTGCATCTGTTGTGGTTGGAATATTTTTGTATTTGTTCATTTGTGTTTATTTCCATCATCACTCTCACTTGCCACTAAACTTCCACCATTGAGGAACAAAACCCCCTAAGGCAGTCTCATAGACTGCAAGGCCTTTCCTCTCTCTCGGGGGGTGTTTTCCCTCTTTCTCCCTACGGTTCACGAAGGAGATACTCGAGCTAGGGCTGCTCCCAAGAAACATTAATAGGATCATCTGGGTGAGTTCGCTCCTTACTTGATCCGGATTTTATGAGCAGAACTAAATGAATACAGATTATTATCAGATGCTTAACACAAAATAACAGAGATACAATAAAACTAGTTTTCTATTCAATAAGGAAATAAGCTAGAACTGTAAAATGCAGCGGAAAACAAGCTTGCTGGAATGGTGGCGGCTTATCTCTGAGAAGAGATGTGACGGCTGTGCTCATTTCACAAGAAGATGGTTACAATGAGGCTCTCAAGGCCTTTTACAATAAACATGAATGTCAAAAACCCTCGACATCCAAAAACCTAACCCTGGGAGATGAAGCGCCAAAAGTCATGTGGGCCCCGTTTGGGTAAGTTAGTACATCAACTTCCCGAGGTCGTAACTTTTGCATACGATCTCCGTTTGGGGCGCTCGGTAGCCCGTTGGAAAGGTCTATCCGAGATTTACAACTTTCGACTGGGGCCAAATGCATGTCGAAGGCAACATTTGGCCCCCCAAATTGCCAAAAAAGGTCTTTTAGGGCCTCAAAATGGCCCCAGAAGTTCAGGACCCGAAAAACTACTAAAAATAGTACAATACCAAAATTGCCATAAAACTGTTTTGAGCCAGTTGGAAAGGTGGGTGGCCACCAATATCCACCTGGATCATTACTTGAGTTATTTTATCCCCTAGGAGAAAACATAGATCATTTTTCTTCATCCTCTCATTGAAGAGGCATCCCTTCATTTTCTCCCCTCAGAGATAGTTTAGACCCCTTTTGTTCTGCCTATCATGGAAGGGGACCCCCTTTATTTCCACCCCTCAGAGGAAATACACTTTATTCTTCTCCCTCTTTGGGAGGGGATGTACAACATCCTCATCCTCACATCAGGGACAAAGATCACCACCACACACTCCTCATTCTCCCCTTTGAGTGAACCATACACAACATACGATGGTGACACCTATCTTCCCTTTAGTGGGAAGATAGTCACCCTCGAACAACACCAACCCAAAAAATGTCCTACCCACCATAGGAGGAACCAGTCAACCTCCTTACTTTGATATCTTCCTAGGCATGTACAAAGACTCCAACTTGCTAGGGGTATATTCTGGTCCTCCGTCGAAAATCCCAGCATCGACCGACAGCCTTATGTGCACCATTTTCACCTATAAAAATTTATCTACCACCCCACCGACATCGTCATCAACACCAATGATGAGTCACGACATTGAATAGAAATTGATTCCATCAGTGCCTCCCATGTTTCAAATATCATTCTTGTATTCCCCCATGGGAGTACAAGGGACACCATTTATGGCTCAGCTAACTCTACCTAGGATCACTTTGGGAATACCTGTGTGGTACCTCACTCCATCCTACCCAAAAATGTACACAAATCTAGTATCCCACTATGAGTTTGTCCCCGTCTTGGCAGTCACGCCATCTAGTCTAGTTACGCCATATGTACCGAATGTTGATCCTACGACACCTGTGGATAAACCATCATCAATCGTTAGTAAAAACACTAATGGGGGCATAAGACAACCTAATTTGAAATCCCCCATTGTGACCAACCCTCTCCCCAAACCACCATTAGTAGCTTCCAAGACTAAAGTAGGGGACATAACCTAATAGAGGTTCAAATCCCTAGTAATGACAACCTCTACTCCTGCAACAAGGGTCACTCCACTGTGTTCCCTATGCGAACAACAAGGCCATGCGACCAACCTGTGCCCCACCTTGACGAAGCTTAGGAATCTTCTCAATACCCCTATTAGTGTGACACATGCACTACATGCTATAGCATCGGGCACACATTCGACCTCATATTTTCCAAACGCTACAACTAAGTCTAAATTTCTACATACTAATCATGCGTGTTCGATTTACGCTCAGTTTGGGAATTACACATGCCATTTTCCCAAGCTCCCTCAATTTCGAGATGCTTTGACACTCATTCGCCTCACCAACCCTCTATTTGAGAATCCTTCCACTCACCCACAGGAAAATACTTCCATAAATGTCATCACTACAGTGGAAACAACACCAGTTGTGCCCACCTCAGAACCGATCATCGGGTCACCTATGCAACCATAACCACAACCTAAGGATCATGCACCAGAAGCACTACATAATGGATGTACATCTTGTGGGAACCATAATCATATGATTCCCAATGATATCAACACAGTCATACTTGATCGTACCAGGACACCCTTAACTTAGGCACACACGCCTATCCGTGCCAAGATCCCATACCCATGTTCCACTTCTCATTTCAGTGTCCCATATTACTCATCAAACGAGAATCCTTCCTTGAACTTATGTGGCTACAAGATCAACTTCCCCACCTTAGGGTATTCTTGCAATGATTACCCGCTGAGGAAATAATTTCTACTCCACTAGATACCATCGATAACACATCATCCTTGGTCGACCTACTTACCAGTGACGATTCATCACCTTTTGATGAAGGCTTGGATCCTCCCCATCTGTCACATGTTTCCTAAGACACCAAAGGATATCCTTTCAAATTTTGCATGCCTTTCAGTCCATACGATCATACTAACACCTCAATATAGCTCAATATTCCAACATTAGGAGGAACCCGCTGTCAGAAGGGTGGAATCGTCTTTTACGCTTTACATTGCCCATTTATACATTAAAATGAACAATGTAGCAATTTATTCTTTGTATTTTCAATCCCTTTGGTTGAAAATAATACCATCCTTTGTTTGGAATGAAGATGATCTCCTGCTCAGATCACTATGTCGGCTTCGCAGATGGTGCAAGTCGTTGGTCAATGAATCTAGCATTGGCTTCTTGGAAAATTTATACCTCATCCCAAACTTTCTTCCACACCAAAGTACTTTTCATGGGGTCACTCACTAACAACCAAGAAGAATACGACACAATCATTGGGATTTTAAGTGTTTCCATTCATCTTGGCATCCACCATTTAAATGTGCACCTAGATTCCCAATTAGTTTCCCCCCATCTCAACAATGTGTTATGTGTCCTCAACCCACTCCTCTTTCACAATTTTTTTGTGGGTACTCCTCCTAGTACGATAGTTTGAAACCATTACATTCACACATGTCCTTGGGAGAGCCAATGCATTTGTTGACCATGTTGCCAACAAGGAGTTGAATTGGCATCTAATACATCAACCATATGGTTGACCCTACATACACAAACCAAGCATGCATATTTGTGTATTTTTCATCATACAATCATGTGCAAGTACCAACAACTACACATTGAGAAAATCAACCATACATATAAGCATCATCATCATATACATCACATCAATACATCAAACACATAGAAGAGATCATAAACATGCTATCAAAATGGTGTGTGTATCCAAAAAATGTGGGTCATGTACATCATGAGGCCTCATAGGCCATAAATACATAGAATCGGTTTCCTTATGGGGGTACATAAAAAATCATCCTCCCATATGCTCCATCTATACAAAATACAAAATGGGAACCATATCCCTATACAAAATCCAAAGTTCCCAGCACTCACATATCCCCTCCTGGTCCTAGCTCATTATCCTCTTGATGGCCAATAGTCACACTACCTCTGGCACCGTCGCTACTTCTCTTGTGGCCTCACCTGGATGTTCCTTTGGGGAAGGTCCTTGTCTCTAAGCTGGACTTTTCCTAATCAATGGAGGTGGACCTTGTCCACCCTATGCTACACATATCTGGTGGAACGTTATGGCCACCCTCCACATCACTCGGTGCCATCCAGCCCCTAACTCTGTTGGCAGCTGAAGAGTATGGGTCAACTCATCATCATCGAGCTCGGCTAGCCCTTGATCATCAACACCCTTTTTCAATGATCCTAACCTCCTATTCAAGTTGGACAGGATCTCCACAACCCAATCCCCTAAGGTTGCTCCCCTTGCGGGCTCACCTCCACCAACAGCTGCTCCGGAAACCCCTACTAATCCAACCCCCTCATCACACCTCCTGTGACATGTTGCAACCCATGGAGCTCACACCAGTCCAACATCTGCATCACTGGTAAGAATCCACAATCAATATGGGATATACATGAGGAGTATGTGCATAATCAAATCAATGTACATAAAAAATGTGTAATCACAAAATATATCATACCTGTGAGATCCCATCCTTGAATTGGAATCGATAGCTCTAAGTTCCCCCGGTAGTCCACACCACTCCAGGGGTACTGCTCCATGCGTTCGATCCACTACTCCCACACATCCAAATAGTGTGTAGTGAAGACATGTCCTATCTCCCCCCCCACCAGCACGGGGCATCACTCGCCCCCAATACATCATCTGAGGCTACTGCGCCCCCCTCATAAGCACCACCACCTATGGACTCAACGAAGGGCATCGCTCAAAGAAGTACGAGCACAACACACTTCCATGGTGAAATGTCCTCTTGCCTACACCCTTCGAGCATATGTCAGATGCCCAGTCAATACTGTAAGTAGCATGGCCCCCCATGCCAATGCGTGTCCTTCAATAACTCTCTCTACTAATTCGAGATGCCCTTCTATGATCTGGTTCAGGTATGAGACCCCCAACACTCTAACAACGCCAGTCACCACTGCCCAAACTTCCAAGATCTGAATACAGTTAATTAGGATATGTCCTAATCTCACTGTAGTCATGTCACCTCCAAAATGTCGATCAATCAAACCTAGGATACTCTTATCCACCCCCATCCACAGTTGGGTCGACTTGCTCCCCCCATGTGGAGACATACCATTCTGAAAGTAAATATCCTGAGCCGTGATGCTCAGGTCCTCCTCCCCTACACAAAAGACCCTCCTGTCAGGGTCCCACATGAATATGATCCTCTACGGGAACAAATATGTAGACCAAAGAAAGGGGCACTTGAAGAACTTCAAGATCCCTGCATCTCTAAGAACCTAGGTCGCAACCAATTTGCGACCCACTTACCTCACAAGAGCATCATAATGTTGCTCTTGCCACTCTATATAATCCATCTCAGTAAACCAAAAGCACATGCAAGCACAAACACCATTAAATCAGGATTGATCATGGCATCCAAATTTCCAAATGATCCTTAATCTTAGGTCACATGAGTTTTCCTCGGAAATCAGCGCTAGTAGTGCGCCATCCCTAAGTCAAAATCACGCATAACTTGTCTCACTATTGCTTTCCCGTGTGAGCATATTCGTGTGGTATATGTATGGTTCAGTCGCGCGATTATCTCAAAGACATTCATGCGAGACCAAAGCACAGCCGAGGTGTTTACCACTCATGCAAGGCATAGCAATTGTCGATTTTTCCACATGGTGTGTAGCATGGGAAAATAAATTTTACCATGTGGTGTGTATCATGGAAAAATGGATTTTCCCATGCAATCAGTGCGAGAAAAAATATTTTCCCGTACGGTATGTAGCACAAAAAAATGGATTTTCCTGCACGACAATGCAAGAAAATATAAAATCCCATGCGGTCACTTTTTAACAACAAAGATGGTCATACATCCCCAGAGAACCTCCTACCCTTAAAACTAAATGGACATAAATGAATAGGATAAGTTTCAGTCTTACCTGGATCTCGTGGCTCAGAAATTGGACACTCGGATCACTCAAAATCAACAAAAAATGCTCCATATCACAAAAGATGAACACGTACAAATGATCTTGAAAAATAGGCCGCACCCCTATTTATACATATTTGATCCAATATTCAAAAGCTTGGTACGACCAAGCCGTAGGCCTATTTAACAAAATTTCCACACCAGTGTGATCAACACATTGCAATATACAAAGTGGCACTCCCCCTTCGATCTGAATATTTCTTCTGACACCCATTATTCACATGCAGTCCACAAGTGCACTATGTTATTGGTTATTATTTCCACATTTTCAATACATTTTTCATGTTCTCTATTACACTTAGGTATTGGTGTCATGTGTGCACAAGAATGACCATGACGCCAAGAATCCAACCATTTTAGCAGTGGCGCAGGACTCGCCTCGCAGGTATCATTTCGAAACTGGCATATAGGCAATTTTTTCCCTCTGTTTACATTGCATTTACCAGTATTCCCGCTGATAGCATTTACCAGTATTCCCACTGATAACCATAGGGTCCTCCTTCCCAGTCATGATGTGCCATCAATGCCATTACAAAGAATAGCATGTTTCCCCCATTGGTGTGTATCATTTCCAACTCCGTTATAATTTGGAATCCATGATGTCAATCCCCCCACAAGTTTGAGGAATTTAATCCACTTTGAAAATACCAACCCATATTTCATCATTTTATAGCTGCACATTTACTCCCCCACCTTCAATAGTTGATGCCATTTGATTCCTTGGCACATGTTACAATCAAGACTCATCATTGACTACTCATACCACCATGAGAAAAATACCATATACACACTCTTTTGCATATCATCACTCCCGCAAAGACAACAATGGGCTCCCCACCCTCTGTACAAGCCAATTCTATTACGGTTATTCCAGCAGGAACAATATGCATAGTATTGATTCATGGGGAACCTGTATTTGCATTCGCAAACAACCATCATACCATCATGGAAAATATCCGCCGATTCACACAAAACTATGGGGACTTCTCCCATCATCAAATTGATTCCCCGATTCACACAAAATTGCAGGAATCCCACCCATCATCAAATTGGTCCCCCAACACATTCAAAATTGTGGGAACCCCACCAATTATTCTTTATGTTCAAATAGTTCACTAATCCACTCAAAAACGTAGGAACACCACAATTCTTTTGGCAGCAACCCTTGGTTGCCTTTGATCAATGTCATTAAGTCTCCTTATCCATGGAATTGTCAGTTTTGTCAGTCAACATCACCCTCAATGTCGTGTCCACAACAAAACCCTTCATCTGTAGTTTATCTCCTTCTGTTACATTATGTCCCTCTATTTTGAAGAATGTTTCCAGTTACTCCCCAAATTAACATCTATCACAGGAAGCTATGAGCCCCAGCTAGTCTTGTTTCAGGTATGTCACTCTTAAATTTGGTTAAAAAATGATCTAGGTTCTCAGGATAAGACCCTCGACTTATCTTGTACTTTAGTTGTCATCGACATCAAAATACCATATTCTGAGAGTTGTAGTAGTTGTAGTTGTACCTTGGGGTCTCTTTCAATCATTATGTTATCTCCTCAATAAACATAGACTAGTCATGGTGTCTAGGTGATAGGAAGTCTTTAATTTTTGTTTTTCGCGTGAGTTTAAGTTTCGGTCTGATAGGTTGAAGAAGGTAACGAATTCTGAAATAACTGCTTAAAGCTTGCTCTCCTTCAAAAGGAAAATTTCAGGTTTCGGTAGCTTAGGCGAGCCTGGCAATGGTTCGTTAGCTACCGAAAACCCTGTTTTTGGTGGCTTCTCGTGTGAAAGAAAATACCCTCCAGCTACCGAAAGGGAAAAATTACAGCGTAAGTTGTGGGGCAGTTTTCGGTGGCTTGGGTGAACACGATGGTGTTCATTAGCCACCGAAAGCTAAATATTTTCTGCAGTTCGCGGTGCAAGTTTAGAACCTTCCTTAGCTACCAAAAAGCAAAGTTGTTTCCACAATCCATGAGGCCGTTTCAGGGGTTTGGGCGAACACTATGGTGTTCATTAGCCACTGAAAGAGCGGATACTTTTTGTACCTCACCATCCAAAGGTTGGGTTGTTTACAGCCACTAAAAGCAAAGAGCACCGGTTAAGACCGTTTTCCGGTGGCATACGGTGTCAATGGTGGATTATCGGCTACCGAAAAGGAGTAGGCATTGATCGGCAGGCACGTCAAATCGGGGGTTTGGTCATAATACAGGGAATTCATCATGTCTTATTTGCCAAAAGGGTCTTTTCAGCGAAAGCACATTTTACCCCAAGGCGAGGCCAGAAGTCACCGCCATGACTCTGACCAGATGGACCTCGCTTCCTCTCCACATAACATCATTTCGAAAAATTCATTCCTCTAGTACAATCATGCTTCATTAGCTATCATTACGCCCTCATGATTATCCACCTTTTCATACCCCTCAGAATCATCTCCCGAAAAGCCACACCACCCTTCCTCTTTCACCCTAACTAAGTCGATCGAACGCATTTTCTGTCTGATTTCTCGTCTCTCCCTCAATCCCGAGTTTAGCAGCAGGTGCCAACGAGCAGGTTATCGATGAAGAAAGGAGGAGGGGTGGTTTTGAGGAAAGAGTTGAATGACATCTGCTACATGGAGGCACACCCCAAGGTATGTCAATTGTTCAAAAATGTCGGCTATTATAACTTCTGCAAAAAACTTCAGGGTTCTCATCAACAGGTGGCCGAAGCGTTTGCCCTCACATTTGACGGCAATAAGTCTATTATAGGCAAGGAGGAATTCTAGGTGGATGAGGCCCTCATAGCCCAGGTAACAGAACTTCCAACAACCGGAGAAAACTGGTTTAAGACCACTGTCAAAAAGGATTTCGAATTTCAATCATAGCTGAAATCGGAGCATAGGAACCTAGTTTGGAAAAAAGACATTCCTATGTCATATCTGGAGGATAAATGGCATCTTTTATTGAAGTCCATTCTAGTCTATATAACCTGTGAGGGCAGGTATAACAAGGTGCTAATTTACCATTTTAGACTATTGGATCACTTCACTGGCAAGAGCTCTTTAAATCTCCCTTTCTACCTCCACAAGAGCCTCACCATAATGGCACATGAAGTAAAAGCCTAGCCCACCAAAATTGCAGGCAGATTGTACCACCATGGCCTGATCAAACTCTTGGTCTCTGAGTTATTGCAGAGGAAAAGCACCAACTAGGCTTTCTTCCTATTCTGGAGTGGTTTCGAAACAAAATTACAGCCGGAGGATGGAAAGAAGTCTTCCACCCTTAGAAGTGGGAAAAGGAAGAGGAGGGCTATTCCCTTAATTCAAATCGAACCCCTCTCCTCAGATCCAAAAGTGAAGAAAGCCAAAAGGAAACTAGCATTTAAAGATAAGTCTGAGGAAGAGGGAGTTGTTTCAGAAGAAACCCCTTCAAGGAATACTAATCTTTTAAACCTCCCATACACCGATTCTGAGGAGGATGAACTGTAGGAAGCTGGAGCAGAAAAAGAGGAGGTGGCGATGGAACAGGAACCCCAGGAAGCAGCCCCATCCATGATGGAACAGGAGAACGCCTGTGTTAATTTTCCCTCTCCTACACAGGTGGAGGAACAAGGTCAGCAGGTAGCTGAGGGATCAATTCATAACACAAAGATTTCTGCCTCACATAAAATCAATCGACTCCTCCAGTAGGCTTATGAACGCGAGATACTCTAGAGGGTCATTAAGGAGAACAATGAAAGGCTGACCGAAAGGTATAATGAGCTTTATGTGTCTTTTCAGGGATTGACCAAGAAACATGGCAAAATGAGAGGCAGAAACATCAGACTGATCCGAGAAAACATCAAGTTGAGGAGGAAGGTTAAGTCTCTGGAGGGTAAGGAAAATTTTTAGAGAGCTCAGCCCAAGGTACTTTCAGTCCTCGACACTCTGGCAGCAGCTGCAATCAAATTCGCTGACCCTCCAGTCTTTGCCCAGGTGGAAGAGAAATCCAGGTAGCAAGGGGACAAAAACACAGTTTTGCTAAATTTTTGCAGGTCGGATCATACATTGTTTTCGGCAGCTTGGGAGAACACAGGAGCTGTTCATTAGCTTCCGAATCCCGATTTGGTGGTTTACTATGTACAAGCAGAGTCCTCTCGGATACCGAAAAGAGATAAAGGTTTTCTAGCACTTTGAAGCGATTCAGTGGTTTAGGCAAAGCGTAAATCTAATCCATTAACCACCGGATACCAAGCTTTCAGCTACTTATCACTTCCAAGCCCAGTTTTGTTAACCACCGAAAACACAGAAAATGCAGAGGTCCGTTTGTAGGCATCAAACCCGTTTTGGTTAGCCCGAGCATCTTAAAGGTGTTTTCCAGGGAATCCATAAGCGCTCATTTGCATGATGATCACCTCTGGTCCTAGACTGAGAGCACCAGCAAGCTGAACGGTCGAATATCTCTGTCTATTTTTAGAAAAATACGCCTACAAGTTTTTGCAGACAGCAGTTTCAAACTCGGCCTCCAACCCCTAGAGGCTCGTTCAGCTGTCAAGCGTAGGTGTATCAACAGGAATCAGTTATTTTAATCATAATACACTGTCACACTTTCATTAATTGTTTTAGTTGTTATTTTTAGCATATTCGATCCATCTTTGGGATCTGAAAAACTTTGTAATGGCTATAAAGCCGAGAACTGAAGTAGAACGAAGGTTCGATTTTGGAGAGACTGGTCGATATTTGTATTTCTAGACTTCAGTGACTTCTCAGATAATATAAGCTTCTTTTACTATTTGCTTTTAGATTTCTCTCTCTTATGTTTCTGTATTTACAGTGGATGGTTTATTTCATGTATGCTCACTTGTCTATGCTAGATAGCTGTTATCCTGTTTTGGCATTAGAGAACTGAACATACATGTTATTTATTTTGTTGTGATTAGCCATTTATATACAAATTTATGTGTATGAGTTTGCTGACACGATAAGGATTCACTCCCATTAACCTTTTAGCAACCCACTGAACAACAGTAGTCAAAGCCTTGTCTCCCTGAGCGTCCCTATGTGTGTTCTGAGCATGTGAGTTTTGATCTCAGTCATCCAATTTGATCCAAACAAACCCCATCATTTAAGATAAGTTTAAGTTACCAGGCATCTCTGAAATACAACCTAGGAGAGCTTCCTAGAGTGATAACATTTTGGCGCCATTGCTGGGGAGAGGAGATTGAAGCTCAGCTTCCTTGGGAGAACGACATAGATCCAGCTTTGATGATAGACAAAGCCTGGACACTCATTTGGTTGTAATCATCTATTTGGTGACTCCATGAAGGACAGATTCAGTGGTGACTCCATTGTCCAGAAATCTGCTGGCGACTCCATTGGTATGACATGAACAAAATCTTAGCAAAGAGGTATGCGTTCTGTGAATTTTCAAAGATTGTTGGTTTCCCTAATCCAGTGCCTAGTAGAGATGACTGGGATGGCAACCTTCCCATATTTTGAGGAGAAGAATGGGAAGTGCCAGCTGAACATTTGCTTGACTTTCATGATTGCATTCATCGGTTGCAAATTGTACATGAAGATGTTAGGATTAAGCTCTTTTGGTTTTCATTAGAGGGGATTGCGTGTGATTGGTTCCGATCTTTTCCTATTGCAAGTATCAATTCTCTGGCAAGCTTTCATGCTGCATTTCACTCAGTTTGTAAAGAAAAATTTTCAGTCGATCTTTTATATCCTAAATGTTGTCACGAATTTAGTTTGTTGAATAAAGATTCAGATTGTCCTGAAAGACATGCTGAAATAGGGGACACCTCTTATTGAGATCAAAGTATTAATGAACTTCAGGATGATAACCATATTACAAATGTTATTGACATTGCATCAAATGCATCTACGGACTTAGGGCGTCATGAAGTTGAAATTGTCCCCTTTGGAAACCCGAAAGATTATGAATGGATTGAAGGAACATGTAACAAATTTGGATCTGCAGCAAATACTAAAGGCATCCCTCAGCTTTCAGATTTGCAGACAAAGGGAGAGCGCAGTAGATATGGAGAGGATGATGATGAGTTGAAAAGCTTAGATCAGCAGTTCATCCTACATGTTTCTCCGACAGAGGTTGAACAGTCTGCATTCAGCATTGAGATTGGTGAAGGAAAAGAGCAGCAACATTTCTTTCAGTTGGAAAAGTATCATGAAGAGGTATTTCTTTGTGTCTTTCATGACCCTTTTACTGATTTTCTGAAATCCATGAGCAACACAAATATCAAAATATTTTTATCAGATGATAGCTGGTTCTGTCACCCTTTCAAACTACATTTATGCATGCTATGGTTTCATTTATTTTTCGGGTCAAGATCAAGGATGTTATCAGTAGATCAGTTTCTAACATGGCTTCATTGGAAGCATGATGTCACTTGATAAGAAGCAGTGCAGTTTGCTAGAGTAGGGTAGCATAGATGAATAAGCTCATGGCTAAGCATTTCAATTTTGCATAATGCGTGAGGCTTGTATTTAGTATTGTGGTTTCAGTTTTGAAATAAAGACTCCATGCCCAATGGATATAAGACATTATTGGCAGGGGTATTTTGGATTCAAATGATGAGCAGGGTTGCATGATTGGGATCAAATTCTGAAAGCAGCATTTGAGACTCCATAGCCCAATGGATGCAAGGCATTGCTAGCAGGTTTACAGTTGAACATTTGTGGACAGATTGCAGAGATTTGGTGGCAGTTTAAATGACTCCATGCCCAATGGAACACTAGAAGTTAGAGTTAGAATTTTGTTGTTTTAGGAGAGGCATTTGTTCTGCGGTTCTTGGAACCTCGCTGGGAGGTTTCCATCCCCAAGTAGGAGCCAGATGTTATCTCCTCAATAAACATAGACTAGTCATGGTGTCTAGGTGATAGGAAGTATTTAATTTTTGTTTTTCGCATGTGTTCAAGTTCCGTTCTGATAGGTTGAAGAAGGTAACGAAGTCTGAAATAATTGTTTAAAGCTAGCTCTCCTTCAAAAGGCAAATTTCAGGTTTCGGTAGCTTAGGCGGGCCTGGAAATTGTTCGTTAGCTACCGAAAACCCTGTTTTCGGTGGCTTCTCGTGTGAAAGAAAATATGCTCCAGCTACCGAAAGGGAAAAATTAAAGCGTAAGTTGTGGGGTAGTTTTCGGTGGCTTGGGCGAACACAATGGTGTTCATTAGCCACCGAAAGGTAAATATTTTCTGCAGTTTGTGGTGCAAGTTTAGAACCTTCCTTAGCTCCCAAAAAGCAAAGTCGTTTTTACAATCCATGAGGCCGTTTCGGGGGTTTGGGCGAACACGATGCTATTCATTAGCCACCGAAAGGGCAGATACTTTTCGTAGCTCACCATCCAAAGGTTGGGTTGTTTACAGCCACCGAAAGCAAAGAGCACTGGTTAAGACCGTTTTTCGGTGGCATACGGTGTCAACGGTGGATTATCGGCTGTCGAAAAGGAGTTTGCGTTGATCGGCAGGAACGTCAAATATGAAAATCATACTTCTTTGGGCATGTCAGATATGCGAACCACTTCCTGTCCGTTGATCTGCATCGACGACTGTCGATCTATCTTACGCATGCTCGCGGGTTACGCATGCTGCCTCCGCGTAAACCACCGCCACCTTCCTTTGCGAGATTTCTTCTCCACCATGGATTTCCTTCACCATTCATCTCCACCTTCTACTTATGCCATCGTTTAACTGAGGCGGGATCTTTCCCCTTTAATCCCCTAAGCCATTTTTAGATTTGTACTTTGGTCAATTTCTCCCTTGAGCCACAAACATTTATCAAGCTGCCCCACCTACCATTTCTCTAGGCCATTTCGCACAACACCGAGGCCCTCCTCGCTCCTTTCCGAGATCTAACCCTCCATTTTATCCAAGACAAAATTGGTGTTAACAGTGGGCATCCCTAAGGAGATATTGCGGGCATTTCCAAAATTCATATATGGGAATTTCTAAGGAGCATTGTAGGCATCCTTAGCAAGCCACACGGGCATCACTTAAGGACCCTTGCGGGAATCCCTAGGATCTTACATGAGCATTTTTAAGGCATTTATTAGGCCCTTGCGGGCATTTCTGAAGGCCCTGTGCGGGCATTTCTAAAGGACTGTGCAGGCATCATAGTGGCATTTCAAAGAAACCCTCGGGCATGATTCAAGGACCCTTGCGGCCATTCTGGAAGGAGTGAAAATGACATGGCATAAAATTATCAAGTATTAAGGGTTGGGTCATGGACCCACATGTGATAATCCTTTAGATAGTTGTTTATCTCCTTAATTGAAGGATGGCCACCTTAAGTAAATATTATTGGATTTATTTAATTATTTAATTTTAAAAATAAAATTACATGGCATGGTTGTTTATCTCCTTGATTAAAGGATGGCCACCTTAAATAAATCTTATTTGATTTATTTAATTATGTAATGATAAAAATAAAAATAAAATGACATGTTGGCCTTCATATTTTATGGAGAAGATAAGTATAAATAAGAGACAAATCTATATTTTGAAAGTGTAGTTTTCGATGGAGAAGAAGGATGAGTGGGCTCTGATTTTCAGGGTCTGAGATTTTCGGGTAGCAGTAGATCAGCAAGACCATCAATGAATAAATTTCTTCTCTCTCTGAATTTTGGGTTAAACTAAGGCACCATTGATCAATAAAGTAATTCTTCTATTCTCTCTTATTTTCGGGCATCAAGTGAAGAAGCAACAACATGATGAAGGCAACCACAACTTAAGACAATTTCGGTGGTCTAAAGAAGAAAAACATCTAAACTCTGTGTAAATTTCGGACATGTCAAAAGTTCTGAGGAAGCTACATTTGGGAGATCTATTTAGTCCTAGACAGAGACAGAGCTGAAGTTGAAGGTTATCTATCTTAGTTTGAGCAGATGGTATGAGTAGAATTTGAGAAGATATGAACTGACATGAGGTGACCAGACCTTTGGTATGATATTAGAGCACATTCTACATAAACTTGATTTGTGACCTATTCTAGAAGTCATGACCTAATAATGATGTTGATCTTAAGCTGATCAAGTTGCTTACTTGATAATGATAACCCTGATTTGACAGAGATCAAATTGATTTGACTAAGATGACTAGATTGAATGTGTGTGTTCTTTGAAAAAGAATATGAGATGATGTTCAGATGACATGTTTGGAAGAACAGGGAAATGATCAATGAAGGATTGATTATGACAGCCTTGATGACATTGACAGCCTATGATATTGACAACCCAGTGATATGACAGCTACAAGAACATGACCTTGATGACAATGACACCTACAGAAGAGATTGAAGTGGACAGTATTGACTTGATAGAGATAGTTGATTAAATTTATATCTTGAGGTGGGATGAGAGGTTAATGAGTAGAGCTGAATGACAATGACAGGATGGTTGAGCAGCAGTTGATTGAATTATAATTGGGACAATGGAAGAAGTGTTTCTTGAATTGCAAGCTAGTCTTGCTTCTAAGGTTTGGACACCTCATCACTTCTTAGTTGGTACTAAGAAAACCAGGCTGGGCTCTGGCATAGGAGTTGGTGCTCTTCTTATTAGTTGGTTCTGATTGTAATCGTGAAGATTGTTGTCTTCCATGTACAATACATAAAACAAATTACCAAACAAATCTTGTGTTCTCGTGTGTTGTGCTACTTGTTATGGTTCACTGATTTATATGTTTTTGATTCATAGATTATTAGTTGATGGATGCTTATGCAATGATGATGTAAATGGCAGTATAATGCATCGATGAACTTTGGTTAATTAATAGAAGTTGAAAAGGATTCAAATTACCTTCACACTGATTCAACCCCCCCTCAGTGTGACCATTGTGTCCAACAGTTGCTTCGTCCATAATGTTGCTTTAGGCGTGTTGGTTTTAGGAGGAAGATCAATCTTGAATTCTTGGTCTTGCTTTTGCTTTGTTAAAGGGGGTTGACCAGGATTTGAATTGTTTCCACTTTTTGACATTATTTCAGATGAAGGCTTTGAATATTTGGAGATGATTCTTTGAACAGGTTGGTTTCTAGGATGCATAGTGTTACTAGGATGTGGGTCAACTGTCTTATGTTGTTGAGGCTTAGGGGAACTATTGTTTGGAGGAACCGAATTTTTACAAATAGCACTCAACATTTCATTTGTTCTCTCATCTCTTCTCTTAAGATCTTCATCTTGATTTTTAAGGAAAAGAGCCATGTTGGTGACCATTTTGCATAAATTTGACATAAATTCCATGGTCATTTCTAGTGTGATGTTGTTTTGAGAAGACATTTTTCTATGGGTTTGTTTCTTAGCGGAGTCACGAATTGGATTCGCCAGGTAGACTTAAATTCTTTTCTACCAAAATATATGTTGTGAATAATCAAGGAGATATAAGTGAAAATGGATGGTTATGAATGATTTAGGAAAATAAAATGATAACCATCTAGTTTACAATACTAGATGTGATAAAATATAAGTTACACATGGATACTCGCAGACACCTGAGGTAAGCCTCTACCTCCCTAGAAACAGCACCAAAAATGTTATCACACAACTTGTAGTTTTCCCTAAAGGTTATCCTATCCAGGACGGTAGAGGCGTTGGACAACTAAAGAGGTGACCCAAGAGATGCCACAGTTCCCAATGTAATTGGGTGTCACATTAATCGAGGCACTCTTCACTTTATATCTAACCTAAGAAATACCAAGGGGGAGACCCTAGATAACCTATGAATGCTAGCGATCCCACTCAATACCTCCTAGTGAAATGTGAAAGACAAAACATGAAGAGACCAAGAGGGGTAGATCTAGATCTAGAATGGATAAGTGGACCCAAGGAGTTAGGGCTTGGTTGAAGAGGCTTATGAGATGACAAATTGTTCAACCAATAAAATATAAGGCCACTTATAGGTTAGGAATAGTATATCTAGACAGATCTAATGCTAAGTAAAAGTACTCAAGTGGGGCCCACCCTTAAAATATGGAAAATGGTCAAAATGGGGCCCACAAGGTGAAAGTTGAGATGAATTGGCCCTAGGGGGTATTCTATGATATGGATATATGGATTTAAGAAGAAAAGTGCAATACCCACGATGGGGATATAGCAAATGGCCACCTACGCAACAAGTGTGACCTCCCTTGGAGAGGCCCGGTGCCTTAGATCTTGGGGTAAATGGAGTCGGACGTCCACCAAACTTTAGATCAAGAATGTTGAGATGATTATTAAGGTGGGTTTTAACTATTAAGCCCAAATGTTTTCTAGATCTCCATAGATCTGAAAAATAAAAAAAATACAAGGGTTTTGACTTTAGGGTTTTGAGATCTAGAAATAATGGATAAGCAAAAGAAGTAAAATACGTACCTTTCAAGCGTACTTGGATAATGAGATGGATGTCGATTATGATGAGGATTACTTTCCCACATATCAAATGAATAAATTTGTAGTTTTCTTGCTTGTGCGTTTTTCCCTAGTCCACATGTGTGCCCCTCTATTCCTGTAAAACCAACGAGACAAGCTCAATTAGCACAACAAAAATGAGGGGAGATGCAAGCAAGAGGAAAAATATAGAAAATGGTTGGTACAAAGACAAAATCACTCCCTGTTTGAACCAAGATTTGACATAAGGTTGTAGGGAAAGCCTCCCCACCAATGCGCACTCCTCTAAATCGACCTCTTAACCTGTAAATCATATTAGTGGAAAAAAATACAAGATAGCTACAAGATATCCTTCAGTGCAATGGAAGAAGCATTTACAATCATCACAATAAAACACCCATATCAAGATCCAAGCATATGCTCAAAAAATATTTCTTCTATTCTGGTAGCCAAGAGCCTAAAATATTTAGATGCCTTTACAATAGGGGGGTCTCTTCCTTAAATAGGATGAGGGAGACCAAAACCCTAAACCAATTTTGAAATGAGTGGTTGAGATCAAAAGATAAAATAATACAATCAACGACTAATATGAGTTGGTACAATATAACATGGATCACTCACATGATGGGGGTGCGCACTACATAGAAGAAGCCTAAGGGGGGTGCGCACCACATAAAATGACTAAGATACAAGTTGTGCCACATAAGATGACAAGGACAAGACACTAGGAGCACATGGTGGGGCTAGGAGGCATTGATTTCCTTCACTAGAATCACCCCATGGCACAATAATATAATGTATGACTCAATGACAATGTCCAAGTGTACAAATGATAAAATCCTGGCCCCCTCAACTGAGAGAAGAATGCATCAAAACACATCCTGATGACGGCGTGGAACCCATTGAATGTTGCAAAGTGATATGGAAGGAGTGGGATACACCATAGATGACCTCATAGCATACCTCATTCCAAAACCTTGCCTCAATTTCCCAAATCGAATTCCTAAATGACCTTTTTATTCCATTTGTATTCCTCCTGAAAAACCATGAAACTACCTGAAAACAACTTCCTGGTTCCCGGGCACAACAAATGACTGTACCATCATGTCCGGAAGGGGGGTAATATGGTAATAACAACTGGTTGTACCACCCCCTTCCTCTATAGCTCCCTAGGAAACAACTTGCCTCCAATGCATCAACTGGACATGCCACATCAGCATGGCCAAAGTGGTCAACAAGAGAAAAATTGCTCAAATCATGCATGGGAGTGCCTGAAACTGAGAGATAAGTGTCTCAATGGATCAAGAAGACCCAAATCCACTAGAGATGAGTGCTCATACACCTAATGGTAACCTGTAAGATCATCTGTAACATCCACCATAACCGGATAAGTAAAAATATGATGATTTGGAAAGAATAATAATCAATAAAAACAACATCAATCATCATCTGAAACCTGTGCCCATCATATGGAATTCTCAAAAGGTATATAAAGGACCATAGATCAACATCATATAGTATAAGTGGTCTATCTCATCACGGAACCCATGGTTGACCTTGGTCAAACTAGGTTTGACCAGTCAAACTAATCAAAATATGACCCTGGCTAAAGAAGCCATGTTGTTGCAAGTGCAAATGGTTAAGAAATGCTCTTTAAATCATGTTCATAGCAAGAATTTAAAACATTAATCATTATTTCACTGGAATTTAATAAATAATTGTAGGTTAATTAATAATTTACTTTCAAAGAGAACCTCAAGAATATACTCATTTGTAGACGTGATCAATCTGCTAGTAGAGGGTCAAGGCTAAGGATGCAAGGCTAGGCCAAAAGGGGATGACTTGACTGACTTGACACTGTGATACTTTGTATAAGGGAAATGGTGTTACTCTCTTAAGCATGTGATGAACAAATAACACAAGGAATGGTGGTGTCTCACAAGTGGGTAAGTTGTTTAAAGAAGTGCTTATTCAACCTTGGCAAAAAGTCTACTACTAGAAGCATCGTGAACTAGGTGCCCGGATAACTGTAACTTGAGGTTCTAGGGGACACTTTGAATTAGTTGTCCCTTGCTCCGTCTCATATCATAACTCGTAGACTCAATGAGGAAAATTTCATTTAAGGCCAGCAATCTTTAGATTTGGCATATACTTAACCATTGCGTTATCTGGACCTTTTATTTCATTTCATATCATTTCATGGCCAACAATCTTTAGATTTAGCATACATTTATCCATTGCTTTTTAGGCCTTTAGGACCCCTCTGGGATTTTGCATGTGCTTAAAAACACAACTAATTCCATCTTTCATCAGGGGTGCATTTACATTTCATTGCATTTCATTTCATAACCCTTTTCATTGGGATTTACAAAAGATGTATATCAATCATTTCCAAAAGTAGTACAATTTGCTTCAGGTTTTATCCAACACAACTCAAGCAACTATGGGGACTTCCACAATCAAGATCAAACATCGGGGCAATCGACTAGAGAGATCCAGGTATAAAATCCAACTCATCAAAGGCAAGTTTTGTTTCCAACTCAGAGCCGAGACACAAAATAAACATGGATGTTGTCCAACATAGAGGTAGATGCGGGGAGGTCCTCCATATCACAAGTCAAGGTGTAAGTCGGGGTAAAGATCAATAATGAGGAAATATAAATGGATGGATGGAGACAAGTGAAAATGGTTCCTAAGCTAGCAAGTCAAAAAGACAATAGTGATAATGTCCACATTCTTAAGAAGGTAAAAACCAACGAATATAAAACAAGAGTTTCCAAATGTCCGTAATACAATCATGTATATAATCCATAATAACCCATTTCATTTTAACATACATATATACTGCCATATCATAGTTACTATATGCCAAGTCAAGCTATCAAAATGACCTAAACAACAAGATAAGACTGCCAATGCACATCATTTATATATATTGGGTCATATATCTGTATCTGTAATCTGGACCAACTATACCCACTAAGAACACTGCTGCGGAAACTCTGAACACTACCATGTACCTGTATGGAATAAAAGGTCATCTCGGTCATCAAATCTGATCTCTTAAGGCTCAACCTTGGCATAAGGTCTATTGTATGTCTGATATAAGGTTTCTCATATGTGTGAGTGATCACAAATAACACTGCTCATCATAGTTGATCTCACTGAATATGTGTAAAGGAAAAGCTCAAAAATATGCAGATATATGCTCTACAACCATGGTATCCTAGCTACTATGGATGTGATAACAGGAACCTTCCATCCACACTTGCTTGAGAACTTACAAGAACACGAGAGAACATAAAATAAACGATGATGCATTATCGGCTCTACAGTACCCTTCGAACCTCATAGATCAGGGGGCATTTGTTAATGCCTAAATTCTACACACATGCGGCATTTTGGCTAATCTTGCAGTAAGGCATCATCAACATATAGCATGTAGCCCACCAGAGACATCCACATCAGATCCAAAAAGAAACATGGGTCTAAAAATGTCAAAAATAGTCAAATGAAAAGGTAGCACGAATATACCCATGTTAACCTGCACTATAGCATGTGTTATTAGTGTTATGACCATGCTAGACTAGCACGGATTATCCTTTGAGATCCATGCTACTGTAAAAAACGGCGGGATCTCAACCAACAACCATGCATTGAGGACTCATGAAATCTCCCTCATCAATTGAAATTTGAATTTGGCTATTCAAGCATTAAATAGCCCCCTTTGTGTACTTTGGCACTACTTCATGAGGTGATGGGGTTCACACTTGGATCTAGATGTTTCTTGGCCACCTCTTGGCCTATAAAAGGAATCCATGGGCATGCATTTAAGAATAGAAATTTAGAGAAAGGTTATGTTGTTGGAATTTTGTTATAACTTCTTCCACCTCTTCCCACACCTACTAGCATTCCTCCAGCTCCCTTGTCACCTTGCTCCAAGGGGCAAGTGTTTCTCCCATTTGTTCTTCAAGTTATTTAGCATTTATTTTGGACAAAAAGGAACTCCCTAAGGGAGATTCTTGGCTTCCCTTGAATCCCACACCTCCTAGGTGACACTACATGCAACAAGCTTGACCATTGGGCAATCTAAATTGGTTCTATCATTTGCTTCTTGTTGTGGTTTGCATATTCTCACTCCCTTTTCTTTGTTTCAATTTATTTTCAAGTTTTTGTTTTGTTTTTCTAACAATATCTTGCAAGATAAATTTGGAGTCATTCACATTTGCTTTAGTAACATAATATTGTGCCTTGTTGACAACCTCAAAGGCTTCCACCCTCAAGTGGGAAGGGATGCACACCTTTGTGCAAATTTTCCCACAACACTGACCCTTGTAGACAATACCATTCGATGAGAATACTATGATTCTAGAAAGGGTCAATTGATATTTCCTTTGGATACCTATGGAATTTGAGACCATCATTGACAATGTGTCAGTTGACCCTCTTGTTGGAATTTTATGATGGAGGAAGGATCAATTGATAGTTTCATGACATCCCCTCTTTCAAGGAGAGAACAATATAGAGGAGAACAATTGGGACGAACCATATACTGGATACCATAGGAGGGATAGGCCAACCGTTCCACTATAATCCCCTCAATGGGAAAGCCAACAATCGAGAAGTGTCGACCAACCCTTCCAATGTACACCTCAAGTATTTGACACCATCATTTAGAAAGTGTCAACCAACCCTTCTCCGTTGTCTCCCTCCCTAAGAGAAATATGTTGGAGGAAGTGTCACTCAACCCTTTTATGGGAATTCTATGAAGGATCAGTCATCCCTTAATTAGGCCTCCTTAGAGGAGAGGGAATTTCTAGAGGAAGTGTCGATCGACCCTCCCATGTGCTCTCCCTCCATGAGAAAACTCTTCAAAAACAAGGGTGGTTTGATCCCTATAAATAGATTATATGATGGAGGAAATATTTTTAGACCATTCCATGAGCCCCCCTTCGAGGAGAATACAAATACAGAGGATAAAGTGTTGGGTGAGCAATCTACATTGTGCGATTTGAGGGATGGCATGACCCTTGTAGACAATACCACTCAATCACAATACCAGATTCTAGAAAGGGTCAACCAATATTTCCATTGGATAAATCTAGACTTTGATAGCATCATTGAGGATGTGTCATCCAACCTTCTTCAGAATTCTATGACGGATGAAGGACATAGATAATTTTAAGAACCCCCCTAGAGTTATATGTATAATAATTGGGTGAATCCCCATAATACAAAGGAAACATTGAGGGCTATCTTATTAAGAATATAATATGCAAATATAATTTTTTGGAGATTTTTTTCATAAAATTATGTAATCCTATAAAATATTGGCGAATATTTCATAAAATTATAAAATCTTGGCGAATCTTTTATTGAATTATAAAACCTTGTAGAATATTGGAGAATCTTTCATGAGTGCATCATCTTCTTAGTATAAGACCTCATTGCAACAAGATGATATGTAATCGCACTTGTGAATCTGCACTTTGATAATAGGAATAGTGAAATAAATTGATATATGGGGCACCACTAGCAACATACATATATATGGGGAAATACTAGCAAATTGTGTATTAGTGATCTTTGTTAAATCAATTTACATCACTATTCCTTCTATGAGTTGAAATGCATTAGAGACCATCCTTCTTGGGCAATTGTTAAGTGTAACAATAATAAACAATATGATTAAGAGAGTGCAATACAAAATAAATATCACCAGTGTATCATAATTTCAAACTACCTACAACCATATGTTTATGAGAGTACCCACAACAACAATAAACATAAAATCCAAAAAAAACATAATATTTGAGTGCAGCAAGTATGAAACCACAGAGACAAGTACTATTTCATAGAGGGGAATATAGAGGACTAACAATTTTTTAAAATACAAACACCAAGGATATAGTGCATACACCAAAGATGATTGCAGAGGCTGCAGACCTTACAAAGAATAGAATGTGGAGCCTACAAATTAAGTTTTATTTAAAATATAAAGAGGATTAAAAGGGCACTTCAATTTCACCCCTTTAAAATGTAATAACCATCACTAAATATTTGTAATAGAAAAATGCTAAACATGCATTGATGCATCCTTTTGAAGTGATACATTTTGTCATCCTTGTATATTTATGCACACTCGCCAACACATTAACATTTAGTGTGTGCATTATGCCAATACTCAATATCAACATACATAATCACTTACATGCATAAACAAATTTAGGGTGTATGCATTTGTCAAGAATCGATATCAAAAAAATTAATGCTAACATACATTGATGCATACTTATCAATTGCTTATTAACGAAATCTCAGTTGCATAGAGAACAACAAGCCTATGTTATCAAGATATGGATACAAATCCAGATTTGGATCTGGATCCAAATATGGGATTCACCAAATTTTTGAAAAGCTGGGGTCTGGATATGGAGGGGTAAAGGAAAGTACAAAAAAATATAAAAGTATTTTTTATAATAAATTAAAAAAAGAAAAAAAAGAGTGAAGAATCAAAACTGTTCATTAAACACAAGAGTAGAACTATAAGTTATTGCCAAAAAGAGAGTTTTCGTGCATATTACTACTAGCCATTCATGTACCATAACTAATAAATTGATAAGTTATAATCATGATTGATATTGATAATTTTGAAGATCATCTCAGCATGAACATGTAGGTCATAACCGCATTTATGAGAATTAGTGATATTAGTTTAGCAAAATATGGCATGTAATAGAATGGAGATGCTTTCAATAATAACTTCTATTAAAATCAAACATTTCATGGTTGCTAAGGTACAAGTACATAGAATCCCTTGTACATACACAACAAAGATCATGCAGGGAGAGAAATTGGTGTCATTTTCTAGCCCACAACTAGATAAAATTTCAGCTACATGAACCTAGGAAGGACCCTGGATTCTTATTGTTAAAAACAAAATACGAGGGAACATTTCAAATAGAAAAAATAAATGGATTTAGCAGTTTCTATTTCTTTCACAAGTGACCCGAGATGCGTTATGGGTGGCATAATTATGGTACAATTAATTAGTGTCAAACTAGAAGTCAACTATTGCAAATTTGCAGTAGAAAAAAGATGTCGAAAATAAATGGGAGGAAAAATACCTGTGTATCCATATTTTAAAACCATCTGCAAACCTTTAAGAATTGTCTACATGCACAAGACAAATCAACTCAGTATATAAATCAAACAACAAAAATACATAGAATGATGTGAATGCAAGTATAAAACAACATAAGAAACAATTGTTATTCCTTTCGAGGTAAGACATGACCAACAATTTCACAAAATTTCACAGAAGGAAAACACAACATCTCTGCATTCACTTGAAGAAATGATTGCAAGAGACACTACAGAGAAGCCACAAATCATAGAATGCATTGAAAATCCAATGGAATATGCTTAGTTGCACAAATAAAAATGCTTATATAGGTATTACAATACCAGATAAAAAACACAGATTATAAAGGAGAAAATGACAAATCCAACCAAATCAACTGAAAATAGGATCATCATTATAAACCCCTAAACAAAAGTTTATTCTTAAGTACCTGAGTGTATAGTTATCATCTCCTAACAAATTGTAAAATTAATTTTTTTACAAATAAAACAAAGGGAGAAGATGTGAAAATCCTCACAGCAGATCTAAGAGATGATGTATCTCACAAGAGAATAATTATGATTACACAAGAAAATAGAAGAAGAGTGATACATGCAGTATAATGAGCAACAGAATAATATGGTACAGTAGAACTCAGATAGAAGCAATAATACTTCGGTCATACTATGTTATTAATCACAAATGGACATATAAATAATACAATGCATGAGGAATTCGAATGCCTAAGGTGGCAATTCGAATTAGCCTTCATGGAGTGATCAAAGGATCACTGGAGTGTCATCGGAGCACAACTAGGTGTCCTCATGATCATCGGAGCGCAACTGGAAGTCTTCATCATCATCAGTGGAGTCATCAATGCTCAAGTAACTGTCAACCATCAGTCAAACTAACTCTGGTAGGTGTAACTCAGTGTAACTAAGTGTAACTCAGTGTAACTAAGTGTAACTGAGTGTAACTCAATGTAACTAAGTGTAACTCAATGTAACTAAGAGTAACTGAATGTAACTGAGTGTAACTCAATGTAACTGAGTGTAACTGAGTGTAACTGACTGTAACTGAATGTAACTGAGTGTAACTGAGTGTAACTCAATGTAACTGAGTGTAACTGACTGTAACTGACTGTAACTGAGTGTAACTGAATTGGTAGGTGAAGAAGGGCGAGTTGCTCCCTAAAATCAAGGAAGAAGGGCGCACTAAGCAACTGGAGGGCTAAAACTGAATAGTGAGAAGCTCCTGGGGGCTGGCTAACTGAGGGCTAGGTGCTGGACTGATGACTGGGATGCATGCAAAATGCATGCAAACCCTAGAATGCATGCAAACCCAAAAAGGTGCATGCATGACTGAAAATGTAAATGATCAAAATACTGGTGGGACTAGGATGGAGTATAAGAATATCCTAACACCCCCCATTAATCCATCCTGGGCCCTGGTAACTAAGACCAAAGGTCACCCAATACAATGAATAATAACAATCAATAAACCAAGGAAGTGGGAAAATTTCATGGGAAACATACCCCCTCCTCAAAAAATAGACTGAAAGGCACACATAAAAAATAAAAGCTCCAAACTCAAGCAGGTGTGATGCTTGGTCATATGTCTGGAGGTATCTTCTTCTTGGGAAGAAGTGGATCATGCTCAAAAGGCATGTGCTTGTACTTGCTCTTCAGATCGAATGTGATGAGAACAAATCCAATAGTATGAGAATGATCCTTGAACCTATGATTCGAATCAGCTGAGGTAGGATCAAATCTGTGAAAGTGCATATAGTCTTTTGTCTTCTCCTTTGAACCACCATGGGTGAGATTGTGCCAAAAATAACTATTACATGTTTGCTTGAAATCAAAATCAGATTTAAGACTTTCAAAACAGTTTCTTGAGATCTCTTTTGAACCAGCAGGGGTGAGATCAAAACTATCATATGATGCATGAGAGATTATCTCAAGCGGGTGGCAATGGCCATATTCTTCAATAACCTTCTGAAAGCATGTGCTAATGATCATATAGTAGTAAATAAGAGATGTTTGCTGAAGAGGAGCGAATGTATTACCTCCAATAGCTGATGTTACCTCCGAAATAATCATGTGATCATGATGCAAACCAACAAACTCTGGTGCAAGAGAGGATTTAGGACCTTCTGCAATATCTAGAGTGTGAACTGGCACAGAAAGAGAAGAAGGTTTGAGCATGAGCGGGGAATCTGCAAGTTCTTTGTCAACAACTTCAATATGAGATGATACTGGTTCATGATCTGAGAGATCATCAAGGAGAGCGAATGCAACATGATCTGAGAGACCATCAGGAGGAGCGAATGCATCATGATCTGAGAGACCATCAAGTGGAGCGAATGCATCAACTTGCTTGCTTTTGAAGGGATTTGGACCAAATCCATCATTCTTTTTGCCGAATCTTTCATCCAGATGAGCCCATAACTCTTTTGGAGTTTCAATATCAATGATGGTCGGGTACAATATGTAATCAGTCATAGCAAGCATCATTCTTCCAATGTGCATGTCACCTTTATTCAACCATTTAATCTTCTTTGTAGAGGATTTGAACTCTCTTTCAAAATAGCAATCAAAGAGATCATGGCTCTTCAAATATGCTATCATTCTTGGTTTCCATTCATCATAGTTGAATGGAGAAAGAGGAGTAATTTCTTCTAAATTCATTGAAGTTGTAGAAAACCTGCAAAAACAATATAGAATAACTGCAACTGCTACTGCTGCAAAAATGCAGAAACTGCTGCAACTGCTGAACTCGAAATCTTGGTAATAACCTGCAAAAAACTCTCAAGAATGGAGATGAACAATACTCTCAACATGCTCTGATACCATGTGAAAATCCTCACAGCAGATCTAAGAGATGATGTATCTCACAAGAGAATAATTATGATTAAGCAAGAAAATAGAAGAAGAGTGATACATGCAGTATAATGAGCAACAGAATAATATGGTACAGTAGAACTCAGATAGAAGCAATAATACTTCGGTCATACTATGTTATTAATCACAAATGGACATATAAATAATACAATGCATGAGGAATTCGAATGCCTAAGGTGGCAATTCGAATTAGCCTTCATGGAGTGATCAAAGGATCACTGGAGTGTCATCGGAGCACAACTAGGTGTCCTCATGATCATCGGAGCGCAACTGGAAGTCTTCATCATCATCAGTGGAGTCATCAATGCTCAAGTAACTGTCAACCATCAGTCAAACTAACTCTGGTAGGTGTAACTCAGTGTAACTAAGTGTAACTCAGTGTAACTGAGTGTAACTCAATGTAACTAAGTGTAACTCAATGTAACTAAGAGTAACTGAATGTAACTGAGTGTAACTCAATGTAACTGAGTGTAACTGAGTGTAACTGACTGTAACTGAATGTAACTGAGTGTAACTGAGTGTAACTCAATGTAACTGAGTGTAACTGACTGTAACTGACTGTAACTGAGTGTAACTGAACTGGTAGGTGAAGAAGGGCGAGTTGCTCCCTAAAATCAAGGAAGAAGGGCGCACTAAGCAACTGGAGGGCTAAAACTGAATAGTGAGAAGCTCCTGGGGGCTGGCTAACTGAGGGCTAGGTGTTGGACTGATGACTGGGATGCATGCAAAATGCATGCAAACCCTAGAATGCATGCAAACCCAAAAAGGTGCATGCATGACTGAAAATGTAAATGATCAAAATACTGGTGGGACTAGGATGGAGTATAGGAATATCCTAACCGAAGAGAATTACAAGATGCAAATTTATACTAGAAGTCCACATTAAAAATACCAACAATTATATCTACTGATTATGACCATGAATGGTTATATTTACAGTAAATCTATCAAGTCATTACTTGATAACAAATAATATAAAAGTTGAGTGGTTAAAAATCAAAACTGTATATCTAATGATCAACAACATTCATGAGAATCAACGAAAATGATCAAGCAAAATAAGACTCTGTAGTGGGATGAAGTTATCTCTTTCTGTGAGATTATAAACTGAGCATCAGATATATGATAAAAATGGATAAAATACATGGCAGCACATCTTAAGGCTGTCACAATATTCATGGCCACAAAAGATAATATGAACATGACATCATAAATCCCTAGACAAAATCCAATGAGAATCATTTTCAAGAAACTCATAGCATGTTTTTATCATCTGGATACCTCAAGGCATGAATGCATCATATGAATCTAACAAAAAGCTACAAAACAAAATTACCATCCATGCTTATTCAAAATCTATTTCATTGTGTCTAGCTTCTGCACAACTGGGATAATAACCAAAACTCTGCCAACTTCATCTAAGCAAAGTGCAGAGTTCGTTTCACTAATTTAACGAGAATGTGGAGACAATGATAGTTGGAACGGAAATATCAGCTACTTTACTAGACCACAACATATCAAAGGATAAAATTGAATTCACAAATGCCTCTGCAAATTACTAAAAGAAACTAGACTCTAAAATGGAAAAAATTATTATTAAGGTTATAACTCTAACCTCAAATTTGACAAGAACCATCATCAGATTAAAGCTACATCATAAGGCTTCATACTAATCACTATATGATCAAAGCTTAGTGCTAGTTGCACTTCGTCAAGACAATGTTGAAAAGAGCCATTACCAAGTCCTGCCATTTTCTCCGATATAGCAAGTGTAGGATCTGTTCAAAACATGATTGTATGGAATATCATCATTGGCTCTATCATCTTCACTCTATTCAGAAATTGAATAGGATCTCTCCTATAAGTGTTTCCACCATCACTAAAAAATACAATTGTTGGCTTCTTCTTGGACACATTAGGATGAATGGATCCCTGATAAATTACCACTGCTTCCACTTTCAAACAAGAAGAATAATTGGTTCCCCTATGTTATTGAAGAATCTTGTCCACTATATCTTCCTTCATCTCTTGCATTTATAGAGAAATTATTGTTGTCTTGTCAAATAAAACCACAGATAAAAAATCATCACTAGTATTTCTACGTTGAGTAGTAACGAATGGAACAATAGCCTCATACACACATCCCAACCTACAATTGTGTCGATATATAAATTTGTCCATGGTTGGTTTTATATCAATACTAGACATTGAACTAGACTTGTCAATAACAAAAACCACATGATGCGCTATGTTCTTGGAATGGTCATAGAAAAAAACATGACCATCTGTAGTTATGTTACTTGTAGAGTATGCCATTGAGGCAATCCTTTTCACTGGAGCATGCCATAATTTATCTATGTAGTAAGACCTTGAGGAACTAGCATCAATTTCATTATGCTCTTCTTACTTGCAAAGATGATGACACAAGGAAAACTCCTTTTGATCATGTTCATTACAAGGATCTTCAAACCACATTTGCTTCCAATAAGTCTCATGGGTAAGCTCATATTTAGGCTTATACTCATTGGGTCCATATTTTCTTGTCTCATGCCGAGAGCCATCATAGATGCGACTTTTGCAATTATCATTCATAGGATAGTAAATCAAATGAATGTGTCCCCAACCTTGTGTTTTACAATGCATGTTAGACATATCTGCCATACCAGATTCCCCCCAAGTATATTTCCTACCGTGGATATCAAATTCTTCCTGATTTGATGCAAAATTTACACTCCTCATGTTCCAATGAGTTGTATTATGTAAACCAGAATGATTGATGGGTCGTTGAAAAAAATACCCAAAAGCTTGACATCTAACCTTACAATAATGCACAACGTATGGATTTAGTGTGTGGGGATGCACACCATCATGGAATATTTTAAAAGGTGGATGGCAATGCAACAATCCTTTTGCAGACCATTTTGTTTAGAGACATGTTCATACTAAAAGGAACCTCTTCTTCCCTAAAATGAGTGTGTCGATCATACAAGTTCAGTGAAAATTTCACAAATGCCATCCGCTTCACATTTCTTATGACAAGAATGCTCATTACCAGAGATGTTCATCACTTGTCAATTCATGGAAGTGATGTTTGTAACTGTGGATTCTGGGACACCCCTCCATGATGCATTTTTTGGGACAATATCTTTCATGACAATAATGTTTTTCACGATTCCCAAGCTCAATCTGTATCACACAAGTATTTTTGCAGCTTGGAAGAGAACACTCCATCTTGCACATGTGTTGTAGTGAATTGCACTTATGAAGACCTTCATGTCCAACCTTCATGCAACAAGATTTGATACAATTGGATGATCTGTCAAAAAAATAGCATATATCCATACATATATTATTTTTCCTTTTGCAATCGTGATTCCCATCATGACTTGCTAAATTTTGACATTCCTCCACTTCATTTCCTTGATCTAATTCAAGAGAACAATATGTGCACTTCTCAACACAAACATGATTACTCATGCAGGAGTGATCAGAGGAATGACCTTTGTCTAGAACACATCGTCAAAAACATACAAAACACTTACAACCACATATAGATTCCAAAAAGTCCCTACTTCAATTCTGCTAGGGCTAAAAATGCCTCTAGTTGCAACTTTTGTACATCATTACTGATATAAAATTCAACAGTGTGCTGCAAAGCAACTTTCGAACACGATCATGCTGTCTCTTAGTCAATGCCTCTAAGAAGTCCTGAAATTTAGAGTGGCAAAGATCACCATTTTTACTATTTATTTCTAAGACACTTTCTAGTCTTGACCTAAGATAACATAAAATTTGATCATTTGATGTAGTTTCATCCAGAGCTACAAGCTTCAAGCCAATGTCCTACAAATCAATGAAGAGATCCCCAAATTCTATTGGAGCATCACCTACCACTTGGTTGAATCAAGTCATAAAACCGGATTTCAATGCCATTATGTCCACAAGCAGTTTCATAAACTGGAAATCCCGGTCGTGGTAGGAGTATATTTGAGCCTTTTGTGGCCAATATTGTCATGCACACTTGTATAGCTTGCAAGCATCCAACCATAAGGTACACATCATTAGCAGTAATCTTATAAGGTAGGCTTAAGGAAACGTACTCTGCAACAACACTGGAAAAAGGAAAGCTCCATTATGATAGGGACATAACCAAATGTATGTACACACTACAAACATAGATGTATCATTGGTAGCAAGTTTAGATATATTCAAGGATGAATATACAACAATGAAACAAAAAAATACAAAAAAATATTAAAACATTTTTATAATTAAAAAAAAAATGAGTTAAGAATCACAATCATTTCGAAATCACAAGAGTATAAGTTATAACCAAAAAATAAAGTTCTCCTGCATATTGATATTAGCTATCCATGTACCAGAATTGATAATTGGATAAGGTAACACCATCATTGATAATTGATCATTTTGAAGACCATATCAGCATGAGCATGTGGCATGTCATAACAGGGCTTTTGTGAGTCACATCCACATGTCCATATCATCAGTGAATAAAGTGGTCTTCTTGGATGCTAGGGTGGGGATAAATAATAGTGTGTGTGTTTGAAGTGAACAACAACATAGCACATAAGAATAGATTAGACCTTGACAATAGATCTTGACCATAATTTGTAAATTAATTCTACAAATAGACTGGACACCACATTCATTTTACAAACCCTGTCAATCATCATTGGTAGTCTCGATTGAATGAATGATTGAATACACACATATATACATTATGTTATCATAAATAAGAAATTGGAAAATATATACCCTATGTTATCAGAAATATTTAACAAATATGGAACAAATGATAGCAAAAGCTTCTATGTTCACAACTCTCAGATAAAATTGAAAGTAACAAATGGAATACATCTAGATTCTATTCTAACATTTGCATCTTGATTTTGTTTCAAAATAGGGCTCTTTGTATCTGCATTTGGATCCCCCATGCATTTTTCTATCTTCTTGACATCCAAACCTGGCCAAAAAATGTTCTTCCGTTGAATCAATGAGATGATAATGATTACTTGCACCTTTAGGCAAATTCTACAATAGTACAAACTAATACTCACTAAAGGTAGAGTAGTTACAAGTCTTGAACTACTTTACAGTTACTGTGAATAATAGAAAGAAACACACCTAGATACTGGATCACATTTTCTGCACATTACTTATTGTACTTTTTCTCCTTCATCGGACACTTGATATGGAAATCGATGACGTAATTCCACCAAAATCGGGGTCTATTACTTTCATTTGCAACTTTGAAGGCACACAAATGCCTCATATTTTCAAGTACAACATCTTTACCATCGTACCCCTAAATGAAATCTTGTTCTGGATTAGGTGCACAATATCTTCCATGATTATTTCTTTGAGCCTTGCATTGCTTACTTACAATAAATTCTTGGGGACGGTACCAGGTGATGTAGTGAGGGGTGAATTTTGTGTAACCAATTTTCTCAAGAATTTGAGTATCTCCTTTAAAATTGTTTGCAAATTCTAGTTGAGTATCAGAGTTTGCCTCACATTCATCATTGTTTCTTGTCCACAATGCATACTCCATGCGATCATATGGGTGTGGAACAAACTCTCTCTAGTCTAAGTTAATATTAAACATATCACCATTGTTGATAGCCACTTTTAGTTTGTCAATGAACTGTTTCATAATAAGAGGAGAAAGAATGGTGATATTTTGCAGATATTCAGTCGTTGAAGTATATTTTTCAAGTGAATCCATAGTTATTGATGGCTTTATTCTTCCAAAATGCAATAACTCTAAATCCCAAAGACTTTGCTCTGCAATCACCGCAAAATCAACCATGAACAAATTTGAAACATGACTCTTTTGTCACAAGTCTTCCCATTTCCTAAAGGAAATCCATGAACCTCATGAGCTCATCTTCACCTCCACGATTTTCCCAAATCATTAACACAAAACCTCATAGAGGATTTATGTCAAACAATTTTGACCGATTGCAATAATAGCCTTAGAGTTATAACATGAGCTTTGATTTCCTATCCCACAAAGGTCCAGTGTTGTAACTTTCTTTGACATACATTGTCATTTACATTTATTTCCCATAACAACCCCAATGTTGTAGCATAAGTTATGATACCACTTTGTAATGTACCTACTAACCATCCCCCTCAATATACTTATTAAGGAAAAGGGGCACTTGTATTTCCTTTGAGTTTAATCCATCCAGGCTCTAGAATTCCCTTCTATATGGAATAGTCCCTCTAACGACTCATCTTACCAAGTTTCAATCCTTCATCAATCTTGTTTAAAATCCCCTTTCTTGGTTAATTCAAAATAGACATTCATATTCATTGACCACATTCAAACAATGTATTGGCCACTTTTAAAACATGTATATATCTAGGCCATCAAGACAATTTTGAATAACTCATCAAATACTTCTGAAATATTTCATTATGCCCTTCTTAAAGGTGTGTCTATTGCACAAGCAAAGGCAATTGACTTTATACAAAATATCTCCTCCCTTTCAAATGGTCTCCCCAATGTCAAAGCCGTTAGGCTCTTTCAAAACATGGCCATTGGCCACTTTCAAAAGATCCACCAGGAAGACTCTTGAGCCAACTCAAAATAACATATTTTGATTTCCCTCAATAGACCATTGGGCCAACTTGAAATATCATCTTTCAATTACCCCTAGTTGACATCAGACCAATTCGAAAGATCCACATTATAATCTCCCCAATAAGCCATCGAGCTAGTTTGAAAGAATAATATTTGAGCACTGTTAATATGAGACCGGGCCAACTCTGAAAGAACATCTTTTGAAAGGCCCTAATAGGCCATTGCACTTGTTTGAAAGAACATCTTTTGAAAGGTTTGTTATCACACAACTTGTAGTTGTCCCAAAGGGTTATCCTGTCTAGGATGGTAGAGGTGTTGGACAAACAACTAAAGAGGTAACCCAAGAGATGCCACGGTTCCCAATGCAATTGGGTGTCACGCTAATAGAGGCACTCTTCACTTTAGATCTAGCCTAAAAAAGACCAAGGGGGAGACCCTAGCTATCCAATGAGGGCTAGCGAACCTACTCAAGACCTCCTAGGGAGATGTGATGATGAGAAAGGAGAAGATCAAGAGAGGATTAGATCTAGATCTAGGATGAGTAAGTGGACCCAAAGAGTTAGGGCTTGGTTGAAGAGGCTTATGAATGGACAAATATTCAACCAATAAAATATAAAGGCCACTTATGGATTTAAACTAGTATATCTAGATAGATCTAATGCCAATATAATATATCCAAGTGGGGCCCACCCTTAAAATATGGAAATGGTCCAAATGGGGCCCACAAGGTAAAAATAAAAGTGGAATGGCACTAGGGGGTTTGCGAATGAATGGATCTAATGAAATAATGAAGATCAAGCAAAACCCAAATTGGGATCTAGCAAAAGGCCACCTACCCAAAAAGTGCGACTTCCCTTGGAGAGGCCCAGTGCCTTAGATCGGGGGGTAAATGGAGTCGTATGTCCACCAAACTTTAGATCGGGAATGTTTTAATTATTATAGAGGTGGGTTTTAATTATTAATCCCAAATGATTTCTAGATCTCCCTAGATCTAAAAAATAAAAAAAATGAGGGTTTTGACTTTGAGGGTTTTGAGATCTAGAAGATAAATGGATACGTTAAAGGAGTAAAATACATACCTCTTGAGCATACCTGGATAATGAATATGGATACCGATTATGGTGAGGATTACTTCCACATAGATAAAATGAAATAAGATGTAGTTTCTCTTTCTTATGTGTTTCTTCCCTAGTCCACAAGTGCGTCCCTCTCTTCCTGCAAAACCAAGGAGACAAAGCTCAATTAGCCAACAAAACAAGGGTAGATACAAGTAAGAGGAAAAACATAGAGAATAATTGGTACAAAGACAAAATCACTCCCTGTTTGAACCAAAATTTGACAAAAGATTGCAGGGCAATCCTCCCCACCAATGCGCACTCCTCCTAAATCATCCTCTTCACCTGTAAATCGATATAGTGGAGAAAAATACAAGATAGATACAAAAATACTTCAGTGCAATCTAGAAGAATTTACAATCATCATAGCCATACACCCATTTCAAGATCCAAGCAATTACTCAAAATATATTTCTTCTATTCCGGTAGCCAAGAGCCAAAAATATCTAGATGCCTTTACAATAGGGGGGCCTCTTCCTTAAATATGAGGAGAGAGACCAAAACACTAACCACTTTATCAATGAGTAGTTGATACCAAAATATAAACATAATGAAATCAACGAATAAGACGATCTGGTACAATATAACATGAATCACTCACAATAGGGGGGTGCACACTCACTAAATGATGCCCTAGGGGGTGCGCACCACATGAAAGTGACAAAGATAGAAGTGTGCCACATAAGATGACAAGGACAAGTGACTAGGAGCACATGGTGGGGCTAGTAGGTCTTGTTATCCTTCACTAGCATCACCCCATGGCATAACAATATAACATATGACTCAATGAAATGTCCAAGTGAACAAATGATCAAATCATGGCTCCCTCAACTGAGAGAAGAACGCATCAAAACACAACCCGGTGACTGTGTGGACCGCACTGAATGCTGCAAGCTGATCTGGAAGGAGTGGATATACCATAGATGACCTCTGAACATACCTCATGCCAAAACCTTCCCTCAATTTCCCAAATCGATTTCCTTAATGACCTTTTTATTCCATTTTTATTCCTTAATGAGGGGATTGCATTGTTACCAATGATACATAATATATGTAAACAAGCACACAAGATACAAATACAAGTAGACAAGAAGATGGAGAGAACACAAGCCTTGTATTACTCAACAAGATGCAGAACAGTACATATAAGAACATATCTAAGTTAACCTCATGGATCGGCTCACCAACCTATCATATATGATTTACATTCAGTTATATAACCGCTTGTCGGTTCAACTGACCGACCTAACCCGACGTGTTTTGGTCGACGTAACGATCGACATGTCTTACAATAAGTCGGGTGGAGGACCTAGTCGACAGGCCGACTTAGGCTCCTCCAACATCTCCCCCACATCAAAATATTTCTTCGTCCCGAAGAAATGAGGAGATGCAAAAATTGTCAACTGTACTAAAAATTAAATGTAGCTGTTACTGTAGTTGAAGACTGGAGTTGGACATTGATTGATGTTGGATACTGACATCCACGATGGATTCGATAGAGATAGACAACTGGTGTTGAAAATATTCCCAGGTGTGCAGCATATTTTGAATATCTATGGTTAATGAATTTAATCTTGATAGACTTTTCATTTTCTCTTGTGTCGACTTGTTTTGCACATGGATCAAGTCGTGGCTAAAGAGGTGTATTTTTTCGTTGGCAGCGGTAAGTAGTCTTTGAAGATATGGCTGGATGCTTTCAAGTTTCAAGAGGCTAGTGCACGCTTGGCTCATCCATTGTTCTTCATGTTTTTCTAGTTTTTCTAGCTTTCTATTTTCCAGGATAATCTATGCATCGACGAATTGAATAAGTGTCTCGTCGACGGTCTGTCATTGCAGGAGCAGTGTATTGAGTATCTTACGTGTCCCATGCAATTCTTTAAATACTTGTCGATAATGAGTATACCAATTGCTCAATACTTCGGCAACTGTGGCAGCTTCCTAGGTATACTATGTGAGTAGGTTATGTGCCTCTGTGAATGATGTATATTGAGTTGCTATCAAAGTTGATGTTTTTTCATCCTAGTTGCGTCTATTCTTGGAAAATTCATCTTGCAATGTCAACACAACACTTTCAAAGAGTTGATATGCTTGGTCAAGCGGACTTGTCGCGTCGAAACTCAATGGTAGCGGGACGACTTGCTGCTCTAAGTTTTGACACTTAGCCAAAAATGATTTTTGCTCCTCTTGCAGTCTCTGGATGAGTTCTTATTTTTAGTTCTTCTATGTCTCTGCTCTCTGGTAATAGCATCTGCAAGAAGGTCGAGTTCCTCCTATATTGCTTCATCTAGATCATAAGTAGAAATTGGTCCGTATTGGTCCAGATGAACTGAAAGGCGACTTTCTTGCTGAATATAATCAAGGTGTTGTTGTTTCCTTTGCTTCTGTCACTCTTTTTCTTGCTGCCTGTCTTATTTTCGTTGCTTCTTCATTTTCTTTGCTTGTGGTTTTTCTGTAGCCTCTGTCAATGGTGTTGGTTCTTTTTGTTGATCCATTGCTGCTGGTGATTTGTTTGCATATGTTTGTATAGTGGCGACAAATTGTGGTGTTTGTGCTTGGCTGGCTGGTGTTGATTCTGTTCTTGTTTCTTCTTGTGTTGAAATATTGAATTGTTTTGGAGCTACTGTGTTTGCTCCTTCAGGTTCTGTTGTCACAGCTTGTTCTGATGCTGGTAGCTTTGTTTCTTCTGTAGCAGCCGTGTCGGCCACTTCTTCTAGAGTTTCAATCTGTAGAGTTGTTGTATTTACGTTGGTTCCGTTGGTTGGGGTAGTGGATGTATGATTAGGTTCGACTTGTGTTGATGGTGAAACTGTCGGCGGCGAAGAAGAAACTTCATCTACTGGTGGAGGTGGAGGGGGTTCATGGATACCAGACGGAACCAAACTAACTAGGGATGACAAGAGTTCGGGGGTAAGTGTTTCTTCTTCGACAGGGTTATCGACTTCTGGGATACCTTCTGGTGGGTCGACTAAATGTCGAGGAGGTGATGGGTCTTCCACCGTTGGGATGAATGGAAAGGGAATGAAGGATGAGGTTTCTCGACTGACAATATTACTAGTCAGGTCGGGGTTTCTTTCTAATCATTTTTCATGCATTCTGACCACTTGTGGTGCTACGGTTCTAGGTGGGGATGGGAAGTCGGATGCAGAAACATTAGGGGGATCGGAATAAGTCGAGAAACTGGACTCGATGAGGACCGATTTCTTGGTAACGAGCTCGTGCCAGTTAGGAAAGAGGGAAGGAAGCTGGGATATGAACTGATTTAGATCATTATCATCTTGGATCTTTTGTCGGAGTGGAAGGGGAAGGGTCTGCACTAAATCTAGAATATTAAGAGATGCTTTGGGTGCAGGTTTAATGGATGCTGGAAGTGCATGAAGAATTTCGTCCTCCATCACAATGGTCGGTGATGGTGGAGGGGGGCTTTGAGTTAGGTCGACATGGGGTTCGACCGTAATCTTAAACTTCTTCTGCGGTGCTTGTTGGATGCAGAATTATCCTCTTCCAAGAATTTCTTAAACTAGTCTTTGACAGGTATTTTGAGTTTAGCAACATCGGCTAAAATCTGAGTTGCGCTATCATAGAGCTCAACTTCATCTTCCTCCATCGGTTCTCGAATGACGAGCTTTCTTTTCCCTTTTCCCCAAGTCTTCGACTTCCTTTGTTTTTAGGATTTAGAAATTTCTTCTGCTAACTATTGGATATTTTCATTGGTGAGAGCGTATTCTGGATTATCTGACTGAGTGCTCTCATCTGAGTGCTCAATTGTCTCTGGGGGGGCCTGAGGTGCAATCACTGCGAGTGCGAGGGGATTTGTTTAAACAATTGGCTCAACTCGGAGGATGAAAGTATTCTTATATAGTCGACACTCAAAATCCTCTTCCTTCTCCGCATCTATCAATGGTTCGACTATGTTGAAGTCGACTTTTCGTGCCTGGAAGGAATATCCATTCTCGTGCTTGACTGTCTGCTGAGCTATTTGAATAATTCCTCGACTGAAGGATAGTAGTCAAGTGGTTTTTCCTCTCCTACTGCACCCTGCAAATACCAGACCTAGGTGTTGTTGACCAACGCGACCTCGATCGACAGGGGTTCGCCTCACTGTCGACACATACTGCAGTCTCCCTGGGCACCGGCCCGGGCAGGTTTGAGCCCACCCAACAACACCCGTAGAGCGGATGAGGTCTCACCCGAGGCATCCAGGAAGAGTAGACGGAACCATGTTTCCACCGAGGGAGGAGGAGAGTTGTGGCTACACAGACTAACTCTATTGCGGTACTCAAACAGAAACTTTAAACATTCAGTAAGGAGTTATAACATATTCCTTAATCGCGTCATTTATCATCACATTCGACATAGAACATATTACTTAATCACAGCATTTATCATCACAGCAACAGTAAGCAGACATTGCATCAAACAACATTCATATATTGCAACATTGCACAAAGATAGTATCGAAGCATCATCATTATATTACTGTCGCCATCATATACCAGAAGCAAAATATAGATCTCCGTACCCAATTGTTCTCTTTCCTCTATGCTTGCCTATATCTAACACTTACAACTCTCATGTATTTATAGGCTTCTGCCATTACAATATTTGTCCACTTACAACTGAATTCCTAACCGACACTCTGGACAATTGACCCAATATCTAACTGACTTGGTCCAAATGACCCCAAAAACCTGCATATCGCGGTACATTGACTCATTATTACATAATATGTGGTCCAAGTGACCCAAAACCCGCCAACTGCGGTATTCTTTAACAAAAAATACTCCTTTCGCGCCCTTATCCGATGTGTCACGGTGTCGATGGTACCGCGACATTTCCCCATCAAACTGCTTGCCAACAGGTGTGATCTAGCGCCAATTAGATATGTGCCGTTGGAGGTAGACTTCATCGGATGTTTTGAGTCACCCTCCATCTTGTTGTTTGGACCTTAAAATTTTGGAACCAAGTTTCCAACCAAAGCTTCACTATCGAAGGTCCAATCCGTCCGTGTGTAAAACAACGGAAATTCTCCATTGGTACATTTATGTCTTCTACAAAATCCTTGTTTCCTATCGTCCTGAGGTGAGCCATAGCAATCCAAATAATCAAAGACGAATATCGGATACCTGCACCCTCTTCTTGGCATTTGTAGAATATGGTTTTGATGATGTCTTCCAAGTGTTCAGACCATTTGTATACTTTTCCTCGCATTGCCATCTTTTGGACTCCTCCAACATGTCGATTTTAAGATCAGAGCCTCGACCAGAGATTGATAGAGCTGTTGACACAATTCTCACAACAATTTTATAGTTAGCATATATTATTTGGTTCACCATTAGCCCTCTGGATTTTTTACCGGAAGCTGTGCCTGTGAATTCTTTGACCAACTCTAGCTTCAGGTGCATTGGTACATCCTCACCTTTGTTGAGAGGCCTGTAATTTGATGAATAAGTTCACAGTTTATCTCTATAGGTACATCAAAGTAGAATTTTCCAAGTTGTGGTACCTGCTGACTATAAACTAAGCTATGATGTCTTTCAAGCCACTGAAATTGTCTAGCAGAGGTGCGTGAATGTATTGTAAGATAGTGGTGGCCCGCAATTTCTATGCTTCCTCCCTCCAGGCACCGTTTTGTTCTTTTCCCCAATCAATTATTTCATCCCAAAATCTCTTCCATTGTGGCTCCGAAACCTTGGAATTCCATATGAGCTGCAGCTAGGTTTCTAGTGGTGAGTTGGCTTTCTCGAGCTCTCTAACCTTGGTTGTGACTGACCTAGTTGTCGTCTGAGATTTCTTCGGTGCCATTATGTTTGCAAGATTTTCAAATTCAACAAATGGGTCAAATAGTTCAGATGGCTCTGTATTTTGGAGTTCAAGCTCTTAGCAAAACAATATACAAGAGTCCTTGAGCCCCGTATTTATAGCGGAATTTCTTGGCACGGGTGAATGCGAGGTAGATGGCCGCATTAATTGCTGGTTCGGCAAGGGAATTAAATTTGAATGACAGGTTGTCGGCTCCTCGTCGGATGCACTTCGACTCTTCTTTTCTACTTGTTAGTCTTCATGATTGCTTTTCTTAGCTGTTTCTCCAGTATGCTATCAGTGCGTGGCTCCAGTTGTGTCGTGACAGCCAGCAATAGATATTCCGTGTCGGGGGCTTCTTCTGTCCTATGTTCGTCGGCCTGATATTTTCGGTCAATGTCTGTCATGTTGTCGGTCGTGCATCGTGTCCTTTTCTCTACTTTCATTGCTTTTTCCAGAATTAGTCTTCTAGTCTCTTGTCATTATGAAATTTATACCGCTTGTTGTTTGAATTATTGCTTATAATGTCTCTCTCTAAAGTTGGTTATAACCATTTTTTTTTAATGCTTCATGCCTTGTATCTCTTTAGTCAGGCACCATTAACGAGTTTCTTGAAAACACTCCCCTATAGTGTTTTCAGTCAGACTGAGCCATTGGGATTGATGTTCTCGACAATATATGGACCCATCCATTCTGTGTGCAACTTCTTTGGTTTCCCCTTAACGCGGTTGTTATATAACAATGCTAAATCACCAACTGATAGATTTTTCTGCTTGATATTTCTATCATGCCATGCTTTCTGCTACAGTTTTTGTATTTCTTGGTGTTGTATTGCTATCTGTCGGTTCTCGTCGAGCTTTGACAGTTGAACAAAGCATTCTTTTCTTGCATCTTTGACATCAATATGTAAAACGTTGGCAATTCTTGGAGCCTGTTTCCCGAAGTGCAAGGGGACGACGACTTCTTGACCATATACAAGTGTAAAAGGAGTCTGACCTATTGTTCTTTTATATGCCATTCTGTATGCCCATAGTACGACAGTTATCTCATCGTCCCAATCATCTTTATCAATGTTGCACATTTTTGTTAGCCCTTGGGTAAGTGTTTTGTTGAATGCTTCAACGGCGCCATTTGATTGTGGGTGATAAGACGTACTTATTCTATGCTCAATTGCAAATTCTTTTGTAAGTGTGTCAATAGTTCTATAGACAAAGTGAGTATCTTGGTCGCTGATCAAAATCAGTGGGCATCTGAATCGTTTCGACCGGTTCTTTTTCTGCCCATTTGGTGACATATTCCACAACAGTGATGATATAAAGTGCACCTATTCATCTTCCAAGTACTGGAAAAAGTCCAATAAAATCAATTTCCCACATTTCAAATGTTTGACTTGGATTTACGAGGATAAGGGGCATTTATGTGCTTGGTAGAGGTCGACCCATTCGTTGACATATATTACACTTGCTTACAAAATATCGACAGTCTTTATGAACTGTCAGCCACCAGAGTCCAAACTGCAGAATCTTCCTCGTTGTGATGTCGGCATGATAGTGTCCTCATGTCGATCCATAGTGTGGTTCCGAAAGTATATTTTGTCGCTCGTGTTCAAGCACACATTGTCAGAGTATGTCGTCTGGGCCAAGTTTATTGAGGAAGCCATTGATGAGTGTTTATGGTGCAACTTTCATTGCAAGGATCTTCTTTTTCTTCTCTGGAATTCCTTCTGGAGCTTGTCCATCCTCTAGTAATTGTGCAATCTCTGCAAGTTCCAAGGGGACAGCTTCAATTCTAAATAGACGTGCATCTGGTAGATCATTTTCTATTCCTGTCAGCTCTTCTCTGGTATCAATTCGTGACAACTGGTCTGGTCCGACATTTGCCTTCCCTTGTCGAATTATGACTTCAAATTCAAACTCTTGGAATACTAATAACCATCAACATAATCTTCCATGATGAAATGGTTTATTTACTAAGTACTTCAATGCTTGATGATCAGTGTAGAATACAAAGGGATTAGCCAATAAGTAGTGACGGTATGTCTGCAGTGCAAATACCATGCCTAATGCTTCTCTTTATGTTATGTAGTAGTTTCTCTATGCTTTATTTTGCTTCCTGTTGCTGAAAGCATTAGGGTAGTCAATTCCATCATCTCTAGGTTGTGTCAAGATTTCCCCGATCGCTATGTCAGATGCATCGATATGAACATGAAACTTAATCGACTAGTTCAGGAATCGGAGAATGGGTGCTTCGACAAGTTTTCTCTTAAGGATGTCGAATGAAGTGTTGCACTCATCAGTCCACTTGTACTCTTGATTTTATTTCAATAATTCCCCTAGGGGATATGTCATGTCGGAATAATGTCTGATAAACTTGTGGTAATATCCCATGTGGCCCAACAGGATTCATACTTGCTTAGAATTAACTGGCGGCTTTAGGTCGAGAATGATCTTAATCTTTGCGAAATTGAATTTGATGCCTTCTTTACATACTACATGACCCAATAGTATTCCGATAGGAGTCGCGAAAATAAATTTCTTTATGTTCAGCGATAGTTGTATTTGTCGACAGCATTCAAGCATTAATCGGAGCCATTTGCAATGGTCTTTCAACATGGAGTAAATTGTCCAATCATCAAAATAGACAGTCATAGTTTTGTAGATGTATTCCTAAAAAACTTTGACAATAATACGAGAAAAGACAGTGGCGCGTTCTTCAGTCCAAACAGAATGACTTTATATGCGAACGATCTGAATTCACACACAAACGTGGTCTTCTTCTGATCTTCTTTAGCAATAGGTACTTGGTTGTACCTGGAAAACCCATCGGTGAATGAATAGCACTCATGCCCTGCAACTTCACTAACAATTTCGTCAGCAAAAGGAGTAGGGAAAGGGTCAGTGAGTGTTACTTTGTTCAGTTCGCGAAAGTTGACACAGATTCTCAGTCATGTTGTGTCATGCTTCTTTGGATGGATGGCCATTGGGCTCGCCCATTCTGACATAGGATATTTGATTCCTACTGCAAGCATACTATCAATCTCCTTCTTGACAATTTATTTATATTTATGCGCGAGTTTGTAAGGTCTCTTCTTCACTAGCTTGGAGTCTGGTTTGATGTTGATCTTCATTTCACCCATCTCCTATACAATTCCTTCCAAGTCTTTATAATCGCGTGCGGCTACATCTTGAAATTGTTTAAGGAGACTGGTGATTTCTGCAGTTTGTTCTTCATTCCAATAATCACCAATTCTTGCCATTTTCAGTCTGTTGTCACTAGATATATCAACTTCTTTGACTTTTACTTTAGCATCCATCCACTCTGGAGCTCGGCTGTTAATGATTGTTATTTCTCCTTCTTTCATCTGTGTGAATGCTGGCGGGGAATATTTTTCTGATAATCTTTCTAGTTCTTCTTTCTCCTCGGTCTCCACTTTGAAAGTTGTTTGTACTGGCTTCAACATAGCAGGATGATCCTCTCTCCACTGGAAACTCTTTCTGACTGTTCTTTCTTTTTCTAATAGGAGTCGTGTCGAATGCTAGATTTATTTCTACTGAATGTTACAAAAGGCAGCTTTTGTTTGAGCAATTGGCTTCTTTTCTGTCATTACTACATTTCCTGTCGGTTGCGGGAAATTTTTGATTTGGTTGCTCGCCTCAGTCAACTGCTCCTCCTATGGAGAAAATTGAAAGTCTTTGATGAAATTTTCTTTGAGTTCTTTCCACAGGAAAGTCTCGCCTCTTGCTTCTTCCATCTTATACCGTTTATTTGGCAAGTCGTCGAGCATGTTAGGAAAGAGATGTGGCCATGCTCTTTCATCTTTGTAACCTAGTCTTCCCCATTCTCTTTCACATTTGTTGATATGAGATTCAGGATATTTTCCATGTGTGAAAAGCAAGATTTCTGCCTGAGATGTCGATTTCTTTTCTCCACACCTCTCAACAAAGTATGTTGACGTTGTAGTCCATGTTTGGAGTCTCGATTGATGTGTATCCCACCATCTCGCAGCTTGTCCAGTAAATGTCTTGACCAAACTCTGCAATCTCCCTTGTTCTCTGACATGTTTTGAAACTTCTTCGATGTGTACTGATGGAGATTCTCATTCCTTATACTGCAACATAGGATTATGTGTCGAGTCTTTCCTCGTTGGTGCAAGAGTCGGATATTCACGAATCTTCCTCTCGAATATCTTTGGAATAGTCGAGATCGAGAAACATTTCTTTAATTTCTTTTTAGAGATGGCTTCGACAGTCCAACATTCTTTTGCTTGAAGTTCATAGTTTTCCATCTGCCAGTCGTAAAGTTCTATGTTAGAGTTATATCCGACTGATGTAGAATCTCCAAGGTAGAGCTATCCTCTTGAATTTGGTTCGACATAATCTTCATGGTTATTTACTCTATATAATTGTTTTATATCATTTTCGTCCTCCACAGGTTCTAACCATAGTTATCCCTGAGATAGGAAGATTAGTAACGTCACCTTTTGACCGTTGCCTTTCAATTTGATGCAACCCTTATCTAGTGAGATCGAAGCTTTCATTTTTCGGCCCCACAAACGAACAACCAGGGCTGGAAACGAGCTGGCTCCATCCTTTGGATTTATGATCTCAAAGTCTACGTTTGTCTTGATGCCTTTTATATATGTTTCAACTTCTCTCCATACTCCAATCGGTTCAATCAGTCCTTGATCAGAAAGCTTCAAATAAATCCCCGATTCTTAAAGTTGTGGTTGACCTAGTTGATCCCAAGTATCACGAGTCATGATGTTAACTTGTGATCCAAAATCGAGTACGACTTGTCGGATGTGGTATCTATGTATCTCGAGGTCGACGAGAGGGTCAGCATCGTTCTTATCTTTTTTATTTCTAGTCGACAAATGTTTTTAGCTTGTCTTTGTGCAACCGGTTTATTCTTAATGTTATGCAACAAGTCAATTAATTTTCCAACAACTTCTTCTTTAGTGATTAAATTAACCAATTCATTGAGTGCTTCATGTCGACTTTCTTCGTTGTCTTCTTGTGCTGCTAAATCATAAAATATATCGGATGCATTTTTAAACAAAGATTTCTATTTAGTAGGATTAGGATAATCCTCTTTACTTGTTACTTTGCTTATTTGTGCTTTGTCTTGACCAATATGAGTACCTTGTCTGGTTACAATTTGCAAGTTCTTAGTTCTTATCACACCACATTTTGAAACACACGACAAGACATTAACATTCTTTTTATTCGAAATTTTCTCAATCATGGTAGGGCAATCCTCCAAGAAGTGATCGCCTACCCCACATTTAGTACAAAATTTTAGATCTGTACGATATTTATAGGGACATTCTGCATGTCGATGTCCCTCGTTGAGATAAGTAAAACATTGTCCAGGACTGCAAGGTCGGAAATCTCTACTGCCATTGCCTCAAACTCGGCCTCAGCCTCAGTATCCTCTGCATCTATTATAGTAGTCATTTCGATGATCGTATCTTGTTTCGTCATACCTTGGATATCTGTCAGTTCTGTCATTCTGGTCATAACGATCATTCCTATTGTTTCTGTAGTTTCGGTCGTATCTATCATTTCTTTCATTTATGTCATTTCATTGCTCGACAGAGTTTGTTTGGTACACTGCATGATAATTCTGCCTGTTCTTCAGGTTCAAATGGCATTCTGCTATCGAATGAGTACTGGCTTCACAAATCTAACACCACTTAGCTTGTTTATTCTTCAAATTGTATGGGCAGTCATTTGTAGTATTCATTGTTTAACCCACAGTTTTATATTTTATAGTGATAGGAAATCTGCGGTGAGAATTTTTAAATTCAACAAGTTTCGAACCTATTAAGCAGGTTCATCCTCAGGAGAATGAGATTCTCACTCTTTTTAGCACTTAGGATGTGAGGGATAAATAGTGATATTCAACTCAGCTCATTCATCTTTTTATTGGATTTGGGGCAATGTTGGCTCATATTAGGGTTAGGGTATTAATACCTAATTAGTAGTGTGGATTAGGGATAAGGTATTAATATTTATTTTATAATTTTTATTTAATAGTGTGAATTAAGGTTAAGGTATTAATATTTATTTAATGATGTAATTAATGTAACAATTTAACATATTATTTAATAATGTAATTAATGTAAAGTATTATTTAAAAATGTAATTAATGTCATATATGATTAAAAAATGTGATTAATGTAACATATTATATAATTAGTGTAACATATTATTTAATAATTAAAGTATCCCTTATTTTTTATTAAGTATTATATTATTATTATACTCAATTATTAGATTAAGTATTATTACATATTATGTAATTAAAGTACCTATTATTTAATAATGTAATTAATGTGTCTATTATTATTATTTATTAAGTATTGTGTCTATTTGTAGTATGTAAGTCATAGTCTTGACAGATATCGCAGAAACATATTTTTTGAACAAGTATAACATCTTGTCATCGGTACTCCATACGACAAGAGTCTTTTGTATGTCCTGCAGTGGAACATTTTGTACACCAGACTTCCGGTCCCCTTAGAATGATATCTCAGATGGACTGCTACATAATGTCCAGTCGTTCTTCGATGTGTCTATTGACAGGTGCCAAAGGATATTCGTCATCCATCTCGATTTCCAAATCCTTTGTCAAGGCATCTTTGTATGAGTTGACGCTCCACCAGCGGATGTGCATTTTAATTTTTCGTATAAGACCAGCAACGAACCATTTGATTAATGGTTTTTCTTCAATGACATAATCAAGCTGGCTTAAGAGGTCTTTAAACCTCTTATCATATTCTTTGATAGTCTATGTCGGTCTTTGGACTATTGTCTTTAATTTCTCGGCAGCCAAGTATTTTGCATCCAATGTTTTAAAGAAAGATAGGAAGGTTTGCTTGATTTTTTTCTTTCGTTGCATTTGGTGTCTTATCAATGTAGCCCATGTACCATGTGAGTGCTCTTTTTCTCAAAGAGCCTGCAAACTGAGCCATCCGACTTTCTTCACTGGTAATTAAGTTGGCTTCCCATGTTGATTCACACACGAACCAATGTATTCGGGGATCTCCATCACCTTCATAAAATGGAAGGTGAGTTGTTGTGTCCGACATGTCTACTACTTCGACCGATAAATCGACAAGAGGGGTGGGTGGATTATTACCGAAAACAGAACTACTTGCTGATTTAACTTCGACGGGTACTATTGCCAAATGTATCTTGGGAACGAGTTCTTTACCTTCACTGCCAGTTTCTAGAGCTTTGTTCACCTCGCTGGTTCTCGGAAGCCTACTTTCTTCGACTGCTTTTGTCAAAATTTAGGTGAAGTTCTGCTCAAAGGGAATTTCACCTCTTCTTGGTAGTTCCGACGAGCTCAACGATTCATTCAATGATGATAGTGGCAAGGGGGGTGCTTCTGCATGCTCTGAATAAAGTAGATGAAAACTTTTGTTGGAAAAATCGGGATGAAAAGTCACCCAGTTTCCTTCTTCTGGTCGATGAATCAACAATCTGTCAACTTCATCGCCTTCATTACTTCGTCGACTCCATATGCCTAACTGGCCAGCGTGAATTCCCAGATATTCTTTGACAATATATTGCACTCGGGCATTCTGAGTTAGATGCAGCGGAGAATGGGGCGTTATTACCTCGAGTATATTAACTTGGAGAGCACTACCACGCTCGATCCATAAGTCTTCTTACATCGGTGACAGTTCTTCGTCAACGTCGCTTTCATCTCGGGCTCGACTCGACTCCAGCAGATTTCATTCTTCATCTGTCACGACACCCGGTCCTCGTTTCTTCCAGAGCACACTGGCTTGCTCCTTCAGTTCTTCTCACCTTTTTATCCTCTTCTCCCACTCGATCTTTTGTATATCTGGAGTGATTTTGTGACTCATTGCTCGATCTTTGTCGAATCTGTTGGATCTTTCACCGCTGGTCATGTCACTTTTTCATCTGTTGAACTTCTTCATGCATCTACTCCATCAGAACATGTTTGGCTACCCCCCAATGCCAGCTCGAAGTTCTCTAGGAAATTGGGGAAGTACGGAACTTCATTTTCTCAAGAAATACTCCCACTCATGCTCTTGTATGAATTTCTTCCACGCTCATTCTTTTTCTTCCCAATTTGAGTTTGGGAGCGACGAAAGAAACAAGGGTCGAGTCTCGACAATATGCGTGACTCCTTTGTCGATCAGTAACTTGAACAAGAGTGTTGGAAAAGAACGCATAAAATGATCTGTAAGGTCGGTGAAAAACCGTTTCCTCACGTCATCGACATACACTCACTCCTCAATTGCACATTCTTCACAAAACTCATCGTCAATCTTCTCGCACCATTCCGACAGGTTTGTACGACCTCTGTTAATCAGCTTCGAAATCCATTTGCGCTCCTTTTCATCTGGTTGTCTTCTCATCCAATAGCTTCTTCAACGTGAACGACACAGATTCTACGAACTTCTCATGAGTCTCGGAAAAGAATTTCTCCCTTCCTTGAGAAATCGTCAGCTTGCTCCTTCTTGCATAGTTTTGTAGGTAGTTAGCGATATTTCTTTCCCACCAATCCTTAATCTCTTGCTTTGATATCATTGATCATGCTTGCTATTGCTTTATGTATGCATCACCGGAAACTAAACCAATGTTGTAGTCGAGGGGGTTGCATTTTTACCGGTGATACATAATATATATAAACAAGCACACAAGATACAGATACAAGTAGACAAGAAGATGGAGAGAACACAAGCCTTTTATTACTGAGCAAGATGAAGAATAGTACATATAAGAACATATCTAAGTTAACCTCATGGATCGGCTCATTAGCCTATATATATGCTTTACCTTCAGTTATATAACCGCTTGTCGGTTCAACCAACCAACCTAACCCGACATGTTCTGGTCAATGTAACAGTTGACATGCCTTACAATAAATCGGGCGGATGACATAGTCGACAGGTTGACTTAGGCTCCTCCAAAACTGTATCATCATGTCCGGCGGGGGGGTAATATGGTAATGACAAGTGGCTGGACCACCCCTCTCCTCTGTAATTCCCCGGGCAATGACTCACCTCAAAGTAACTGCTAGACATGCCAACTCAGCATGGCCAATCTGGTCAACATGTGAAAAACTGCTCACATCATCAATGGAAGTGCCTAAAACCGAAAACCAAGTATCCTAATGGAACCAAAAGACCCAAATATACTAGAGATGAGTACTCATACACCTCATGGTAACCTGTAAGATCATCTGTAGCATCCACCATACACGGACAAATAAAATTATGATGGCTTGGAAGTAACAATAATCAATAAAAAGTGCATCAACCATCATCTGAAACTTGTGTCCAATATATGGAATCATCAAAAGGTATATCAAGGACCCTAGATCAACATCATACCACATAACTGGTCCAACTCATCATGGATCCCAAGGTTGACATTGGTCAAACTGATCAAAATATGACCCAGGCTAGAGAAGCCTGCTGTTGCAAGTACAAATGGTTAAGACATGCTCTTTTAATCATTTTCATAGCAAGACTTTTAAAACATCAAACATCATTTCACTAGCAGTTAATAGATATTTATAGCAAAAGATAAGTTTAAATAATAGTTTAATTTCAAAAGAAACCCAAGGATATACTCATTTTGTAAACATGATCAAATTGCTACCAGAGGGTGAAGGCTAAGGATGCAAGGCTAGGAAAATGGGAATGACTTGACTGACTCAACACTGTGATACTTTGGATAAGGGAAATGGTATTACACATTCAAGCATATGTTGGATAAAAAATACACAGGGAATGGCAGTGTCTCACAAATGGGTAAGTTGTTTAGATAGGTGCTTTTTCAACCTTGACAAATGTCTAAAACTCACATCCAAGCTGAATCAGATCCGTGAGGATCTTTTCTAGAACCATCGTGGACTGGGTGCCTGGCTAACCGCAACTTGAGGTTCTAGGGGACACTTAGAATTAGTTGTCCCTTGCTCCATCTCACATCACAACCTGTAGGATCCATGAGGAATTAATCATTACATTTCATTTCCTTGGCCAATAGTCTTTGTATTTAGCATACATTTAAACACTGCTTTTTAGGCCTTTATGACCCTTTTTGGATTTTGCATGTGCTTAGAAGCACAACTAATCACATCTTACATCCATGGTGATTTTCATTTAAAGGAGGAACCGAATTAGTTGAAGGGGATCCCACAAAACAATTTGGAGAATCAGAATTAACGATTTTCCAAAAGAAATTAGATGATTGGGCTTTGGGATCTCTTCTGTGATAAACAAGCGGGGTTCCCTCTGATTGATATAAATTATCCCTGCATCTGAGATCGTAAGGATGTTTATGAGGTCATTCCTCATCGGAGTCAGGATTAGGAGTCGTCAGGTAGACTTAAATTCTTTTCTACCAAAAGATATGTCGTGAATAAGCATGGAGATATGAGTGAAAATGGATGTTTATGAATAATTTAGGAAAATAAATGGTAACCATCTAACTTACAAGACCAGATGCGATATGATATGAATTACGCACGGATACTCACAAACACCTAAGGTAAGCCTCTACCTCCCCGGAAACGGCGCCAAAAATGTTATCACACAACTTGTAGTTGTCCCAAAGGGTTATCTTATCCAGGATGGTAGAGGTTTTGGACAACTAAAGAGGTGACCCAAGAGATGCCACGATTCCCAATGCAATTTGGTGTCATGCTAAACGAGGCACTCTTCACTTTAGATCTAGCCTAAAAAATACCAAGGGGGATACCCTTGCTAGCCAATGAGGGCTAGTGAACCTACTCAAGACCTCCTAGGGATATGTGATGATGATAAAGGAGAAGATCAAGAGATTATTAGATCTAGATCTAGGATGAGTAAGTGGACCCAAAGAGTTAGGGCTTGGTTGAAGAGGCTTATGAATGGACAAATATTCAACCAATGAAAGATAAAGGCCACTTATGGATTTAAGCTAGTAGATCTAGATAGATCTAATGCCAATATAATAAATCCAAGTGGGGCCCACCCTTAAAATATGGAAAATGGTCCAAATGGGGCCCACGAGGTAAAAATCAAAGTGGAATGGCACTAGGGGGTTTGCTAATGAATGGATCTAATGAAATAATGAAGATCAAGCAAAACCCAAATTGGGATCTAGCAAAAGGCCACCTACCCAAAAAGTGTGACCTCCCTTGGAGAGTCCCAGTGCCTTAGATCATGGGGTAAATGGGGTCGGATGTCCACCAAACTTTAGATCAGGAATGTTTTAATTATTATAGAGGTGGGTTTTAATTATTAATCCCAAATGAATGCTAGATCTCCATAGATATGAAAAATAAAAAAAATGAGGGTTTTGACTTTAAGGGTTTTGAGATCTAGAAGATAAATGGATAAGTTAAAGGATTACAATACGTACCTCTTGAGTGTACCTAGATAATGAAGATGGATTTCGATTATGACGAGGATTAATTCCACACAGATCAAATTAAAGATATATTTTCTCTTGCTTATGCGTTTTTTCCCTAGTCCACAAGTGTGTCCCTCTCTTCCTGCAAAATCAAGGAGACAAAGCTCAATTAGACAACAAAACAAGGGTAGATACAATTAAGAGAAAAAAGATAGAGGATAATTGGTACAAAGACAAAATTACTCCCTGTTTGAACCAAAATTTGACATAAGGTTGCAGGGCAAGCCTCCCCACCAATGCGCACTCCTCCCAAATCATCCTTTTCACCTGTAAATCGATATAGTGGAGAAAAATACAAGATAACTACAAAAATCCTTCAGTGCAATGTAGAAGCATTTACAATCATCATAGCCAAACACCCATTAAGATCCAAGCAAGTACTCAAAAGATATTTCTTCTATTCCAGTAGCCAAGAGCCAAAAATCTCTAGATGCCTTTACAATAAGGGGGCCTCTTCCTTAAATAGGAGGAGAGAGACCAAAACCCTAACAACTTCATCAATGAGTGGTTGAGATCAAAATATAAACATAATACAATCAACGTCTAAGATGAGTCGGTACAATATAACATGGATCACACACAAGAGGGGGGTGTGCACCACATAAAAGTGACAAAGATACAAGTGTGCCACATAAGATGACAATGACAAGTGACTAGGAGCACATAGTGGGGCTAGGAGATCTTGTTATCCTTTACTAGCATCACCCCATGGCACAATAATATAATATATGACTCAATGACATGTCCAAGTGAACAAATGATCAAATCCTAGCCCCCTCAATTGAGAGAAGAATGCATCAAAACACAACCCGATGACTGTGTCGATCCCACTAAATGTTGCAAGCTAATATGGAAGGAGTGGGATACACCATAGATGACGTATGAACATACCTCATGCCAAAATCTTTCCTCAATGCCCAAACCGATTTCCTTAATGACCTTTTTACTCCATTTTTATCCCACCTTAAAAACCATCAAACTGCCCACAACCCACTGCATGGTTCCTGGGCACAAAATATGACTGTACCATCATGTCCTGAGGGGTGGTAATATGGTAATGGAAAGTGGATGGACCACCCCTCTCCTCTGTAGTTCCCTAGGAAATGACTCACCTCAAAGTAACTACTGGACATGCCAACTCAACATGGCCACTGGTCAACAAGTAAAAAACTGCTCATACCATCAGTGGAAGTGCCTAAAACTGAAAATCAAGTGTCTCAATGGATCCAAAATACCCAATTCTACTGGAGATGAGTACTCATACACCTCATGGTAACCTATAAGATCATCTGTAGCATCCACCATACCCGAAAAAATAAAAATATGATGGCTTGGAAGTAACAATAATCATTAAAAAGTGCATCAACCATCATCTAAAACCTGTGTCCAATATATGGAATCATCAAAAGGTATATCAAGGACCCTGGATCAACATCATACCACATAACTGGTCCAACTCATCACGAATCCAAAGGTTGACCTTGGTCAAACTGATCAAAATATGACCTAGGATAGAGAAGCCTCCTGCTACAAGTGCAAATGGTTAAGACATGCTCTTTTAATCATTTTCACAGCAAGACTTTTAAAGCATCCAGCATCATTTCACTGACAATTAATAGATATTTATAGCAAAACATAAGTTTAAATAATAGTTTAATTTCAAAAGAACCCCAAGGATATACTCATTTTCTAAACATGATCAAATTGCTAGCAGAGGGTGAAGGCTAAGGATGCAAGGCTAGGAAAATGGGAATGAATTGACTGACTCAACATTGTGATACTTTGGATAAGGGAAATGGTATTACACATTCAATCATATGTTGGATAAAGAATACATAAGGAATGGCAGTGTCTCACAAATGGGTAAGTTGTTTAGATAGGTGCTTTTTCAACCTTGGCAAATGTCTAAAACTCACATCCAAGCTGAATCAACTCCGTGAGGATCTTTTCTAGAACCGTTGTGGACTGGGTTCTCGGCTAACCGTAACTTGAGGTTCTAGGGGACACTTAGAATTAGTTGTCCCTTGCTCCATCTCACATCACAACCTGTAGGCTCCGTGAGGAATTAATCATTACATTGCATTTCCTTGGCCAACAGTATTTGGATTTAGCATACATTTAACCACTACTTTTTAGGCCTTTATGAACCTTTTTGGATTTTTCATGTGCTTAGAAGCACAACTAATCGCAGCTTACATCCAGTGTGCTTTTCATTTCAATTCATTTCATTTCATAGCCTTCTTTCATTGTGTTGAGAAGCACAGTTTTCAAATATCTTTCATGGGCTTTCATAATAGATGTAACAATAGTTTCCATATGTGATGATGGTAGTACAAATTGCTTCAAGTTTTATTCAACACAAATCAAGCAACTATGGGGATTTTCCACAATCAAGACCAAACATCGAGGCAACCGACTAGAGTGATCAAGGTATCAAATCCAACTCACCAAAGGTAAGTTTTGTTTCCAACTCAAAGCCAAGACACAAACTAACAGAGATGATATCCAACATAGAGGCAAGAATGGGGAAGTCCTCCATATCATAGGATAAGGTGTAAGTCAGGGTAACAACCAAAAGTGGGAAAGACAACGGATGGATGGAGAAAGTGAAGGTGATTCCTAAGCTAGCAAGCCATAAAGGAGGGAATGATCATGTCCACACTCCTAAGAGGGTAAAACCAACGAGTATAAAACAAGAGCTTCTAATTGTCAGTAATACAATAATTTAGATAATCAATAATAACCAATTTCATTTTATATAGATATACTTCCAGATCATAATCACTATATGCTAAGTCAAGCTATCAAAATGACTAAAATAACAAGATAATAAAATCAATGCACATAATATACTTGCTGGGTCATATACCTGTATCTGTAATCTGGAACAAACTGTAACCACTGAGAACACTACTACTGAAACTCTAATCACTGCACTGCATTTGTATGGAATAAAAGGTCATCTTGGTCATCAAATCTGAGGTCAATAGGCTCAGTCTTGGCACAAGGTCTACTACATGTTTGATATAGGGCTGCTCTAATGTGTGAGTGATCACAAATAACACTTCTCGTCATAGTTGATCTCACTGAAGCTATGTAAAGGTAAAGCTCAAAAATATGCATATAACTGCTCTGCAATCATGGTAGCCCAGCTACTATGGATGTGATAACAAGGCCCTAATGGGCCATCGAACCGCTTCGAAATAAAATATTTCAAAAATCCCCAATGAATTATTGAGTCTCTTTGAAATATCAAGTTCCAACCTTTGAATAAAATAATCAACCAAACTAGTCATCAAGCCAAAATGCAAGATGATCCATTGGCCATATTTTGAACAACAACCTTTGAAACCTCACAAAGGGAAATTGGGAATTTTTTTAAAGAAACAAACATTTGAATTCCCTAATAAACCATATGATAATTGCAAAGGATTTCATTGGTATTCTTTCAAAGATGAGCCTAGTATACCATCAAGCACTTTCGAAATATGACCATTGGACACTTTCAAAAGAGCTGATTGAAATATGGCCATCAACTGCCTTCAAAAGAATTTCCCAATAGGCCATAGAGCCACTTTCAAAGTTCTCTGTAACTTTGTAAGGAACAAGGTAAAGGATATAGGCTTTCATTCTATATTAATACTTTTAATTCCAATAAAAGGTATTTTAACCCATTCAAAGAACACTTTGAATCAAATAGAAGTCAAATGACCAATTTGAAGTTACTACTTCAAAAGCATAAAAGATTATGTATTATGTGTTATTCTTGTAGGCTTTGAACAACATTCGAAGTTGGATAGCTTGAAGGCTCATCCAAATTCCATTGCTCCATATTGGCATTTGGCTTACAACCACACCAATATACACAAATAAATCGAACTAGATTCGCTCCACACTATGCGACTTTGAATGCATAACACAACGTCAAATGCATAATGCAAATTCTAGCCAAATAAACTCCAAGGCATATAGAATTTCAAAAGGTATGAAGCTTATCATTGCAACCATCATGCATACATAAAACTTGAATGTAGAATGTAATTCGAGTCAAATAGCCTCTAAGGTATTTTAAATTCACCAAGCAAACAACTAAACCATGCAACACATCAAACATCCATTAATTGCACTACCAAATTCATTTGTAAGCATACCATGACTTAAAAATACAATTATAGACATGAATAAGTTGATTCAAGAAATGAATAAGATGATCCAAGGAAACTAGCTTTACAGATATGGATACTCTTGTCTCTTTCCTGCAACTCGCTTTGCAGATATGGACAACACCTTCTTGTTCAAACTGTTGGAGCTGCCTCCCTTTTAAACAATTGGCTTATCACCATTGTTTGTAATTTGATTACAGATTGAAGTAACAAATTCCTCTTACTGGAAAAAAAAAAAAATTGAAATTTGAACTCATTTAAACTAGTATGAAACTAGTCAAGTGGAATTCATCAACCTATGGCTTTGCTAAAACTTGAATCAATAACATATTTATTCTTCTAGCATTTCTTCTTGTCATTGTAGATGTGGAAAAGGGATAATCCTCTGACACCAAACTATGGATCAAATACAAAGAGAATCAACACATATTACCTTCATGCAAAACATCAATCATATTGTAAATCCTCTTCTTTGCTTTCAATTGAACCTACAATGAAAAAATGGAAAACAGAATCACTTTGAGAACTGATTGTCATTAATTTTTCAAACTTCATCGGGTTTCTTAAAATGCCTCATCAAAAGAAACCTAGCACTAGAATATGATGAAAATTGGTCTGTAATCAAAATGAAAACCTAAAAATAATGGATGCTTGATATATACCGTCCTTTCCATAAACATGACAGCATCAATAGTACCCTAGGTATATATTAAACTTCCACACACATTATGTTGAAATTGAAAAGCATCTCTGCTCCAGTACAACATAAGAACAAATTTATGGATGTAGAGAGAAGTTTATAACGAGAGAATTTAATTTTCCAATATGAGATCATAGAAGTTAGGACAAAGGAAGGTTAGATTAAAAAATTGGAGGGATAGAGAATATTACGTGTGATCAGGAGACATAAGGCTAAATGTGTGGAATGCACGACCTGCCACATATTCTTCTGGAACTTCCATATTTTGATTGTGTACACCAGGGTCTCGAACCTTCTCTATATGGAATTGGAAAATGTAATCTTCAATTGCCTTGGCCATTCTCCCAATATGTGGAATTGGAATGTTTCAATTTGTAGTGTTCAATTAATTGCATAAGAGGAATGTTGATCTCATTGGAAATAGGTATCCTATGATGAATGCATAGGAACCTAATAGGCTATTGCATAGACCATTTTTCTCTCTGCTTAGCAACTTAGAGCTCATTTCCCTTTGAATACTAACATATTTTCACTCTTTTTCCTAGACTTAAATTGCCTTAGGGATTCCCCCTTGTGTTGGAAGAGAGCCAACCTAAAGAGAGAAAGAGTTGATGTGGTGAGAGTGGGAATCCCCTCTAAGTTATCCTTAGTATTTCACATTTATGATTGGAACTTTTAGTGAAAGACAGTGATCTTGTAGATTAGACCTTATTTCAACTAGAATCCATCCCTTTCTAGAATTAATTGGGTATAGTAATCATTTACTTCAGTTAATCTTTACACAAGCTATTGTGTATGAGAAGAGACCAACATCTTCATCATTTCCACTGAAGCTAATAAAATTGCCTAAGTTGTTCCCAATTTTAGCTAGAGTATCCTCGTACTAGAAATGTATTGGTAAGTTTGGAAGGATCACACATACATCGATTGAGGAGATTTTAGGCATTTTTGGATTAAATTCCAGGTACCAAGGAGTAAGGTAGAGGCATTCTCTTCCATAGAACCAAGGCCCTCTCCTTATAACCTTATCCTTATCTGCTTTAGAAAAAAACATAATGATAAAGAAGCCCTTATTGCAGAACCCAATTCCACATCTACACTTGTCTTGTTTTTATCAATTAACTATGTGCTACGTGCAGATTTAAAATATGTAATGCCTTCATCGATATATCTCGAATTGTTTTCCACCATGCACTACTCCATTTATTTTTAGTTATTTCATAATATATGCATTTTTAATGTCACGTCCCCTCCCATTCTACCAGCTAGATGGAGAGGATCGTGAGGTTAAACTGGGCATCCAGCCCCATACATTATAAAGAAGCATTCAAACAAACATTCAGATATTTAAATAGAGATATGAAGATGCATAATTATCAGAAATCACAGCGGAATTTATCTATGAATTACACAATCTTCACACATTCATAATATTCATCAAATGGTAATTGCCAATTTAACGCACAAGAGAATACTTATCTTATACAGAATTAGTCCCACGCAACTGGCTATGCAACTGCAACGTTCCACCCAACCGTAGGCCAGTGTGCTCCTCAATCTCTCAGCACCACTGCCACCCCCCGAGCTGGACATGATCTCTACAAGGAACCAGGGAACAGCAGACTCACACATAGCCAAGCATACACCAAAATGAGCCAAGCCAATCTACAATTGGGTTTATTAGGCTGCTAGGAGATGGAAAGGAAGAGTTGCTAAGCTAGTGAGCTCCAGCACAGAGCCAGGGATAACCTTGCAAGATCTATCTAGCTTGGCACCCACAATACCTACACACCCAGCACAAGGAAGTATTATTTTCTCTGCTATACAGTCCCTCAAGCCATACATTCCCTATCTAGTGCTCTCAGGGTATGCATAGAAGAGTAACCAAAGCCCTCTTGATCTTCTTGAGAGGTTGTCTCCCCTACTAGGTTTATCAAGCTACTTCTATCCACTACCACTCCAAAACTTCAATTCACAGGTTCAAACCAAAAATGAGGAGGCACACCACAGCAGAACACAATCATGGGGCAGGATAAAACGTTTTTACAGGTAGATGCATGAGATGGGGTTTCAGCTAGCTCAGCAAAACATGGGAACCCACAAAAACGAAATGGGAAGTTGGGGAACAACCCACGAAGCCAAATCCGTTTTTAGTAAAACGTCCAGGGTCAATTCGGGGCAAAAACGACCTCCCTCCTAGTCCCCAATTCGTGGCCTTCCTCTCCCAACTGTTATACCAGGAAAAAACGACTGCCAGGCATGGAAAAATGCAGGATTTTGATGAAAAACGTATATGGAAAAGACCCAGCTAACTCCAACTGCGTGAATGAGTGAAGACTGCCCCTTCCCCATGGCTTTGGGCACCATTTCGTGGGTGTTTTCTTGCCCCACAAGCAAAAACACGAATTTCCAGGTTGATGGCTTGCCCATGCACGAAAATGGCTTGCCCATACTTCTTCATTTCCAAGGCATTAACTGCCTTAACCAATTTCTTGGAAGAATTAAATGATTGGGTACATGAGACAAAATGGGTAGTTGGTGGTTTATGGGTTTCCCCATTGACACATGGATTAATACCATTGGCTCAAGCATTTGAATAATTTCCCTCCCTTTTACTTGTAGAGTCATGCCCCATCTCTTTTGTTGCATTGCATAGCCGATTGTGGATATTTTTCATTAAAATTCACATTTACATGATGTCTCATTTACATTGTGCCCATCTAGCACAAGAGTCATAAGCATCTAGTTTAATTGTCGATACATAAACGCTAAATCAATGGTGGGGCCTTGGCCTTGAGCTCCTCACCATGATTAAATATCAGTATTTACATCATTTACAAAGGGGGGGTCAAAATGGGGACGTGACATTTAATCATAGTAACACAACTCTTCCTATCACATTTTAACACTATTTTTGGTTGTGTCTCAATTATTTCAATATCGTATTACGACCTTCTCATACTATGTATATTCTATCTTTGCAATCGAGAGAAATATCAATTCCCATTCTTTCTATAGGATGATATCACATCTCATGAATATCCATATAGATGAATAACTCATCATTAACTCCCTGGACTAAACAGGCACCAAAGGCACATTCAACAGGGGCAGTCTAATGATCAACACTTTTAGAAATGGGTCCCTAACTATTATGCCACAGCTCATCAATTGGGAAATTTATGGTCCAGCACAATTCTACCTCCGGCCACATGAATTCAATCCACAAGAGTGCAAGAAGGATATTTGGGAACTTGTTATTGTATTGGGGAGAGGACGTGTCATTATACTATTGTCAACACCAACTATGTTTTCTTTCCTGACAACCTCTGCTACCTGATAGATTTCTAGACTGCCAGGAAGACTCTTGCCAATGCATAGAGAGAATGTTCCACCAATTTTTTAGGACATGGGGATGCACAAACGTGGAAACACGTTAAGGAGATGTGTGTAAGCAACCCCACAAAATTTAGAGAACATCAGGAGGAATGTCCATGCCTCCATTGTAGTGTACCATGCCTTAAATATTAAAATTCTGAAATTTAATTATACAAAAAACATAAATGTAAATGCAAGTTTGGGTGAGTGTAGAGGGGTTTATATGATGTGCAATTTGGGTTTAGAGGGCATACGATTAATACTTGGGACTTGGGACTTGATACTTTCATTTTACAATATTTTTCTCTCAATGACACATTTTTGGGGTAAGGGAGCTCTAGAAGTACCTTTTTTCATAGTGGTGAGTCTTTCTTAGCATCCCCACCCCAAATGTACTTTTGGAAACATCCCCACTAGAGTAGCCACATCCAGGGATTAGAGGGAGTGTGGAGTGTGGGGAGAGCACTTCCTATCCTTGAAATCACTTTGAAAGGAGGATAAAGACAACAATGCATTTAAGGCTTGTCTTGCACAACATTGTGTTTTTCCATAGTTTCTCAGGTTGCACAACATTGTGTTTTGCCACAGTTTCTACAGCTTTATCATCCACAACAGCTGCAGAAAAACTCCCCATAATATTCTCATCAAAAGTTAAATTAGGGAGATGGTTCTTAAATCCCCCTGAAGAATAGTTTCTCTCTCCAAAGACTGATAAAAAAGACTTAAAGTTGTTGCAATACATCATACATGCCCCTTTTGCATGTTCGGGTTAGTAATGAATGACTATACATTGACATGATAATCTCTACAAAACATCTCCCTACAACTCACATTTAGATCATGATTGATGTATCTAATGGCTTGTCAAACAAAGGATAAAGACACCCTTTCTCATTTGCTTGTTTTAATAATGAGGCGGTTATCAATCCAAATCTGCCACACACTTTAATTCAAACCAAAATTATGATGTAAATAATCTTAGGCCATGCCAAAAAACTATTGAGAATTTGGGCTATGTCAATTCCCAAATTACCATATTTATCCCTTAGCTAAAACTATTCACTATCATTTTTGTACACAAATCCATATTACTTCAATGCCTAAGGGAAACAAGAGGAGTAACTCATACCACCAGAGAGGCCATGAAATAATCTCTTTATCCATATAAATAAATTCACCAATAGATATAGGGAATTCCCTCAATTTGGCCCTATGTTAATAAGCTCATTATCCATTCAAGCCCTTCAAGAGATAATAAACAAGGATCAAAACCACCTTCTATGGTAGCATCATCAATCATCAACCCATTAGGCCTCCAAAGGCTATCACCACCTTCTCAAATCTAGTGCACACAACCAACCACAAGTGAAGTTGCTTTGCCAAGATTTTATCCACATGGAAACCATAGGGAATATACTCCATAAATTAAGGTCCAAAGATAACTCTTCAAAGGTTCAATGCTCCAAACATACTCCACCAACATTGTCCACGTGTTAACCAATGACCCTAGATGTCCACCTAGTAACAAGATCTTCATCTTCAAAAAGTAACAAAGCACCCTCCAAGTAGAAAAATGTTCTTCATGAAGTGGGTAAATATCCAGGAAAGGAATCTCCATTAGAGGATGGGCTCCCCTAAATTATGAAATCAACACCACAAGTGGAATGATCTTCCATAGAATATGCATAAAACATCCTCCAAAAGGAAGTGCTAGTTTCAAACAAGTCATAAAACATTCCAGAGTGGGGCGCTCCATATGAAATCATCCATGAAGCAAGTATAAAACATTTCCAAAGCTAAAAGCCCTTCTCCTCTTCAATAAAAGGTTCATCTAAAGCCAATGGTTTCCCACAATATCATCATTTTCTTAATTAGTCACTGCTTTGGGACAACATGTCATGCACTAACTGCTTCAAACACCCCTCAAATTCCTGCAAAGCTTCTTTAAACAGAAGGTAATACTCTACAAGAGATTGTGTGGCCCAACCAGGTGTCAAGGATCATCATTTCCACTAGTTTGTTGTTCTTCAAATTGCCCGAGACATTGAGTTTTTTAAGGCTGCTACCATATGGGGTGCTCACAAAATGCGAAAGAATGATGCTTTTGGGGTTGTATACTGTTTTTTTTACTGGCTATAAGTGTCTAAAACATGCCTAGATTTCCTATTCAATGTTGATTGAGAGTAGAAAAGTGCCCAGGATTTAAGTAGAAATGGCTCTTGTTGTTGATCTAGTCAATAGAAGCACTCAAATTGCCTAAAATTGTCTTTTGATGCACAAGTTTGTCCTCAAATTTAGCCCAGAATCAGATCACTACTGACTAGGGGGTCAAATATGGATAAGAATTGATTTCATGGCCTACGATGTTCCCAACAACATGGATTTATTTCTCAAATATCCATCGTTTATTGCTACTAATCATTCTCAAAAGTTCCCAGGTCTAAGTTTTAGCCACTTTACCATTTCTATGATGCATAAACTTGTCAAAAATGTACCCAGAATACACCAAAACTTGGAGGTGCTTGATGTATGGTTGTTTGAAGGATGGGACATATTTGATATGTTGTTGTTTGAGGCTAAAAGATACCACAACTACCCAGAAATATCCAAGATCAACTAATTAGGTTGTTAGGAGTATCAACATATGCTCGGGTCATCAAGGAATGTGCCCAAGACTCATTTTGATTGTTGTATGAGGATAAGACAGGCCAACATTCCCAAGTTTACTTTCAATCATCCATAGAACTATTGAGTGGTTAGAGAGCTCCATCCATATCAAATGAGATCACAAATTATCCATGTCACCATCACATGAAGCAAAGATCTAACAATATGGACTCCAACACATCATAGTTGTCACATCCCCACCCATGGATCCAACTCCGGTAAGGAAACATGATGCCAATCTACGGGGCTTTCACAAAACTCAGCCCATTCATTAGATTCATAGCCATAAAATTAATGTGTGCAGATGCAAATCAAACATATATGCACAGCGGAATAAGAACATCACCCACACGCATCTTTCATATGCATTCAACATATCAATAATAAACATCAAGTTTAAACATTTTGCAGAAGTAAATGCACATAGAAAAACACTTATCTTCATTGTGCAATTGTCCCAAACAACTAGCTATGTCGCTGCAACGTTCCACCCAACCGTAGGTCAGTTGTGTTCATCAATTCTCTCAACACAACTACCACCCCCGAGCTAGGCATGATTTTTACAAGGAAAGGGGACATTCAAGCTCATACACAACCCAAGCAATAGACACCCATCTCAACCCCAACAATATTTTACACGCAGCAACTCAAACCGGGCATGGATACACTCTTTCAGCAATGGGATTTACCAATAAGATGGCCCTGGACTTTCCCAAATCGTGGGCACACCAAAAATGGATTGGGGAATTTCAATAACAAGATGGCCATGGATTTTCCAAAAACGCGGGCACACCAAAAACGGATTGGGGAATTTCAATAACAAGATGGCCAGGGGTTTTCCAAAAACGTGGGCACACCAAAAACGGATTTTGGATTGGGGAAAACGTCTACAGGGAACCAACCCGATTTTTCCATGGTATTTTGGGCATCGAAATGGCCAAAACGGATCCAATGAAACCCCAAACCAAGCTCCCATACTCCCAACCACTCTGCAACCCAAAAACACCTTATTTCCACCTAGAAAAATCAGGAGAAACCATAAAAACGTGGAGAGAAAACGCCCAGGCAGCCCAAAAACGTGAGAGAGACAAAACTGATTGATGGGTTATGGCTTGGGAGGCAAATTCATGGCTCTTTTATTGCCAAGGAAGCCAAACACGTTTTTCCATGAAGGGTGGTTGCATACTCAAATTTTGGACAGCCATACCTCTCATTCCCCAAGGCATTAACTACCTCAACCAACTTTTGGGAGAAATGAATGATTGGGTACAAAAGTCAACATGGGTAGTTGAGAGTTTGATGGGTTATCTCATTGATACTTGACTTGACTTGATTGGCACAAGGGTTTGAATGTTTTCCCTCCCAATTCCTTGTAAAATCATGCCCCCATCTCTTGTTGCATTGCATAGCTAGTTGTGGGTATTTTTATTAAAAATGCATATTTACATAATATTCGCAATTCCTTTGCGCATGGCTAGCACGTGAACCATATGCATTGATAAATCGATGGTGGGGCCTTGGCCTTGAGCTCCTCACCACGATTTTATAACAATATTACATCATTTATGATTTTAATGCCATGGGGCCAAGCCGGGGACATTACATTCCCCTCCCCTTGGAATAACACCGTCCTCGATGTTCCAGTACTTAGGAATAAATACCCACTTTACACATGTCTCAAAAATCACAAAATGTGGCAGGTTTGTCCTGCGTTCATCTCTTTACTTTGAAATTTCAGATCAAGTCATTTTACTTCCTCAAGCTGTTTCTGCTGGCTTTGATCTTTCAGCTCTACAGGCGGGCATCGCCCCACAGCAATCCCTTCCATTTATTTATCTTCCAGTTGATCTACAAGTCTGGAATTTCAGGGATTCCATCTTCCTTGTTGTCCTTGCTCACTAGCAACACTTGGCTAGTAACAACTGCAAACAATAGCTTTCAATTTCTCACCTGTGGGATTCATCATGGCAATTCCTGTTAGGACAGCATAGCACAAAATTAAAGTTAGTCAATTAATTTCCCAATTGACATGGAACGTCCATGCTTTACTCATGCGACTTCCACACTTTTCATGCTTTCCCAACATACACATGAACTCGTTCATGTTCATCCTTTCACAGGGAAATAACTATTTCAGCATTCACAATTCATTTCAGGCAATAAACACAATCAACTTCTAGTCACAACATGCATTCAACAATCCTTTGTTTCTGAAATGCATCAATCAAAAATGAAAGAGAAGAGTAAGAGTTTCCCCCTCTTAGTCTTGTTCCAATTTGGAGCCACACCATCACTGTGGTTTCATGCTCCTGAGCCTCTTTCACTTCAATGTGAATGCTTGACTTGCCCTTCTTGGCTACGACACATAGTGTCTAAGGTCTGTTTGAGGATTTTCAACTAGGGAACCTTTCCCCATTGTTGCTTACATAACCTTTGGCTGCTAGGACCCACACGTGTCCACTAGCACCGTCTTTCATTATTGCTCACACTGAGCTTTTTCGAATGATCACATGTCCACGTGCATCCTTATGATGCCTTCATAGTCCTTGCTTCCAGCAATACCTACACTCAAACATTGAATCGATTCACATGTTTAGTTTATTTTCATAGGGTTTGTCTCCAAACAAGAGTTTAAGAAATCATAAAAAAATCACATACACACGTATTTCATAAGCAAGAAGCTGCAATGTAACCAAATACTTATCTGCATTGGATGTCTTCACTTTATTCCACAGGCTCCCTCTTCTCTTTATAAGCCTTGGATTGCCCGTGGATGCAATAATGAATGTTGGGCCAGCACGTAGGCTACTCCACAACCATTCGAATAGGCAATGCCCAGCCAGTACGCCGACTGGGTTTCATCAATCATCTCATTTAGCAATATGCTAGGCTAGTGCTCTGACTGGTTTTATTAATTAATTAAAGAATGTTTGGCCAGCACATCGTCTGCTCCACGACATCAAGTGGTTAATGCCCCCACCAACTATTCTTTGAATTTATCAAGCATCAATTACTCTCTGGATTTACCAAGAATTTATAGTGCACAACCAATTACTCTCTGGTTTACCAAGAATTTATAGTGCACAACCAGTTACTCTCTGGTTTACCAAGAATTTATAGTTCTTTCAGGGTCCGTGCTTCCTGCAATGATCAAGGTTTCCAACAAAGGAACAATAGTGTATCAACTTAGCTGTTAGAAGACTTATACCTGAAATTTTCATTATTCCAAACAAGAAAATAAATGAAAATGAATACTTATCTGTATTGTGCATTTTCCTTGCTACTCCACAGGTTTCCCTCTCTACTTTACAAGCCTTGGATCACCTATGGGGTGGATGCTTGGCCAGCACACATGCTGCTTCCACAACATCATCCGAATAGGCAATGCCAAGCCAGTACGCCGACTGGGTTTATCAGGCATCCCTAAAATCAGTATGCTAAGCCAGTACGCCGACTGGGTTTATCAAGCATTTCGAAGATCAGTATGCTAAGACAGTACGCCGACTGGGTTTATCAAGCATACAATGACCATTTCCAAGCCAGTTCTCCGACTGGGTTTGTCAGGAAATAACACCCTTCACCAATACCTCCACAACATGCAAATAGCCAATGCCAAGCCAGTACAACGACTGGGTTTATCATGCATACAACAACCATTCACCACAATATCCACACAACCAATGCCAAGCCAGTACACTGACTGGGTTTATCAGGCATATAACAACCATTGCCAAGCCAGTACATTGACTGGGTTTATCAGGAAATAAGAACAACATAATATGATTACATGGTTCCTTCTCTTATGCAACCAGTGGTTCCCTCCAGGAACTCCATAGGTGACTCACTTGACTACAGGATAGCATGGCCCCACAATACCCACTCACACTACACAAGGATGATGCCCCTTTTCTGTTACACAGCTCCTCAGTCCTATCCATCTCTTCTAGTGTCCTTCAGTGTGAGCGTAGAAAGGTTACCACTGCCCATACAGTCCTCTCGAGCACCCTTCTTAACTTTGCCTCTTACGTGCAACACCAGAGTGCATCTGTGTAAGCTGATAGCACAAGAAGGATAAGCAGGCTCATCAGTATTGCTGCTCAAAAATTGTAATCATATTTCATAACATTCACTATCAAGTATTGAAACACCATGAATGCGTCCATTCCCTTAGGGTGTAGTCAATATTGACAATCCTAACATAAACCAACACTCGAAAGGTATGCATCCCTTTCTGATGTGAGTCATGTAGGCCCTAATCATACTCAAGCAGTCTGGAATAATAATGAAATAATAAAACATGCTCTGCGTATTAAATCTAATAACCAAACATGTATATCTTCAGTTAGGGTTACAGAATACTCATTCGTTTCACAGATGTATCTTTTCTTTATTTATGAAGAATGGGGGATCCCTTCTCTGATTCAACAGTCCTTCTGTTCGCCACCCTAATATTTTCACGTTTCATAACCCACACATGTCTTCTCGGCATAATTTTATTATCTCACTTGCATGATTCACCCACATGCAGTTTGACTGAGACATTATCAACATTTACAATGGCGTTTCACCCGAAACCCATTTCCAAAGCATGGGATCCTTCCCATCTAGTTTGGCTTCGGCAGACAATCACACATGGTCTTCCTGTAATGTGCCATCCTGGCACACTTATCAAATAGCCAAACAGTCAGCAACATTTAGCAATAAGCTTCAAGTATGATTGTTCTATAACCAATCAATAGCATTAATAATTAATTCAACATGAATTTACAATTCTGTCTCCTACAGAAATTGATTTGCTTAGCAATGAGGCTATCCTCATATTGTTTGGCTCTCGTAAGTGGTATCACTCTGTCCATTATGGTTTCACCCTTGCTACCATACATGAACATCCACCTACAACATGTTCTCCTGACACAATTTATATAAGCCAAATAGTGATTAGCAATTATAAGAAAATTCTCAAATCTGAAATCTACAAATCTATTTTCCTACAGAAATTGGATTTGCAATCATGAGATTATTCTCATAAATTTAAACCATAAAATTTTCAGATTTGTTTCATGCATAAGTTACAACCATGAGAACCTTCTCATAACCTTTGGCTTCTGCACATGGTAGATCCTGGTCTCTACTATGGACTTATCCTCATTGCCACACGTAAGACTTTTCTACCTGAAATCTAAAACTTCAATCAGCCAAACACGTTGTGAGTATTTTATGCATATAATCATTTCATTGCTACAACAGTCTGTTCGGGTACACAGGGTACTACCAAAGGACCGAACACCAAGAGCAACCACTTCACATAAACAGATCACAGATCAACACACCGATGTTTTGACGTGGTTTAAACCCTCTTGAGGGAAACACTCCACGGCCCCGGCCAAATAGCTTCTACGGGACAATTTATTATGCAAAGAAAGAAAGTTACAAATGAGCTTCTCATAATCGATCAACTAAACAATGACCCTCCATGCTCTTTAAATAGAGATCATGGACCAATCGAGTGTTAAGCCACAGATCAAGGTTAGGTTTGATCTAAGAGAAGTTGAGCCGTCGGATCACTCTATGTCGGAAACATATCATGACCGTCGGATTAAGTATATACAAATGCATACTAATGCATACTAAAGAAACACACTATCCCTAACGGATATATTACACAAATTGATCTTAACTAACTCCTAAGTGTCTAAATATCCTAACATCCCCCCTTAAGAACAACTTGGGATAGGATTGAAGGATTTACAAAAGTGACACTATTAGGAGAAGGAAGGAGGCATTAGAGCCTATCCCCCCTTAATGACAAGTTCCTGAACTCCTAACATAGATCGAAGTTTAGAAAACTTCGCTTCTGTAAGAGACTTGGTGAAGATGTCTGCAACTTGATCATCTGTAGGGCAAAAGAGCACTTCGAGAACATGATCATGAACAAGATTTCTGATGAAGTGCATATGTATCTCAATGTGTTTGCTGCGTTGATGTAGAACTGGATCTTTGGCAAGCTTGATGGCACTTTGATTGTCGCACCAAAGTGGAGTAGGCTGCTGCTGCTCGAATCCAAACTCTGAAAGGATCTGTCGAAGCCATAAAGCTTCCTGACTGGCATTAACTGCTGCTCGATATTCTGCCTCTGCTGAAGAAAGAGCAAGAGCTTGTTGTTTCTTACAAGCCCGAGTAGTAGGTCCAGATCCCAGACTGAAAACATAACCTGCAGTAGACTTTCGATCATCAGGATCGCCGGCCCAATCTGAATCAGTGAAACCAACCAACAAAGGTTTCCCCCCTGTACTGTAATGAATCCCAAACTGAACTGTACCTCGAATATATCGAAGTATTCTTTTAGCTGCTTTCCAGTGACTTTCATGAGGTGTCTGCATATAACGGGCAACTCGACCAACAGCAAAGGAAAGGTCAGGACGGGAATGAGTCAAGTATAAAAGACTACCAACAAGCTGACGATACAAGGTGGCATCTACTTCAGGTGAAGTACAAGTGGCAGAAAGTTTGACTCCAGACTGGAAGGGAGAAGGGGCTGGTGTACAATCTTCCATGTGAAAGCGACGAAGAAGGTCACAAGCATACTTAGACTGAGAAAGAAAGATTCCTTCTTTGGTTTGCAGAACTTGGAGACCAAGAAAATAATGCAAATGTCCTAAGTCTGACATTTCAAAAGTTTGTTTAAGACTGGATTTCACATGGGTTATAAGCTGAGGGTCACTACCAGTAAGAATAAGGTCATCAACATATAGAACAAGTATGATGAGATGGTTTCCTACTTTCTTGGTATAGACATTGGGGTCAGAATGGCATCTAGAAAAACCAGTGTCAAGAAGAAAGTTATCCATTTTGGCATACCAAGCTCTAGGAGCTTGCTTAAGGCCATATAAGGATTTCTTAAGGCGACAGACAAGGCTAGAGTTATTCTGAACATATCCAGGAGGTTGTTCCATGTAAATTTCCTCTTGTAAATCACCATGTAAGAAGGCAGACTTGACATCCATTTGATGGACTTCCCAGTTGTGTAAGGCTGCAAGGGAAAGAACAAGGCGGATGGAGTTCATTTTGGCGACGGGAGCAAAGGTTTCATTGTAGTCAATCCCTTCAACTTGAGAAAAACCTTTGGCAACTAACCTTGCCTTAAGTCTTTCAACACTTCCATCTGATGCATACTTAGTTCTGTAGACCCATTTACATCTGACAAGTTTTCTTCCTTTTGGAAGAGGTACAAGATCCCAAGTATCGTTCGCCATTAAGGAACGATATTCTTCATCCATGGCTGCATCCCAATCTGGATTCCCTGAAGCTTCTGCAAAAGTTTCTGGATCATGATTCTCGGAAACTTGAGCCAAAAGAGAAGAGGCTCGCTGAAACTGAGAACGTGTTCGACGTTGATCTCTAGGATCACCGGCAAGATCACCAGCTGCTTCACATGTTGAACGAACCCATCGAGGAAGCACTTGTGCTGGTGCAACTGGAGGAACATGAGCAGGCGGAGGTGGATTTTCATCCTCACTGTCATCATCAGAAACTGGAGTTGGAAACCTGTCAAGGAAGTTGGAAGAAGAAGAAGAAGGCACAAACGCCGAATCAGGCTCGCAGGCCAAAGATGGCACACTCGCCGAGTTAGGCTCGCAGGCCAAGATATTTTCATCAAATCTAACATCTCTTCTAATGATTATAGCATGAGAATGTGGTTGAAGAAGTCTATAACCTTTTACATCTTCAGAATATCCAACAAATATGCACTTTTCACTTTTAGGCTGCAATGCTTTCCGTTTCTCATCAGGAATGTGAGCCCATGCTTCACTACCAAACACACGAAAGTGACTTACATCAGGTTTAACTTTACTCCATGCTTCTTCCGGTGTTATACCTTGTAATGCTTTTGTGGGGGTGCGATTAACTATGTAATTTGCACAATTTATGGCTTCAGCCCAAAATTGAAGACTTAGTCCCTTAGATTGGATCATACAATTTGCCATTTCTTTTAAAGTGCGGTTCTTCCGCTCAGCTACACCATTTTTTTGTGGTGTATATGGAACAGTGTGTTGTTGTTGGATGCCTTGTTCAGTGCAGAAAGTAGTGAACTGTTTGTTAACATATTCTCCTCCATTGTCAGATCTTAACTTGATAATTTGATGACCAGATTGTTTTTCAACAAGGGCCTTGTAGGCCAAGAACATGTTAAATACTTCGCTCTTAAGTTTTAGGAAATAAATCCAAGTGCGTCTGGTGTAATCATCAATGAAAGTTAAGAAATACTTGAAACCAGAAAATGAAGCAGATGGAAGAGGACCACACAAGTCACTATGCACAAGCTCCAAGGGAACCGAGGCGTGCCAAGAGGCACGTTTGTCAAAACTGTCCCGATGATGTTTTCCGAGTACACAACCGGAACAAACACCATCTCTGCAAGATACCATCGGAAGACCTGTCACCATATTTTCTTTACATAGTTGTTGCAATGAGCGATAATTTAAGTGACCAAATCGCTCATGCCAAAGTTTGCTCAAGTTATCACTATGAGCAACAAAAACTGAAGGGAAAGGTGATGACCCAAAGTTGTTAAACTTGTACAACCTGGTAATATCATCAACAATTCCGGTAGCTAGAACCTGTTGAGGATCTTTAAAATCCTTGATTACAACTTGGTGAGGTGTAAAGGTCACAGTTTTACCTTCACCAGAATGAGTGATCTGATAGACTGATAACAAATTGCAGGAAATTCTTGGAACACATAGTACATCACTAAAATGACCATTATCTACTGGAACTGTTCCAGCTCCTACAACACTTAGAGATCTATCATCACCAACAAATATTTGTTTGGTGTTACATTCATGCATAGTAGAAAAGATGGCTTGATCCTTAGCCATATGATAAGATGCTCCAGAATCAATGAGCCATTCATTTGAAGTAGAAGAAGAAGATGCATTATAAGAATAACCAGAAGCACAAAGTGCATGTCCATGAGAGGCAGATTCTGAAGGCGAATCTAGGCTGATGTGGTGCTTCTTCATTGCTGCTTCCAAGGCTGCCATCTTCTTGAAACACTTAGATTCATCATGATTATCTTTCCCACAATAGTTGCAATGACGCTCAGTCTTCTTGCCTTTTGGCTTGGATCCTTTGTCATTTTTTAAAGAAGGAGCTGACTGAGAGGGTTTTGGACCCTTGTTTGACTTATTATTGCGAAAATTTTGTTTCTTGGGAGGCTTGGACTTTTCTTTCTGTTGGGACAATAAGGCTTTCCCAGATGTATCTGCATTGTTGATTATTCCAAGATGAATGAGTTTATCTTGTTCTCTAATCAAGGAATCACAAAAGGATTCAAGATTAGGCTCTTGATAGCTAGCTGCATTCAATGACGCTTTCATGGAGTAAAATGTAAATACAAAAACAGAATATGCAGGTCCAAGTTTGGAAAGAATATGATAAATGCATTGTTTGTCTTCCCTCTCAATCTTACATTCTGCACATAAGAGCTTGAGAGTTTTGTACTTAGATAAATAATCTTGAATGCATGAAAAATCACTTGGATTTAAAGAAATCAACTCATTTTCGAGTTGGTGACCCCGAATTTCATTGTGTTTACCAAACACAGATTCCAACTTGTCCCAAGCAGCATTAGGTTCATCAATTCCAGATATGTGGAATCGCAAATCAGTAGAGATTGACATCCCAATCAATCCACAAGCTTCATCACATCTATTTGCCCATTTTATTTTCTTATCATCATCAGTGGGTTCTTTTTCTTTCCCTGTTGTAATTCTGAAAAGTCCCCTACTTCGTAGAACATCCTCCATACGAGATTTCCATGAGAAATAGTTGGAACTGTTAAGTAGAATATCACAAAGGGCGGCCATATTTGTAAATTAATGGCTGTAAAAGCAGAAACCAATAGTCTGGATGTGAAGAGCTCGAAAAAATAGGCGGTTTCAAAAAAAACGGCACTGAAAACGGACTCTGTATGATGAAGTTATGCTTGAACAAAGAAACTGTTGAAGATGTCCCCAATAGTGACGTGGCAGCTAGAGAATGTCCAGCAAAAAAAAGAACCCCCCTCTTCCCAAGATGAACCTTTTGACAATCACTTTACAAAAAAGTTGTTTTTAAGTGAATCACTTTTGTAAAATAAGTGATTTCACTTTTACAAGGGTATTACTTTTAAATAGTGCAACAATAAATAAAAAGCTTAAGTGACTCACTTGTATTTTTATTTTTTATTATTTAAGTGAGATGCACTTTTACAATAAAGTAACTTGAAAATAGAAATTGCATGCACTTTTCTTTTTAAAAATAACTTCCTAAGACTTGAACTCAAGACCTATTAAGGAATAAAGCAACTTTGGACCAAGTGAGCTAGTTTAAAAGGTATGTAAAATATGGAAATGAGGAAGGGGGCTTTTTTTTTTTTTTTTTTTTACTCTTCTTGCTCGGTTTGCGTGCTTGCCCTTTTTCCTGCAAAACAAACCACAAAACGAAACAAAAAAACTTTTCCACACTTGTGGAGTTAGATCTTGTTAGCTTGCCCGGAAAGTCTACGTTTTCTCTCTGTTTCTGATTTGCCGAGATCGCGCAAAGTGCACGGCAAAGAGCATACGCAGCCGAAAAAACCCTTTCCCTTTCTGTTTCTGATTTGCCGAGATCGCTCAAGGTGCACGGCAAAGATCATACGCAGACGGGAAAGCAACAATCCGAACCAAAAAAAAAAATCTAACAGTAAAAAAACATGAAATATGAGATTTTTCTTTTCAAAACGAAATAAAAAAATGCGTCACTGTAACATTATACCTTCAGATCTGATGAAAAACGCGTTTCTGGAGCAACCGGGAACCGTTTTCGATCAAACGAAAACTATTTCCCAATGGAAACGACACTCCGGACGCAATGGAACACCTCCCATAGCCCAGAAATGCACAGAAATACCAGAACTAGAAACCCTTTCGAGTTTCGGCAACAGCAGTTCAAGATCTAGATCATAACCGGAAACGGCACTTCATAAAAGCTCTGATACCATGTTCGGGTACACAGGGTACTACCAAAGGACCGAACACCAAGAGAAACCACTTCACATAAACAGATCACAGATCAACACACCGATGTTTTGACGTGGTTTAAACCCTCTTGAGGGAAACACTCCATGGCCCCGGCCAAATAGCTTCTACGGGACAATTTATTATGCAAAGAAAGAAAGTTACAAATGAGCTTCTCATAATCGATCAACTAAACAATGACCCTCCATGCTCTTTAAATAGAGATCATGGACCAATCGGGTGTTAAGCCACGGATCAAGGTTAGGTTTGATCTAAGAGAAGTTGAGCCGTCGGATCACTCTATGTCGGAAACATATCATGACCGTCGGATTAAGTATATACAAATGCATACTAATGCATACTAAAGAAACACACTATCCCTAACGGATATATTACACAAGTTGATCTTAACTAACTCCTAAGTGTCTAAATATCCTAACACAGTCACTGAAGTGATCTTAGAATTATAACATTCAATAAATCAAACATCTTCAGCTGTTAATATTTGAAATGCAACGAAATATATACATTCCTATATATGCATTATTATCACAATAAAATTGCAAAACATAGTCACACTATCCATGCAACTTAGATAAACTGTAAATACTCATTACTTCACATTCCATGCAATTCTGTCCTTCCAACAAAGTGCTATGGTAGCCCATCACATGTCTACCTTCTTCATGCAGTCTTTCCCCTGCATTCATAGCAGCTCATGAAATGGTATCAGTCTAACAATAGTCCACCATGTCATCTATTATCTAACTACATTGAAACATATATATCACAACCATGCATTCACATAATGCACCTCAACATGTGCACCCGCACATATGCATGCACATTCACAACATTTTCATAATCTTTTAATGTGCACTCACTCAATGCATAACCCCTCAATACAACCTTGCATTAATCCATCAGTACTATGCATTCCAACATATTATGGCCTAACCATGCCTACCTCATATGGCATACACTACCACAACAGGACCATAAGTCCACACTTGCTTTGGTTGTTAAACTCACAACCGGCATACACAAATGGCATGATATAATTTAATATGAATGCATTGAGATTTCTAAGCAATTATAGGGTGTAAGGCTTCCTGCCTTCACTTACCCATACCTCACCATACTTGGTAGGCTGGCATTCACATTCAGACACTCAATCTCTCATACAAACAATTCAACACATTTTTAAACATAGTTGAAGGGATCTCATCAAATCCTCTTTCCACATTCATGCAATTAAGCACAATTAACCATTACCTGCATGGCTGATATTAACATCACTTGATGTTACCTGATCAGTTGGCCTCTTACCAAGGCTACTCAGTCCTTTTTGCCAACATCATGATCACGGACTTATTGCACCATCCTCTCTTCATAAGGTTGTTGGTCACGTGCAACAACGTCATCAACTTCTTTAGCCATGCTTTGATTGTATTTTGTCCTATAACCAATGCGGACACAACTAATTATTAGCAACCACAATCATTATCTTAAGTGGCTCATTGCATATGTAAAACTTCACTATTTTACCAATATGCAATATCATATACACACAAAAACATTTTCACATGCACTGTGCAATGTTTATTGTTATGCCATCTAGTGCATATTCATCTATGTAATCTCTTGCAATTTTAACATTCATATGCCATAGTTTATATGCATGACAATTTCATAATTATAAGTACAATAGCAAACCGAACTTGTAAGTGCCATAGATTATTTCTAAGATAATTTCTCAACGTATCAAGCCAAACTTGTCCTCATACATTTCTATGGAACAATATGGTTTTTTGGAGGGGCGGCAGATACACGACGCGGTTGGTGTGGCACAAGAGGTTTTCCACAGTATTAATCAGAAGAAGATGGAGGCACTCATACTTCAACTATACCTGGTAAAAGCCTACGACCGAGTCAATTGGACTTTTCTCAAATTGATTCTAATACAAATTGGTCTCCTGTGGAAGGTTATGAACTAGATTATGGCCTGTGTTACATCTGTCAACTATGCAATACTTATAAATGGACAGCCGACTGATTTTTTCAAAGCATCCAGGGGACTCCATCAGGGATGCCCTCTTTCTCCCCTCTTGTTCCCGTTGATCATTGAGGGGCTGAGCCTCTCTATTCACAAAGCAAAATCCAAGGGCTCTATTGTGGGTATCAAAGTCTCGGCTGGTGTATCAGTTACCCATACGTTGTTTGTGGATGATGTGATGCTATTTGGGCTGGGAATTCTGGCGGAATGGTTACAGTATAAGAGAATTCTTGACTTCTTCTGCTTGGTTACTGGTATGCTCATCAATATGGTGAAATATTTTTTCCTGAAACACTCACTGGAGGTGAATGTGGAACATAGTGTCCGGGGTATTCTTCCTTTGGAATTTAAAGAGTTATCAGAAGGCTCAAAGTATCTCGGCTATTTCCTCAAACCTGCAAATTATAGGACCAATGATTGGCTCTGGCTTGTTAAACGTTTCGATTCGCGCATTAGTCATTGGAGCTTGAGATATCTTTCACTAGGTGGCTGGATTACTTTGGCTAAGTCTGTCCTCCAGAACATGGGAGTATACTGGTTCTCCCTTTGTAAAATTCCATCTTCTATTATTCGTATACTTCGGGGAAAATTCTTCCGCTTTATATGGTATGGTGGGGGAGAGAAGAACAGATTTCATTTAATTAATTGGAAAAGTATGGCACAACCATATAGTCTTGGAGGCTAGAATATAAAGAATATGGAATTGTTTGTGTTGGCGCTCCATGCAAAGATCCTGTGGTGTGTATTATTTAATAACTCTATGTGGGGCTGTATCATTCGGGCCAAGTATCTCAAAAAGGCTTCGGTTGCGTCCTGGTTCCGGTTTGGCAGGCATTCTGTAATTGGTACTTCAAATATTTGGCGCGGGCTAATGGGATCTTTTTCTGTTGTGGCAAAGTGGCTCTCTTGGATTCCTGGCAATGGTCGGGATATCAGACTTGGATTGGACCCTGTTTTGGGGACTTCACCCTCGTATCTTTTCTCGCCCGAACTTCTTGCGCATCTACGAGCTCGAGGGCTCTTTAACCTGTCACATGCTGTTGCTTTCAATAATGGGGGTTGGATCATTGCTCGTCAACTTGGCATTCATGGGGCTATGGGAAAGGAATGGTCGGACTTCACTATGCACCTTTGTCAAGCAAACATCCACCTCTGCGATTCTCCAGACAGGTTGGTATGGTCTTGGGATGTTGCTCATGGATTGGTCACTTCAAAACTTGCTTATGATTCATTATTTGCAGACTGTAAACCGATGGCGGTTTGGTGGCACTCTTTGATCTGGAAGCTTGCCCTCCCTCCAAGGATTAGATGTTTTATCTGGTTGGCAATGGGCAACAATATTCTAACCTGGGACAACCTCTGTCGTCGTGGCTTCTATGGTCCTGGCTGGTGTCCTTTATGCTGTTCACACTTGGAGACGGTTGATCATCTCTTCTCTTCGTGTCCAATCATAAGGGAGCTTTGGATGCTTATTGTCAATTCTATTGGTATAACTGTTGTTTGGCACTCGTCCTCATTGCAGGACAGTTTAGGTCAGTGGCTCAGCGACTCTCATTCTGCTCGATGGTTAGAACTCCCTTGTTATATGTTGTGGGAGCTATGGAAGACACGTAACCGCTTTGTTTTCGATGGTACAGCTATAAATCTGCATTGGTTAAGCGGTCGTATAATTGCATCTTTTATGGAGTTTAATTCTGGCTCAGTCCTTACGGGAGGCAAGACTGCCTCATCTGATAAGCATACTGGTTATCGAATTGCTCCCCCAGTTTTAATGTATCCTTGTGGGTTCTTTGATGGGGCTGTGGCTGGGGGGGGAGGAGTTAGTGGGGCGGGTGTGGTGCTTCATTTAAACAACTCCGATTCCTATCGTATCCATTTAAATTTGGGATCTAGAACGAATACGCGCAGTGAATTATGTGCTCTCTGGCTTCTTTTATACTTTGCTTGGCACTTACAGGTTTCCTCAATTGTTGTTATGGGGGATTATTCTTCCATAATATCATGGGCTTTGGGTTCATCCCCTCTTAATGTGTTGATCCTCACAGAATGGTTGGCTACTGTCAGGAAATACATTTGTGACTTTCAGCATATTCACTTTGCCCATGTTTTTCGCGAGATAAATATGGAGGCAGACATCCTTTCCAAGAGGGCTTTGGATTCACCGTCTGGCATTATCTTGTGGGAGGAATGGCATGGGGGCCTTCTTTTCTCTCGAGGCTCGATTGACCTGCTTTGGAGCTGACTCATATGGTTGGGACTTGTTGGACTGTTTTGATATATTTACTCACATGTTTATATGCGGCTATATACTTGTGCAGGTTCATAGTTACTATCTCCAACTTCTTGTTGGATTTTTGATCTGGTTGGTTATGGGGCTCTATTTTTTATTATAGACACTTGTGTCCAGGCCTCTGGCTGTTTTGGACCTTATATTGGACTTATATTTCATGTATTTATGTCTTGGCATCTTGATGCTTTGCTACTAGAGGTCTGTTAGCTTTTGGTCATTCAGTTGGTGGCATTCTGTTACAATATGGTGGCATCTTTTCCGGTTCTAGCTTGGGATTTGGTATGGATCCTGGATGATGTGATGTTATTTGGGGCCCATGTGCCCGTGTGTGTTATGCCTTTATGGTATGATGACCTGATGTATTGATCCTATTTACTATTTCGCGTTATTAATAGTAAGATATATTTTATGTGGAAAAAAAAAAGTACGATAGCAAACAGGGGTTAAGGAATTCTCCCCTTCCACTCCCTCATCGTAGAATGGAATCCCTCTTCCATATCATAGTTGGTCTGGTTTCCTTCCAGTCATGCAATTCTAGAAATTGCCCATATTGACAACAATTCTCTTTTGTCAAACAGTCGCTGGCACTCTTCTGTACCAAATATCTATGATATATGCAGACCTCATTCAAATTCTGGTCATGCATCCCTGTTCTCCTTTGGATAAGCTTTCCAACGCCTATCCCTGTGCTCCATTCCGATCCAGAACATGGAATTTACATTATTTCAAAAATGCAAACTTTGCCCAAATTTTCTGCACTTTTACACAGCTGCAATTCGTTCTGAAATGCCAACTTTAGCTGCTTGCAGAAGTAAATGTAGGAAGAATCATGAAAACTTATCTATCGAGAGAAGGTAGTCCATATAAAAAGGAACACTCAGCAATATTCGGATCCCGGTTCTGATGCACCAGTCAACTTCTATAAAATTCGGGATTTGGCTACTTTTCACTTTTTCCCCAAAATCTCAAAATTTGGCCAAAAATGGCTATCTCCCAAACTATGCATTTCTGGAAAATCTTCGTCTAACGGAAACTATCTGTCTTAATGAGAAGATGAAATGTCTAGTTTAGTAAAACAAATTATTCCAACATCTAGGGTCACTTTTACTGTCCACAAGCTTTTCAAAATCCCAAAAAAGTGGCCCGGAACAGTGCCTTTTGGCCTTCTAGTTCACCCCGACTCCACATCCTTTGGAGTTCGGCTCCAAGATTCCAACCTTAACACTGTGCCTGATCCATGGCCATGCCATATCAATTTCATCTCAAACAGACCCTCCGTCAAGCCTCGGGACATTGTCTTACAAAAGTCACTATTCTCCATTTTCTGTCAAATTGGAGCATACTGGGTTCGATGCCCTCTCTGGTTCTTTCATGGCCTTTGTTAATGGCATCCGAGCCCCATAGGAATCATCCCATTCTGAACCCGACTGCTCTTCCTATCCAAAAATCAAGTTTTGGGCTCTATACTCTTTTTTTCTTTTTTTTGGCTCCTCCCTCTGCGACCGTCGTGGGATTTAACCTTAACTCCCCCATCGGAGCGCAGGTTTTATCCTTAACATTTCCGCCCTTGGCGCTGTATCTAACCCTAAAATCGTCGCCGACCATTGCAGGTTTTAAGGCTAAAATTGTTGTTGTTTCGCCAGCGTCACCGCCGACCGGCGCAGATTTTAACCTTAACTTCTGCGCCCATCGCGTCGGTCCTGGCCTTATCTTCGCCGCCTGCAATCCTCCGTCGCTGCGACCGTGTCGCAAAATTTAAGGCTAAAATTGCCGCCCGCGCAATTTTTAAGCCTAAAATTTCCGCCGAGTCGCTGCTGCGTGTGGCGCGCGCATCGTAGTTTTTAGTGTTAGAATTGCCGCCAGCGCCGTGCGGGTCTTACCATTAACTTTGTCGCCAACGCCGCGCAAAATTTCAAAAAAGACACTTAGAAAATTTTCGAATCTCTCTTCCCTTTCAGCGCAGCATTTATGCTAATTTTGGCGCTGCACACGCAGAGTTATGCTTAATTTTGCCGCCGCGCCCGTGGCGCAAAATTTCCAAAAAAGACACTTAGAAAAATTTTCAAATTTTCAAAAACAGTCAGAAAATTTTCTGAAATATTTTCCTTCTTTTTGATGTTTAGTGCTGGACAGGAGGCATACTTACCTCTGCAACTGGATAGGTAGCCCATGAAGGCCCAATGCTGCAACCAGCAGCTCTGATACCAACTGTCACGTCCCCACTTACGGATCCAACTCCGATAAGGAAACATGATGTCAATCTATGGGGCTTTCACAAAACTCAGCCCATTCATTAGATTCATAGCCATAAAATTAATGTGTGCAGATGCAAATCAAACATATATGCACAGGGGAATAAGAACATCACCCACACACATCTTTCATATGCATTCAACATATTAATAATAAACATCAAGTTTAAACATTTTGCAGAAGTAAATGCACATAGAAAAACACTTATCTTCATTGTGCAATTGTCCCAAACAACTAGCTATGTCGCTGCAACGTTCCACCCAACCGTAGGCCAGTTGTGTTCATCAATTCTCTCAACACAACTACCACCCCCGAGCTGGGCATGATTCTTACAAGGAAAGGGGACATTCAAGCTCATACACAGCCCAAGCAATAGACACCCATCTCAACCCCAACACTCTTTTACACACAGCAACTCAAACTGGGCATGGATACACTCTTTCAACAATGGGATTTACTAATAAGATGGCCCTGGACTTTCCTAAATCGTGGGCACACCAAAAATGGATTTGGGAATTTCAATAACAAGATGGCCAGGGGTTTTCCAAAAATGTGGGCACATCAAAAACGGATTGGGGAATTTCAATAACAAGATGGCCAGGGGTTTTCCAAAAACTTGGGCACACCAAAAACGGATTTTGGATTGGGGAAAACGTCCACAGGGAACCAACCCGATTTTTCCATGGTATTTTGGGCATCTAAATGGCCAAAACGGCTCCAATGAAATCCCAAACCAAGATCCCATACTCCCAGCCACTCTGCAACCCAAAAACGCCTTGTTTCCAGCTAGAAAAATCAAGAGAAACCATAAAAACGTGGAGAGAAAATGCCCAGGCAGCCCAAAAACGTGAGAGAGACAAAACTGCTTGATGGGTTATGGCTTGGGAGGCAAATTCATGGCTCTTTTCTTGCCAAGGAAGCCAAACACGTTTTTCCATGAAGGGTGGTTGCCCATACTCGAATTTTGGACAGCCATACCTCTCATTCCCTAAGGCATTAACTACCTCAACCAACTTTTGGGAGGAATGAATGATTGGGTACAAAAGTCAACATGGGTAGTTGAGAGTTTTATGGGTTATCTCTTTGACACTTGGCTTGACTTGATTGGCTCAAGGGTTTGAATGTTTTCCCTCCCAATTCCTTGTAAAATCATGCCACCATCTCTTGTTGCATTGCATAGCTAGTTGTGGGTATTTTTATTAAAAATGCATATTTACATAATATTCGCAATTCCTTTGTGCATGGCTAGCACGTGAACCATATGCATTGATAAATCGATGGCGGGGCCTTGGCCTTGAGCTCCTCACCACGATTTTATAACAATATTACATCATTTACGATTTTAATGCCATGGGGTCAAGCCGGGGACATTACAATAGTAAGCCATTCATCAATGATAAAAACACATGCAATCAGCAAAGGAGGTTCAAGACCTAAGCATATATTAATGATTATGAACCAGTTGGGATTAAGAAGACATGTCTTGTAGCACCTAGGCTCTATGTAGAGCAACAAAAACAATTATTTAAGGATGCTATTGAAATTTGTAGGAGTATGTCTGCCAAAGATATCACAATTTGCACATAGTCATACAATTCAGTTCCAAAGGTTATTAACTAGACATATAGTTGCAAAAGAATCCTGGCATTAAGGGAACATAGAAGATTGATCGATCAATTAGTGGACTGGTTCCACTTATTTCAAAGTATTTGGGGAATTAGTACTTGACCAACATGTTTTTTAGAGCATTGTAGCACATGGCATGAGAGGAAGATGAGATTGAATTCATTTATACTAACCTCCCTGAAAGGCACGTGCATCGCTAATAAATCCAAGAATTGATAAAGGATAATGATAAGTTTCCCTTGTCATTTTTAGTAGTTTACTCTGTGATCATATTTGAACCTAAGTTAAAATATTGTGGGAAACATGATGGAAAGGTTCATATCAGCTAGGTCTCCAGAATGAGCTAGCAAGTACAGACATTGATGAAGAAAAAAACATACAAAGGTTGTTGTGGTACTTGAAACCTACAATAAAAGAGTGTCATTAATATAGATTAATTGCACCCTAATTTATATTAGATTGATGATTTCAATCCAAATAATGAAAATTGTAGACTTAAATGACAAAAGGAACTATTGTTCAGTACAATGGGTTTTGTTCCCCGTGAGGGTTTCTTTATATAAGCCATGTTTTCCCATGACATATGAAAATTATGTCAATTACATTAGAGGAATTCTAGTCTCATGCAAATAGCTCTCCTACAATGAATGCATAGGAACCTAGTATATAGACCACTTTTCTCTTCGCTTAGCTATGCAGAGCTCACTTTCCTTTCTGAATGCTGATAGTATTTTAAAAAAACATATGAAATAAGTAAATACATTCTAAAAAGTGAAGATTCTTAATTCATGGAAGCGAAAGGAAATAAAAACATCTATCCTCGAACCATTGAATCAAAGGAAATCAAATGAAACCAATGAAGCTACAACAAAGGGTGCAGTCAAGCATCAAATAAGAACTAGAAGAATTCAAGGGACTAACACAATTTTTACCAAAATAAACCCAAACTTCTACAATCGACATAATACTACAAACATAAGTAGTAAACAAGCCATAGAAATTTTCCAAGGTATTAGAGCTAGACATTAACAGAGTTTCATGTACTAGAATGAGCCCATTCTTACTTAGTGGAATTCTTGTTAAATTATTTATTTATCCTTTAATACTAGGACACTATTTATGTGAAGAGATATGCCCCAACTTCCTCAAATTCCAACTTCCTTTCCCGTCACAAACAAGAAATAAAATGTAATAGTTAAATATCAAAACATTAATCTTAAATAACTTACATCAAGGAAATGTATTCCCAATCATCAATGTTACAACGAAAAACACAAAATATAGAATCAATATCAAGCTTGACAATCTCTACCTCAATGCTCTCAATAACTTAAATGGATGGTTGTAGTGCAATTCACATTGGCATTAACATACTATTAGCATGGATCTCTCTATTTTCTATAATGACATACAATCAAAGTAAATAATTTTTGTAAGAGAAAGATAATAAGCTACCTCTAATAGAACATTAAAATGAAATAAACACCATTTTCAATTTTACAAAATTTCCATATAGTATTAATGCTCCCTTATCTAATTATGATTCATAGTATGAAAAATTCTAGAAACATGCACCTCAACGTATTCTTCCAAGTTTTGCTTCGCATGCCTTACAATCAAGGGTGTGTTAGTGACCAATATCACTGGAAAAATTGACATTTTTATGTGATCAAAGATTAAATTTCATCAAAGAATTAATAAATATATCTATAATCATATAGGCTACATTTAATGCTCTTTTAGTCATGACATCAAAAGTATAATTGCATAAGAGGAATGTCAGTCTCATTGGCAATAGGTATCCTACGATGAATGCATAGGAACCTAGTAGGCTATTGCATAGACCATTTTTCTCTTCGATTAGCAACTTAGAGCTCGTATCCCTTTTTGAATACCAACACATTTTCGAAGAAAATATAAAATAAACATAATAGATTCTAAATGGTGAAGGTACCTAAGGCACTCTACAAAGTGAAAGAAAATATAAACATCTTTCCTTGAACCATCAAATATTAAAAAAAACAATAATAAATATGAAAAACACATTGAATGTCTAGAGCATAACCAAAGCCATGGCCCATATATTAAGCCTAATATGTATGTTTCTCCAATAAGCATAGCAAAATATGAACAAAAGATTTTTTTAATTAACAAATGTCTTTAACTTTAACCCAAATTCCATGAATGAATGGAAGTTAGAAGAAACCAATCAAGCTAGTACAAATGGATCAAGCCTCAGCCAAGCATCAAATGAGAACTAGAATCATTCGAGAGACTAACACAATATTTAACCAAAATAAACCCAAGCTTCCAAACTTGAAAAAATGTTCCAAATGCAAGCAACAAACAAACCATTAAAATTTGCCAAAATATTAAAGATTCAAAGCTAGAAATCCAAGCAGTTTCATGTACTTGAGTCTTCAATGAGCCCTATTATTGCTTAGCGAAAGTCTTGTTAAATTAGTTATTTAACCTTAAATTCTAGGAAGTTATCTATGTGAAGAGATAGGGCCTAGCTTCATCAAATATAAGCTTCATTTCCTATCACAGATAAGAAAAAGAAAATGTTTTAGTTAACTATCAAAACATCAAACTTAAAATAGCTTGCATCAAGGAAATGTAGCTCCAATGTTAAAACATTTAATACAAAATATAGAACATATTTTTCCCTGAAATGAAACCTCAATTTTACATATCGTAATCAAATGCAACCTCAATTTTACATATCATAATCTTTCTCCCATAGATAATTTCATTTGTATATTGGTTTAGATACTATCTTGGGGTGTATTAAATTCCCATCTCTCATGTCGATCCTCATTTTCTACATCCTGAACATGAGATTCTCTAGATGAATTGTCATTTTGAGCCTCCAAAACATTATGTTATGTATCAATTTCATTAGAGAAATTTATTATATTGTTTTCTCTCCTTCTATCACAATATGATCGCCAAAGAGCCAGTGCTCTATCAAATGGAAAATGGGTAGTGGAATACTTTGTTACATATAAAATTAAACATGTATCCACATGTTTATCAAGATTTTTCCTCAACTTTGACTTCAAGAATGATAGTGCACTAAGCATTCTCTAATCCTCCACTGATCCCAAAATCATGGTTTGACGTAAATCTGCTAATTTGAAATTAATATTGGAACAGATAAAGACCCCAAGTTAGTAAAAACTGGAAAGGGTACTTTAGAAAAGGAAATGAATGAATTAATCAACTTAATCAAAGAGTATATAGATGTGTTTCCCTTTATCTATGATGAATTCAAAGCTTACCAGGAAGATGTGTTCCAACACACTATTCCCCTTAAAGAAGAAATGAAGGAGGTCAAGCCTTTCCGCCAAAAACTTAGTTGAATAAATCCTAAGTTGGCCCCTATTGTCCAGAAGGAAGTACAAAAGATGTTAGTATCAGGGATCATAGCACCCACAAGACATTTATCATGGTGCTCCAACTTAGTGGTAGTAAGAAATAAAAATGGGTCAATAAGGATATGTATAGACTTTAGGAATCTTAACATATCATGCTTAAAGGATAATTACGCATTACCTGACATCGAAACCTTACTCCAAAGAGTAACTGGTTCTTGAATGATGTCTATGTTGGATGGTTTTTTCTGGATATAATCAGGTGTTGTTTAACAAAGAGGATCACTATAAAACAACATTCACCACACCCTGGGTTACACTTGTGGTACTTGTAAATTTTTAAGGATGCCTTTTGGCTTATTGAATGCAGGTGCCACTTTCCAGAGGGCCATGGACTTTGCCTTCAACGAACTTATTGGTAAAATCATTGAAATATATCAAGATGACTTGACAGTATTTTCAAAAGAAATATTTGACCATGTCAAACATCTAAGGCAAGTTTTTGAGAGATGTCGTAAATACAGCATTTCATTAAATCCGACCAAGTCAATTTTCGGTGTTGATGAAGGAAAATTGTTGGGGCATGTCATTTCAAAGGATGGTGTCAAAATTGACCTTGAACAAGTTGAAGCTATTAAAAAGGTCCCTTTTCCCATTAATTTAAAATCCCTCCAATTTTTCAATGGTTGGTCATAAGAAGATTCATCCCAAATTTAGCATAATTGATGAAGCCCTTGCAGAAATTGTTAAAGAAAGATGCTAAATTTGAATGGAAGGATGAAAGAAAAGAGGCATTCGAGTGTATCAAAGATGTCATAGCTAGATCGCCAGTTCCAATCAGTACGGATTACTCCAAGGAGTTTCAGATATTTTCCTTTGCCTCGGAAGACACAATTGTTGGTGTCTTGCGTCAGAAAAATAATGAAGGACAAGAGCAACCTACTGCTTTCATGAGTAGGGCCTTTCAAAATTCAGAATTGAAGTATACCACTATGAAAAGCAGTCATATGCTCTTTTCAAGTCCCTTAATCATTTTAGGACTTATATTGGATATTCAAATATTGTGGGATATGTTCCTCATGCAGCCACAAAGATATCCTATCCCAACAAGATTGTCTAGGCATAAGGGGCAAATGGGTTTCAAAAATTCAGGAATATGACTTAGAGATAAAACCCACCAAATTACTCAAAGGAAAAGGCCTAGATAAAATGTTAACTCAAGGAAATGAAGAGGCCTTAGGAATGGTTTGTCAGAGTAGTAATTCAAAACAAATAGCATCAGTGGAACTTCAAAGATTAGAGCAGCAACCTTGGTATTTGGATATCATATTTTTCCTCTTTAACCTCACATGCCCAAATCACGTAGTTGGCCATAAAAGATGATAATTAAGGTTAAAAGCCACCAAGTATTTCATAACACAATATGGAATAGGTTTGAGAAACCCAGATGGATTAATACTTAGGTGTGTGGATGAACCAGAGTCCAAAAAACTCTTGGATGAGTTTCATTTAGGTTATTGTGGTGGACATTTCGCTGCTAAAACAATAGCCCACAAAATCCTTAGAGAAGGTTACTATTGGGGTAGTCTTTTTTCAGATGTCCATAGGTTTGTTAGGAGTTTCCCCCAGTGCCATTTGTTCATTGTGAAGCAAAAATTGAAAATGTTTCCCCTCCAGCCAGTAGTGGTCCATGCCCCTTTCCAGCAGTGGGGGCTCGATTTCGTTGGTCAATTTAAGGAAGATTCAAGTAATGGCACTTGGATTCTCACAACAACTGATTATTTTACCAAGTGGGTAGAAGCAATACCCACCAAGAAGGAAACTGACCAAGTGGTTATGGATTTCTTAGAAGATAAAATCATCACAAGATTTGGTGTTCCAACCAAAACAACCACCGACAATGGCCTAACTTTCAGTTCATTATATATCTCTACCTTTTGATTCAAGTATGGTACCATTCTATCCCATTCATCCAACTATTATCCTCAAGGAAATGGTCTTGCTGAGTCAAGTAATAAAAATCTAATGACCATAATCAAGAAAACAATTGGTGATAACAAGAAAGCATGGGATAGCAAGATTAAGTATGCTTTATGGGCATATAGGATTACAAAGAAGAGTTCAACTGGGAAAAGTCCTTTTGATCTTGTATATGGCCTTGATGTTACTTTTCCCATTCACCGAAAGCTTTTGGTATATCAGCTCCTTCAAGAATTCAGTTCAAATCAATATGCAGTGAAAAATAGAGTTAATCATTTGGTAGAATTGGATGAAAACAAAAGAAAGGAACTTGACCAATGAATCAGGAATCATGAAAGAGTTAAAAGGACCTCTGACAAGTATGTTAGACAAAGGCCTTTTTCATATTGGTGATATAGTATTGTTATGGGACAAGCAATGGGAGAAGCTAGGAAAACATGGAAAGTACAATAGCTTATGGATGGGTCCATACATTATTTATGAAGTGGTTGGTGCTAATTCATTCTATCTGAATGACATGGATGGAGATAAGCTAACCCTATAGGTGAATGGCCAGTTATTGAAACCATTATTTAGCAACAACATCTGATGCCCATGGGGGCATCTTGTATAATAGAGCTTTTCTAAACCTTTTTCTTTACTTATTTTTTGTACTATAGTCCTTTGTACATTATTGTTGTATTATAGTTTTTGTATAGTAACTTTTGTAGAGTTATTATTATACATTAGTTATTATTTTGTAAATATTGTTTTGTACATTATTTTGTAAATTATTCTACAACTTAGTTTCATTTGGCATCTTTTATATATGTGATACTGATGGATCTTAGTTTTGTGCAGGAACCAGAGATTCTAGAGTTCTCACCTACTCTATTTGATTAAAGACTAGTCAGATCACGTGTCCCTAGATGGAGCCAGATGTTGCCTACTAAGTTGTACTTAGTTGGATTTCAAGAGAGTCGGCAAAATTTGAACAAATATACTTGTTCATGATTAGAGTTCACAAGTCCTTCAGGCCTTCTAGGCCCTTTTAATTTTTCCACATGTTCATACCCCCTTGGAGGAATTGTAATAAAATGTACTAGCATGAGGACCTTAATGTAACAGACTCGGATTTCCTAGGACTTAGATATCAATCCGACTAGCCCAGAGTTTTTTTTCCTTGTTAATTATATGTTGTTGAATAAACAACTTTTGAGTTTTTCACTCATAACTCCAAAGTTGGGGTGGTCGTCTTGGTGTCTCGGCCTTAGGAGGTTATTAGATTCCAAGTGTCAACGTATTTGACCATGCTAGGAATTAATATTGAGTCGTATGATCATGTTCTAGGTCCCCCTAATTTTTTTTTATATTCCACAAAAAATAAATTTTTTTCCGTAAAATTAGGCTATTTTTTAATAGTTTAATTGGAAAAATAAAAAAAGTAATAAAAGTATGGTTAGGAGGTGAAAAAAACCATGGGGGTGATCTTTTTCTAACCTGGAGCACCCATAAAATCCCTAAACCCACTTTCCAAATTATTTGAGTGATAATTTATCACTTAATGCTTTTTCTCTCAAAAAGTAAAAAAAGTGAATAAAAAATAGAAAAATAATAAATAATGAGAGAAAATCAAGTTCCTAAATCAAAGGAATCTTGTCCCAGTCAAGATCCAGTTAACTAAGCATCAAATTGGTGGATGATCTGAGCTGATTGAGAGTGTTTTTGGTTGATTGGAAATCATATCCAAAGGAAGGCGAGTTGTCTCTAGTTGGAGATTGTGCCCTCTCTCGTATGGAGGGCGACTTCATGAGTTGGAAACGTGTGAATGGATGGGATTTAATCCCAAGGAGGGGCGAATCCATTGATGGATGGAGCCATTCATACTAGATCTCAACTAAATCATAATCCCTCATTTATCTCATGCACTCACCCTCATCTCTAGTTGGAGATTGTGCCCCCTGGGCTCTCATGCTCTATAAGAGCAAGCTCTTTCTTCCTTATTGATATAGAAGGATTGAAGCTTTTACATTTTTCTATTGTAATTATTTTTATCTTTGAGTAATGAATAAAATATTTGGAGGCTACATGGGTGTATCATCTTGGTTGTGTGGATGTTGATTGTCTCTTATGCTTCATTGAGGTAATTGTATCTTAGTTAAACTTGTCCATTTTGCTTTGTCAATATTTCTTCCTTATAGTGATTGTTTCTAATCCATAGGAATAAGGAGTTGATTTATGTTAGCTCTCTCATTTATTTTTTTATGCTTAAAGACTAAGGAATATTCATGTTTTAGTTTTCTTACTTGCATGATATCATAATCTTGAGTGTAGGCTATACATATTTGACAAGCTCTTTTGTGGCAAGTATATTCTAAGATTTGCAGGTACTTCTATCTAGAGAGAAGGAGATTCTTGCTTCATTTCTTCTTCATTCCGTATCTCTCAAAAGAAAGATAAAGTCCCTCTTTGATCCACCTCTACAACTCCATAAGCTCGAGTTCAAAAAGTCTCGGTTTCTTCACCTTCTCTCAACCTTCAAATTAAAACTTTCTCGGTTACTAGTTACTAATCTAGATTTTTTATTAAAGATATTTTTATAAAGTTTAATCTTTCCTAGATCTAGATTATAAGTTAGCTTGCATAGATCTACAAATTTTTCAAAGTTTCAAATCATTTATTTATCTGGATCTAGCATAAAGAAATTCATCTTTTTACAAGTTCACTTTGCTAATCTTAAATCTTGTTATAGGATAGTTTCTTTTGAATTTAAAAAGTTAAATCTAGCAATAAAGTGCCTCATTGGCATCCCCTTAAAGGCTGTCCAAGATCCTAATAAATTGGGTTTCACAAGCCCATGTTTCTTAGTTATTTGTCTTAGTTTAGATCTAGTTTTAACATAGTATTTTTCTAGCAATTTTTGGGGTTTGTCCAAATCACTTTCAAAGTGATTTTGGGCATCTTTAACCACTAATATCTCTCTGTTTTTTTCCATTTCTTAGCATTTTTAAAGGCTTTGCGGTCAAAATATTGAAAAATCCAAGCAATCCAAAGCCTTTGGGAATGTTCTTCTTCGTTTTAACTATTTTCCCAAGCATTTGTAAACTTATGTTCTCCAAAACTATAAGGAGAAAAAATAATTTTTTCCTTTTTTTTTACATCTCATTGTAAGTGTTTAATAAAAATTGCTTTTGAAGTGATCCCATAAGAGCTTACTTTCCACTCACATGCTCCTTTCACTCCTTAGATTTCATTCAAATCTATTGTTTTTTTTCTTTAACTTTGGTTTGCTTTGGGATCATGATCTCTATTTGAACTTATTGTTGATGATATAAATGTAATACCTTCCTTAACTTATTAGGGATCAATTTTCATTGGATTGGTCCAAATTCAAATTTTGGTTCAAAGGTCATGTTTGGTGATTGGAGGTGTCATGTTTGCATTTTACACAAAGACAACACGAGTGCACTTTCGTAGTGTTTCCAAATTTTATATATTGATAATCTTATTCCTTTAGGATTTGATTTTTTTTTAACATATGTTCATTATTGCATGAACATATCCCTGGATGAACATACACTCTAAGGAAAAAAGTCCCATGGTTAAAAATTTCTGGATTTCTCTAAAATTAACACACATATGCTAAATCACATATTTATTTGGAACCAACAAAATCAAATATTCATAACAAAGCATGCTAGGATTGATAATGCCTTAATCTAACCATTCATGTATAACCTGTTTATATCATCACTCTCCATACAATGGGTCCTAGATGTTTTCTAGGAAAATCATAGAACTTATGCAGTCTATCCTTTGGGTCAAGGAAATCCTCAACGACAAAAACAAAGTTATTTTGCATATCGTTCACAACAAACTGATGTAGACTAAATTCTAGCTTCTTGCCAGTTTGAGTTAATTCAGGTACATAGAATAAACTTACATTGAAACTAGGTAGATGATACACATTATTGATCAAACCATTATGAGATGTAATCATATCCTACAAATATTTCTTTTTTTGTAGCTTGACTTAATGAGAAATATCGAGAAGCATCTTGAGTTATATGATGGGCACAACCAAATTATTGATTATCCATTCATGACTTTTAAAAGTGTGAGCATGCAATCATTAAACTATATGAAGAAGAGATCATAATCATAAGCATCGACACTATCCAAGAGGACCATCCTATCATAAAGAAATTGAAGGCCATAATAGCTATAATATATTCCTGTTTAGTAAAAGAGAACCATGAAGATCAACATATTGATAATTGCATCAATAAGGCCTAGGATCCCATTAATCTAGTCACTAGTTGTGTTAATCTATACCCTGGGTTTGAGGTAACAAACCTTGAGAAGGGAGAGAATGTAGTACTAGTAGTTCATTAGTCTGTTGTATGTAACACTGACTTTATGCACCACTAGTTGTTCTACCCAACTCTTATTGCTTCAATCTCAAAGCACTTTTGGAAATAAGGGTATGTTATGTCCCTAACGAAACCTCCACTTATCATGTCAAGCTCCACTTATCAACTTGCATATTTTTAGTCATTTGGGTCTCATAGTCTATTCATGGCCTAATAGCCAATAAAGTCCATTTTGAATACCAAGGCACACTGTAGTTCAGGTATTTTCACACTGAAGGCTATTTATGCACATATCATCAACATGGTAGTGTCACACTCAAGACTAAGCTTAAATATTACATAAAAAGTAAATATAAATAGATATTAAATAAAACTTAATAAAAAATATTAAATATTACATATACATAAATATTAAATATACAAAAATATTACATAAAAAATAAAAAATAAAAAATAAAAAATAATAAACATAATAAATAAATATAAAATATAAAATATAAAAATATAAAACTGTAACAAACAATTTATGAACATTTGATCAACCATTGTTTTTTCGCTTACCTCACCTCCCGGACCAGTGCATTTTCACTTACCTCATGACCAAGCACAGATCCCAGAGGTCTTTTTTCAGGGTACCCCCGCCATAACCCGAGATTCAGCTCGAAGGCACATAGTTTTCACTTACCAGTGTGTTTTTATTGGTCCCGCACGAGTGCATTTTCACTTACTTCACCAAGCCCAAAGGCCAGAGGTCATAGAGGTTGTCGGGAGACTACATTTTCACTTACCTCACCAATATCGGAGCTTGGAGGTCGTAGAGTTTCCCGAGAGGTCGCGGAGATCCCAAAGGTTGCAGAGAGGAGGTCTCATAGAGATCACCCAGAGGACGCAATGCCCCCAAAATCGGTTAATACACTGCCATTTAACCCTAGATCTCTGTCAAATTTTCCATGTTTCAATGTGGATCTGTCTATGACATTAGGGGTTTATATTTTCGCCATTGTATTGTAGGTTACCCCCTTGAAGTGGCTTGGAGAGTTCCCTCTCTCAAATAGGATTTAAAATTTCTTTCATGAGACTTTTGAGGAGCTCCCATTTTGGATCCTAGTATAGATCCCACCAGACCACCTGAGATATCAACTCTGGGAAGTCCCAAGGCCCGATTCACTCTACATACAACATTGTTCTCTAGGTTTTCCAATGTAGCTAGTGTTCCATTTAGAGATTCTTCCCCTCAACCTTGGATGTTAGGCGTGATGGACCTCATCGATCCAGAGCTCCTCCCAGGATTTCACAGCTAAGTCCCCTTAGTGTTGGATATTTTCCAGATGAATTTATGAAGCAATGAATTGGTCTCCTCATGGTGATCGATGACTCAAATTAGGAACCATCCTCTTCCTCTCCCCCCTCCGCTTCTCATCCCAGCATGCCTTGATAGCATCATTGTATGCTCAACACAATTTGATCTTTTGGTTTTTGTATTTGCGCTACTTTTTGCATTCCTATTGACTATGAGTTAGCTCTTTCTTTGTTTTTGGTAGTAGAGATAGGAGTTGCTTTCACTCTCTCATTGTGTTTTGATATTGTCTTTACTTTTGAGTCCCATTGACCATCTGTGTGTTCACTTGTTGAGCTTTAATAAAACTAACTTATCTTCTATTGCATCTTGCTAAGTTTCAATTGATATTTTTCGTTTCATGGTTAATGGTGGATGTGGGTTCATCACATGTGGTATCAAAGCATTATCCTGTGCAATATTTGGCAATGAATAATTCTAAGAGGTAGGGAATTTTTATCTACCCATCCAATGCTTGGTTCATTGTAGAAAAAGATTGGTTGCATTAAGACTCAAGAGATTTGGGATTTCTTAGACAAATATTTTTTCTTTCTTTGAGCTTCCATAACACACCACCTTGGGAATTGTGCAAAATTCGAAGTGTTATGATCAACCTTAAATTTCACCAGATGGTATAGTTCAGCATTTGGATCAATTTCAACCTTTTCAGCATTATATTTATGTCAGTCATCTACATAACAAAATGCACCATGATGATGTTCATTTGCATGGTGACTAGGAAATGTAGCACAACATAGAAATGTTGAAAATATAAATACAAGTCTATGCATCTATCTATGTTATCACCATATATACATATCTGATCAGTGATAATCCAGGGGTCAAAACTGGGGCCTTACATGCAATGTTATCAGAACCGACCTAATTGGATTGGAACTGGCTAAATCGGACTGGAATTGGCCGATTTGGATCGGTTTGGGAAGTTTATGGTAAGAACAGGTCTCCCAAACCGGATTTGATCAGTTCCATATGAAATTGGTCAAACCTATCCAAAGAAGTCGATTATGTCCCAACGTGCAAGTTGCAACAACCCCATGAAAAACCAAAAAATGAAAAGAAAATAAAATAAAAACCTTAAAAACTAACCCTAAACCCATTTTGTATATATTTAATGATTTTGCTCCCCTCTACTTGTCTCACACCTTCCTCATTCATCGATTGTGAGCTTGTGAATACTTTGGCGATTGCAGTAAAGAGTGTTCATTTGAAACTTCTTGTGTTGATTCTGAGTGCAGTAGTGGATCTGTCTATGACATTAGGGGTTTATATTTTTCAACTTAAAGTATATACATTTACATATTTAAAACACATGTCATTCTTCATGTTTCTCTTTCTTAAATTATTCTAGTATTTTTGCTACAACGCATCCTTCCCTTTGGATTTCTTCAATTCCTCTAGAGCATGCATGCATAAGCAAAATCGAAGTTTTGTTTTCCGTCGAAGCAGCTTGAAGATGAGAATCGCCAGAAAGTCGCCCCAAGGTGCAAAGTAACGAAACATTTGATAGATTGGCAACGTATATATATAAAAGGAATAGAATTATACAGGCCTAAAATTGCGATTGGTGCCATTGCGGTCAAAGTTAAATCAATTTGTAAGCCGCCTCGACGGAAAATGGAACTTCGATTGTGCTTACCCATTTTTGTTGTTCTAGTTTAGGAAATATTTCAGGCTATTATGGTTTGTTTTAAAGTCTTCTTTAAGCATGCTCCAACTGTTGTTTCTAAACATGTCAAGCTCCACTTATCAACTTGCATATTTTTTAGCCTAAATGTAACACCTCACACTTTCCAAACTTCATCTCTATATTGCATTAGCTTTTAACCAATCTTGGTACTCCTTCTCAAGTTGAACTGGTGTTATCTACCTGCCTTCTCTTTTTATATACATATTGCAGAGTCACTATTATCAAGTTTGCATCCTAGGTTCTTCAATACAAGAGTAGATGGATGCTTCATACCAATTGTGAAAGTCTAATCCTAGGACATGTTTGGAGTGACCATCATATACATTTGAGTACATCCTCCAACTCCATGGACTCATGGTGTGCCAAGGTCTTTTAAAAAAAATATTGCTCAAATTCTGATTTTTTTATCATTTATCATCAAGTTTTTCTTATGTAAAGTTGTCGGCTATCACAATCTTCTTTGTAAAACAAATTGTCATCACGACCAGGCTCGCCTTATTTGATATGCTAAATCAACTTCATCAAGGTTAGTAAATTCATAAAAGGTAAGCATGCATCATCATACTTCAGACTTCAATCAAACCATCATGACCTCTTTAGTGTCCTGAGTTCAATCCATATTGAAACTTGATTTTTATTTTTCTTTAAACTTGCTTTTGGACTTTAAACTTAAACAGTAGATGGGTTTTGTGATTTTGTCTAGTTTCTATGACAAGAACAAGGGTCTCCTAAAAATATTATCATGATTTCATTCATTGAATAGCTATGGTTCTAACTAATCTAAGAACCAAATCATCAATAGAGCACATTGCACAGTTCAAACAAACAACACAAAATACAACTAGATGGGAAGGTAGAGATTTAAGGATATCAAGAAATATCTGTTTTGTTTTCCTTATTTCCAAAAAAAATATACAACAAGGTAGAAATTTATAGACATCGGTGGGTAACTGATCTAGACACTACTTTTTCCTAGAAATTTAGGTGGTTTTTATCAAGTATCGCCTTACTATATTAAGCTAATCATCAGTTGCTATGCAGAATCTATAATTGTTAATTGTGTAGGAACTATGTCTGCATTATCTCTTAGTCCCTATTCAACCTATGAAAATTCATTATCTCCTTGTATGGATAATGAATTGAATAAACCCCAAGTCTAGTGTTCCTTCCATTTCCTACCTTCCAAGTGGTAATTTGGTTCCCAACCAATGGGAAAGGATGGACTAAAGATTTCTAAACAATGGATGTGTTAGAAAATGGACACCCTGTTGTTTATTGGTCTTGTGCTACCTTGTCCTTTCATTTTTTTGTGGTACCTTGCCTCTTACCTTTTGGGTCTTTTACTCATCTTGAGTTATCTTTTGATTTGTACCGCCTTTTATGTTTTTGGTCTTGTGGGTATAACTATGGTAGTTTTTCCACATCTGAGGTAGTACACCCCCTTTGTCCAAATTGTTTGAGTCTTTATACCCACTCTTTTCTTTTTGACTTGAACCTTACTGGTTGGTTTTTGTACCCTTTGGTTGGTCCTTGTACCTTACTGGAGGCTGTGAATCTCTTTGGACTCTGTCTGCTGGATGTGAGCTCATCTTTATTGTGATTGTACTGAGCCTTTTGACTGTCATTGACTTTCTTTGATTGATCATACCATAACCCAGTCATCTCTCTCTCTCTCTGGTTTGTACTAACCCTATAATAGGGTCACTTGGTTCCTAGAGTTGACTGGCCTCTAAGAGGCACAGTCATTTCTGAAAGTAACTCTTTTGAGTAGATTACAGGAAACGTCTACACCCAGGTAATCAAATATGTGTTGGTAATACTTAAGTAATCAAATTGTTAACAAGAGAATATTTGACACAAAAGTATGTTGTTAATTTGATTGAAGGCATTCCTGACTTTTAACAAGAGAATATTTGACACAGAAGTATGTTGTTAATTTTTAACACGCGAGCCTGAAAGTAAGCGAGCCTGGAGCAAGCGAGCGTAGAAGGTCGAAACGGAATCCAGTGGGCCCATAACCCACAAGTAACACATGAAAATATATGCTTGGACCGGAGGAAAACATTAGATCTATACTATTAATGATAATATGAGTTGGTTGGATTATATGCAAGATTGGAAACCTAGGTGGGAGTTGAGACACACTGAAGTATTAGATGCTAACTTACAGGGATCTGATGATTTTATTAGACTAGTGCTAGAACTCAGAAGAATGCCTATGGGATCCAGTATTGTACCAAAGATAATTTACAACAACTCCCTGAGAAAAGCAGTTGATGCAAGCAATTGGTTAACACACCTCTACCATGATCTTAACTTAATCACGACAGAGGTCTCTACACATCACCCCAGGCTACAACTAGACCATCAATATTACTGTATTAACCAAATACGTTCTTTGAAAGCATGGCCACATCAAGATGCTAGTCTTTGATTTCCAAGTACTACCCACACTTATGAAAAATATAAAAAATTATGGTGGGATTTCTTGAGAAAAGAAAATACAGATAGAACATATTATACCATGCTAAAGTTTGGACATCAAAGTACACATATCCATGAGGATCCTCCATTCTATGGCCCTGATTGGATGAGAGAGTGGTGGCAGTCATTCGGCATCAACCTAACAGCATTAGAACCAGCTGTTATTTATAATGTAAAACGGGACGTTGGAGAATCTCTCGAACAAGTCAAAGATATTTTGCAGACAAAGATTACTGAGGATCAAATCCTTGAGTACTACATTCAAAAGAAAGAACAATGGCTTGTCAAAACCCGCATAGAAGTCCACATGCATCAGAATAGACGCGTGGTCCTGGCATCTGTTTATTCAAAGGCATGGGATACTGAACCAATGTCTTTCGAGAATTATATGGTCCCCCATACTCCGATGAGTTATAAATATCTCAAAAGTATTGGGCTATGAGTGGGGCCTGTCCATTTAGATTGTCATAATAAAATTCCATTCGGCTAAGAGAGTGGGAATGTCCTCTCTAAGTTTTAGGTAGAGAACCATTTGAGGCCTTCGAGTTTTGTCTCATTCTGTATTTCAGTTTAGATTTTGAATAAAATTATACAAGTTTCACAACATTATATAACATATTGTTTTTGAAGATTTGTGAACACTTATTAACCAACTCAAAGATCTTACTTTTGAAAGTCATAAAAACTTTTAGAAGTTTTCCATAACGGTTAGTTATTTTTATTTTATATTATTATTGCTAAACATAAATATCTTACTAAATGTGAGTGTAATTCAATCACCGAGGTGATAAACCCAAACTGATGGGATGAGAGAGACTTTAGGGCCATGACGACAAAGATAGTTAGATGGTGTGATATGGGACTCAAGACCCAAAGGAGCAATAAAAGACAGTTCATAATTGCATGAATTTCTACTCCTAAGAAAGATAAAGTGATCATCTTCCTCATCACTTGAATACCTACATTTTGAGAAAGGGAATGTGGTACAAGTCACCTTATAAAAGGCGCTACACGTCACCTTTTAAGAGGCGGTCCTATCTAAACTTTTTTCCCATGGTGTAGGTAGAACCAAACGGGTATTTGTCAGATTTGTCTTCCTCGAGCGAGGGGAGTTTAGGAAGGCTAGAGGAAAGTGAGACATCAAGTAGGTCTACAAGAGTTTTATCGATTAGATGTCAAAAGACCAGAAGAAAATTCCATAAACGCATGGAATATTTTCGCGCTCAAGGGGGGTCATGTTCCTATGATGACGAGACAATAGGCGACGTCGAGGTGCCCTTGAGGTACAGACATTTAGTGAAACAATGGATAACCAAGGATCTTTCTCCACCGAACATAGATTTTTGTGTGGACAAGAGGATATATCGAATTGCATCGTCGTCATTACATGGTTTGGGGTTGTTTTGCATGGATGGCATAAAGTTTCGTTACGACACATGTACAGAATTGATGGAGTATGTTGGACCCTGTTACAACTACAAAGATTGGATGCACCTGGTCCAATATACAAAAAGTATGCGTAGATATGGATTGTCAGCAAACTATTTACAGTTGAAAGACAAAGATAAAAAAAAAGGAGCAACGTTGTACATTAACGGAAGGCCAAAGACCACAGGGAATATTGCGGGGTTTATAAACAGTACACAACCAGGGTCTACAATTAAGCAACCAAACTGCGAATTTGAGGGGCGTGAAGGAAACCGTGTTTTTGTATGTGCCATTAAATCAATATCTATAGGGGAAGAGTTGCTTATTAATTACAATTTGAATCGAATAGATACAAACACGGTTATTATGGGAGTGGTACATATAACAATTTACCCGACCTTTTATTAATGAATTTAACATCTTGAGCATTTTTCCTTAGTTTATTTCGTTTAAATTTTCCATATTTACTTCGCAGGCTAGTGATTGAGAAAAATCCCAGCCAGCAGATGGTCGGAGGAGTACATCTTCCTCGAGGGAGCAGGTATACATCTTTGTAATAGTAAAAATATAATAAGAAAAACGAGTTTTTTTTGGCTTTGTTTTTTCATTATTAGTATATTGGTTTGGTTTACATAATGTTATCTATTTTTTATGCAGAACGTTGATCGAGAAAGCCACCCGAATGTTCATCAAACGACAACAGCGTCGGGGCAACAGGTAAACCTGATTGTAATTGTACAATTTAAATATGTCACAATGTTTTCTCATTATATTAATGTTTCAATGAATATTTTGGTTTCGTTTAGGTAATTTTCTCTATGTTTTTTATGCAGGCCAATTCTGTAAGGGTCACAGTAGACCATACCATACATGCCTCGACGCAATAGGTATACATCTTTGTAATAGTAAAACTATAATTATATGAATAATATTTTTTTTTGATGTGTTTTTTCATGAATAGTTTTGGATTCGTTTAGGTGACTTTCACTATGTTTTTGATTTAGGGTTCTGTAAGGGGTAACTCCCAGATATTAGCAGATCGGGGCAAGTCAACTATGACCATTGATCCGATGAATGGATCATAATCCTCGAGGTTGCAGATATAATTCATTGGAATTGTACCAATATAATACGTAACATAATGTTTATTTTGTTATTTTTTTTTCGTGTGTATACTAGTTTCGTTATGATAATGTTTTCTACTTCCTTTTTTGCAAGGGCCCGATGATTGGGGCAAGTCCACAGCTATGGATTAGACGACAACATCGTCCAGGCATCAAGTAAACCTAGTTATAATTTTAGGAATCTATCATGATAGATATCTTTTGTTAATATAATTTTAGGAATCTATCATGATAGAACTCAGTAGTGTTTTATATATTTTTGTTGCAGCCCAGTGAATCGTTGTATGAATCAGCATCGCAAGAATATTCAATAGATCATGAAGTGGTTGAGATGCTAGTTAACGATACTGACAAAGTTGGTGAAGCCACGGACCCATTTAAGATGATAGAAAAAATGTTGAATAAATATAGTGCGGAAATCATTTCTCTACTAATCAGGGTTCTGCAGACAAGCCAGATTAGAGCAAGGATTGAATTGTTGGAACATAGATCTGAAACCTTGCGAGTTAGTTGAGGAATCTTGAATCATAGAATAATTCATTATAACTTTATAATTTTCTCTTTTATATGATAGTACTGAACGTATAAAATGTGGTTTGTATTTACAGAATTATCAGGGACCACACAATAATGGTCAAGGCGATGTTGGCCCCAGCGAGGCTCATGGAGAGACGTCGCATCATGAGCAAACGACTCCACGTGCATCGACTCCTTCGCCATTGTTGTCGACTAAACAGTCGGCAACACGTTCCGAAACACCACGGACCCCAGCTGTGGGTGCATCGGCAGCTAGTGACCGACGCACACCAGATCGTCCAGGAGAAGGGGTCGACACCGAGACTCTTAGTAATATTGATATCGCCCTAGCTGCATTTCCAAGATCTTCCTGTGTCACTAGCACGGGAACAATGGAGGCAACATTTTTGGTGGACGAAAATCTCGTCCCAATAAAGATCGAGAAGATCCCAGTTAATTAATATACGTTGATCAAGTTAGTGTTTATAATTTCATTGTAATATACCGATAAAACGTTTTTTTCAAATAATTATGATCATGGCATGATCGTTTTGCAGGAAATGATGTTTTCTATAAACAAATGAATGACTTGTCCTTGGAGATCTTTGGGCCCACCATCCGAACAAGGTGGAATACACAACTGAAATATTTAAAAGATGACCTCACTAATTGATTGGTTGGCATGTTCGGTGACAAGACATTCAATCAAGCCCAGGTCCTGAAAAAGGATGGACAACATATGAAGGTTGTCCGAGACCAATATAGAACCCACATGGAAAAAAACCATAGGTATGAGCACCCTCCAATGATTCCAAAAATGGAGTGGAAAGCTCTAGTGGAAGATAGAAAGGAGACGGCTCAGAGAAAAGAAGGAGAGATACCACCAGGCACAGGGAGGTATGTAATAATATCCGCAATGTAATTCTAAACCTTATTATTATTGATTTCTATATCGAATTTGGAACATCTAACGTATTTCAACACTTGCATAGGGTGTCAGACACTTCAAAGGCCACAAAGGCAAGACTGGAAAAAATAGGTCAACACAAGCTTGGGCCTGATGGTTATTCGAATTTGGCAGCACAAATTGTAAGTTTCGAAAAACCAATAATGCATACAAATAATAAATTGCAAATTATTTTTCGTTTTATTGCACCGCAAAATGTTAATTAACGACGTTATGCAAATATGCAGGCCGACCGATTCAATGAAGTGGCCACTGCGGAAGACATGAAGCTTGGCTTCCAGCACGGCTTTGGAGCTGTTGTTGAACACCGAAAAAGCTTATCTGGGCAAACACAGTCTTCTGGTACCAATCCATCTGGTGCACAGGTATATAAAATCTATATAGTTTAATGAAGATTTATTGCTTGTGCAACCTATTCGTTATAAATACTTGACAGAAAATATTGACTATGTTTTGAGCAAGAAAGCAATGATCCCCTTAATGTCGAGGATGGACAACAACAAATAGAAGATCATGCTTCGAATCCTGGTAAAGAATTTATTCATATGCTACAATTTTATGTATAGCATTGCAAATGGTGAACATTAATTGTAGTTCACCATATTTCAACAATGCATGATGAAGTATGCATGAATTTGCACGTAAATTTTTTTTCAGGTACATGCATTGGGTATGGCGAATTGAGAGTGATGTGCGGGGGGGGAGGGGCCATAAGAGCTTCCACCTTCGCATGGTTGGCCCTATTCAATAGAGAATATTAAATTATTCTCGAAACAGAGAGGAGCTCAATGAATGGTTACGATGATGGCTTTCTACAACCCACTCGCGTGTCATCTAAATTTTGACAATTTCTTGGAGCTTGTTGTGATGTTTGGTTGCTCCTCATAACCAATTTCGAGTTTCCACAACTTCAAAGGCTGAGTAAATGATGCACTGGAATCAATATCCTTAACCTTCTCTTTAATTTCCTTGGAATCTCCTTGAGATTATTTGAATGAGATATGTCTCAAATCCTCTAGATCATTTGCATCCTCTCCATTATGTCCAATCTTCGTGCAATAGAGAATATATCTCGTCTCTTTTTCTGTGGAGAGTGAAGATTAAAGAGGATGAGAGGTTGTTGTATCCCTAACCCAAGTATAAGAAATTGTATAGAGTTATAAGAAAACTAAAGGTCAACGCTGTCAATGAGGTGGACATAAGTCCATGGAGGAGATCAAGGGAAACACCTATTTAACAGTTGTCGTTTATCTTCCAAGTGAATATTTCCTCAGTGTATATGTATTAGGGATCGGTAAACAAACGTTAATTATAATGGGGATTCATTGGAAATCCATAACAGTCGTTGGAGAAAATAGATGTTGGATAGTTCATGAAGCTTGTGTTTGCACACATAGGTTACCATTCAAATTGACATTGTTATAGAGATTGAGTGAGATGCAAGCATTGGAGAATCGTTTCCAGATGTCAACAACCAATCTCAATTAGGCTGTATTTGCCTACATTGAAGGCACTTCATCAAAATTTGAAGTATTTTTCCCATCTTTTTCCTTTTTAACACTAATGTATAATATATTAAATCAAAGTTCACGGATTCCAAGTAATGAAAATACATAGGATTTTTCAGTTGTATTGCAGTGCTTATTGCTTTGGTGTATCTTTTTGTTAACTATGCTTTAAATTTTGTGTCAAGGAATAATACTCGAATGGTGAGAGGAAAAAGTCATGATATCTTGATCATCTACTAATTCTCCTATATATATATATATATATAATCTTTTAATCTTTACATATTTAGATTAGTGTTCACTTTTGTTTCACTTAACTAGATTTAAAATTGGTTTCACTTTCATTGCTATAGTTGGATGTGCACTTTATATAATCTTTACTTATTTAGATTTAGATTTAGTACATGGAACTTGCTGCATCAGTTATCATGCCACCAATATAGAGACTACTTTGTGTAAACCTTTTTTTTCCTTCAATTAGCCGAAAAAAATGGTTATACTGGTTACAAATACATTGATTTTTGCAAAATAGAGTTCGTCCTTGACATCTATAAACAGCCTCATCAATTCCTTGGTCTACAGATTTTTTCTCAATGAGAAGATCTGCTAACTTGTGAAGAATATCAATGTGTCGTGTGATTATTGTCTTAGCCCTTTCATAGGCCTACTCACCAAAAATCAAGCGTAAGAACTTAGCTTCTATTGTGTTGATTTTGTTTTCTTTTACAAAGCTTTAACTTTTTGAAATCCGTAATCTGGCATAAACTTTAACTTAACCTGCTTGCCCTAATAAAGGATTTCCACGACCCCCCTCTGAGGGATAGTTGTCCAATAGCAAGTCTTTCAACCATATGCCTGGCAACACGAGAAACTTGTTGAAAGTCTTTTGAAGAGCTCCAAGAACAAATGCCCTTCCAATAAAAATTAAGACCCACCCTTCAAATTTGATCAGAACATAATAGTGTATTTTTTTTTTAAATTACCATACGGTCGTCGGATATCCGACTTCCACGCCTTAGATATCTGACGTTCTTGCCATACCACTGACGGCTAAGAACGTCGGATATCAGCCCTTTTCTCTTGGAACGGTCGTCGGATATCCGACTTCCACGTCTTAGATATTTGACGTTCTTGCCAAACCACCAACGGCTAAGAATGTCGGATATCAACCCTTTTCTCATGGAACAGTCGTCAGATATCCAACTTCCACACCGTAGATATCCGACGTTCTTGCCATACCACCGATAGCTAAGAACGTTAGATATCAGCCCTTTTCTCATGGAACGGTCGTCGGATATCCAACTTCATATTAAGTGATAGTCATCGGATATGCCAACTTCATATTAAGTACAAGTCGTCGGATCTTCGACTGGAATTTGTTGTCGGATATCCGATGGGCGGCCTACCGTTGGATCTCAGCCGAATTTGGACCGACGTTAAAAAAATATGAAGGTTGTCGGATGGTCGACAGCAAGATGTAGAAAATCCGACATTTTGACCGTCATATTTTGGGTCCAAAAAACCTAGTGATCCCTACCCAAGTCACCCATAGGCCCAATCCTTACCACTTTGTCCACCATGAATCACGCATGCTTATGGACGAGTTTGCTTACGACAACCTTCTCTTCTTCACCAAGTTCCCTCCAAGCTTCTCTTTGTTTATCCAACTAATGTGAACTGCGACTGTCTGCAATGTGCCTTTCCTTCATGCAAGGGCAATCGACACGTCCATGGTGATCATTGCCTTCTTGCAAGGGCACCTGGCATGTCCATGGTATGCCTTGCAGATGAGCCAAGGCACCCAAAAATCAACTCATCTAGCCATCAAACTCATGCCATGTATGTTTGTGCCGACAAGTGATCACTAAGGTGATTGTGAAACTCAGGATCCCAAAGCCTTTCAAGGCTAGGGCCTTACATCATCCCCCACTAGAAGTCATTGTTGTCCTCAACAACATCCACAAGAACCTGTTGTATTCCAAGTCTGTAGCTCAAACTCATGCATCCTTTCGAAGTTGGCTTCTCCAACCACTCCACATCATCTCTGCCAAAATACTTGTGCAACCATTGTCCCATAATTCCTTCAAACAAAGCATCTTTTCCCAACTCTATCCACGATGTCTCCCAGATACCACTATTGTTGTCGCTATCTATTGTTGCAATCACAATCCACTACTGCTACCCACTATTGCTACAATGACCTCCTACTATTGTGGCAACTTGCCTCTACTAAGCAAGTTGTAAATTATTCGAGTGTTTCACACTTTTGACTTACTACTGCTTATCAATTCTGCGTTGCATTTGTTGTTTTAGAAGTTTTTTATCGATGGGGACAAAGATCAAAGTCCCTAGTCTAAATGGTTCAGATCTAGAACAAAAAGAGACAAATTGTATAAACCTTCACCTAGGTCAATGAAATAGTAACAATGAGTATGGAGGGAACTTACCTCTGATACAACAGTTGTCCTTATGATCCGGAAGCAGCCACGATCCAGTCTTACATACAAGAGGACCTGCTACAGATCAAGACAAGGCAACAACAAATGAAATAGAAATAGTATGATTGACCTATGTAAGTGACCAAGGAATCTTACAATACATAATCATGAACATCAAATATATGGGAAGGAAAATACAATTGTATTAAAAGTGGCAAAAAGAAAGTACAACCATTTAGGCCTTGGTGTTGTAGCTTCTTCCCAATGGGTTCTTTTTTCCTCCAAGTCACCTTCACCTTGAATACAAAACACCTCAAGAGTCTCCAAGTCTAGGGAGATTTCTCCAGCACTTTACCTACTTCCAATCTTCCTCCCCTACCCATGGCCCAAGTCATCAATTTATAGGACAATGTGGACAAGGGAAGGTTGAGAAAAGTGTGGGGAGTGGATGAGATATGATCCCACACAATGGTGGAAGTCGAGCAAGATCCATAACAATAGGAGGAAAAGGCTATCATTCGATATTTCGCTTTAGAAGCTTCTCGAAAACATAACTTTTTGCCCGTAGAGAGTTCGATGCGGTTTGTATGGAGCAACCTGCGCCAGAATGGATCGACGCGGGTTGCTATGAAGACAAGCTGCGCCATCAACGCAAGTTGTCAATGAGACACATTGCGTCGAGGGTGTTTGGGCGCTTGTTGCTAGTGCAACAAAGCACGTCGAAGTTGCAAAATAAGCAAAGTTACAAAGCAGGGAAGTCAAAGATCATTCACCATGAAAGTGACTTCAGGGATCATGGCAACACAAGGTCACAGGGTTTTGTACTACTGACAAAACTTCTGTGCAGCATCTACACATCTAATCCCTCATGCCTTGAACTAATTGGGTGGTCAATCCAACCATCGCGTCCATCTTATGAAAATGCACATTCTTATACTCAAAATAATGACTTCCTTCAAGGTGACCACCTTTGCCTCAAAATTATCACTAGGTACCACAATCACCTTAGCCATCTATTACCTCTACTTGACTTGCTTCTACATTGATTTACTCAACTCCTTCACTGGTGGATGAGTCTCGACACCCTCACGCCCTCTTATAGGCTCTGGAATCCTCCTAAGTCAACAGATGTGTGACCTTCAACTTGCCAATTGATCCGGATTTATGTGGGAACGAAACAAAAGATAGCATATACAGAATCATACACAGAGATATATTGCAAATAACACAGTGATACAGTAAACACATATTCTATTAAATAGCGGAAATAGAACAGACTGTAAAATACAATAGCTGAAATGGTGGTAGCTATCTCTGAGAAGAGATGTGGCCGCTATGCTCATTCGTGCCAAGATGAATACAAAGAGAGGCCGAAAGGGCCTATTTATCATAAGCATGAGGGAAAGAATCCCAATCATCCAAAAACCTAACCCTAGAAGATGAACCGTCATAAAGTTTGCGGCCCCAAGGTGGTTAGTTGAACAGTCAACTTCCCGGGGTCATAACTTTTGCATACGATCTCTGTTTAGGGCGCTCGGTAGCCCGTTGGAAAGGTCTAACCGAGATTTACAACTTTCGACTGGGCCCAAATGTATGCCGGAGGCAACCATTTGGTCCCCCAAATCGCCAAAAAATGTCGTTTAGGGCCTCAAAATGGCTCCAGAAGTTCAGGACCCGAAAAACTGCTAAAAATAGTAATTTACCAAAATTGCCAGAAGACTGTTTTGAGCCAGTTGGAAGAGGTGGGCGGCCACCGATATCCACCTGGATCAATCCTCCATCCTTAGGAAGCAATGGTCTCCATTGCGTTAAATCCCTTATCATATGTCGAGCTGTGTGTCGAGTTGAGCTCTTGGTGCGACATTTGCCGAAGTGGAAAGATTGCCTTACTTTGACATCTTCAAAGGGTTGTAATTGTTGTTGATGGATGCGCTGGAGCTGTTCAACAGTTTTGGTTGTTGTATGCACCAGTGTGGATGGTTTCTTTTTGGAGGGGCCCCTTGAATGCGTGGCCTTGCACTGTAGAGGTACCCGAATAGGCGATGCTGCACTAACTTTGTGTTTTTCTTGTTTCTGCTGAGTAGAAGGATAATCTGCAGAGGTTGTGGATGTCTCCGTGATCTGATGTTCACCTTTAGTGGCAATTGCGAATAGGGAAAATTTTCCAGTGTGGGAGATTATCTTCCTTCCCTGATCGTTTGGGGTAGGTGCAACTATCTCTGGTATCCGATAGAGTTGTCCGCCCAAAGTGACAATGACACTGCGAGGTCGTGATATATACAGCATGACGCTTCCACATATATGGTTGTCCTAAAAGAACATCACATACTTCAAGTGGGGCCACATCACACAATACCTCATCTTTGAAGGGCTTGATGCCATATGGTAGGCGACATTGGTGACTGACACGGATCCTTCGTCCTTGGCTTAGCCATCCAATGGTGTATGTTGTGGGTGTGGCGTTATTGGTAGCTCCAATCTCTTGATGACTTCTTCTGAGATCAGGTTCTTCTGGCTGCCGCTGTCCACAACAAAGTGTAGGGGAATTCCCTTCACCCACATCTGTGAGTGGAAAAGGCGCTCCTCTCTGCCTCCGACTCTTCAGGCTCCTCCGGCTGAATCTGTGTGGTGGCAACAACGGCACTGGGTTCTGCATCAATGATCTGCTTCCCTTTTCGCGCGGCTGTGAAATTAGGTTCCGAGTCAGAATCGGAACTGGGATCTGATTCTGAAGGCTTTGATCTCAGCCACCAATGACTGTTTTGAGCGACAATCATCAGTGTTGTGCCAGGGGCTTTTGTGGAACTCGCACCACTTCCCGGTGTCCTTCTTTGTCTTTTCTTTACCCTTCTTCGCCTGTGGTTGGGACTGGTTGTCCTTTTCCTGCCCCGTGCTCTGCGAGATAGAGTTTCCCTTGCCCTGCTTCTGCGCAGGTCCGAAGTCACGCTTGTTCTTTTGCTGAAATTTTTGCTCAATTTTGACAGCGTATCGATAGGTCGGATCCGAGTGAAGAGATTTCCAGAAATCCATCTCTGTTCGGATGTACCGGTGTAGGCCACTGCGATATTTCAGTACTAGGTTGCCGCTCGGAGTCCTTGATACCTAGCTTTGTGCGCAAGGTATGAAATTTGTTGGTGTACTCCGACACCGTTTGGTCCCTCTCTTGATGCAGAATGGTCCATTTTGTGTACTGGTCATCATAGTTTCCAACAGGGTAATATTGTTCCTTGACGGCATCTATAAAAGAGGCCAAGTGGGATTGGAATATTCAAACAATCCAGACTCGTCTGATGAGTTTTGCTCACAATAAGTTTCCCACCAATTTTTGACATGGGGGACGGCCTTAAGGAGCGCAAAGATGATCTTTTCCCTGTCGGAAAATTGGTGGACAGAGAAATACCCTTCTAGTAGATTCAACCATTTATCTAGAGCATCGGCATCGATTTGGCCTTCAAATAAAGGGATATCAAAATTAACTTGTACCTTGAAGGGAGTCGTATCTCCAAAATGGCTGCTCGTTGAGGGTGCATTTGCCGCTGTTGGCATGCGTTGAAGGATTTGGGCGAAATTATCCATCATCTCGTTCCTCTGTCGCGCGAGGGCTTCCTCGAGCAACAACTTGATAGGATCTACTGCTCCGTCGTCTCTCTTTTCTTCCGCCATGGGAGGCCGTTTGGGGCGGCGAGAGTGGTCTTCCCCAAGTGAAACTAGTTCGAGACCCAACTCTCTGTATCCTGACCTCGTCGGGGACATGCACCGAGAAACAATCAAGGAGCAGACCGCTCTGATACCACTGATCCGGATTTATGTGGGAACGAAACAAAAGATAGCATATACAGAATCATACACAGAGATATATTGCAAATAACACAGTGATACAGTAAACACATATTCTATTAAATAGCGGAAATAGAACAGACTGTAAAATACAATAGCTGGAATGGTGGTAGCTATCTCTGAGAAGAGATGTGGCCGCTATGCTCATTCGTGCCAAGATGAATACAAAGAGAGGCCGAAAGGGCCTATTTATCATAAGCATGAGGAAAGAATCCCAATCATCCAAAAACCTAACCCTAGAAGATGAACCGTCATAAAGTTTGCGGCCCCAAGGTGGTTAGTTGAACAGTCAACTTCCCGGGGTCATAACTTTTGCATACGATCTCTGTTTAGGGCGCTCGGTAGCCCGTTGGAAAGGTCTAACCGAGATTTACAACTTTCGACTGGTGCCCAAATGTATGCCGGAGGCAACCATTGGTCCCCCAAATCGCCAAAAAAATGTCGTTTAGGGCCTCAAAATGGCTCCAGAAGTTCAGGACCCGAAAAACTGCTAAAAATAGTAATTTACCAAAATTGCCAGAAGACTGTTTTGAGCCAGTTGGAAGAGGTGGGCGGCCACCGATATCCACCTGGATCAATCCTCCATCCTTAGGAAGCAATGGTCTCCATTGCGTTAAATCCCTTATCATATGTCGAGCTGTGTGTCGAGTTGAGCTCTTGGTGCGACATTTGCCGAAGTGGAAAGATTGCCTTACTTTGACATCTTCAAAGGGTTGTAATTGTTGTTGATGGATGCGCTGGAGCTGTTCAACAGTTTTGGTTGTTGTATGCACCAGTGTGGATGGTTTCTTTTTGGAGGGGCCCCTTGAATGCGTGGCCTTGCACTGTAGAGGTACCCGAATAGGCGATGCTGCACTAACTTTGTGTTTTTCTTGTTTCTGCTGAGTAGAAGGATAATCTGCAGAGGTTGTGGATGTCTCCGTGATCTGATGTTCACCTTTAGTGGCAATTGCGAATAGGGAAAATTTTCCAGTGTGGGAGATTATCTTCCTTCCCTGATCGTTTGGGGTAGGTGCAACTATCTCTGGTATCCGATAGAGTTGTCCGCCCAAAGTGACAATGACACTGCGAGGTCGTGATTCATATACAGCATGACGCTTCCACATATATGGTTGTCCTAAAAAGAACATCACATACTTCAAGTGGGGCCACATCACACAATACCTCATCTTTGAAGGGCTTGATGCCATATGGTAGGCGACATTGGTGACTGACACGGATCCTTCGTCCTTGGCTTAGCCATCCAATGGTGTATGGTTGTGGGTGTGGCGTTATTGGTAGCTCCAATCTCTTGATGACTTCTTCTGAGATCAGTTCTTCTGGCTGCCGCTGTCCACAACAAAGTGTAGGGGAATTCCCTTCACCCACATCTGTGAGTGGAAAAGGCGCTCCTCTGCCTCCGACTCTTCAGGCTCCTCCGGCTGAATCTGTGTGGTGGCAACAACGGCACTGGGTTCTGCATCAATGATCTGCTTCCCTTTTCGCGCGGCTGTGAAATTAGGTTCCGAGTCAGAATCGGAACTGGGATCTGATTCTGAAGCTTTGATCTCAGCCACCAATGACTGTTTTGAGCGACAATCATCAGTGTTGTGCCAGGGGCTTTTGTGGAACTCGCACCACTTCCCGGTGTCCTTCTTTGTCTTTTCTTTACCCTTCTTCGCCTGTGGTTGGGACTGGTTGTCCTTTTCCTGCCCCGTGCTCTGCGAGATAGAGTTTCCCTTGCCCTGCTTCTGCGCAGGTCCGAAGTCACGCTTGTTCTTTTGCTGAAATTTTTGCTCAATTTTGACAGCGTAATCGATAGGCGGATCCGAGTGAAGAGATTTCCAGGAAATCCATCTCTGTTCGGATGTACCGGTGTAGGCCACTGCGATATTTCAGTACTAGGTGCCGCTCGGAGTCCTTGATACCTAGCTTTGTGCGCAAGGTATGAAATTTGTTGGTGTACTCCGACACCGTTTGGTCCCTCTCTTGATGCAGAATGGTCCATTTTGTGTACTGGTCATCATAGTTTCCAACAGGGTAATATTGTTCCTTGACGGCATCTATAAAAGAGGCCCAAGTGGGATTGGAATATTCAAACAATCCAGACTCGTCTGATGAGTTTTGCTCACAATAAGTTTCCCACCAATTTTTGACATGGGGGACGGCCTTAAGGAGCGCAAAGATGATCTTTTCCCTGTCGGAAAATTGGTGGACAGAGAAATACCCTTCTAGTAGATTCAACCATTTATCTAGAGCATCGGCATCGATTTGGCCTTCAAATAAAGGGATATCAAAATTAACTTGTACCTTGAAGGGAGTCGTATCTCCAAAATGGCTGCTCGTTGAGGGTGCATTTGCCGCTGTTGGCATGCGTTGAAGGATTTGGGCGAAATTATCCATCATCTCGTTCCTCTGTCGCGCGAGGGCTTCCTCGAGCAACAACTTGATAGGATCTACTGCTCCGTCGTCTCTCTTTTCTTCCGCCATGGGAGGCCGTTTGGGGCGGCGAGAGTGGTCTTCCCCAAGTGAAACTAGTTCGAGACCCAACTCTGTATCCTGACCTCGTCGGGGACATGCACCGAGAAACAATCAAGGAGCAGACCGCTCTGATACCACTGATCCGGATTTATGTGGGAACGAAACAAAAGATAGGCATATACAGAATCATACACAGAGATATATTGCAAATAACACAGTGATACAGTAAACACATATTCTATTAAATAGCGGAAATAGAACAGACTGTAAAATACAATAGCTGGAATGGTGGTAGCTATCTCTGAGAAGAGATGTGGCCGCTATGCTCATTCGTGCCAAGATGAATACAAAGAGAGGCCGAAAGGGCCTATTATCATAAGCATGAGGGAAAGAATCCCAATCATCCAAAAACCTAACCCTAGAAGATGAACCGTCATAAAGTTTGCGGCCCCCAAGGTGGTTAGTTGAACAGTCAACTTCCCGGGGTCATAACTTTTGCATACGATCTCTGTTTAGGGCGCTCGGTAGCCCGTTGGAAAGGTCTAACCGAGATTTACAACTTTCGACTGGGCCCAAATGTATGCCGGAGGCAACCATTTGGTCCCCCAAATCGCCAAAAAATGTCGTTTAGGGCCTCAAAATGGCTCCAGAAGTTCATGGACGCCGAAAAACTGCTAAAAATAGTAATTTACCAAAATTGCCAGAAGACTGTTTTGAGCCAGTTGGAAGAGGTGGGCGCCACCGATATCCACCTGGATCAATCCTCCATCCTTAGGAAGCAATGGTCTCCATTGCGTTAAATCCCTTATCATATGTCGAGCTGTGTGTCGAGTTGAGCTCTTGGTGCGACATTTGCCGAAGTGGAAAGATTGCCTTACTTTGACATCTTCAAAGGGTTGTAATTGTTGTTGATGGATGCGCTGGAGCTGTTCAACAGTTTTGGTTGTTGTATGCACCAGTGTGGATGGTTTCTTTTTGGAGGGGCCCCTTGAATGCGTGGCCTTGCACTGTAGAGGTACCCGAATAGGCGATGCTGCACTAACTTTGTGTTTTTCTTGTTTCTGCTGAGTAGAAGGATAATCTGCAGAGGTTGTGGATGTCTCCGTGATCTGATGTTCACCTTTAGTGGCAATTGCGAATAGGGAAAATTTTCCAGTGTGGGAGATTATCTTCCTTCCCTGATCGTTTGGGGTAGGTGCAACTATCTCTGGTATCCGATAGAGTTGTCCGCCCAAAGTGACAATGACACTGCGAGGTCGTGATTCATATACAGCATGACGCTTCCACATATATGGTTGTCCTAAAAGAACATCACATACTTCAAGTGGGGCCACATCACACAATACCTCATCTTTGAAGGGCTTGATGCCATATGGTAGGCGACATTGGTGACTGACACGGATCCTTCGTCTTGGCTTAGCCATCCAATGGTGTATGGTTGTGGGTGTGGCGTTATTGGTAGCTCCAATCTCTTGATGACTTCTTCTGAGATCAGGTTCTTCTGGCTGCCGCTGTCCACAACAAAGTGTAGGGGAATTCCCTTCACCCACATCTGTGAGTGGAAAAGGCGCTCCTCTGCCTCCGACTCTTCAGGCTCCTCCGGCTGAATCTGTGTGGTGGCAACAACGGCACTGGGTTCTGCATCAATGATCTGCTTCCCTTTTCGCGCGGCTGTGAAATTAGGTTCCGAGTCAGAATCGGAACTGGGATCTGATTCTGAAGCTTTGATCTCAGCCACCAATGACTGTTGTTGAGCGACAATCATCAGTGTTGTGCCAGGGGCTTTTGTGGAACTCGCACCACTTCCCGGTGTCCTTCTTTGTCTTTTCTTTACCCTTCTTCGCCTGTGGTTGGGACTGGTTGTCCTTTTCCTGCCCCGTGCTCTGCGAGGATAGAGTTTCCCTTGCCCTGCTTCTGCGCAGGTCCGAAGTCACGCTTGTTCTTTTGCTGAAATTTTTGCTCAATTTTGACAGCGTATCGATAGGCGGATCCGAGTGAAGAGATTTCCAGGAAATCCATCTCTGTTCGGATGTACCGGTGTAGGCCACTGCGATATTTCAGTACTAGGTGCCGCTCGGAGTCCTTGATACCTAGCTTTGTGCGCAAGGTATGAAATTTGTTGGTGTACTCCGACACCGTTTGGTCCCTCTCTTGATGCAGAATGGTCCATTTTGTGTACTGGTCATCATAGTTTCCAACAGGGTAATATTGTTCCTTGACGGCATCTATAAAAGAGGCCCAAGTGGGATTGGAATATTCAAACAATCCAGACTCGTCTGATGAGTTTTGCTCACAATAAGTTTCCCACCAATTTTTGACATGGGGGACGGCCTTAAGGAGCGCAAAGATGATCTTTTCCCTGTCGGAAAATTGGTGGACAGAGAAATACCCTTCTAGTAGATTCAACCATTTATCTAGAGCATCGGCATCGATTTGGCCTTCAAATAAAGGGATATCAAAATTAACTTGTACCTTGAAGGGAGTCGTATCTCCAAAATGGCTGGCTCGTTGAGGGTGCATTTGCCGCTGTTGGCATGCGTTGAAGGATTTGGGCGAAATTATCCATCATCTCGTTCCTCTGTCGCGCGAGGGCTTCCTCGAGCAACAACTTGATAGGATCTACTGCTCCGTCGTCTCTCTTTTCTTCCGCCATGGGAGGGCCGTTTGGGGCGGCGAGAGTGGTCTTCCCCAAGTGAAACTAGTTCGAGACCCAACTCTCTGTATCCTGACCTCGTCGGGGACATGCACCGAGAAACAATCAAGGAGCAGACCGCTCTGATACCACTGATCCGGATTTATGTGGGAACGAAACAAAAGATAGCATATACAGAATCATACACAGAGATATATTGCAAATAACACAGTGATACAGTAAACACATATTCTATTAAATAGCGGAAATAGAACAGACTGTAAAATACAATAGCTGAATGGTGGTAGCTATCTCTGAGAAGAGATGTGGCCGCTATGCTCATTCGTGCCAAGATGAATACAAAGAGAGGCCGAAAGGGCCTATTTATCATAAGCATGAGGGAAAGAATCCCAATCATCCAAAAACCTAACCCTAGAAGATGAACCGTCATAAAGTTTGCGGCCCCAAGGTGGTTAGTTGAACAGTCAACTTCCCGGGGTCATAACTTTTGCATACGATCTCTGTTTAGGGCGCTCGGTAGCCCGTTGGAAAGGTCTAACCGAGATTTACAACTTTCGACTGGGCCCAAATGTATGCCGGAGGCAACCATTTGGTCCCCCAAATCGCCAAAAAATGTCGTTTAGGGCCTCAAAATGGCTCCAGAAGTTCAGGACCCGAAAAAACTGCTAAAAATAGTAATTTACCAAAATTGCCAGAAGACTGTTTTGAGCCAGTTGGAAGAGGTGGGCGGCCACCGATATCCACCTGGATCAATCCTCCATCCTTAGGAAGCAATGGTCTCCATTGCGTTAAATCCCTTATCATATGTCGAGCTGTGTGTCGAGTTGAGCTCTTGGTGCGACATTTGCCGAAGTGGAAAGATTGCCTTACTTTGACATCTTCAAAGGGTTGTAATTGTTGTTGATGGATGCGCTGGAGCTGTTCAACAGTTTTGGTTGTTGTATGCACCAGTGTGGATGGTTTCTTTTTGGAGGGGCCCCTTGAATGCGTGGCCTTGCACTGTAGAGGTACCCGAATAGGCGATGCTGCACTAACTTTGTGTTTTTCTTGTTTCTGCTGAGTAGAAGGATAATCTGCAGAGGTTGTGGATGTCTCCGTGATCTGATGTTCACCTTTAGTGGCAATTGCGAATAGGGAAAATTTTCCAGTGTGGGAGATTATCTTCCTTCCCTGATCGTTTGGGGTAGGTGCAACTATCTCTGGTATCCGATAGAGTTGTCCGCCCAAAGTGACAATGACACTGCGAGGTCGTGATTCATATACAGCATGACGCTTCCACATATATGGTTGTCCTAAAAGAACATCACATACTTCAAGTGGGGCCACATCACACAATACCTCATCTTTGAAGGGCTTGATGCCATATGGTAGGCGACATTGGTGACTGACACGGATCCTTCGTCCTTGGCTTAGCCATCCAATGGTGTATGGTTGTGGGTGTGGCGTTATTGGTAGCTCCAATCTCTTGATGACTTCTTCTGAGATCAGGTTCTTCTGGCTGCCGCTGTCCACAACAAAGTGTAGGGGAATTCCCTTCACCCACATCTGTGAGTGGAAAAGGCGCTCCTCTGCCTCCGACTCTTCAGGCTCCTCCGGCTGAATCTGTGTGGTGGCAACAACGGCACTGGGTTCTGCATCAATGATCTGCTTCCCTTTTCGCGCGGCTGTGAAATTAGGTTCCGAGTCAGAATCGGAACTGGGATCTGATTCTGAAGCTTTGATCTCAGCCACCAATGACTGTTTTGAGCGACAATCATCAGTGTTGTGCCAGGGGCTTTTGTGGAACTCGCACCACTTCCCGGTGTCCTTCTTTGTCTTTTCTTTACCCTTCTTCGCCTGTGGTTGGGACTGGTTGTCCTTTTCCTGCCCCGTGCTCTGCGAGATAGAGTTTCCCTTGCCCTGCTTCTGCGCAGGTCCGAAGTCACGCTTGTTCTTTTGCTGAAATTTTTGCTCAATTTTGACAGCGTATCGATAGGCGGATCCGAGTGAAGAGATTTCCAGGAAATCCATCTCTGTTCGGATGTACCGGTGTAGGCCACTGCGATATTTCAGTACTAGGTGCCGCTCGGAGTCCTTGATACCTAGCTTTGTGCGCAAGGTATGAAATTTGTTGGTGTACTCCGACACCGTTTGGTCCCTCTCTTGATGCAGAATGGTCCATTTTGTGTACTGGTCATCATAGTTTCCAACAGGGTAATATTGTTCCTTGACGGCATCTATAAAAGAGGCCCAAGTGGGATTGGAATATTCAAACAATCCAGACTCGTCTGATGAGTTTTGCTCACAATAAGTTTCCCACCAATTTTTGACATGGGGGACGGCCTTAAGGAGCGCAAAGATGATCTTTTCCCTGTCGGAAAATTGGTGGACAGAGAAATACCCTTCTAGTAGATTCAACCATTTATCTAGAGCATCGGCATCGATTTGGCCTTCAAATAAAGGGATATCAAAATTAACTTGTACCTTGAAGGGAGTCGTATCTCCAAAATGGCTGCTCGTTGAGGGTGCATTTGCCGCTGTTGGCATGCGTTGAAGGATTTGGGCGAAATTATCCATCATCTCGTTCCTCTGTCGCGCGAGGGCTTCCTCGAGCAACAACTTGATAGGATCTACTGCTCCGTCGTCTCTCTTTTCTTCCGCCATGGGAGGCCGTTTGGGGCGGCGAGAGTGGTCTTCCCCAAGTGAAACTAGTTCGAGACCCAACTCTCTGTATCCTGACCTCGTCGGGGACATGCACCGAGAAACAATCAAGGAGCAGACCGCTCTGATACCACTGATCCGGATTTATGTGGGAACGAAACAAAAGATAGCATATACAGAATCATACACAGAGATATATTGCAAATAACACAGTGATACAGTAAACACATATTCTATTAAATAGCGGAAATAGAACAGACTGTAAAATACAATAGCTGGAATGGTGGTAGCTATCTCTGAGAAGAGATGTGGCCGCTATGCTCATTCGTGCCAAGATGAATACAAAGAGAGGCCGAAAGGGCCTATTTATCATAAGCATGAGGGAAAGAATCCCAATCATCCAAAAACCTAACCCTAGAAGATGAACCGTCATAAAGTTTGCGGCCCCAAGGTGGTTAGTTGAACAGTCAACTTCCCGGGGTCATAACTTTTGCATACGATCTCTGTTTAGGGCGCTCGGTAGCCCGTTGGAAAGGTCTAACCGAGATTTACAACTTTCGACTGGGCCCAAATGTATGCCGGAGGCAACCATTTGGTCCCCCAAATCGCCAAAAAATGTCGTTTAGGGCCTCAAAATGGCTCCAGAAGTTCAGGACCCGAAAAACTGCTAAAAATAGTAATTTACCAAAATTGCCAGAAGACTGTTTTGAGCCAGTTGGAAGAGGTGGGCGGCCACCGATATCCACCTGGATCAATCCTCCATCCTTAGGAAGCAATGGTCTCCATTGCGTTAAATCCCTTATCATATGTCGAGCTGTGTGTCGAGTTGAGCTCTTGGTGCGACATTTGCCGAAGTGGAAAGATTGCCTTACTTTGACATCTTCAAAGGGTTGTAATTGTTGTTGATGGATGCGCTGGAGCTGTTCAACAGTTTTGGTTGTTGTATGCACCAGTGTGGATGGTTTCTTTTTGGAGGGGCCCCTTGAATGCGTGGCCTTGCACTGTAGAGGTACCCGAATAGGCGATGCTGCACTAACTTTGTGTTTTTCTTGTTTCTGCTGAGTAGAAGGATAATCTGCAGAGGTTGTGGATGTCTCCGTGATCTGATGTTCACCTTTAGTGGCAATTGCGAATAGGGAAAATTTTCCAGTGTGGGAGATTATCTTCCTTCCCTGATCGTTTGGGGTAGGTGCAACTATCTCTGGTATCCGATAGAGTTGTCCGCCCAAAGTGACAATGACACTGCGAGGTCGTGATTCATATACAGCATGACGCTTCCACATATATGGTTGTCCTAAAAGAACATCACATACTTCAAGTGGGGCCACATCACACAATACCTCATCTTTGAAGGGCTTGATGCCATATGGTAGGCGACATTGGTGACTGACACGGATCCTTCGTCCTTGGCTTAGCCATCCAATGGTGTATGGTTGTGGGTGTGGCGTTATTGGTAGCTCCAATCTCTTGATGACTTCTTCTGAGATCAGGTTCTTCTGGCTGCCGCTGTCCACAACAAAGTGTAGGGGAATTCCCTTCACCCACATCTGTGAGTGGAAAAGGCGCTCCTCTGCCTCCGACTCTTCAGGCTCCTCCGGCTGAATCTGTGTGGTGGCAACAACGGCACTGGGTTCTGCATCAATGATCTGCTTCCCTTTTCGCGCGGCTGTGAAATTAGGTTCCGAGTCAGAATCGGAACTGGGATCTGATTCTGAAGCTTTGATCTCAGCCACCAATGACTGTTTTGAGCGACAATCATCAGTGTTGTGCCAGGGGCTTTTGTGGAACTCGCACCACTTCCCGGTGTCCTTCTTTGTCTTTTCTTTACCCTTCTTCGCCTGTGGTTGGGACTGGTTGTCCTTTTCCTGCCCCGTGCTCTGCGAGATAGAGTTTCCCTTGCCCTGCTTCTGCGCAGGTCCGAAGTCACGCTTGTTCTTTTGCTGAAATTTTTGCTCAATTTTGACAGCGTATCGATAGGCGGATCCGAGTGAAGAGATTTCCAGGAAATCCATCTCTGTTCGGATGTACCGGTGTAGGCCACTGCGATATTTCAGTACTAGGTGCCGCTCGGAGTCCTTGATACCTAGCTTTGTGCGCAAGGTATGAAATTTGTTGGTGTACTCCGACACCGTTTGGTCCCTCTCTTGATGCAGAATGGTCCATTTTGTGTACTGGTCATCATAGTTTCCAACAGGGTAATATTGTTCCTTGACGGCATCTATAAAAGAGGCCCAAGTGGGATTGGAATATTCAAACAATCCAGACTCGTCTGATGAGTTTTGCTCACAATAAGTTTCCCACCAATTTTTGACATGGGGGACGGCCTTAAGGAGCGCAAAGATGATCTTTTCCCTGTCGGAAAATTGGTGGACAGAGAAATACCCTTCTAGTAGATTCAACCATTTATCTAGAGCATCGGCATCGATTTGGCCTTCAAATAAAGGGATATCAAAATTAACTTGTACCTTGAAGGGAGTCGTATCTCCAAAATGGCTGCTCGTTGAGGGTGCATTTGCCGCTGTTGGCATGCGTTGAAGGATTTGGGCGAAATTATCCATCATCTCGTTCCTCTGTCGCGCGAGGGCTTCCTCGAGCAACAACTTGATAGGATCTACTGCTCCGTCGTCTCTCTTTTCTTCCGCCATGGGAGGCCGTTTGGGGCGGCGAGAGTGGTCTTCCCCAAGTGAAACTAGTTCGAGACCCAACTCTCTGTATCCTGACCTCGTCGGGGACATGCACCGAGAAACAATCAAGGAGCAGACCGCTCTGATACCACTGATCCGGATTTATGTGGGAACGAAACAAAAGATAGCATATACAGAATCATACACAGAGATATATTGCAAATAACACAGTGATACAGTAAACACATATTCTATTAAATAGCGGAAATAGAACAGACTGTAAAATACAATAGCTGGAATGGTGGTAGCTATCTCTGAGAAGAGATGTGGCCGCTATGCTCATTCGTGCCAAGATGAATACAAAGAGAGGCCGAAAGGGCCTATTTATCATAAGCATGAGGGAAAGAATCCCAATCATCCAAAAACCTAACCCTAGAAGATGAACCGTCATAAAGTTTGCGGCCCCAAGGTGGTTAGTTGAACAGTCAACTTCCCGGGGTCATAACTTTTGCATACGATCTCTGTTTAGGGCGCTCGGTAGCCCGTTGGAAAGGTCTAACCGAGATTTACAACTTTCGACTGGGCCCAAATGTATGCCGGAGGCAACCATTTGGTCCCCCAAATCGCCAAAAAATGTCGTTTAGGGCCTCAAAATGGCTCCAGAAGTTCAGGACCCGAAAAACTGCTAAAAATAGTAATTTACCAAAATTGCCAGAAGACTGTTTTGAGCCAGTTGGAAGAGGTGGGCGGCCACCGATATCCACCTGGATCAATCCTCCATCCTTAGGAAGCAATGGTCTCCATTGCGTTAAATCCCTTATCATATGTCGAGCTGTGTGTCGAGTTGAGCTCTTGGTGCGACATTTGCCGAAGTGGAAAGATTGCCTTACTTTGACATCTTCAAAGGGTTGTAATTGTTGTTGATGGATGCGCTGGAGCTGTTCAACAGTTTTGGTTGTTGTATGCACCAGTGTGGATGGTTTCTTTTTGGAGGGGCCCCTTGAATGCGTGGCCTTGCACTGTAGAGGTACCCGAATAGGCGATGCTGCACTAACTTTGTGTTTTTCTTGTTTCTGCTGAGTAGAAGGATAATCTGCAGAGGTTGTGGATGTCTCCGTGATCTGATGTTCACCTTTAGTGGCAATTGCGAATAGGGAAAATTTTCCAGTGTGGGAGATTATCTTCCTTCCCTGATCGTTTGGGGTAGGTGCAACTATCTCTGGTATCCGATAGAGTTGTCCGCCCAAAGTGACAATGACACTGCGAGGTCGTGATTCATATACAGCATGACGCTTCCACATATATGGTTGTCCTAAAAGAACATCACATACTTCAAGTGGGGCCACATCACACAATACCTCATCTTTGAAGGGCTTGATGCCATATGGTAGGCGACATTGGTGACTGACACGGATCCTTCGTCCTTGGCTTAGCCATCCAATGGTGTATGGTTGTGGGTGTGGCGTTATTGGTAGCTCCAATCTCTTGATGACTTCTTCTGAGATCAGGTTCTTCTGGCTGCCGCTGTCCACAACAAAGTGTAGGGGAATTCCCTTCACCCACATCTGTGAGTGGAAAAGGCGCTCCTCTGCCTCCGACTCTTCAGGCTCCTCCGGCTGAATCTGTGTGGTGGCAACAACGGCACTGGGTTCTGCATCAATGATCTGCTTCCCTTTTCGCGCGGCTGTGAAATTAGGTTCCGAGTCAGAATCGGAACTGGGATCTGATTCTGAAGCTTTGATCTCAGCCACCAATGACTGTTTTGAGCGACAATCATCAGTGTTGTGCCAGGGGCTTTTGTGGAACTCGCACCACTTCCCGGTGTCCTTCTTTGTCTTTTCTTTACCCTTCTTCGCCTGTGGTTGGGACTGGTTGTCCTTTTCCTGCCCCGTGCTCTGCGAGATAGAGTTTCCCTTGCCCTGCTTCTGCGCAGGTCCGAAGTCACGCTTGTTCTTTTGCTGAAATTTTTGCTCAATTTTGACAGCGTATCGATAGGCGGATCCGAGTGAAGAGATTTCCAGGAAATCCATCTCTGTTCGGATGTACCGGTGTAGGCCACTGCGATATTTCAGTACTAGGTGCCGCTCGGAGTCCTTGATACCTAGCTTTGTGCGCAAGGTATGAAATTTGTTGGTGTACTCCGACACCGTTTGGTCCCTCTCTTGATGCAGAATGGTCCATTTTGTGTACTGGTCATCATAGTTTCCAACAGGGTAATATTGTTCCTTGACGGCATCTATAAAAGAGGCCCAAGTGGGATTGGAATATTCAAACAATCCAGACTCGTCTGATGAGTTTTGCTCACAATAAGTTTCCCACCAATTTTTGACATGGGGGACGGCCTTAAGGAGCGCAAAGATGATCTTTTCCCTGTCGGAAAATTGGTGGACAGAGAAATACCCTTCTAGTAGATTCAACCATTTATCTAGAGCATCGGCATCGATTTGGCCTTCAAATAAAGGGATATCAAAATTAACTTGTACCTTGAAGGGAGTCGTATCTCCAAAATGGCTGCTCGTTGAGGGTGCATTTGCCGCTGTTGGCATGCGTTGAAGGATTTGGGCGAAATTATCCATCATCTCGTTCCTCTGTCGCGCGAGGGCTTCCTCGAGCAACAACTTGATAGGATCTACTGCTCCGTCGTCTCTCTTTTCTTCCGCCATGGGAGGCCGTTTGGGGCGGCGAGAGTGGTCTTCCCCAAGTGAAACTAGTTCGAGACCCAACTCTCTGTATCCTGACCTCGTCGGGGACATGCACCGAGAAACAATCAAGGAGCAGACCGCTCTGATACCACTGATCCGGATTTATGTGGGAACGAAACAAAAGATAGCATATACAGAATCATACACAGAGATATATTGCAAATAACACAGTGATACAGTAAACACATATTCTATTAAATAGCGGAAATAGAACAGACTGTAAAATACAATAGCTGGAATGGTGGTAGCTATCTCTGAGAAGAGATGTGGCCGCTATGCTCATTCGTGCCAAGATGAATACAAAGAGAGGCCGAAAGGGCCTATTTATCATAAGCATGAGGGAAAGAATCCCAATCATCCAAAAACCTAACCCTAGAAGATGAACCGTCATAAAGTTTGCGGCCCCAAGGTGGTTAGTTGAACAGTCAACTTCCCGGGGTCATAACTTTTGCATACGATCTCTGTTTAGGGCGCTCGGTAGCCCGTTGGAAAGGTCTAACCGAGATTTACAACTTTCGACTGGGCCCAAATGTATGCCGGAGGCAACCATTTGGTCCCCCAAATCGCCAAAAAATGTCGTTTAGGGCCTCAAAATGGCTCCAGAAGTTCAGGACCCGAAAAACTGCTAAAAATAGTAATTTACCAAAATTGCCAGAAGACTGTTTTGAGCCAGTTGGAAGAGGTGGGCGGCCACCGATATCCACCTGGATCAATCCTCCATCCTTAGGAAGCAATGGTCTCCATTGCGTTAAATCCCTTATCATATGTCGAGCTGTGTGTCGAGTTGAGCTCTTGGTGCGACATTTGCCGAAGTGGAAAGATTGCCTTACTTTGACATCTTCAAAGGGTTGTAATTGTTGTTGATGGATGCGCTGGAGCTGTTCAACAGTTTTGGTTGTTGTATGCACCAGTGTGGATGGTTTCTTTTTGGAGGGGCCCCTTGAATGCGTGGCCTTGCACTGTAGAGGTACCCGAATAGGCGATGCTGCACTAACTTTGTGTTTTTCTTGTTTCTGCTGAGTAGAAGGATAATCTGCAGAGGTTGTGGATGTCTCCGTGATCTGATGTTCACCTTTAGTGGCAATTGCGAATAGGGAAAATTTTCCAGTGTGGGAGATTATCTTCCTTCCCTGATCGTTTGGGGTAGGTGCAACTATCTCTGGTATCCGATAGAGTTGTCCGCCCAAAGTGACAATGACACTGCGAGGTCGTGATTCATATACAGCATGACGCTTCCACATATATGGTTGTCCTAAAAGAACATCACATACTTCAAGTGGGGCCACATCACACAATACCTCATCTTTGAAGGGCTTGATGCCATATGGTAGGCGACATTGGTGACTGACACGGATCCTTCGTCCTTGGCTTAGCCATCCAATGGTGTATGGTTGTGGGTGTGGCGTTATTGGTAGCTCCAATCTCTTGATGACTTCTTCTGAGATCAGGTTCTTCTGGCTGCCGCTGTCCACAACAAAGTGTAGGGGAATTCCCTTCACCCACATCTGTGAGTGGAAAAGGCGCTCCTCTGCCTCCGACTCTTCAGGCTCCTCCGGCTGAATCTGTGTGGTGGCAACAACGGCACTGGGTTCTGCATCAATGATCTGCTTCCCTTTTCGCGCGGCTGTGAAATTAGGTTCCGAGTCAGAATCGGAACTGGGATCTGATTCTGAAGCTTTGATCTCAGCCACCAATGACTGTTTTGAGCGACAATCATCAGTGTTGTGCCAGGGGCTTTTGTGGAACTCGCACCACTTCCCGGTGTCCTTCTTTGTCTTTTCTTTACCCTTCTTCGCCTGTGGTTGGGACTGGTTGTCCTTTTCCTGCCCCGTGCTCTGCGAGATAGAGTTTCCCTTGCCCTGCTTCTGCGCAGGTCCGAAGTCACGCTTGTTCTTTTGCTGAAATTTTTGCTCAATTTTGACAGCGTATCGATAGGCGGATCCGAGTGAAGAGATTTCCAGGAAATCCATCTCTGTTCGGATGTACCGGTGTAGGCCACTGCGATATTTCAGTACTAGGTGCCGCTCGGAGTCCTTGATACCTAGCTTTGTGCGCAAGGTATGAAATTTGTTGGTGTACTCCGACACCGTTTGGTCCCTCTCTTGATGCAGAATGGTCCATTTTGTGTACTGGTCATCATAGTTTCCAACAGGGTAATATTGTTCCTTGACGGCATCTATAAAAGAGGCCCAAGTGGGATTGGAATATTCAAACAATCCAGACTCGTCTGATGAGTTTTGCTCACAATAAGTTTCCCACCAATTTTTGACATGGGGGACGGCCTTAAGGAGCGCAAAGATGATCTTTTCCCTGTCGGAAAATTGGTGGACAGAGAAATACCCTTCTAGTAGATTCAACCATTTATCTAGAGCATCGGCATCGATTTGGCCTTCAAATAAAGGGATATCAAAATTAACTTGTACCTTGAAGGGAGTCGTATCTCCAAAATGGCTGCTCGTTGAGGGTGCATTTGCCGCTGTTGGCATGCGTTGAAGGATTTGGGCGAAATTATCCATCATCTCGTTCCTCTGTCGCGCGAGGGCTTCCTCGAGCAACAACTTGATAGGATCTACTGCTCCGTCGTCTCTCTTTTCTTCCGCCATGGGAGGCCGTTTGGGGCGGCGAGAGTGGTCTTCCCCAAGTGAAACTAGTTCGAGACCCAACTCTCTGTATCCTGACCTCGTCGGGGACATGCACCGAGAAACAATCAAGGAGCAGACCGCTCTGATACCACTGATCCGGATTTATGTGGGAACGAAACAAAAGATAGCATATACAGAATCATACACAGAGATATATTGCAAATAACACAGTGATACAGTAAACACATATTCTATTAAATAGCGGAAATAGAACAGACTGTAAAATACAATAGCTGGAATGGTGGTAGCTATCTCTGAGAAGAGATGTGGCCGCTATGCTCATTCGTGCCAAGATGAATACAAAGAGAGGCCGAAAGGGCCTATTTATCATAAGCATGAGGGAAAGAATCCCAATCATCCAAAAACCTAACCCTAGAAGATGAACCGTCATAAAGTTTGCGGCCCCAAGGTGGTTAGTTGAACAGTCAACTTCCCGGGGTCATAACTTTTGCATACGATCTCTGTTTAGGGCGCTCGGTAGCCCGTTGGAAAGGTCTAACCGAGATTTACAACTTTCGACTGGGCCCAAATGTATGCCGGAGGCAACCATTTGGTCCCCCAAATCGCCAAAAAATGTCGTTTAGGGCCTCAAAATGGCTCCAGAAGTTCAGGACCCGAAAAACTGCTAAAAATAGTAATTTACCAAAATTGCCAGAAGACTGTTTTGAGCCAGTTGGAAGAGGTGGGCGGCCACCGATATCCACCTGGATCACCAATCTTCATGAAGTAGAACTTTAACTCGTGCATCCCTCAACAACGCCAATAAACTACAACTACATAGATTTAACAATTTCTTCTACATAAATGAAACATCCCTCTAGCCTACCTCCTTTTGTGCACAATTCTTCTAAATAAATGAAACATCCCTCTAGCCTACCTCCTTTTGTGCACAATTCAATGTGTGACTGGTCACATCTTGGTGTGTGCCTTCACTACCAAACTTTGTAACTGTTAGTTTTTGTACCTAGGGAAGTGTTCCCCAAGTGACATTTGCTTAATGTCACTTAGAAGGGGGAAAAAGGTGACTCTCACATTAAATGCACTTAATGAGACTTTATAAAATGAAAGTCACTTTTTGATAAAGTTAAGTGGGGGAGTGAATTTTATTTATGAGATTTAAATAAATGGTATTTTCACTCTCATTCAATCTCAACCATCTGATTAGATCTAATCTTGACCGTTGGATTAGAACTCACTTAGGGTTTGATCAAAAAGGCATGAGGGAGGCATTTCACTTCACTTTTGCTGATTGAAGAGAAGTGAAAGAGAAGAGAGAGAGAGCTGGGAGAGGGCACGAAAATCGAGGTGTAGTACAACAGCACGATTTCCAAGGAAGATTCCAACACAAAAATCAAGGAAGATTCCAGCATTAATTGCAGGCACATTTTTCTAGACAGTCGTACTGTACGGATTCTCCAGCACAAGTTTCAAGGTTGATTCTTGGCACATATTTCGAGAAAGATTCTGGGCACTATTCCCAAGGCTGTTGCATTCATTTCTGGCACAAATTTCGAGGCCGTACAGGTGTATTAAATACACCGTCCGTACAGCACACAGTTCGAGACTATTCTGGGCACTTTTCCCAAGATTCTGGGCATGCATTTCAAGGACTGTACTTCAACGTTAATTGTTGTACGGTACAGCGGTTTTCAACACAGTTTTCGAGGCAGTTTGGGCACAGATTTCGAGGGCAGAACAAATCTGATTTTTGGCACTAATTTGGAGAAAGAATTGCACAGAAATCAAGGCAACATTAGCACAGAAATCGAGACAGTCACCTGGGTGCATTTTCTAGTTGAGATAAGCTGTATTTTAACTGAAAATTACTGTTCTGATTTTTCTCAGAAGAAATAATAAAATCTCTCTCTAACTAGTTTTCCCCGTGGGGGTTTTTCCAGGGCACAGTTGCCGAAAATTCTGAATCTCTATCTTTTATGGTGTGCATGTTTAAATATTTATTTTCTGCCTGTTAGTTGATTTTACAGCGTGTTTAATTGTCTCAGAAAATTTTCATAAGTAGCTTTCAGCGTATGCAAAATCGGTTGAAGGTGAAAACCACTGAAATGTTGACATAAACCAGCAAGCAGTAAAACTCAAAAAATTTACATGGTATCAGAGCGAGGAGGCAGAAAACGGTGATATTTTGCAGACACACAGAAATTTCTAGAACTCAGAAATTTTAGTGATTTTCTTCTGTTAGTGAACAGCACTCTGTTGGGTTGAAGTAGAGATGGCTACAGGACTTAGGTTGGAGGATAGGCTGAATGGAACGGTGAATTTTGTGCCATGGAAGGCCAGAATCTTACTGATATTAGAGGAGAATTAACTATGGGAGGAAGTGGTTAGGAATACTACAGCAAACCCGGTTCAGATTCCCGCTGCTACAAATGCAGCAGCACTATCAACGTTCAACAAGAAGGATTGTAAGGCTAGGAGGATTATCCTTGATGTTGTTAAAGACCACATAATCCCTCACATTTCAGGCAAGACTAGGGCACACTTGATGTGGACAGCTTTGACCAGTTTGTATGAGAGTACCAATGAGAACCGGAAGATGGTTCTCAAGGAGAAACTCAAGAGTATAAAGATGAATGGAGAAGAGGGAGTCACAGTGTACCTCACTAGGATATCTGCAGTTCGGGATGAACTGGTAGCAGTTGGGGAAGTGGTATCTGCTACTGAGCTTATACGTACAGCAGTGAATGGGGCTTCAAAGCCCTAGGGTGCATTTGTGCAGGCCATAGTGGGTAGAGAGAACCTACCATCTTGGGAGAGACTGTGGGATGACTTTGTGCAGGAGGAGACCAGGAGAGGTCTCGTACAGGGCAGTTCATCACTGAGTGGGGTAGATGAGGAAAACGTGGCTTTGACAGCAAAGGGGAAGAAGAAGAAGGGTTCCAAGAAGGGTGGGGCCAAGCAGCAGCAGGGTGGACAGAAGAAGGACTTGAGTAAAATCAAGTGCTATGGTTGTCAGACGTTTGGGCACTATGCTTCACAGTGTCCAAACAAGAAGAAGAAGAAGGGACAACAAACAGCAGCCTAAGCTGAGGTTGATAACTTTGGAGACAGGTTTCAGAGGGAGTTTTCCCTATATGCTGGGCAGATTGAGAGAGAGAGAGAGTCTCTTTAGCCACCAGTACAGATATGGATATGGAGAGTGAGCATTCATTGTTGGCAGGCCATCAGACGAGTCCATCCACCACTAGTACTTGGTACATTGACAGCGGAGCCTCAAGACACATGACAGGTACTCGAGAGTTGTTCTCCGAGCTATCACAAACAAGTAGAGATGTGGAGGTTGTACTTGGAGACAATACCATTGTTAGAGCAGTTGGTCAGGGGACCATTACATTTCAGAGGGAGTCTATGAGTCCCATGATTCTGAGGGATGTGTTGTATGTCCCTGGGCTGAAAAGAACCTTGTTTCAGTTTCCACTATTGAGGACAGGGGTCTTGGGGTGTGTTTCTCAGAGGGGAGAGTGCAGATGTTCCTCAGGACTACAGGTGTATCTACCCCCATGGACATTGGAGTTAGATGTGGAAGACTGTGCAAGTTATTGTTTCAGCCGCAGCATGCTCTAGCACACAACAGCAGCAGTGAGCTATGTGAGCTATGGCATCGGAGGATGGCCCACTTACATCACCCAGCTCTGAGATTGTTGAGGAGCATGGTTACAGGTTTACCCGAGTTCAGCACTGAGCAGAGTGATGTGTGCAGGGGGTGTGCTTTGGGAAAGTACACCAAGACTGCTTTTCCAAGTAGTGACACGAGAGCAGCAAGAGTGCTTGACTTGATCCATTCTGATATTTGCGGTCCTATGTCATCGATCTCTTTGACTGGTTTTGAGTACTACATTATCTTCATTGATGACTACTCCAGGAAGACCTAGATCTACTTCTTGATGAGCAAGAAGTCTCACCTAGTTTTGAGTGTCTTCCAAGGGTTCAAATCCCTTGTGGAGAAGCAGGCAGGGAAGAAGATCCGGATGTTGAGATCGGACAATGGAGATGAGTATACCTCCAAGGAGTTCGATGCTTTCTGTAGACATGAGGGTATACAGAGACAGTTGACAGTTCCCTACACTCCTGAGCAGAATGGAGTAGCTGAGAGAAAGAACAGGTCGATTGTGGAAGCAGCGAGAGCGATGCTTCATGATCAGGGATTACCGTTCTTTCTATGGGCAGAGGCATGTAGCACTGCAGTTTATCTGCAGAACAGGAGTCCTCACCGTGCTTTGGGGAGGAAGACTCCAGAGGAGATGTACACGGGCAAGAAGCCTGAGGTGAGCCACTTTCGTATATTTGGTTCTTTGACTTACTCTCACGTCCCTTCTGAGAAGAGGACGAAGTTTGAGCCCACTGCTAAGAGAGGCATATTTGTGGGATATGACGAGACTTCGAAGGCCTATCGACTTTACCTACCTGGTCAGAAGAGAGTTGTTGTTAGGCGGGAGGTGAAGTTTGATGAGGAGAGAACCTTTAGGAAGTCGAGAGAGATGGAGCAGGGGGAGCCACCAGCTTCCACACCTCAGTTGACACAGGCTTCTTCGATACAGGTTTCAGGTCCACAGGTTTCTGGAGTGACTGGATCACAGAGTACAGACACAGCTTCTATAGGTTCAGGTGACACGTACTTCAGGGACAGGTTCAGGAACAGGTACAGGTTCAAGTTCACAGGTTACAAGTTCTTCAGGCACTGGTTCATCAGTCACTGGTACTCGAGGTGTTGGACCTTCTACTTATGGGAGTTCCTTAGATGAGGATAGACCAGTTTGGTAGGAGCCTTCAAGGAAGAGGAAGCCTAAGAGGCTTCAGGATACCTTGAAGGAAGCAGAGACATTTGGTAGGTCCCAGGAGGAGGTCAGGACAGTTGTGATGCCAGACAGGTTGGGGATGGCTCTTGTTGCGAGTCTTCGTGACTCTAAGCCTTCCACATTTGAGGAGGCTTCTCAGCATCAGGTATGGAGAGATGCCATGATGGAAGAGTACCATTCCATCATGAAGAATGATGCTTGGGAGATAGTGCTGAGACCAGAGGGGAAGTCAATTGTGACTTCCAAGTGGCTTTACAAGATAAAGCATGTTGCAGATGGCAGTGTGGAGAAGTACAAGGCTTGGTTTGTGGCTCGGGGGTTTTCACAGGTTGAGGGAGTTGACTATGATGAGACTTTTGCGCCAGTTGCTCGGTATTCTTCCATCAGAGCAGTGATATCTATAGCAGCAAAGATGGGTTGGAAGATCCACCAAATGGATGTGAAGACCGCATTTCTCAATGGTCTTCTGCAGGAGGAGGTGTACTTAGAGCAGCCATAGGGATTCAAGATTCATGGGAGAGATTCTCATGTGTGCAGGCTGAGGAAAGCCTTGTATGGATTGAAGCAAGCTCCTAGAGCTTGGTACTCCAGGATCGATACATACTTGACTTCGATGGGCTTTCGGAAGAGTGAGGCTGATCCCAACCTTTACTACATTGTGGTTGGTGGAGATCCTCTCATTCTTCTGTTATATGTTGATGACTTGTTTATCACTGGAGATGAGCGTCTCATTGCACATTGCAAGAGAGACCTTGCAGCTGAGTATGAGATGACTGATATTGGGCTGATGCATTACTATTTGAGGATGGAGGTTTGGTAGGAGCCTGGACATATTTTCCTTGGAAAGGGGAAGTATGCAGTTGATATTCTAAAGAGATTTCGGATGGAGGACTGCAGGCCTATGTCTACACCTATGATCACCAACTGGAAGCAACTTCATGCTTCTGAGGGTAAGTTGGTGGATCCTACACTTTACCGTCAACTCGTTGGATCATTGATGTATCTGGTCAACACCAAGTCAAACTTGTGTTTTGCGGTGAACACTCTTAGCCAGTTCATGATGGAGCCTAGAAGTGTACATTGGACTGCCGCAAAACATGTGCTGAGATACCTAGCAGGCACAATGGACTATGGTTTGGACTACAAGGGTTCGGGTGGAGTCAGCTTGGTTGGTTTCACAAATTCAGACTAGGCAGGTTGTGTGAGGGATCGAAAGATCACTTCCAGTTGTTGTTTCAGTTTGGGCTCGACAGCAGTGTCGTGGTTCAGTCAGAAACAGAAGTCCGTTGCATTGAGTTCTGCCGAGGCCGAGTATATGGCAACCAGTCAGGGTACTTGCAAGGCACTGTGGCTTCGCAAGTTATTGGTAGATTTATTTGATCAGCAGCTTAGACCTACGGTGATCTATTGTGACAATCAGAGTTGCATTCAGCTCTCTGAGAATCCAGTGTTCCATGACAGGTCAAAGCACATTGAGATCAGGTACCATTTCATCCGAGACTACATCCAGAGAGGAGCAGTTGAGTTGCAGTATATTTCCACTGATGAGCAAATAGCAGATATCCTGGCGAAGTCTTTGGGGAGAGGGAAGTTTGTTTTCTTTGAAGATAAGTTGGGAGTGGTGCAGAACACCTTCATCGGTAAGAGGGAGTGTTAATTTTTGTACCTAAGGAAGTGTTCCCCAAGTGACATTTTCCTAATGTCACTTAGAAGGGGGAAAAAGGTGACCCTCACATTAAATGCACTCAATGAGACTTTATAAAATGAAAGTCGCTTTTTTATAAAGTTAAGTGGGTGAGTGAATTTTATTTATGAGATTTAAATAAAAGGTATTTTCACTCATTCAATCTCAACCATCAGATTAGATCTAATCTTGACCGTTGGATTAGAACTCACTTAGGGTTTGATCAAAAAGGGCATGAGGGAGGCATTTCATTTCACTTTTGTTGATTGAAGAGAAGTGAAGAGAAGAGAGAGAGTTGGGAGAGGGCACGAAAATCGAGGCAGCCATTTCAGAAGTTTCTTATTTGGTTAGCACGAATATCGAGACATACTACAACAAGATTTCCAAGAAAGATTCCAGCACAGAAATCGAGGAAGATTCCAGCATTAATTGCAGGCACATTTTTTTAGATAGTCGTATTGTATGGATTCTCCAGCACGAGTTTCAAGGTTGATTCTTGGCACATATTTCGAGAAATATTTTGGGCACTATTCCCAAGGCTGTTGCATTCATTTCTGGCACAAATTTCGAGGCCGTACAGGTGTATTAAATACAGTCCGTACAGCACACAGTTCGAGACTGTTCTGGGCACTTTTCCCAAGATTATGGGCACGCAGTTCGAGAACTATACTTCAGCATTAATTGCTGTACGGTACAACAGTTTTCAGCATAGTTTTGGAGGCAGTTTGGGCACAGATTTCAAGGGCAGAACAGAGCTGATTTTTTGCACTAATTTCAAGAAGGAATTGCACAGAAATCAAGGCAGCATTAGCACAGAAATCGAGACAGTCACCTAGGTGCATTTTCTATTTTCTGGTTGAGCTAAGTTGTATTTTGACTGAAAATTATTGTTCTGATTTTTCTCAGAAGAAATAATAAAATCTCTCTCTCTAACTGGTTTTCCCCGTGGGGGTTTTTCCAGGGCACAGTTGCCGAAAATTCTGAGTCTCTATCTTTTATGGTGTGCATGTTTAAATATTTATTTTCTGCCTGTTAGTTGATTTTACAACGTGTTTAATTGTCTTAGAAAAATTTCATAAGTAGTTTTTTAGCCTATGCAAAACCGGCTGAAGGTGAAAACCACTGAAATGTTGACATAAACCAGCAAGCAGTGAAACTCAGAAAAATTACAGTAACTACTGTTGATGCAAGTTTGACATGTGCCCAACTCCTTGTTTTTAGGACCCAAATGTGTACGACTTGAACTTGCTCAACAATATGAAGGTCTTCACCCTTCCTCAACTACAACTCACCCTCTACAATCCAACACTTCCAACTCCCTCATTGATCCCAACACCTTTTCTAGTACACTTAGACTCCATTCCCAATCTTCCTAGGCAATAAGCCACACAAAACAACTATCAATGAGAGGGACGTGGCATATAACCATAGTGACCATTTCCCTCACATGTGTTAATTAGGTTGTCATTGATGCCAACAATATCTGGTCATTGATGCCAACAGTTAAGTCTTGGTGCCCCTTGTGGAGCCCTTGAGAGTTAGTATTTGGTTTGTGGTTGCCTGTGTTAGAGGAGACCTTTTGACTTTGTCCAAGCCTAAGCTTGAAGCCCTTGGGACAATGCCAAAAGCCCTTGGAGGCCTTGGGACAATGCCAAAATCCCTGGCTACCCATTAACTTGGTTGAGTGACCCTAAGCTGTATCTTGGTCCCAGTTGAGTCCATTGTTGTATCCTTGCTCCTGGTTGTGTTTTGATTGGATGATCTGGTAGTTTAGTCCTCGAATAGTTGACTCGTACCGTCACACTCTTGCACTTTGGTTATATTGTCAATAATGATATTCTCGTCTTATGGAGCCCACAAATCTTAGACATATGCTCGCATAAGCTAAGGAGAAATGCCTGCAAGCCTACGAAGAAGATGCCCGCAGGGCTTAAGGAAAATGACCGCATAAGGTCATGGAACCTTTGGAGATGGTCTTAAGTGCATGGGAAGATTTGGACACATTTGGTTGCTTGTTGTTAATGTTGGTGACATGGGTTGGACGATGCATTGATGACATACGTGGACATGACAGCCAAAGAAGTGATAAATATTAATGACATGGCATGATTGGGCTTTGGAACACCGAAGTGGGCAAATGACCCATTTTGTGGTCATTTGTGCCTTGATGAGCAATGAAGTCCACGTCCTTGGTAATAAAGGTAATTAGATGATGATGATGGCTTGAGAAGACCACGCACTTGAAAAAGAAGCCTATATGCTTGAAGACTTTGATGAATGGTTCATCAACAATAATAAGGGCATGACATACACATAACACTTGATGACATGCTCAGTGGTATGTTTCTTGCATTTTGAAGAAGTCTTGGTTGGTATGATTAAAGCCCTTGATGTATGATGGAGCCCTTGCCCATATAATTGCTTGATGAGATTGAACCTTGGAGACCACATGATGTGGGTTAAGAACCCTTAAAGCTCTTGACATATGGACACATGGTGTGTGGTGGCTATTGAACAATATCATATATTTATTGAAACAAGGTTATGATGAAGCCAACAAAACTTGAAGTAGCCCTTGCTAAATTGATGTTGATACTCCACCATTTAAATGCTTGAAACCCCATTGTGTAAGTAAAATTATAAAAGATTAATTTAAAATCATAATTGCAAAGTCGGCTCAGAATACAAAAATTAAAAATGATAAATCATTTTTTATAAATAATAAGACAAGTCGGATCCAAAAATTATAGCACACGACCAGTATAAATAAAGGATCAAGACCTTCATTTTTGTGGAGAAAATTCGGATCTGTGAATAGCTCTGCAATTTCGGGTCTGTCTGAGGCATCATCTGAGAAATTTCGGGTACTCTAGCAGCTACAGTAGACATAAATATTTTTAGCTCTGCTTTTTTTGGGGTTTACTAAGGCAGCCAGTAAGGAAAACAATCTTGAAGATGATTGCTGTTTGTCTGTGATATTTTCGGACTGTGTTTTTACTGAGGAAGTTCGGACTGTCAGGCTACTACAGACTGCAGATTTTTCAGACTGTTTTTCTGGTTTTTTGGGGGGTAGCCTTCATCACTGTCTCCTGCAATTTCGGACCAAAATACTACCCTCTACACAATGCAATATTATTATAAGCAGACTGTAAGTAGTTATACAGTATTTCTCTTGACTGAGTTTTGATAACATAGTGTGAGAGTGTTTGATTGATTTGACAAGACTCTTTGACAGTAATCTTTGACTTAATTAGTTTGGCAAATTGGCCTAACAAGTGTGGAGTGCAACTAGTGTAAAAGGTGACCTTCACTTAATTTGTTGTGGCAAGGTGTCTGAAGTTGTTTTGACAGTGTTGACTGTAAAAATTATTGTAGCATTTGTGCATATTGCACTTCTTGAAATAACCTAACTTCCCTGACCTAGTCAACATTCTCTTAATTGCTACAGTAGTGTAAGTTCATAAGTTGACTGATTGAATAACCTGGATAGTGTATTTTTTACTGTGAATGGTCAGTCTTTGAAGTTGCTTAAGTTTGATTGGCAGTCCTCCTTTTGGAGCTATATTCCTTCTTGCTTAAAACAATATATATATATATATATATTTACTATACCTTGTTCTTGACCAGCCTTGGTTTGACTGTTTATCTCTTTTGAGTTGGACTGGAAGTTGTCATTATTCTTTTGACAACAAGTTAGTAATTGATTTGACAAGTGAGCAAAGTATGTAATGGTTTAGAGTTGATTTTGACTTGGTTGCCTAAAGGTATTCTAGTAGTGCAAAAGTTGTTGACTTGATTTGTTTGGAGTATTAAAACCTTATGTCTTAGAGTTGAATTGTTTGTGTTGAACTAGACTTCATCTTGTCTTGAGTAATTGGGTTGAGTAAGTAGAAGTAACCTAATTGGTTTGACAAATTACCTAAAGTTGTTGATTTGGCAAATTATCCCAAGTGTGTCTTAGGGTTTGTTGGTTGACCATCTTCTCTTTGAAGTGGTTGGTTAAGGTTGTCTATCAAGCTTTCCATGACTGAGGTGTTTGTCAAGTCTTGAGGATTGGTTATGGTGTCACTGAGGTGAGTAAGATTGGGTGAGTAAAGTCATGGTCATGTTGTAATTGTACTATCCTAACCCTATCTTGACCAAGTAAGAAAGTAGGTTTCCCATAGAGCAGTTGTGGTTAGGTATTTGATCAGATTGACACAACTACATATTTGATTTGACACAGGTTGGTTCAGTTGAGCAGGATTAGCACAGGCTGTTACATGTGCGTTTGGTCTGACTCGGATTGGCTGAGCTGTATGAGCAGTTGGTTTGACCCAGGTGGTCTGGTACACAGTTGGTTGAACTCAGATTGATTGATTCAATTGATGTGAACAACAGATTGATTTATGCAGACAGATTGATTGGTATAGCTAGATTGGACAGATTGATTGTACAGGATGATGAATAGTGTGGCACAGTTGTGATGAGCAATGGTCAGTTAATGAGCAGTGAACAGTTGATGAGCAGTGAATGAGTAGTGAACAATTGATGACAGTGAACAGTTGATGAGCAGTGAATGAGTAGTGAACAATTGATGGCAGTGGTCAGTTGATGAGCAGTGACAGTGGTTGAGCAGTGTGGTGCAGGTGTTGGTTAATAGGTCTGCAGGATCAGTGCGGTTTTGGTTCAATAGTTCAGTATCTATCTTCATATCAGGGTGGCAGGACGGGGCAAGGAAATTGAGGGAGCTAAGGCTTCCTTCAGGTTGTAGCCTGTAAACCAGGGGGTTGTAGCCTCCTTCCAGTTGTAGCTGGAGAATTGAAGTCTTTGTAACAAAGGGGGTTGCTACCTCCTTCCAGTTGTTGCTGGTAAATTATTATTATAAAGGCTTCCGTGGTTTTTCCCCCAGGACTTGGGTTTCCACGTAAACATCTTGTGTACTGTGTTTTTCTATGCTTCCTATGTGATGATGATATGATGAGCTGTAACTGTTAATAATGCTGATGATATAATGATAATGTGATAATGCATTAATGAATGATGTATTGAATAAGCTGCTGATGATTGTTAAAGTTGAAAAATAATAAAAGCTACACACACTGTTCACCCCCCCCCCTCTTAGTGTGCTCGGTGTGTCCAACATTTGGTATCAGAGCGGGTCCTTCACAGAAAGCCTTACCAGCTTGAAGTAGATCCTTGACACACCATGGGGTTCTCAGTGAATGGAGCACCATTGTTTTGTGGGACAAATTACTTGATCTGGAAAAGAAGAATGCAAGGTTATCTTGAAGCAGAAGGCAGTGGAGTATGGCAGTCAGTGCTTACTGGGTACGATCATCTGAAGAAAGTGAAAACAACAGCTCAAAAGGAAGCAAGGAAAAATAATTCAATGGCTATGGAATCCATTCTTGAAGGCTTATCAGATTCCATAAAAGAGAATATTGGAAAGTGCAACACTGCTAAGGAACTATGGCTCAAAATAGAACATCTCTACTACTCTAAGGAACATGAAGAAGAAGTTATGAAACTCATGACTGCAGATTTGACAGATCTCCAAAAAAAGAAAATAGGAAAGTGCAACTCAATTGAAGAATTGTCACTAAAGTTAGATCAACTATACTCCATTGAAGAACAGAAAGCAGAAGACAACTCCATAGAAAGGTCAGTACAAGATCCAGGTAAGTTTGAAGGTAAGTCTCTTGAACACCCTGCTTGTAATGTTTTTGAAGAAATATGTTTATCAAGTATAGAAGATAAGCACTATTCTAAATTCATAGATTGTAATACTTCAAAATGTGATGAATCCCATTGTTCCCTGACAAATTATAGAAATGAATGTTTAGATAATGATATTGCTAATGCTATGCAAAAGGTTGAGAAACTTTGTGAACAGAACAAGGTATTGCAAGAGCAATTAGACAAATCTGAGAAGAGGAATCAAGAAGAATGTGAGAAGGCCACACAGACTATAATTGATCTAAATCTCCAAGTTGAAGAAGCTACCAGAATCAAAGAAGCCATATCCAACTCTCTGAAAGATCAACTTGAGAAGTCTGCTGCTGAAAATAAAAGACAATCAGAAAAAATCGACAAGCTCAGAAGACAGCTAGAATATAAGGAGAAAGAATTGACTCGCAAGCTTCAAGACAAAGATAATGAGATCAGTATCTTACTTGAAAAAATGCAGAAGGAAAGATCCGCCAGTCAAAAAGAAGATCCAAGTGACAAAAGGGGAATTCATTTCAGTCATGAGATTGAAGAGAAAATAAGAAGAAAACAAGAAGATGAAATCAAATCCTTGAAGATAGAATTACGAAAGGTATGTCTGACAAATTTTGACTTTGAAAAGGAACTCTCAGAACTCAGAAAAGAAAATCAAGAAATAAAAGGACAGATGGAAGACAGTATTGTCTTTGATCTGAAATAACATATAGAAGAAGTCAAGAAAATTGAAGAAGACCTAACAAGACAACTCCAAGAAAAGATAGAAATTTGTCAAAAGCAAGAATTGAAGATCCGCTCTCTAAAGGAAGATCTGAACAAGACAGTTGCTCAGTTGAAGACAAATTCAAAGATTGAAAAGAACATTGAAGAAAGTGAAAGTTCCAGGGAAAAAGAAGAAAAGGATAATAGTTATATAGATATTTTCAGTAGATCCCATGATCAACAAGATTCAAGGAAGAATAGAAACAAAGAACTTGCATCACAAAGAAGATCCTTTGCTCAGGGATATCCCATGATGTTCAGTGGTCACTGCTACAAGTGTAACAACTATGGTCACAAAGCCATTCATTGCAGAGCTCATGTGAAAATCACTTCAGAAAGAAATCAAGGTATGTTTTCCATTCAATGTTATAATTGTTATCATTATGCTAATTTTGCAAAACACTGCAAGATGCAGGGAGAAGTTAAAGTTTGGAGAAGAAAGCAAGTTCAATCGAATGTCATGAACAACAATCAGTCTACCACAGTATGGAGAAGAAAGTCAGTAGATTGCCCCGTTGATCAAAACAGAAATGATGAAATTTGTGGGAAAAACCCAATACCATTTTGAAGACTATCGATCAATGTTATGAAGTGTAAAAGGAGCTATGTACTTGATTATCATGGATTGAAATCAACGATCACACTCTTCTCAGTATCCTACAGTAGTTGGTTCCAGCATACAAGCAGCAGCAATGCCCAATGATAGGGGGAGCAGTATTGCTAAAGAAAGTTCTCGTTGCCATTGATGCAAAAAGGAAGAGAAGTTGTTGACAGGGGGAGCATGCCCTGCGGGGGAGCTGTATTGTCAAAAGATGTTCCCTTTGCCATTGATGCCAAAGGGGGAGAGAAATTGTGACAGGGAGAGATTGTTCTGAAAGGGAGCTTGAGTGTTGTCATCAATGACAAAGGGGGAGATTGTTGATTAGGTTGTCATTGATGCCAACAATGTCTGGTCATTGATGCCAACAGTTAAGTCTTGGTGCCCCTTGTGGAGCCCTTGAGAGTTAGTATTTGGTTTGTGGTTGTCTGTGTCAGAGGAGACCTTTTGACTTTGTCCAAGCCCAAGCTTGAAGCCCTTGGAGGCCTTGGGACAATGCCAAAAGCCCTGGCTACCCATTAACTTGGTTGAGTGACCCTAAGCTGTATCTTGGTCCCAGTTGAGTCCATTGTTGTATCATTGCTCCTGGTTGTATTTTGATTGGATGATGTGGTAGTTTAGTCCTCGAATAGTTGACTCGTACCGTCACACTCTTGCACTTTGGTTATATTGTCAATAATGATATTCTCGTCTTATGGAGCCCACAAATCTTAGACATATGCTCGCATAAGCTAAGGAGAAATGCCTGCAAGCCTACGAAGAAGATGCCCGCAGGGCTTAAGGAAAATGACCGCATAAGGTCATGGAACCTTTGGAGATGGTCTTAAGTGCATGGGAAGATTTGGACACATTTGGTTGCTTGTTGTTAATGTTGGTGACATGGGTTGGACGATGCATTGATGACATACGTGGACATGACAGCCTAAGAAGTGATAAATATTAATGACATGGCATGATTGGGCTTTGGAACACCGAAGTGGGCAAATGACCCATTTTGTGGTCATTTGTGCCTTGATGAGCAATGAAGTCCACGTACTTGGTAATAAAGGTAATTAGATGATGATGATGGCTTGAGAAGACCACGCACTTGAAAAAGAAGCCTATATGCTTGAAGACTTTGATGAATGGTTCATCAACAATAATAAGGGCATGACATACACATAACACTTGATGACATGCTCAGTGGTATGTTTCTTGCATTTTGAAGAAGTCTTGGTTGGTATGATTAAAGCCCTTGATGTATGATGGAGCCCTTGCCCATATAATTGCTTGATGAGATTGAACCTTGGAGACCACATGATGTGGGTTAAGAACCCTTAAAGCTGTTGACATATGGACACATGGTGTGTGGTGACTATTGAACAATATCATATATTTATTGAAACAAGGTTATGATGAAGCCAACAAAACTTGAAGTAGCCCTTGCTAAATTGATGTTGATACTCCACCATTTAAATGCTTGAAACCCCATTGTGTAAGTAGACTTATAAAAGATTAATTTAAAATTATAATTGCAAAGTCGGCTCAGAATACAAAAATTAAAAATGATAAATCATTTTTTATAAATAATAAGACAAGTCGGCTCCAAAAATTATAGCACACGACCAGTATAAATAAAGGCTCAAGACCTTCATTTTTGTGGAGAAAATTCGGATCTGTGAATAGCTCTGCAATTTCGGGTCTGTCTAAGGCATCATCTGAGAAATTTCGGGTACTGTGGCAGCTACAGTAGACAAAAATATTTTTAGCTCTGCTTTTTTTGGGGTTTACTAAGGCAGCCAGTAAGGAAAACAATCTTGAAGATGATTGTTGTTTGTCTGTGATATTTTCGGACTGTGTTTTTACTGAGGAAGTTTGGACTGTCAGGCTGCTACAGACTGCAGATTTTTCAGACTGTTTTTCTGGGTTTTTTTGGGGGGCAGCCTTCATCACTGTCTCCTGCAATTTCGGACCAAAATACTACCCTCTACACAATGCAATATTATTATAAGCAGACTGTAAGTAGTTATACAGTATTTCTCTTGACTGAGTTTTGATAACATAGTGTGAGAGTGTTTGATTGATTTGACAAGACTCTTTGACAGTAATCTTTGACTTAATTAGTTTGGCAAATTGGCCTAACAAGTGTGGAATGCAACTAGTGTAAAAGGTGACCTTCACTTAATTTGTTGTGGCAAGGTGTCTGAAGTTGTTTTGACAGTGTTGACTGTAAAAATTATTGTAGCATTTGTGCATATTGCACTTCTTGAAATAACCTAACTTCGCTGACCTAGTCAACATTCTCTTAATTGCTACAGTAGTGTAAGTTCATAAGTTGACTGATCGAATAACCTAGATAGTGTATTTTTTACTGTGAATGGTCAGTCTTTGAAGTTGCTTAAGTTTGATTGACAGTCCTCCTTTTGGAGCTATATTCCTTCTTGCTTAAAACTATATATATATATATATATATATATATATATATATATTTTTACTATACCTTGTTCTTGACCAGCCTTGGTTTGACTATTTATCTCTTTTGAGTTGGACTGGAAGTTGTCATTATTCTTTTGACAACAAGTTAGTAATTGATTTGACAAATGAGCAAAGTATGTAATGGTTTAGAGTTGATTTTGACTTGGTTGCCTAAAGGTATTCTAGTAGTGCAAAAGTTGTTGACTTGATTTGATTGGAGTATTAAAACCTTATGTCTTAGAGTTGAATTGTTTGTGTTGAACTAGACTTCATCTTGTCTTGAGTAATTGGGTTGAGTAAGTAGAAGTAACCTAATTGGTTTGACAAATTACCTAAAGTTGTTGATTTGGCAAATTATCCCAAGTGTGTCTTAGGGTTTGTTGGTTGACCATCTTCTCTTTGAAGTGGTTGGTTAAGGTTGTCTATCAAGCTTTCCATGACTGAGGTGTTTGTCGAGTCTTGAGGATTGGTTATGGTGTCACTGAGGTGAGTAAGATTGGGTGAGTAAAGTCATGGTCATGTTGTAATTGTACTATCCTAACCCTATCTTGACCAAGTAAGAAAGTAGGTTTCCCATAGAGCAGTTGTGGTTAGGTATTTGATCAGATTGACACAACTACATATTTGATTTGACACAGGTTGGTTCAGTTGAGCAGGATTAGCACAGGCTGTTACATGTGCGTTTGGTCTGACTCGGATTGGCTGAGCTGTATGAGCAGTTGGTTTGACCCAGGTGGCCTGGTACACGGTTGAGCTCAGATTGATTGATTCAATTGATGTGAACAACAGATTGATTTATGCAGACAGATTGATTGGTATAGCTAAGATTGATTGGTACAGCTAGATTGGACAGATTGATTGTACAGGATAATGAATAGTGTGGCACAGTTGTGATGAGCAGTGGTCAGTTAATGAGCAGTGAACAGTTGATGAGCAGTAAATGAGTAGTGAACAATTGATGACAGTGAACAGTTGATGAACAGTGAATGAGTAGTGAACAATTGATGACAGTGGTCAGTTGATGAGCAGTGACAGTGGTTGAGCAGTGTGGTGCAGGTGTTGGTTAATAGGTCCGCAGGATCAGTGCGGTTTTGGTTCAATAGTTCAGTATCTATCTTCATATCAGGGTGGCAGGAGGCGGCAAGGAAATTGAGGGAGCTAAGGCTTCCTTCAGGTTGTAGCCTATAAACCAGGGGGTTGTAGCCTCCTTCCAGTTGTAGCTGGAGAATTGAAGTCTTTGTAACAAAGGGGGTTGTTACCTCCTTCCAGTTGTTGCTGGTAAATTATTATTATAAAGGCTTCCGTGGTTTTTCCCCCAGGACTTGGGTTTCCACGTAAAAATCTTGTGTACTGTGTTTTTCTATGCTTCCTATGTGATGATGATACGATGAGTTGTAACTGTTAATAATGCTGATGATATAATGATAATGTGATAATGCATTAATGAATGATGTATTGAATACGCTGCTGATGATTGTTAAAGTTGAAAAATAATAAAAGCTACACACACTGTTCACCCCCCCCCTCTCAGTGTGCTCGGTGTGTCCAACAACATGCACCAACCTATCCCAAGTTTGTGAAATGAAATGAGCCAACCGAATAATTTCACCGTATCCTACGTTCCCATACACAAAGACATGTAAGCATCTCCCAAGTCAACTTCTTCCACCGCATCCTAAGTTCCCAAACACAAAGGTGGGCTTCCAAGTTAACAAGTTCTTTCCAATATAATCCATCTAGGTAGAATGCATACTTTTTCTTAGTCGGCTTCTCTATTGCCTTCATTTATCCACCCAAAATTGGGTTATCTTGCTCATTCCAAGCAAGCGCCCACTACTTTGCTATTGCCAACGTTGTTGCCTAAGGAAAGGTCTTCACCCCTTCCTCATAACTCAACCATTTCTTCCAATGCAGTCATGCATTAGCGCCTCCTTTGCTCATTCCCTACTTCTTGGACAACAAACTCCCTAAATTGGCATCAATGTGGAGAAGAGAATGGACTCCTACCCTCCCTAAATTGGCATCAATGTTGAGAAGAGAATGGACTCCTACCCTCGCACCTTTCATCCTCCTAATGAAAAGACTCCTCCCTGTCCAACCTTTCACAAAATTGAGCACCTCAATCAATGCCGTAGGCTCCACTGCCTGCTCCTAGGCAACAACCTATCTAAGGGTTTTGACAATAAAAGGAGGATGGCAGGTGATTGCCAAGGCCAACAATACTCTGACCAAAACTCACTACAAGATCACTATCACAGACTGTTGTTCTTGACTTGCTGCCATGAATTTGCCCAGACCCCTTGTCAGGCAAAGGCACCCAAAACCTCCACTATCACAGACTGTTGTTCTTGACTTGCTGCCATGAATTTGCCCAGACCCCTTGTCAGGCAAAGCCACCCAAAACCTCCAATGTTGCCTTTGAAATATGCCCTTGGACTACTCCCAGACTTCTAACTTCACAACCAATGTTGCACTCCATGGAATTTCAACTCTTCCTTCAAAGGACAAACAATTGCAAAATGATCCTGGTCACAAAGAAAACAAGCAACATCCTTACCTCTACACACAGGTAATTTACGTTGTATCCATTCTGCAAAGTGAGTCTCTATCCTTCCGAACGATTCCATGAGTTTCCACTTGGTGAGTCAAAATCTGCAAATCTTTTAGTCTGCTATATCTTCGTCACATGACACATGAAATGAACTTTGTTTATTTGTAAGAGGAGTTGTTAGAAACTCTAACTATTATCTTTGTATCACCCATCTTATTTAGGAAAAGAATTTTTGTCAAAATCGATCCAAGTAACAAGGAAAGAAGTATCGTCTCAATCAGTAACAATTCTGAGTTCTGCTTCACGCCTTTTGTGCCAATTTGCACAAAAGCTCGTTTCTGTTGGCCCGATAGCTTTGTTGATTGTTCTGAATGTTTGTTGTTTAAATTTGGTCATCTGGGAAATTATTATAGTCTAAGGAACAGTCAGAGTCTGGTTAGCTTTATCATTCTGCTTGGTTCCCTCTTGGCTGGTGATAAGGAGAGAAGTATCTATTTTAGCAGTGAAAACTCGAGTTTTGTATCACATTCTGTGTTTTTGTGTACAAAGGACTGGTTCTGCTGGCCCGACGGTTCTGTTGTTGGATCTTTTAGTCTATTGTTCGCTTCAGGGTATTTGGAAAATTATTATAGTTATTGGAACAAGTGAAGTCTGAGTACAAATACTGTTTTGGAAACCTCTATTCCCTGCACCTGTATCTGGCATTGCAACCTCTCAGGGTTTGAAATAGCTGTTGCCATAGTTCCTTTTTATAAGGTTTTTGTGGAACTGGACATCGTTTGGCAGTGGAATAGGAAGAATAAGAAGTGGAGTGAAGGAAGTTGTTTTGGCTCTTCAGGGTTTTTGAACTCCGTGGAGAATTCAGCTGAGCAAATAGATATTAGGACCAGAGGTGAGAACGGCAAACACAGTGATGTCCTTCAGAAATTGGACCATAAACTAAACATGTTGGAGAAGGACAACCATAATCTGAAGACCATTATTAGCAGGAATATCTCTATATCTCAGCTCCAATTCAAAAATTTGGATGAGAAGAATTTCCATTTGGTTTCCAAGTTAGTCATGGCAGAAGCAAAGATTAAGGTTCTTAAATCCAATTCTGTTTCTCAGGAGGAAGAAATTAAAAAACTAAAGAAACAATTACAGCAGCAGGGCAGCAATGAGTCATTTGATTATGGCAATGTCACTGAAATTTCTGACAGTGAGACATCGGCCAACTCTCCTGTGGATGAACCAATACAGATTGAAAGTGCCAACGAGCTGGTGGATCCATCAAGTATGAACAGGTTAGTAATGCAGATGAAGGCATGCAGAAAGGCCTGTAATGACCTGGTTCCAAAAACATTTTGAATATTTTTGTAATGTTTTACAAGTGCACACTTCTATGTGGCAAGTTGTATCGTATTTATTTTGGTAAATTAGACCGGCTGTTTAGAGGCAGGATATTAGTGGCAAGCTGGATAGATACCTCTCTTTTTAATTTTGTCAAAACGTATGTTCAGAAATCTTATCAGAAGCATTGTTGTATCTCCAGGATGTCCGATTTTTTTTTAAACAATTAATCGAAGTAAAAGGAAATAGCATCACCCCATCATTTAGTAAAATTATTTGTTGTCAAAATTAGTAGACCAGAAGGAAAATAGTGACCAAATTAGGATAGCATGCCTTCAACACAGCGAGTTCTCTTCCCAGCAATACCGAAACTCCACCCATTTGGCAAATCTGTCTTCTAAGCATACCAACAAATTCTGCATGCCATTAATTCAAGATGGTACAACACAGGAAAGAAAAAGCATTTACCAGGACCATGAAATAGCAGCCTATAATATGCACATCTGGTATGTCAGGTAACAATGATGCTACCCATAGTTTTACAGGACTGCTTTTCTGAGCCAAACGAATTTCCTAAAATAATAGTTCATAGTAGCAGGTTGCAACACACATTATGAAAGGTGCTTCAAAATAAATCCCACAATAGAATAGACGAACCAAGATATTGAAAGGTGCTTCAATAAGATTGCTTTCTTGACAAAAACGGAACCATAATCTGCTCCAGAATTTCTACTTTCATAAAGCATGCAAAGAGAAAGACTCAAAATTAACATACTTCTATTAAATCACCAACAAAGTCATCAAATTCATGAGTCTCTCTATTGATGGTACCCAAAGCTAATACAATTATGGGATCCTTTCCATGCAGTAAAAAGTATGCACCTGTTCACTGCAAAGTAAAATGTTTAATTATGTTGTTTGTTGGCGAGGGATCTATCCAGTCTTGACACTGTCCACACTTTTGTTCTGTTGGAGCTGCAGCATAGCAATTCTGCATTGCATGGCATTGCAGATCATCAATGCCGGATATTGAGGGAGATGTGAATATACACCTTTGAATCACTAAATTAACCTGTCATCGCTGGATAATGGCAACCAAAAAAATGTACATTCTGTACACCACTGAATCAACTTATTTTCTCAGAACCAACATCCAAAGAAAATAAAAACATTGGCTGCAGGAACATAAACTTGAGAACCGTACAAATCATTCGAGAAATAAGTCCATATTCATATTGCCATCTTCGTCTGAATCCTGATTATCATCTGGAATGAAATTCACCACTGCAATATTTCTATACATTGCAAGCACCCTTTCAGCTCTGATCTGTCTTATCCCCTCTGCAATGGAATACCAATCAGAAGGGGGACCAGCTTCATCTTCGAGGGATGCAACTCTTGAAGTATCTTCAAATGGCTTATGAAGATGCCCTTCGTGCTCCAAGTACTTTAAAATATACTGTTTTGGCTGACCTTGAACCTCAAAACTGATGGAAGAGAGAGGTCTCCCAACCACGCACACATGACACACACTGACACGACATTTCACCAAGAAAAAGGGAATTATGTTACTTTGTATTAAAATGCAAGATTAAGAAACATAAGGCCTAAAGTACAGTGATGATGCGCCACAAATAATCCAAGCAAGAGTGCAAAGTTAAATAGAACCCGAGAGCCTGAAAGAAACCAAGACTCTTAATAGACTCAAAATGTTATAGTGCCTACAACAAAGATACACTTGCAACATGTAAGGCCGCCAACAGACATAAATACTGTAAAGCACCAACTGTACGAAACAGTAAATAGAAATCTTGCAATGCCAAAAAAGAGAAGTCTATATAACATTTTATTAAAGCTTTACTATTTCCTACAACATATCCTACGCATGTATATGCTTCAAAGATTGGTAGCTTACCATATATAATACAATCCATCCATTTCTTGTTTTTGAACCCTCCCCAAGAGTTCAACCTGTAAGATGTCCCCAATGCATAGGACTGGTCTTGGAAGCTTGAACGATTGTAATTTATCCTCCTGATGCACAAGAATGCTTCAGTATCAAAACTTGGGAATAGGAAATACACCTTGGAAACTCACTGTAATCTGACATTTTCAGATCATATGCCAAAATGCCACATAAGTGATCACTCCTATACAAGAATGGCAACTTACAACATCTAAGTGCCATAAAGTACCAGAAAAAAGTTCCATAAAAGGCAACATATAGGGGTCTTGTATGTTCTTTGGAACCCATTAAATACATTTAACTACTGAAAAAATTTCATCATCCATGATTCTGCATTTCCCAGTCTTTGATATAGAATAGACAGTGAAGAAATAATGCTTGAGATATGTGAAAGGTATGCCACAGTTAGGCTACGTATATTTCCTCAGCAAGCTATTTCCAAAATCCTGTAATTGAAATTAGTTCAGCATCAAAGGGTATATAACGGAATAACCACCCTTGGCCCAAACACTGTAAAAGTACTAGGAACCCTAGAATGTTATTGTGTTTGGCCCAAAATCAAAAATTGTATACAAGAATGAGAAAGCTCTCCCCCAGTGAAAGAGTGATCCCAAAATCCCAAAAAGCTGCTTCAACTTGCATTTCACTATCTGCCAAGCTAATTAAATTAAGATCTTTTTCATCTAAAATATTATGTCAATCACTACACAACCTTCTTGAAACACAAATATTGCCTAGGATCTGTTGCCGCCAGAACACACACCCGGGGGTTATCGCAGCAGAAATCTTCAAGCTGCTTAGATGCGTTCCTTGGGGGGCAAGTCTCGAGTCAAGTACTGTCACTTGATCTTGACTCCTCCGTTTAGGCAGAACTCCTAATGAAGCCATGGGGAGTAGTCCCTATGAGTTACTAAGTCTGATTAAGCTTTAGGTTTATGATTGGGTAAGTTTTTTAGGAGTTTTGAATAAGATTTAACTGAAAGCAAAAATCACTTGCACGTGGAAATTTAGATCAACAGCATAATAAAATCACATAACACATGAGATCTGAATCAAAGATTGAGACATAAAAATTAGACAAGATCTATGCCAAAATGGAGTCGAAAATGCGTGTTGTTGCGTTGTAAATGTTGTGTGAGTGCTTCTTGGTCAGTTTTAATTTATTATAAGATGAAACTCGATTACGGGAGAAAGGAAGCCCCAGATATACCCTAAGGTACAAGGAGTAATGTCCAGAAATTTAATTAAATGTGACTCCTCACGAAGACATGTGGGATGGAATGGAGTCTCGAGGGCGATGTTCAACACTACACCAACAAGGGTGTAGCCTAACTGTGCCCTGAGATTGCCTCCCAGTGGTTCCCGCTTCTCCTAAGAAATTTCCCCACACAATAATTAAGGTCTGAGTGCCGGATTTTCACTATGTTCAAGGTAGTTAATTTTACTAGGATGAGTTTTTATTAGATGTGAAGAATTATGGGGTAGTTGCAACTCTTTCTGATTTCCCACAGGCCCAGGAAAATGCCCGCAAGGGGAAAGAGCATATTTTGAGTTGGAAACCAATTTTTTGTTCCTTTTTTATTGCAAAAAAGACTGAAGTAAAGTGTTATAGTGATTACTACAGGCAAGGAGTCTCTTTTATGATCATTCGATCACGTACTCAGGCAAAGCCCTTTATGTGACGGTGAGAGCATACTTCGGGAAAGCAATGCCAAATTTATTTACCAAAAGTAAAGACTGAAAGTAAATTGTTTGAACTAATTACTACACCAAGAATATCTTTTCCCTTTCAGTACTTCGGTAGAGCAAGGTGGGATAGTATTGATTTCTTGGAAAAAATACTTTAAATAATGAAATCTACTTGATATATAAAGTATACTCCTTCAAAAAATAGAAATTAAGTGTTCCTACGTCCTGAGTGAGTTTGAAGGCCGATATTTGGATTGGACACTTCAAACGTCTAAGTTTTAACTTTAGATTGGTTTATTTAAACAGGAAATAAAATTTGTTAGAAAAATTCACGCCATAAAAAAAAATGCGAATCCCCCTAGGGGGATGGGGTGTGGGTGTTGGGTAGCCCACTTGATCTTCTTTTTATTCGCTTATTACAATATAGAAATGCTTGTGATCGCTTGTAGAATGGGATCACTAAGCTTACAATACTTGGAAGAAATGAGTTTATTGAACAAGAGAGGTCCCCGGATGCCCTGGATGGCCAAAACTTCAAAAATTTGCTAGAGTTTCTCTCTCTTTTTTGTTAGACCTGCTAAAAACCAGCAAGTTATTAATTTAGAAAAGTGCCCAAAAACACTTTGAAAGTGTTTTTGAAAATGTTTTTGGACAACCAAAAAAAATTACTAAAAATTTGCAAAAAATTCTAAGTGTAAAATGCAAAACATGAACACAAGAAAGGAAGCTTTATTGTGGATCTTGGCTTGCCTTTTGGGGCAGCCAATGAAAGCACTTTAGACTTGCTAAATAAACTTTAAAACCCAATACAAAGCTACTCTAACAAGCCTTAAGATTTTTCAATAAATTACTTGCATGACGAAAGCTTAAAGATGCTAGATCTAGTGCAGAATATAAACTTTTGGAAACTAAGATCTAAGCAAAATACAAAATCAGGTCTATGCATGATATTTCTTTTAAACAAAAATAGATCCGAGAAGAACAGTAACCAAGGAGATTTCCTTTAAACTTATGAAGAGAGAGAAAGGAAGAAAGGAAGCTTGGTGTTGGATGGATCAACTAAAGAGACTTTCGGTGACAATTTGTGGACTATGTTAGATGAATCCCTAGAGAATAAGAGAACAAACTTGTTCCAATACTTCTCCACGCTTTGTAACCTGTAACTTATTAAAAACTTGACAAAGAAATTGTGAGATCCGGTAATAAACACATAAGAAATCACGAAAGCATGTCAATAAACTTATTAAACAATGCTACATTAGATCTCTAGATATGCATGATTAAACGAAACTAGCAATAAGCTTATTACTTGATCCTTTCCTATCAATTGATACCAATCATTTCCAGGACAAATTCACAATACGAATGAACAAGAATCTAAAGATACATGTTACCTCAGACTAATACAACAATGATCATCCACAAGAGAGCATGGCACCATGTAGCCTCCAAAGCTTCAACTTTATTCCAACAACTAGAGCAAAAAAAATCTATTACAATGCAAGCTTCTCTCAACACTACTCCAAGTAACCTTAAGGAGGAGAGGAGGCTTGGTTTTATAGCAAATGGGAGAAGGTAGAGCGCAATCCTCATGAGGGCGTCAACTTGAGAGAATGAGGGATAAATCCCTTTGATGTAGGATATAGAGGGAGTTAAACTTAATGAGGAGGATGCCACCTCACAAGAGGTGTGCCCCTCTACCTTGGAAATTCCATCTAACCACCAAGATTCGCCCACCTCACGTCACACGAGCTCCTTTGGAGATATGCTCCTCCTCCCTTAGAGGGATAACCTGACATCATCGTATTTGATCAAGAATCGGTTGATTTGACTATTGAGAGGTGGCGCCATCTCTACCAAGAGAGATGCACCCTCTCTTTGGAAACTTCGCTCTCCAACCAAAGCGTGCCAACATGAGATGCGTCATCTTCATGGGGGAGGGCGCATATCCAAAATATATATGAGGTCGCTATCCTAAGTTTGGATTTATAACACATGCTTTTAATCAAACCATTAAGTCACCCCTCCTTTGACATGGCATGCCAAATGATTCATTTTTCATAATTTTTATTTGTTTGCCTTGGTGCAAATTTGCTTTTTTAGCATTAAAATGCCATTTTGTAGCATCATTAAGGAAAAATGCTCCCAGAGGCGATGTAATCACCCGGAACATGGAGAAAGTGGATCTTAGAGTAAAGAAGACGCTTTGAGCATCGAAACGAGCATCCCCACGCCAAAATCTACCTCCAGACCACTCTTTTATTGCAATTTGAATTTTTCCATTTAAACCATTAAAAAATGGTCTAGTTTTACAGAAAAAAATTGTTTTCTTCGAAATTTAAAAAAAACTTAGGGGGACCTAGCACATGTCCATACGACTCAATTTTAATATCTAGCATGGTAATATACATTGACACCTGAACTCCTCCTAAGGCTGAGAAATCATGCCGACCACCCCAACTTTGGAGGTATGAGTGAAAAACTCGAAAATTATGTCGTTTATTCAACAACATATAATTGACAAGGGAAAAAACACTCTAAGCTAGTCGAACTAATAACTAAGTCCTAGGAAAGCCAAGTCTTTTACAAAAATCAGCATGCTATGACATTTTTGCAATTTCCCCGCAGGGCATGGACATGTGATTTTTTGAAAAAAAGGGCAAAAATTTGACCTGATGGATCACGTAACACTAATGATGAACAACTTGATTGTTCAAATCTTCGACGGTTCACTCGGGATCCACTAAGTGCAATTTAGGGGATAACAGGATCTAAATGAAGTAGTGCCTGGTGAAAAATAAAGGCCCACCACAAAGTAAAATTTTGAAGTAAGCCTTAACTACCTGTCTGATCATCCACAATTCTGCATCTCCAAGTCTTTGATATAGAATATAGTATATACATATTACAGTCTATGAAGAAATAATGCTCGAGATATTTGAAAAGAATGCTACAAGCTAAGGATATTTCCTCAGCTAGTTATTTCCAAAATCCTATAAATTGAAATTAGATTAGCATTAAAGGGTATATGACCACCCTTAGCCTAAACACTGTAAAAAGTACTAGAACCATATAATGTTACTATCTTCTGCCCATAATCAAAATTAAATTTAAGAATGAGAAAGATTTCCCAGAGAAAGAATGATCCCAGAATCCCAAGAAGTTGCTTCAACTGTCGTTTCACTATCTACCTGTTAGTTTTTAACTTGTTTAGCATAATAACATTAAACAATCTAATCACCAAAAGAACGAAAAGCACACCAAACACAAAGAACACAATATTTTCTCTCAGGTAAACCACAAGGGAGAAAACCCCGGCAAAACATCCTCAAGATAGAATTCACAAGTACAAGATAAAACCCCAAGACAAAATCAGCTTCTCTCCTTCACTTGTGCGAACTTCTCTATCTCCTATGCAAACTTGAGTGAGTGAGGTGAGTGATACAAATGAGCAACTCAACCTCCTATTTATACTTAACAAGTGAATTGACCTTTTTACTAACTAGGGCGGGTTGACTCACCTAACTGGGCCGACCTGTACACTTTACAATAAAATATTATTTTCTAGTTATTTACAAGCCGACCTAACAGTTAGGGCTTACATTGACTCTTTCAATGACTCTTACATTATCAATTACATCAATGACATCTCCCAAAGGAGGAATACAATAATACAATAGACAAATACATTTAGAATATCTTCCGCAATTACATTTCTTTAACACTAGCAACCTAATTAAATCAAGATACCTTGAAACATAAATATAGCCTAGGATCTGAATGTAGTGCCTGCCGCACCAAAAAAAATTAAGCCCATCACAAAGTAAAATTTTGAGATAAGCTTTACCTACCTGTCTGAGATAAAATTTGCTTTCCCATACCCAAGTTTTACGTCTGCCTATTCCCCTACAAAGGTATAAATTTTGTAGAAAGACTAGGAAACATGGAATGAGCACTAGAATGAGAGAAAAACAAATCTAAACAAAATGGCTAAATTTCTTGTTAAATATTACTTAGGATACATTCAGTTTTTCACTCTTATTTACATTAATTTTAAAATATGGTGAAAAGAAAGCATAGATGATATCCCAGGTGAAAGGAGCATCAGTCCAAATGATGTTACGACAAAGTATATACAGTCTAGAAATATTTTATGCAATAAAGCTTCAACTCCACTTGATTCCCCAATGTGTGCATTACTTTGACTTCCTAATTACGGAAAACTAGAAATAAAGTCCAAAAGTAGAGTTCAAATACTCATAAACAAGATAGTACAATTTTTTTGTATTAAGAGTTCTGGAATGTCACTGTGTCGAAAATTAGATAGACCAACGTGTTTCAAGTGGACACTCCACCCATCTTCATGATCATAAGAAGCTTAAGTACAAAAGAAAAGAATGTGGCTAGATATATAGAAGAATGAGAAAACTATCCGTTAGGTTGGAGTGCTCCTGTGGTAAAACCTACATTGGACGAACTGGTAGATCCATCCAGATTCCAAACCCTTCTTAAAGTACTTATCGCAGACACCACTCACAATCATATAAACAAATCTACTATTGCAAAGCATTCCTTTAATTCCAAACACCACATATGCTTTGATCAAACCAAAATTCTAGCCTCCACGGCTCAATACTCCTCCAAACTTATTAGAGAAGCTCTGGAAATCGAAAAGCACCTGAATAAATTTAATCGAGAGGATGGTTATAAGCTAAGCCATTCTTGGAAACCCCTGATTCATCATCTCAATCATTCTCCTCATTAATCTCTTCCTTAACCCTCTAACCGTTTTACTTTAAAAAAATCGTCATTTTTCTATTATTTTTAAATATCCTAGCCTAATCAATTCTTCTAGCCAAAAACATTTCTCCAAGGTTCTCCATCTAACTTTCCCCTTAAACTCCTGGGTTAGCAGGTGCGGGAGGGATCATCTTTGACCCTGGGGAGAACAAACAGAAATATTATGCTTGGGGATTAGGGAAGAATTCGACCAACTACGCGAAATGGCTCGCTTTAATCAAGGGGTTGGAGATAGCAAGCACTCTTGGAATAAAAGATTTGGTTTTTTTGGCGATTCTCTTCTGGTCATAAGAGAGTCTCGAAAACTCATCATGAATTATAAAACCCCCACTCTAAAGCTACATCACATCTTCAAAAATCTTATCAGCGACTTCAGTGATGTCAAATTCCTCCATATTCTCCGAACAAACAATCATTCCACGGATCAAATGGCGAACAAGGGAGTTCAACTAGACTATGGCTACATTGTTTGCAATGAAGATAAATATGAACGTTGTTGGGTTCATTGATTCATCTTGGTCACCTTGTAGGAATGCCCCTCCCTTTATTCATAAGCACTTGTTAATCTTTGAAATCAATCCCTGCATGGGCCTTCTTGACCACCCTAGACGTGGCATCATCTTCGTGTTCCTCTAGAACCTTCCTGCGCATGCATTCAAAGCTCGGAGGCGTACAGCTGGGAAACCTCGAATTTGGCAGCAGGTTAACACGCTCGAATTAAATCCGTCAGGTGGGTTCACTCAGGGTCCTTGTCCTATTTCCTGCCTTGCCTCGCATTCCCTCCGTACCCTTCTTTGGCACTCTGTGAAAGACTGGTTTCGAAGTGTAATGGGTGACTCGCTCCATGCTCCTTCTCTACCATCCACCCTGGGTGTTGGATCCTCAAATTCTGATCTTGACCTTCATCTTCTGCTCCAGTACCTTCTCTGCAATAAGTCGCTAGTCAACTCGCAGTAGAACGACCCCTCTGGTGAACACCCGAGTTCTCGTCTGCCTGCCAACTCCAGTGAACTCCCAAAGCTCAATCTTCTGACCTTGGAAGGTTTCAGCAAGGCGTCTACCTTCTCCCACTCCATCTCCAACCCTGTCTCAGCCTCTGAAATCAAAAGCTTGCTGGAAATCATGGAAGACCAAATCCGTCTTCTTAGGGCAAAAAATCCAGAGATGAAAAGGGCAATCGCAAGAATGTACACCCTGGTCCAAGCTACCAACTCTGAAATCAGGAATAACAACAACTTGATGAATGGGAGGATTTCCAATCTTTCCGACACTATGGACTATGTTGCTACTAGCATTACAAACATTGATTCAAAAACAGAGGACAACAACCAGAACATTGTGGATGTAGAAGGAAAAATTGACAGGCTCAAAGAAGATATCGATCGCTGCATTCCAGGCCTCCATGACAGCAAAGGCTCGGGCATCAGTATTCAGCAGGATCAATCTATGGAAAACGTCCCTGGACCTACTGCCCAGCACCAACGTTAACTTGGCTTCTCTTCAGAATCTCTGGTTTTTAACCTACAGTTCTCTTTTTCAAATACTACGGCTGATAGTTTTATTATGCAAATTATGACAGTTTATCTCTATACTATAGTTTCTAGAATAGGAGCAATTTTGAACTCCATTATTACAAACAAGCTGAAGGCTTTGTTACAACTGGGTTCTGGGTAAACAAACAGTTCTTTTTTTATATGTTTTGTTTCTGTATACTCATACTTGGGAAATTTGTAAGAAGGTATAGTCTATCACAGTTTAGGGATTTTTTGAGACAGCCTCAATTTTGTAAAAGAAGATGAAGATGTCATGGACATAGACTCCCTCTAGGAACAGTCTCTCTGCATATTTCTGTAATTTTTGCTCTCTTTTTAATATAAATGCTCCTAAACCGTTCTTGTTAAAAAAAAAAAAACTTTCCCCTTAAACTGTTAATTCATGAATTTACTCCCTTACTTTTTCTACATTTACTTATTCTCTTAATGTTAGATTTTGAATATCCTAGCCTAATCAATTCTTCTAACAACAAATTTCTCCAAGGTTCTCCATCTAACTTTCCCCTTAAATTATCAATTCATGAATTTACTCTCTTACTTTTTCTATATTTAATTATTCTCTTAATGTTAGATAAAGATTCTTTATCTGATTCCCTAACCCCCCAATAGTCGTTATTACTTATACCTTTCTTTTAAACATAAACCCTACGTTTATCTCTGTCATAGTTATATTATTACGTATTGTTAAATAAATTAATCTTAATGAAATATATTTATAAGCCCCCTGTCACTTCTTATCAATTTATTTTTATTTTTAATATCTAAATACTTCCTTTTTAATTTAATTTATATACTATTTATTTTCTTAAAAGGTGTATTACTTCCTAATTTATTAATGAGTTAATTTCTTATTATACTATTTTTCTTATTCTTTTCAATACATCAAGTATATTATGTTAATTAGTTAATTGAATTATTTATATATTAAAATATCTAATTATATTTAATAAAATATATGATTTGTTACCTTATTTCTTCACTAAAAATTTTCCCTTACTATCTCAATTTTATCTTCTACTTAACCACTCTTCCTTTTTTTCAATATAAATTCTTCACTGTCTCCTTTTGTCCACATCAATTATTGAAATAAAATTTAAATTAATTAAATTATAATTCATTTTATCTCTACTTAACCACTCTTCCTTTTTTACAATATAAATTCTTCACCGTTTCCTTTTGTCCACATCAATTATTAATTGAAATAAAATTTAAATTAATTAAATTAAATGAATTATATTTTAATGTTTGACCATAACCCTTAATTTTCGGCTAGTTTTCTCATTCTTCTATATATCCAGCCACATTCTTTTCTTTTGTACTTAAAGCTTCTTATGATCCTGAAGATGGGTGGAGTGTCCATCCAAAACGCGGTGGTCTATCTAATTTTCTACACTGACATTCCAGAACACAATGACTGAATACTGTGGAAATACATACTCAGACGATAGAACAATACCAATTTGTAAGGGGGCTCTACAATCTGCAATAGTTGAGACTCTCTAAACATGTGATATATGCAAGGTCATGTGTAACTAATGACGATAAAAATGCAAATAAAGAGCAATGCTCTAGTCATTAGAGAAAATGGTCATAATTAGAACTTAGACACATTAATTGACTGTATAATAAAGTCTCACTAATAAAATGATTTAATAATGAGGCATTTAATGAGTAATTAGTACAGTAGTTAATAGTTAGGTATTTGGGAGTTATATAACATATTCGTTTCCTAATGTAATGAGGCATTACATCCTCATTACATCATCTAATAACATATGAATGTATCCACTCTCTCATTGTAATGTGTTTCCTTATCCAGCTTTGTGTGTGTAAAATTCCCACGGTATCAGAGCCACAGTAAGGAGAATCCGAGAAAGCGGGTGAAGGTGAAAGTGAAGGTGAAGGTGAAGAAGCTAAGAGACTACTTTAATCAGAGCTGGCACCAACGGACTACTCACACACAGGGAGACTGACGATTCAAAGATAAGTTAATTTTTTAATATTGAAGGGTTCTGAAGTTTTTAAGATAACTGTGTGTGAGAAAGGAATCTCATAAAGAATCAATGATACCCAAAAACCCAAACCCGTGATCGGTGTATAATATGTATAGACTTGATTGTTCCTTGTGAAGAGATCCATCATCATGGCATTGGGAAAGAGCAATGAGAGAGAAAAAGGTGGGGTCCACTGAAATTGTCTAAGGAAGTCATAAAGGTGGTATAGGAGCCAAAAAAAAACTTGTTGCAGAGTAAGTTGACAACCGGTTCAATTCACGAAGTGTAGCTGCCATTGGTCATCCATAGTCCATTTGAAGAATTGAGCCACCACCACCACCTGGTCCATTTGAGGAATCCTGCCACCGCCACCTGCTCCATTTGAGAAATCCAGCTGCCGCCAGCTAGTCAATTTGAGGAATCAAGCCGCTGCTATCAGGTCCATTTGAAGAATCGATTCGTCGCTGCCTAGTCCATTTGAGATATCGGTCGCCATCTACTAGACCATTTGGGAATCGAGCTACCACCTAGTCCATTTGAATAATCGAGACGCAACCCGCAGGACCATTTGAGGAATCTAACCATCATAAATAAAGTGCAAATTTTATACATGTGTAAGATATTCCCATCAGGTGAGAACAAACAACAGACCAAGCAACCTGCCGCACATGCAATTTACCCATGCGAATTAAAGTGATTAGCTGCCAGCCTGCAAAAGAGATAGGGTCAAGGACAGGAAGAGTCTAGGTGGATTTGGTAACCTGTAGGTGGTTTTCCATATACATGAATAGTAGGTGGGACTGATTTGGTGAAGCCTTGAAACAAAATAAATAAATGATAAGTTTGTGAGCCTGCTTCTAATTATTAGACATTTTTTGTAGAAAAATTCAAGAGAGATTTGTTATGAAGGGTATTCATAAAAATGCTTATGGATTTATGTGATTTGTGGATGCTTGGACAACTTGCTTGTCAATAATATTTTTGAGTCACATTTCTGGACAATGAAGTACTGGATCTGTAATATAGGATTTGCTCGAGTTACAACAGCAGAATTTTAGTCCCTATTCAAAATCTCTGGAGAAAATAAAAATCTTAAAAATGGCCATTTTATCACAATATAATGTTGGACAGAAACTCAGTTTAATGGTCAAAATTTAAATCTGTATGATTTCCATATTTGAATACAGATGTTTGGAGAGACTTGTATTGGGAAAAGAAGTGTGCAGTCAGACCGATGAGGATGCCCAAGCAGCATATGATGAAGAGAATCAAGAGGTTGTGATGTCAATCGGTAATGAATGTGATACTTCCCAAAGTTCAAGAAGGTAACGATGCATTTGTCATGTGGGGGAATATACGAGAGATACATGAAACCTCAGCGAAAGGTAGAGCTTTCTTCCTTAAAATTCTGTTATTTTCAATTAAAATGGAGTTTGACTCCTTGCAAGATCATTTGCTAAAAGCCTAAAAAGGAAGGATCTTAGAGATCAATTAAAAGAAAAATGGAAGAAAATTTGGTGGTTATAACTTCAAAAAGTTTTCCTCCTTCATATGCAAATTTTTATAGACCCTAAACATTATTAGTATTGATCAAGACCTGACATATGAATAATTGAGCACTAAGCTCTTGCAACAAGACAGACGGACATTGGAGACAGATGGAAAAAGCAATGGGAGTGAGTCTTCTCAGGTGACACTTGCAACGAAGTTTAAGAGCAGATGCAGCAAACAGCTAGAGAAGTTATTAAATGCTTTTATTGTGGCAAGTTAGGTCATAAAATCAGAATTTTCAAAAAGCAATAGTGGGATGAAAAACACAACCAAGAGCATTCTTCCAGTGATAAATTTGGAAAGAAACATGTAAATGTGGCTGACCACAAAGAGGAAGAAGAATTCTACATGTTCATGGCCAAATACAAGGGATTCAAAGAATAGTAAGGATGAGTGGTATGTTGATTGATCTAGACATTTTACTAATAGTATTTATTAGTAACATAAATTTCAATATTAACCTATTGTGCTGAGTAATGGGGAATAATACAAGGTTAGAGAAATGGTAAATCAATTAGTAATATAATGAAACATAGTCCACACTTCGGACATAAATTTCAGCAATAATAGGTATTTTATTGTTGACAAGTAATAGCAAAAAGATGGTTGCTATGGGTGTAGAAGAACAGAGATTATTCCAAATTCCAATTGATAGAAGATAAGAATGCGGGATTGGTTCAGAAGAAAGAAGGCCGTAATTTCACTGAAACACTCAGTGATAATGCCTAGGTAAGAAAGGTATCAAGTGAGACAAATCTCAAGAAACGAATCCCTAGAGGATTTTGCTGCTGAAACAAGTCCAAATCAGCAAAGAAGAAAAAGCAAATAGAAGATATAATATGCATTATCTGCTGTAATTCATAAGAAAAAAACCCTCAGGGAGGGTGAAGATGAAGTAGTAAAATAAGATGGTGCTTTTTGAGAGAAGTAAACACAAAATTTGATGTGGAGGCAAGTTCAATGAACAATCCAAGTTCTATGTCAATGGTGGAAAGGTTGACTATTCAGCCAACATTGGCTCTCACCCAGCTAACGAATCAATAGTCTGACAGAAAGATAATGATGAGATGATTTAATATAGTAATTAGTGTGGTAGTTAATGGTTACGTATTTGAGAGTTATGTAACATACTCCTCATCCACTACGTAACGAGACATTACATCATCTAATAACATATGAATGAATCCACTCTCTCATTCTGATGTGTATCCATGTCCACATTTGTGTGTGAAACCCACTACTAATCAAACCAATTAGGGGTTGACGCATAAACTTTGATACATTAGCAATACAGCTGACATGACTCGAGTGATGCAACAATTATTTTTTCCCCAGAGAAACAAAAAAAAGACCATAAATACAACCTTTCCTGCTTTGAAACGGACCACCTAGCAACAAGTTATCTTGCAAAGGTGACATTAAAATAGTAAATTACAAACATTTATTTCTGAAACCCACCCTAAAACCTAGACACCACTAATTCCCTTAAGTTGGCAATAGTCTGGACCAGTCAAATTTCACCACTTTTGTATGGCTGGCATTATTCTGTTAAATACAATATTGCACATAGATCTGTTAGAGTCGCACTCCAATCTAGTATAGAAATAATTTACTAAAACATAATCTGTTTTATACCAACTTGAGTTAAGCTACACTATATCCTGCTGTCTAAGGTCCAAGTCTAAAAGATATACCTAGTGAAGGACATTTGGAATCGATAACTTCATCGTCTGGCTACAATTCCCATCTATTTTGAGCCCAGTGAATTGAGGATGTCAACATAAGCAAGCAACTAAACTGTGCAGTAGATGTGTAGGTATGTTTCTTACACCAAGTACAAACTCCCCAAATGATTAAATCTTAGATATATGCAACACACTAAAAGTCAACTTGCTTTTGTAAGAAATCTGATTCTGTCTCCCCACACGTTGACAATGAATTATGTCCTGTACTGTGCGAAAGGTGGCAATAGCAATTAACAGGGATGCTTGCGTAAAGTGAAATACATATATGTTATTCTCCTCAAAAGCAATTTATCCATTGCTACTTTCAAGTGAAGCATATATTAGTAGAAGCCTAGAAGGTACCTGTAACACTAGGTACTCTTGAGAGGTATAGGTCCAGACATAGTCTTCACAGGGAGCTCTAACAGATGACATGGACAAATCCAATATAGAACTGTCGATTGCTGGTGATGAGCTAGAATAACCAAACCGAAAGCGAACTGCATTTGCTGAATATATAGGAGCCCCCCTCTGAAAGTAAGCTGAGTAGAAAGGTTTGCATGAACATTAGTTAGTAACTTAGTTACAGCCAACACAAGGACATGTGCCATAAACAGATTTTTTTGCCAAATCATATTGATAGCAGAAAATGAAACTCAAACAATGAAATATAACTCTCTTCCCATGAATGGCATTGCTTCATTTCACACAACCTTGGAATGGACGTATTTTAACTTCGTGCACAACAGACAAATTCGTGTGCAACCTGTAAGTCAATGTCTCGGAGACATCTCTACTGCTCTCTCCTTTACTCGACCAATAAGATGGCCTACCATCCGTTTTTTCCCATGGGTCCAATGTATAGACGATGCTTTCATCTGGATAGTTGTCAGTGCTGGAAGCACAAATTGGCTCACGTATGCAACTTTTTTCCACGGGGGGTTCAATAAGTTCATGGGCCAGCTTGCCATAGACTCTATGTTCCATATTCAAATTTGTCCATTCAAAACCTTTACTTGAACTTGGTCCTCCAGAAATGCACATTTTATCTTCTTCCATCACAGAATTAAATCTGGATACTTCTGGAGAGATTTTGATGCAGAGGTCTTTAAAGCATCTACTTTCAACCACTGCAGCAAATACAAGACACATGCTTCAAGTCAAAAAACTTGTTTCCCTCATGTAAAATCTTAAACGAAAATAGATTAACAAAATTTGATATTTGGTATATTGGATCTTGAAGATTGTTAAAAATATCTCTGAATATTTAGCTTACTTCAACATATAGAAGATGCTTTAATGCAAAAACTGAATTTTATTGCTACCGGATTTTATTAAAACGAACTAACTAGAATATATTATACTTTATGTAGTAAGTGGACTTTTACTCCACTATGTAGAGCTGTAAGAAAGGTATCAAAATTGGCAGTTAAACTAAAGATTATATCATCACAGGCTTTGCTATGTTCACAGCCATTAAAAAGCTAAAATAGTACGTAATTTTTTTCCCAATTTATTAGCTTATAGTAGAAACTTAGAAAGTTACATGTGTAACTATTATATATAAACCACATATAATTTAGCAATGGCACTCATAACCAAAGAAACTGCAAAGGGGGCAAAACACTTTACCAAGCAAAATAAGACAAGTAACCAAACTGTAAAAAGAAGTTATGGCCTTTGATGAATGAGATGAATGCAGATCTAATGTAAAACCCAACCAAAAACTGATTCTAAAAACATATTGGCTCTAGTGGATGCACAACTAACAATTGGAGCAAAGGTATCCTCATAGTCAAACTACTCTCTTTGGCAGAATCCTCTCGCTACAAACCTGGCCCCGACTTCTTTATGTCACCATCAGGTGCATGCTTTACCTTGTATATCCCCCTTGAATCGATCACTGAATTTCCCATTAGTCTCTAGTTCTACACAATATCCTATGCATCTTTCTTCATGATCGAATTATACTCCACCACCATGGTGATTTGCCTCAAAATTAGAAGGCTCTACATCAATGATGGAAGACATTAGTGTGACATGATTAGGAAATCTCCCAAGGGGATGACTTAACCAAAAGAGAGGTCTTGAGTGACCCTACTAGCTGCCTGACATTCCCTTTTTGTAAACATTCTTAGGGAGATGACTCATCCAAAAAGAAGAAATGTTCCCCCAAGTTTCGCGATGCAAGAGCACAAGAGCAGGGAAGCGCACATTGGGGATGTGTGGAGAGTACTGGAGACACTGCCCGAATTTTGGGGAATTTCATTGGGGATGGGGGTGTCATGTCCCAAATTTTGCATTGGGTCACAATGTCCTAAGCCCATTGGTCATGTTCATGAGAATTTGTCAAATTGATGCTAAGGGTCAAATAATTGCCAAGGAGGAAAATTACTAGTTTCCTGGGTTGGGGGTGGAAGCTTTGGAATTTGGAATAAGGGAGATAATAAATGATGTGTGGACATTAGAATAACATAAATAGTTAATAAAGGATCTAAATAAATATATACAGGTGAAAATCAAAGTGGCATTTGATCATGAAAACACATGGAGGAAGTGGGACCCACACAAGCTAGATTTCTATGCCACATGGCATCCTCCTCTTGTCAATTCGAATCCATAAGAAGCCCAAGGGTCTTGGGATGAGTTGAAAGGTCAATATACTTGGCATGAATCAATTAAGGTCGAATTGGAGTGAAAAAGTAACTCCCATGGAAGCGGAAGAGGCATTTTGGAGCTAGTGAGACACTTGGACTAGATTCCCTAGCTCTATGACAACAATGATAAAGATGCTATAACACCTATGACACAAATCAAACCTGAAGGCTGACATATGACATATATGACATGTAAGAGCTAAAAATAGCCTCCAAGAGGGCGCTCAAGGGAGTTGGGGCAGCTAAGATGCTTCCACATGTGATTTGGTGGGGAGACTAGGAATTGTTGTACAAGTGGCATTCTTTGTAATCTCTTTCCAACTTGAGTTGGAATGCATCTCTTGGAAGGAATTCGACCCATAGAGAGATTGGAAACTTTATAAATGTCAATAACAAAGAATGAAACCAGCTTTTGATTATTTTTAGAATTTGCAATTGCATTTGTGAAGAGGAAGAGCTAGTGGATGACTAGTTTCTTGCCTTAGCCAATTTCCAGGGTGAAAGATTCCCATCCAAGTTGGTAATTGGAAAAGCCATTCAGACCTTTCATTTGGAGCTTTAATGGAGTCATTTGTTGCATGTGTAAGCTACGGAGCAGATCATGGTTTCTTCTATTGCAGCTCATTCCTTCAACCATTTCCAGTTTTCATTGCATATTCTTGATCCTTGAAGGAGGGCGTTTTTGGTGAGCTTCTAATGCCCCAGTTCTTTTATAATATGAAGTAAATACTCTATTCTTCATCTCCAGAAAGTTTCAGGTCGAAATATCAAGTGGTTGTATGTAAAATTGATGATTATTGAGCAAACAGTGACCATTCCCCCACTAGATTGATGTATGCCAATGTATTAATGATGATTTTGAATGTAAGAATGTTTCTCTGATATATTTATGATATATGGACTGCCATTGATGAGTATTACAAGTTTCATGTTCCGCACTTAAGAATTTGGAGCCATCTTGCTCAGTTTTATTTCATTTGAAGAAGATTTAATGTTATTTCCCCCAAGGTCGAAACTAGTCTTTTTGAATCTGATTTAAGGGAGTTATAGCAAACATTAAAAGTTGAATGGTGATGCATATGAGTTCATGTTGATGTCCTTTATATGTTCCTTGCTTCCATTCAAAAATTCGAGTTGGATTGAGTGCATTTGGAAAGTCATTTTCATCATCTACCCCTAGGGGGATTTGAACCACAACTTACTAGTAAAATCCCTATCTTGACCAGATTTGAAAGGGGAGTTGCAGAAGTCATATGAACACTCCAAAGAATCCATAAACATTATAAATATGTACTAATATCATCCAAATACCTTCTGTAGCGAATTGGGAGAATTTGGAGTCATTTGGAGACCAAGGGACCAATACTAGTCAAAGAGAAATTGCTAGTAAAATACCATACATTGACCAAAATCTTAAACAAGTTTGCCGAAGTGTTTTAATGGTCTTAAATCATCCCTGAACATCATAATCAAATCTTAATATCATTCATACACCTCCTCAGAAGATTTGGGAGTATTTGGAGCAATTTGGAGACCTAGACATCAAAACTAGTCAAAGGTCAAATTAGGGAAAAAAGTAAAAACTTTGCCATCTTAATAAAATTATTATGAAGGTATATTACAGGGGAACGTCTCTAAAATTATAAAAATAAAATAAAAAACAAAAAAAATAATAATTCATCTGATGTATATTCATCATTGTGCAACACTACAATGTAATACTAAAGACATTGATTTATTTTCTAGATAGTACCAAGTCGAGATTGTAAAAAGTAAAAATAATGGAAAAACAAAATATAAAAATAAAAATAAATCTTTGGGGGCAAGCAGGGGCGAAAGATTTTGCCAGGAGCGCCCCCGTACCGGAGGCATGGGAATCATGGGGATATGTCCCTGACCCTGCAGGACCCTACTGAGCATGTCCCCATGGAAGTTCCAATGTTTTAAAACTCAGACTCGGTCTCGGGATTGGTCGAAGGTCAACTCAGACTCGGATTTGGAATTGGTAATGAATTGGTAATGACTCAGCCATTTTGAATTTAATGACTCGGTTTACTAAAAAAACACAAAATAATTAAATTTTACAGAAAATTAATATTTTAAAGATTCTAATCCATAATTCCAAAGCATTAGAGACAAAATATCCAAAGTCTACTCCTGTATATAGTCTTGGCACAATGTTACTGGAAATATCGTCTTTATAATCATCTCTAAATTCAACATCATTTGGAAGTTTACAATCTGTAAAATTCTTAGTCATCTTGCCACACCCATGTTGACAGACAGCTCCTAAAACAACAGATTGGAAGATGTTGTAATCCATGCTGCAGAATTTTGAAAGCATAACAGGCCTATAAATATCCCTGGCACATGCAAACCTCTATAGGTACAAGACTGTTCTGCAAACACTCAGAAACAAGCAAACATCATTACTAGTTGCATTTGCAAACAAAACTGGGGAATGTAGTTCTTTACAGTTCTTTACAACAAGCTAAATCTGAATACTAAACAGTTTTGAACTCGGAGAAGTTCAAAATTCAGCTAACCAAACATTCTGTCTAATACTCCATTTGATGCCTTTGTTACAAAGAGAATCCCAGTTAGTGGAGCAAGGATCATTAAATGGATAATTCTTTTGTGTGTCAAATTCAACCTTTCAATTCATTAATGCATGGGGTTAGGGTTAAAACTTAGAACCGATAGATTAGGTGCAAAGTAAAATAAAGCAAAAATTTAGTGTTTCTCTTAACCTGCGTAATCGCAGACCCACACACACCCGATCCGCTTAACTCGCCCAATCCAATGCTTAACTCGACCAATTCGACCGGTTCCGTACCAAACTGACCGAGTCAATAACTTGACCGATTCGACGGGTTCAGTTCCGAACCGACCGAGTTGGGCATCAACTCAGCCAGTTCAATACCGAACCGGTCACCTGACCCAACATGATGGCTGACTCAGCACAATTTAGGGTCGACTTGGTCAACTCAGCCGAGTCCAAGTCCGAATTGGACAATTTTTAAAACACAGCATGGAACACTGAAAAGAAGTTTGGAGTGACCCTACTTGCTCATGTGCCTCCTACAATGTTGAGGTAAGCCTTCTAGAATATCTTTGTACCTGGTAGTCATGAGGCTTCTGTTCCTGCACTAGAACCTGGCTAAATTACATATTGTTTTATTATACTCTGCAAATCAACACCTAGGAATCTGTTCACCCTCTTTTATCTTTGTAGGAAGCTCTTGTGACATAGAGGATCAAGAATCCTTGCTAAATTTCACATCTTGGCTCATCATTATCTTCCATTGTGAGGGAGGATATCTACAGTAACTAGGAGGACTCATTAACATGTATCCAACAAAGATGCCTTTCGTGCTAGAATGTTAAATCTTAGATCTCTTCTCATTAGGTATATGAATAAGCACAGTATAAGCGCTAACCAAAACGCCCCCAACTCGCCGGAATCCGGCAGAGAAATTATTGTTGAAATTGCAATTTGGAGTATTTCAAATCACAATTTCAGCGATCTGGGTAGTTTTAAAATTGGGTATTTAGTTTAGGACAGGGAATTACGATTGCTGAAATTGCAAAATTGCAGAAATAGTAATTTGCAGGAACAATTTTCACCGGTTTTTAGCAAATATTCGCTGGAAAAGCGCGACGTTTTAGTTATCGTTTATCCTACTCGATATGAATATACACAGTACAAGCAAAAAGATCAGAGTGTGAAACATGCAGTTTCACAGTAGTAAAAGCTTCTTCTGTTGTCTTGTTCTTTCAGAATGTAGATAGTTGTACTGCATGCTTCTGCCCAAAGATACATGAGCATATATAAATCATGAATCTCAGCCTTAGCTATTTCTATGATGGACCTCTTCTTCGGCCCTGCAACCCCATTCTGCGTCATCTCTACAACCCATTCTGTCTGATTCTCCACAAGACCTTTTAACTTTTGGAACTTACAAAAGACTTAATACTTGGTCTATATAAAGTAAATTCAAGGTTTTCTCAAAGACTCAACAATGAAAGAAACATAATAAATGTTAGATCTCAATGAAGTTGAAGCTATCGGTCCCCACACATCTAAATGGATTAGATCAAGAATCCCTCTTGATCTATGCTCACTGATTGGGAAAGCAGTCTTAGCATGCTTGTCAAGAGAACAGCTCTTGCATACTCCTCCTTGATCTTGAAACCTGACAGTCCCAGTACCATCCTTCAAGAGAGGTAATGTTCCATAGCAAGGCGACTATATCTCTTGTACCAAAGCTTGCAGAACTTGTCATTGTCATGGACTAAAGCTCCATGTTTGACTGGATCAACAAACAACATGCACAAGCCACCCTCTTGCACACATCGAGCTAAACCTCAACCACAGCCAGGGTTGCAATCTCTAATAATGACTAGTTGATCATCAAACAAAGCCAAGATCCAAGATTTGTCATGGCTAATACTAAAAGCAAATTCTTAGTCAAACCAAGAACATATAAGACATCATCTAACTCAAGAACATCACCTAATGGCATACAGAATGAGACAAATCCCATTACCATAATTAGATAATGTAACACCCCAAAATTTATTAAGATTTGTTAAATAAAAAAATGAAAATATTAATTAATCATATATTATTTATAATAGAAAAATAAATCATAACTAAGTTGTGTTATCACATCCATGTTATAGCTGGAGCTACCATGTTGCAGATTGTGTGGTCAGGGACCATACTACGTTTTTTTTCCCAGATCAAAGATCAGATGCCTTCGGAGGGGGCATTCATTGTATTCAGATTGCCCTGAACAGAGATATCAAAGGGGACAGATTGTTTTGTATTGGTCCAGAGCTACTACAGAGCAATGATTGCAAGGTCCCCCTTCCTTGTCGAGCTTTGCATGATCCCATTGAGAGAATTACTTAGCCATATTATGATGAGAGCAATACAGAATATTGTTGGTTTGCCACTTATTGCCCAGATTCAGCAGAGGTTCAGCTTCAGGTTTAGCTTCAGCAACAGGTATATGGTATGGCAGGTATAGCACTTCATGGATTATTGCTCATGTTGTTGCTTTGAGACTTGTTTATTTATGATAGTACATGGACTTGACGTATGATGTTTGATGTGGTGATCTCGGTTTTCATTATGATGTTTATGGCCCTTGGTGATGTCAATCCACCTCTTTCAGTAGGCTCATGTCTATGCACACTAGTTCTTGTCCCCATTATCGGTATAGACTTGGTCATTACTCCTCTTAAGAAGCTAACTTTGGTTCCACCAGTCACTTCCTTCCACCCATCTGACTCATCCATTTTGGTTTTCCCCGACTTGGACCTTGATCTGTGGCCTTGAGAATCCCCTTCCCCCATTGACCTCTGAGTATGCCTTGACTCCCTGTTTATTGTGCCTCGGCTCTTTAGTGTGTGAGATGCATTCTCAAACCTGGGATTTGCTCCTGTCGGTTGCCCCCGATGTTGCAATGCAGTATAGGATTGTGTGGACTCACCGGGTGTTCCCCATTGGTCATCGAAGCATGCACACTTGCCCCCATTACTTTGCAATATGTGTGCCATTGTTATATCTTTTGAGATATGTATGTAGCCCAAAAAGGGCCATGAAATGTATTGAAATGAAATGAAATGAAATGAAATGTAAATGAAGCCAAAAAGGCTATCTGAATGTAAAATCAAGCCAAAAAGGCTAAGTATGAAAGTTAAATGTAAAGTCCAAGAATGTGTTTCTTAACACACATGGATACAGGCCAGCCATATATATCAGAGCATTGTAGTGGTTATTTCCTCACCTAATCCTACGGTGCAAGGAGGTGAGATGGAGTAAGGGACAGCTATGCGAATTGTCCCCTAGAGTCTCAAGTTACGGTTTGTCGGACACCCAATCATGGCGGCTCTAGAAAAGATCCTCACGGAGTCTTCTAAAGGCACGGATGTGAGTTGCAAGGTGTATGTTAGATAATCAGTGGTGGTTTCCCTGCACTATACCCATTTGTGAGGCACCGCCCTTCCCTTTGTTGTTATCATGGTATGATAATGTCAGTGGGTCCGTGCCTTCCCTGTTTATCCAAAGGGTCACATGGTCTTGGTCCTTGTCTTTCCCCCATCCTTCACCTTGTTTATCCACCTCACCTGAAGTTAGCTAAGTGGCCAAGTCTATAAGTTGTGCATAGCAGTTTTGAGTCTTTGTTGGCGGTGGTGGGCCCACCTCACCTGGGGCCTATTTTTATTGAGATATTTTTTTTTTATCACCATGTCGGCATTATATGTTTTTAGTAATGTACTAACATAAGTAAGGAAGCTTTGGTGCTTCATGTTGCATACAGGTTTCAGCCATGTCCATTTTGACCAGATTTGACTTGGTCAAACCAGGTTGACCAGGCCAAAAATGGGCCCGAAAAAAAAGTTGCGATCAAGATTTCGATTTTGGTCATTTATCATGTCTTGGGGTCCCATATGCGCCTCCAAGTGTCAGATTTAGAAAATGTTTAAGCATTCATGAGATTATTAATTATTATTGGTCACCGAGGACCTGTTTTAATTAAAAATCTTTGATCTTGAGCATACAATGGTAAATTGTTGGATTGTGGTCGTTCTAGTGACCATCTCTAGTATATTTGGGGTCTACGATCGCATTGCAGCAGACGGTTCGTCGATCCGGGCAATATAAGTGGATCAAAAGCGCAAAATACATATTCAGAACTAAAACCAGCAATTAATTAAATATGGAAAAACAAATTTGACTAAGGTAACTGTTGAAATTGTAAGTGCAATAGTTGGTAAACGTAAGGGGGTCCCCTAATGTCATTTTTGCTATGTTTGGACACTTAATTTGTAGTGCGGGGCCCTCATTTATGCCCAGCTCTACACATGGGGCGAATTTGCCCATAGAGGGGCGTTTTTCACTTGGTAAAATTTTATTTTTTGTAAGTTTGATGGTATGAAACTATGGTTGTATTGTCTAGGGGGGCTAAAACAGCCCATAAACACCCCCTAGACACCTATTTGTGCATTGTATGGGCCCCACGAATGGCCCCTTCTCACCCTTGGGCACATGAGGGTAAATTCGCCCCCCCTCACTAGATATGATCTCCACCACTCGATTGGGCATGGAGAGAGATGATCCCAGCCTTCGATTTTGGAGGGAGTTAGGGCTAGATTGAGAGCTTTCTCTACTTAAGAGAGCAGCTCTCTCATTTGTACTTCTTCTTGGCATTTTGGATACTTGAGATTGAGATATAGAGACACATTTCTCCCGATTTTGCTTGAGTGATGGTGTTTATTGTGTGATGTATTGATTATCAGCTAGCATCCATTGCATTGTTGAGTTGATTAGTGATTTTTCCATCCATCTAGAGCTGGTTCGATTTGCAGGTTCACTGGCCATTGGGAGAGAGGCGCATTTATTGGGGTGGAAGCCCCATTCTTGCTCTAATCTCTGGAGAATTAATAAGGGAAGTGTTATTTACATTTTGTATTGCATTTTCCTTCATCATTTGTCAATTATTTGCTGTGTTAACTCGTGATTTGCTGCACATTCTGATTTTTATCTCTTTGTGGCAAGTTGCAAAGGCGCACTTGGTCCCAATTTGCTCCAAACGCTCAAGGAAAATCGTTGGTTGGTTAGCATTTGGTCTCTCGAAGTTAGTCTTCATGCAACACACATTATTTCACCGTTATTTCAAGTAAGTTTCTAATGCTTGTTTCTCTTAGCTCAATTTAATTGTGAATGTCAAGCTGGAAATTGTTAAAATAAACCCTAAACTTAAAAAACTAAAAATTTCACCGCTAAAAAATTATTTTCTTTACAAACCCGCTTCCAATATAATTTTCAGAGTCCAAATCCAAAATTGTAGATCATTCCGACTCCATTTGCCCTTCCCCATAGGCACTAGTCATTTTCTGAATTTGCCCTCCTTGGGCAGCTTGCTCAATCACGCAGCTAGGGTCTTTTTCTGGGTTTTGGGTGTGCTTGATTTGTGTTTTAATCGTCGTTTCATTATTAGAAATCAAGTTGTCATTTGCTAGAAGTGTTTTTAAAAACGTTAATTTGTTGCTGCCCTAGGTCAACTAAGTCACTGAATCAATCCTCTTCCTTTGACAAAATTGTTTCATTTCATCACTTCTTGTTTGTTTTGCATCCTTTGTTGATTTCCAGCCATATAATTGTTAATCTAATTCATCGATTTCATCGCACTCAAGAGCTGGTCACATCCTATACCACGCTTATCTTACCTTGGTGTCTAATCTTTGACCGGAATCGAACTTAGGATCCATTTTACACGCATCTCTTGTTTGCTTCTATTTATCTTTTGGAATCGAGCGAGGTCTCCCCCCTAACTTGGCTACTTGCCTTGCCTGAAGCGACAAACGCCTCGTCTAGTGTGACAACCGTTCTTTGAACGGTGGACTTGGTGTTTGCAGGTTTCACCTACCTGGCTGTTTGCCCTCTACCATCCCGAATAGGATATCTTTAGTAGCAGCTAGAGCTAGAGTGATAACAAGTTGAATCAACAAATAAAACTTAATTAAGTTAATTAAGTATGATTAGAAAAGTAATGTGCATCCAGAACTGGCAGGTGCGAGGGGAGTTATCTTTGACTTCAAGGGGAATAAACAGAGAGTGTATGCCTGGAGCATTGGAAAAAAAACCAATAATAACGCCGAATGGCTCACCTTAATAAAAGGTCTGGAACTTGCTAGAGAGCTAAGAATCAAAGAAATATTCATTAATTGTCATTAGAGAAGCAAGAACTCTAGCCAGAAACCGGAAGAAGCCCACCTCAAAAATGCATCATCTTTTAATTTGTCTAGTAAAAGAATTCAAGAGAATCAATTTTTTCCATCTTCTAAGAGATCAAAATCATCACGCTGACAGCATGGCAAACAAGGGAGTTGGCTTGTGCTTTGGAACTCTTGAATGTGATAATGTTCCTAGAGATGATAGTTGGATTCACTAAGTTTTACCCCTGCTTCTAGAATGATTGATTATTTACTTGTCTTGAGACCCTCTTGGTTTCACAAGGTTGGGTATAGAAACCTCCCCCAAATTCAAATTTTTTCGGGACTCTGGAGCACCGGTCACCACTCCCTCCCGGATCTATCTAGGATTTTCATTCAATACACTCTTAAATGCTCTTGGTCCACACCATATTGTAGCCGAATGGATCGCATGCATGAAGCTGAGGAGAACTGTCGACATCGAGGTACCTCTTTAATAGCAGGTGGGAATTACATTTGGGTTTATTCGGACAAGAACTAGCAATTTGGCAAGGGAAGCTTTGTTTCCGCGCACATCTGCGTTCATAAGGATTGGAACCGAAATCCCTGCATAACCATGGAGCATATAGTCACAGGTCCTTTAAGCCTGAGTGGCACAGAGGCTTATATGAGCTGTGCACTCTGTAACAAATCTATTAGGAGCTGCAACACAGCTCAAAGTTGGGTTCATTCGGTTTATGAAGGCGTCCGGTGCACAGCGTATGATTGCGAGCAGGCAAGACCCACGATGCATAATCTTGGTCAAGCAGATTTTGCTGAAATGGAGGAGCAGTTGAAAGCAACTTTGGAGGAAAATATTGTTCATCGTGGCTCTAGACAGAGAAGAGGAAATGAAATTGACTCCGGGGATCTCCTGAACCGTGTCATCGAGCTTGAAAATCAGGTTAGGCTGACTCGAAATTAGGTATTGGAACTGAAACGGGCTTTAACCCGTCTTTACTCCTTAGCACAAGCCACTCACTCTGAAGTTAAGAACCACAACAACAAGCTTGAGGAGAAGGTTAATCAACTCGTCATAAACGATTCACTCTCCCCGGATTTTCACTTGAATACTCGCCTTGAGGCCATGAACAACATCAACATAAAGATTGACAAGAAACTGGAAACTTTCGCAAGCGAGATGGTCAACTCTGGATTGCACTTTGGTAATAGCTCTGCAAAGGAAAGGAGCGTGGAGAACATTGAAGATGTTTGTCACTAGCTGGTTGGTCTCGGTCTATACTTCTTTTTTGTTCATGGTATGTCTTTTGCTGGTTCTTTTGAGGAAATGTTTCAGCTGGTATGAAGAACAAAGGCTTAGTCTCATAATGACCAAGAACAAGGTCTAGTGGCTCCATTTTGGGTTACAAGGATAGTTTTTTTGCTATGTTTTGTTTTTGCATCCTGCTGCTTGGACAGTATGTAAGAAGTTATAGTTTTCATGGATTAGGGAAAGTTCATAACAGCTACAAATTAGAGAAGCATGAACAAGGTGTGATGGATATTGTTCTCCTTTGGGAACAATCCTTCTTCTTTTATTATCTTTTTATTATTTGTAACCTCAGTTTTATATAATTAAAAGCTCTTTAACCATTCTTGTTAAAAAAAAAAAAGTAATGTGCATGAAGGCCATTTGGCAGTCATGCATAATTTTCTCTAATTAAATTAAAATTAGAAAATTATGCATAAAAAGGGGAATTGGGGGTTGATTGAGAGGTCCTCATTTTGGGGGTTTTTTTGTGTTCTTTGTTTTGGGGAAGGTCTGTGGGGATAGTAGGGAGGTTCTATGAGTTCTATAAAGATGGAGGTTTGGAGTTTTAGGGTAGACTCATAGGATTTTGATTATGATGGTTGGCTTGGCTTGGTATTGCTAAGTGAGGGCTTAGGGGCTCTCAGTCGTAGACTGAGGGGTTGGTTGGGAGGAGAGCAGTCCCCTACACCTGGTTTCCTGAGGAGCTGCTAATGAGCGTGACAGACAAGTCATGTTGGCTTCAAATTTGCAACTGTAAGTCTAACTTACGGGTTTAGGTACGTACACTTGACAGCCCTTTCTGATTATTTATTTAATGAAGAATTATTTATATCAATTGTAGAATTTATTTTATATTGAAAAATATTTGCATGCTATGCTTGAAATATACAAATAATGTACTTATGGTATTTTCTTAAAACTGATAATTATTGGTTTTTATTGTTAAAGTGTCTCAGTTTAATTTGTTAATCTGAACAGAAACCACAATTTAATTGAATTATTGAATATGTTATTATGATACTTGTTTTTAAACCGAGGGCCCTACATCTGGTATCAGAGTCGTGGTTTAAAAACTAGGGGCCTTAAGGGCCATATTAGGCTAACACTGTGCAGTAAAAAAAAGAAGAACAAAACATCCTACAATGTCTCATAGAATAAATTTTTTTTAATCAATCAAAACATAAAATAAACAAAACTCCTTTTGTTCAATGTAGAAATTGTTGAGATATTGTAACATCTAAGAATATTATATTTGTACTTTATTATTCCGGAGATGTTTCATTCCTCCGTGAAGACCTTATTGTATATCCGGAGAGGTTTTATTCCTCCGTGGAGAATGTGGTAACTTGGGTTATAAGACTTCCCTAGTGGGGGTCGGCCCTGTATGAGTCATGTGGGTTAAAGGGGTTATTAGACCACCCTAGTGGGGTCGGCCCTGCCACTTTATGTTAAGTGATTAAGTTGGGCCAACCTAGTTAGTGTAAAAGTCAAGTCGGAGTCGTGTATAAATAGAGGTGTGTTGCTCATTTAACACACATTACACTCACTTGTGATTGGCGCATAGGTGAGGGAGAGATCTGCTATGGAGGAGAAGGAGCTCATGTTTAGGGTTTACATTTTTGTATTTGTTGGTCATCTATATTTGAGGAAGCTTTGCTGGGTTTTCTACCCCATGAGGGTTTCCCAGGATAAATCTGTGTCTTTTGTGTTTATGTTGTGCTTGTTGTTCTTTCAGTGATCCTGTATATGCTATTGTTGTGAAATGGAATGTAATGCTGATATTTTCTGTCTTAGCGTATTGAAACTTAACATGGTATCAGAGCTAACCTGAAGGAAGGCAATGTATGGCACTTACAACACTTGCTTCACTTGCGACAATTTGAAGGTTAGGGTTTTATATAGCAAAAACCAATCATCATGGAACTTTCGCTATAAATCCATTTTGGCGAAGGTTCAGGTCGTAGATAACATCCCACTGTACCTTGTGTCCAAAGGACAACCTCATATTCATTGTACTTTGTGATTTATGATCTGTACAAGTTAGGGCTTCTGCCTCTTCCAGATCTCAATCATAAACAAGTGACCTAGGCAAAAAGGTCACAACTTGGGCAAGGAAGCTCCAAATGAAATTTCGTAAAAAGTGACAAGTAGAGCACGGACTGTAGTTTCTCGAGTAAGTTTTTAAGAGGCCGAAGATGGACCAGTGACACGTGGAACACCGTACAACTTCGATCTCCTATTTTATCCCATAAATAGGTCACGTTGCGACACTTGGCATAACTCTCTCTCAAAAAATCCCATTGAGGTCAGACTTGTGGGGTTAGAAAGATGACAGGTCAAGCTACCACAGGAAGAAGTTTCAGAACCTGTGGATTCGTAATTTCTAAGTTACACCAGAAACAATCAGGTGCATATTTCTGTCAAAACAGATTTGGATTTTGAGCACCTTCATTCTTGGATCGTCACTGCTGTGGGAAATTAAGGTTTCAGAGAAAGTTGAAATTCTTGGAATCGGAGACCACAGCTAAATGCTACTCATCAAAATCGAAATTTAGAGACCAAGATCGAATTTTTTGGTTGGGCAGAAGGTTGGGTTTGATCAAACCCTAGTTCAGGATTTTAATCGGAAAGGTGGAAAATTAGGGCTTTTGCAAAAGTTGGAATTTTTTAATTCTGTGACCACAACTGGAAGCTCCTCAAAAAAATCGAAGCTTAGAGCTTTGGATCGAACCTTTTGGTTGGGCAAAAGGGTGGGCTTTATCAAACCCTAGTTTAGGTTCTTGTCCAGTGAATCCAAAAGTTTCAAAGACAATTTGGAGGGGTTAAATTTTGTAGTTTTCAAAATTGAAGTATACCAGCTTGTTCAGCTCAGCAAGCCACATATTTCCATCCATCCAAAAGTTTGAAATTCAAACTTTGAATTTTCAGGGTTTCTCTGACAAACCCTAATCCAGCTCTAGATCCAATTTCAGCAAATCAAAGTGGATTGGATTAATCCTAGAAGAGAATGGATTGGACACCTGCATAAGTAAAGAAGTTCCAGTTCCAGAGAGAGATGAGGCTAAGGCCTTACATAAAAATGCTACAAGCAATCTCGACAGGTATGACTTAAGGAAATACAGGTATGTGTTGAAATCTGTTCATGATTAAGTTTATGTTATGTTTGTCTTCATATTTAGTACAATCTTGATTAAATATTATCACCCTAGTAAAAGTATGAATGCATGTGAATAATAGAAGACATTCATTGATTAGGATTATATGATTATACTAATGCACTGTGGTGTTGTATGAGGTTGATGTTGTCTGCTAACATGAAAGGTACATCAAGAAAGTTCTAGATCAAGAACATATGACCATGGTGACATGACGACAAAGACTCATGGATCACATAGAAGCTCTACTTACGCGGTATGTATGAATTTGTTCTACTATGCTTAACCTATGAGATATGCAAGTTCTAGCACAAGGCCTCTAAATCATTGAAGAGAACAAAGAAGATATTGTTTGGTATGTTAAGACATAACCAAGCATGATAATCCAGGCATGTTTTCCTATATCAAGTTAGAATCCTACTTTGTGTTAGGATCTTAGGTAAGTATACCTGTGTATGAAATGATCATGACCATACATAATGTTTTGATAGTATTGAGACTATACTAATGAATGTATGATTATGTATGAGATCATGAGGATGACACTAGTGCACACTTGAGCATGCATAGTGGTCCAGGATGGATAAGAAGTTCAAAGACATATAGAGATCAGGCGACAGGCAACCATAAAAGATAAGTATTTGAATTGTTATTTGAATCTCTGAAATAGTAAATGATATTGCTTATGCTTATTCCTAGAATATATCATGCACAGTGTGAGCATTCACATAGCATTGAGCAGTATACTACTAATATGCATATGATGGGTAAGTTGGAAAAACATTCCACTGTTGTTTATCTAGAATGAAACCTCGCTGCTGACATGCTGAGAGCTGTGCACGCTCTTGACAGTATGTTCTGGTAGAGATGAAAGGCATCTAGATAGCCACCATATGCATACAGGATATGGAAAAGTGTTGTGCCAAAATATTGGTCAAGATAGCTGCATGACTATGTGAATCATATCAGTATGCATAGTAGGTTATCATGTCAACTTAATTTGATGATTATGAAGTAGTACTAATCATGTGATTAACTTTGATTTGTAGAAAAGATCATGTGCTATGATGATGAACACATGTTCCAAAGAACGAGTGATGGATGTTCAACAAGAAGACTTACAAATCAAACATACTATAGAAGGCTCGTGGCTAGAAGATTCTCTTAGAAAGAAGAAGAGAATCATGACGAGATGTTTGCTCCAAGTGGCTAGATAAGACCATTCTCTTAATGGTGTAATTGAAGAAAGCTCTGTACAGACACCCAGGATCAATAGTCATTTGATGAGCTTAATGATCATCATGGGTGATGCAGATTTCAACCTTTGCTACAAGGTTGAGGATGGTGTCGATATACATATGAAATTTTTCTCTTAGATGGATGCAAGAAGTTCGAATGATATTGAGGCTCATATCAGTAGACCCATCTGACGAGAGATGACACGGATAGATATGCAGAAGAACACTCATTGCAGAGTGTGAATGATGTTCAGTCACAGAGGAAGAGTTGACAGTTTCTTGACAAGCTTGGGCTTTACCAAGAGTTAAGCTGATCCTAACCTTTATCTCAAAGTTATGGATGATGAACCTGTCATATTATTGCTGTATGTGGATGATCTATTTCTGACTGGAAATGAGAAACAGATTATTGAGTGCAAGAAGAAGCTCTCTTCAGAATTTGAGATGAAAGATCTCGAATTGATGCACTACTTCCTAGGTCTGGAAGTATGGCAAGGCCCAAAAGGAATCTTTCTCAACCAAGGAAAGTATGCAATAGAAATCCTGAAGAGATTTGACATGTTGGAATGCAAAGCCATGACCACTCCCATGGATTCCAACTTGAAGCTGTTAACTAATGACTCATCAGAGTTAGTGGATATGACTCTGTATAGACAGATTATTGGGTCATTGATGTATTTGACAAATACCAAACCAAAATATGCTTTGTTGTGAATACCTTGAGTCAGTATCTAGTGGAACCTAGACGAGTTCACCTGATAGCTGCAAAGCATGTGATGAGGTACCTAAAGGGTACGATAGATTTTGGTCTATGTTATCTTGGAGATCATGACTTCAGATTGCATGGCTACATAGATGTTGATTGGGAAGGAAGTGTATCAGACAGGAAGAGCACATCGGGAGGATGTTACTGTCTAGGATCTGCCATGATCTCGTGGTTTAGCAGGATGCAGTCTAGTGTGGCTCTCAACACCGCTGAAGCGGAATATATAGTTGCTTGCTCTGCTAGTTGTGAAGCAGTATGGCTTCGGAAACTGTTATCAGGACTATTTGACTTAGAGATGGACCCCACTGTGATCATGTGTGACAACCAGAGTTGTATTAAGATGACAGAGAATCCAATGTTCCATGATAAATCAAAGCACATAGAGATCCAATATTTCTATATACGGATATAGTGCAGAAAGGAGTTATCAAGCTCGGGTATGTGAGCACTGACGAACAAGTTGCTGATATATTGACCAAACCTCTGTCTCGAGTAAAGTTTGAGTATTTCCGAGACAAGCTTAGTGTAGTTCAGAAGGACCCTCCTCGAAAGGGGAGTGATGTGGTCGTTGATGATGAAATTGCCTGCATCGACAGTGAGGTCGATGATGTGGATACCTATATTGGTAATGCCGACAGTGAGGTCGATGAGTGGTCCCTAGTGGACGAGAGGGAATTGTATCGTCCCTGGACTTCAGTCCCAGAATTGATCCGTAGGCAGATGTCTCTAAGAATGTGGTCCTTAGTGGACAAGAGGGGATTGTATCGTCCCCGGACTTCGGTCCCAGAATTGATCCGTAGACAGATGTCTCCGAGAATGTGGTCCCTAGTGGACGAGAGGGGATTGTATCGTCCCCGAACTTCGGTCCCAAAATTAATCCGTAGACAGATGTCTCCGAGAATGTGGTCCCTAGTGGAGGAGAGGGGGTTGTATTGTCCCCAGACTTCAGTCCCAAAATTGATCTGTAGACAAATGTCTCCGAGAATGTGGTCCCTAGTGGACGAGAGGGAATTGTATTGTCCGTAGAATGTCTCTGAGAATGTGGTCCCTAGTGGACGAGAGGGGATTGTATCGTCCTCGGACTTCGGTCCCAAAATTGATCCGTAGACAAATGTCTCCGAGAATGTGGTCCCTAGTGGACGAGAGGGGATTGTATCATCCCCGGACTTCGGTCCCAAAATTGATCCGTAGACAAATGTCTCCGAGAATGTGGTCCCTGGTGGACGAGAGGGGATTGTATCGACCCTGGACTTCGGTCCCAGAATTGATCCGTAGACAAATGTCTCCAAGAATGTGTTCCCTAGTGGACGAGAGGGGATTGTATCATCCCCGAACTTCGGTCCCAGAATTGATCCGTAGACATCTGTCTTCGAGAATTGATGATAGGACTACATCATCCCTGAACATTTAGTTCAAAATGTATGTGTTTGGATTGCATCGTCCATAGACATGAGACTTGTCTTAAATTGATAAGGATTGATCATCCTGGAAGTTGATCTGAATTGCATCGTCCATAGACATGAGACTTGTCTTAAATTGATAAGGATTGATCATTCTGGAAGTAGATCTGGATTGCATCATCCATAGACATGAGACTTGTCTTAAATTGATAAGGATTGATCATCCTGGGAACTTGATCTGGATCGCATCGTCCATAGACATGAGACTTGTCTTAAATTGATAAGATTGATCATCCTGGGAACTTGATCTGGATTGCATCGTCCATAGACATGAGACTTGTCTTAAATTGATAAGGATTGATCATCCTGGGAATTGGATCTGGATTTCATCATCCATAGACACGAGACTTGTTTTAAAATGAGAGGGATTGATCATCCCATAATTGGATCATGTGTATTGCAGGGTATGCTGCTATGATGTTGTTGATCGAGAGGATCCAATTGATGATGTGATGTTGTTGATCGAGAGGATCCAGTTGATGATGTGATGTTGTAGATATCGAGATGATCCAGATGCTGTCGATCGAGATGATCCAGATGCTGTTGATCGAGATGATCCAGATGCTGTCGATCGAGATGATCCAGATGCTGTCGATCGAGATGATCCAGATGCTGTTGATCGAGATGATCTAGATGACGATGTTGTTGATCATGATGATCTAGATGACGATGCTTTTGATCGTGAGGATCCAGATGTTGATGTTGCTGTAGCTGTTCATGTGCTGCAGAAGATGAAGATTCAGTACTAAAGATGTTGATGTTCCAGTATTGAAGATGTTCCAGTAACTGCTTGAGTTACTGATGATGTATAAAGAAACTTCCAATGATTTATAGATGTATCATGTATGATGTTCATGACTCCTTGCTCCTGCAGATGTTGTTATAATATCCTTCTCGTTAAGGGGGAGTGTTGAGATATTGTAACTCTTAAGAATATTATATTAGTGGGGGTCGGCCCTGTATGAGTCATGTGGGTTAAAGGGGTTATTAGACCACCCTAGTGGGGTCGGCCCTGCCACTTTATGTTAAGTGATTAAGTTGGGGCCGACCTAGTTAGTGTAAAAGTCAAGTCGGAGTTGTGTATAAATAGAGGAGGTGTGTTCCTCATTTAACACACATTACACTCACTTGTGATTGGCGCATAGGTGAGGGAGAGATCTGCTATGGAGGAGAAGGAGCTCATGTCTAGGGTTTACATCTTTGTATTTGCTGGTCATCGATATTGAGGAAGCTTTGCTGGTTTTTCTACCCCATGAGGGTTTCCCAGGATAAATCTGTCTCTTGTGTTTATGCTGTGCTTCTTGTTCTTTCAGTGATCCTGTATATGCTATTGTTGTGAAATGGAATGTAATGCTGATATTTTATGCCTTGGCATATTGAAACTTAACAGAAAGGAGTTTGTACACTACAATTAGAAAAGGCGAGCTTGGAAAACTGCTAGATCAAAAGAAACAGGCAGGCCTGTAGAGAGGCTGCCTTGAGATTTAAAAATATACAACTCATAAAATGAGCTGAAAGCTTGAGAAAGGTTGCTTAAAAGACTGCTAAAGAACTTGAATAAGATGCCAGTAGCCACCATGGAAGAGGTATCAAGACCTCTTTTCTTTTATGCAGAAACCCTCTTCCTTCAGGCTCTGTCAAAATATCTTTACCTCAAATTGGGAATAAAAATAAAAACAGTCTAACGTAAATTAGGTGGCATTAGTTTACTAAACTCCAAAATTGTTCCTGAATTGTAATAAACAAAAATTTTAACATTACGGTGGTGTAGATAGGGAAATGCCATTTTCCCTCTGCTTCTGTAGGAGTTTTTGCAGAACTATAACAAAAGTGCGTGCCAAGAAAAGAAGGGCATTGACCTGGCCCTTGAAACCTTGGTTGGCACGTTAATGTAACCACCGCATACCAAAATCCATTGCAAAAACAAAAAATTGCAAGCCAATCTGCATACCGAAGGCGAGGATTAACTCAAAAGGCCATGAGCAATGGGCATTCCACTAGTACTCAACGCGTGGCGCAATATTATTATCCTTCGGGCTAGAATATGGGCTCTGTATAAATTTTTTTTAGCTGGGATTTATCCACAACTCAAACCCTAAATCGATTCTACTTCTTAGTATTTTAGAACTATACTGGATATCTCCAGAGACTCGGCCATTCTTGGCTGTTTACGAGACGTCCCAAAGCAGAGAGTTATATAAATTCTATAATTGGGTTTCTCTATTAAGTTTTGTTGACAGTATATTTAGAATTCTAGTGCAGCTAACAGGAAAAGTTCAAGATTCTGTAAATGAAGTTGTAAACTATAATAAAATACTTGGTAAAATAAAAAAATTGAGTGCAACGATGCCACACCACAATAACCATTACTGGAGGATGAGTTTAGACTTGGATTTGACAGTCTTTCCCTTTCCCTTGGCCACGCCCTTGGGCCATATTAAACGGTGGCATGAGCAAAGGGTATACCCTCAAACAAAGAATCCTCCTTTTCTATTATTGTTGTTTCCCATAGTTCTTATCGTTGCACCCTTCCTGAAACTAGGTAAAAACAAATAAATAAAAATCTCAGACCAAACCAGAATTCTTATCCCTAGTGGAAGGTGGAAGTTTCCTCAATTCTCTTTGACATTGGGTTGCTCGAGAATCTCATGAATGTCATGTTGAAGAAACCGCAGTTCGTATAGTATTCCAAAAAAAACTGCCCTGGGTATGGTTTTCATGCCATCTCGGCCACATGCAATATGGGCATGTTAGTGCACTTACAGATGGCATGTGGGATGACCCGAGAGCGGACTCCCCACCGACCGGCAGGGGAACGATAGACGGATGGACATATCGAGACACTTCACGACCTACAGGCAACACTAGCAAGACTCGTAAGCCAACCTAATTGGAAGTCGGTGGATCCATGAAAGTAGTACACCGTCCTTCGTATACTAAGAACAATTAAATAAAATCCAGGGAGCTTCCACACTAACGGATGGATAAGTTTTCACCAGTATCAAGACAGGTCCCTGGTACCTTTTGGCTGAAGAAAACAGTGGTGTGGTATAATAACTGACTTGATGATGTCTCGAAATGAGAATAATTCCACTTTCCCATAATTGCATTTAAGTTTCTCCACTGTTGCCAGCCCACACGACGCTTCCAAAGATACCAATGTTTCCATACTTAGGCTCTTCCAGATAGCACCCAATTTATGTAGCTTTAAACCACGATTAACATAAGTACGTGGGAGAAATGCAAAAATAATTGCATGATGTGTGAAGGAACATGGCTTCTTTAATTTACTCATAGTGGTGGACCTTCGTGACAACTCGGCCAAACCATACAAGAATGATAATAAAGATTTAATACATAACCAACTAATTTAATATAACTTTTAAAAAAAATGTTAGTGTGAATGCTTTCTAATTGACCTCCAATTTCTTATTGAGTGCTTTTTATATTGGCATGAAGAATTTTTTGTCAGAGTTACGCTGTTGTATAGGAAAGCCCCTATGTGTAATGCTTTTCCAAAGAACTGTGCAAAATCTGTTCAGATGTTTGGTCAAAGATCTCACGGTACAAGTTTTCGGATCTTTAGAGGAATTTTTTTTTTTAAAATAGCATGTCTATGTTTGGATTCAGAGGATGAATCTATGTAACAATCTTAGCACGCCCTCCAAATTATTGGAAGGTTTGAGAAGGAACAAAAGGAGAAAAAAAAAGCATATTTATTGAACCTGGATTTACATAATTGATAATTTCATGTGACACTATGGATTTAAAAGGTTGCTACTTTTCTCTAGCAAATTAAACTGCTACAATAAATGAATAATTACTAATTAGCAACAAATTGCAAGCTATCTATGAATTCAACTGTATTTCATGGATTATAAACTGATGTGATATTTATATGTAACATTAACTTCATTACAACCAATTAACTTATTTCACAATGTGGAGCAAAACTCTGGCTGTGCTTTAAAAAATTTATTTTCAGGGTATAAGATTACCACTTATATCAGGTTTACCGATAAGTTTAGGTCAGGTAATTCAAGTTCCTCCTACACAATTGTAGGTCTACTATAAGAATAAAGGGTAGGAAGAACATTACTAGAAAAGTGGAAAACCAAAATATGAAGATAAAAGTAGGCACATGTAACCTAAACCTAAGTTTTAAAAAAAAAAGACCACAGAGCCTAAGGTAAAAAATACGAAAAGTATAAAGAAAAAGAAAAATGAAGATGTGTTGCAGAGGAATTAGGGGCTTATAAACTCGGTAAGTGTCTTGGTTTTCAAAGTTCTTGAAGGAATTTGACATCTCTATTTGCACATAAAGCTCAATTGATTGTCTGTAAAATTATTGGGCTTGCCATGGTGTAAACTCAAGAATTTGTGTTCCATTGTTTTATCCACTCAAGGGGCTACATACCCATGGTAAGCCACATGGAAAGCGATCCACTCACTCGGAATCACTCAAACTTTGTATCATCCACATGCATCTTCTATATCGTATTGATTGACAGTTGGGATGCTGAGAAATCACGACCAAAACTTTTTGCTCATCAACAACTCATAATGACATAAGTTTGCATTAAATAATAACAATAACTTTACAGTACAATAAGACTTTAAATTGGATAATTACTACAAATCAGTGTTGAAAAAGTCGCCGAAAAATCACGACTTTTTGTAAAAGTCGCGAGGTGTTACCCCTGCCGAAAAATCGACTCACAAAAATCGCGATTTTTTAAAAAATCGGCGACTTCCGACTTTTTCAAAAAATCGGCGCTTTTTTCGGAAAAACCGCGAGTTGAATGAAAAAATCGCCCAGGCTTTTTCACAGTTTAAAAAACTCGGGTTTTTTTTATAAATTTGATGAGTTTTGTACATGTAACATTGATGTCAACAATACTAAATGGTAATGTTAAATTCTTAAAGTAAAAGTGACATTCTCTTTATCTTTCATTTTCCAACATTCTCTTTATCTTTCACTTAAAGATAAAGAGAATGTTGGAAAATGAAAGATAAAGAGAATGTCACTTTTACTTAAATTTTTAACATTACCATTAATTGTTTCAGGATGTTTGAGAGTGGTTCCAACCTCATCAGACTTCATATGCAAAAAGTAGGATTTTAGATCCCATTTAGAATTCAACAGACTTAATGGTTTTCAGGATTTCAGGATTCCAACGTTTCCAGTGGATTTCTATCATGTATGTGGGTAAGGGATTGGAATTTAATGAAGTACATCAAACTCTCTATGATCAAACTCTCTATGTACCTTGATGTTGGTGGTGTCGATGCCTGATTGTTAAAGTTGCTTGAATTCCACTGTCATGACCTTAATAAAAAAATGTACCCTTCAGTCAAGCAAAATCACTTATTAAGCATGGAAAGCTCTTTCTACCTTATTTTAACGCTTGGATTAAGAAGTTTGAGCAAAATTGTATGGTGTTAATTGATGTCCTTGGAGGATCAACTTCGAGATTGGAGGCAGAGGCAAAGTCTAGAGCCTAGAGGTGGGGGAACATGGTGCTATTGATGAATATGATCTCGACATAGACAATGATTTTGATGATTATGTTTTTTCAATTTTGATTTAGATATGTATTGCGCTTGGTGCCATTTAGATAATATTTTGTCTCTAATGGTTTGGAATCATAGCTTGGAATCTTTAATATATATTTTTTTCATTAAAATTGTAAAATTTTATGTATTTTTTAACAGTCCGAGTCATTGAAATCAAACCACTCGGAGTTATTTGCATCCACTACATCTATATATTAGTGCTTTCTCCATATTTATGTTCCAATGTGTTTATCTGATGTTATTATTGCTTTATATGTTTAAAATTCTGAAAAAAATGAATGTATTTTGTATTTTTTAATGTTTGCAGACTTTTTCCGACTTTTCCCGATTTTTTCGCCGATGTTGCCGAGAAATTGTTTTCGGGACCCTTGCCAACTTTTTGCCAAGTCCGACTTTTTCAACGTACAAATTTACCCTTAACAACATTGTTCTTCATAACGTCTGAGAATATAGCTTGAAATTCTACAAAAATGTTTAATATGCTTCCAAAACAAGGACATCATTTATGATGTTTGATGGATGCATCAAAGTTACATAGATATAATTATATTTTAAAGAAGGTTGGATGTGTTAAAGTCAAATTAGTGTCTAAGTATCATTATCAAAGCTTTAATAGCAAGACTGGTTGTTTGGGTAGGCCCTGGTATTCGTTTCCACTTTTTGGAGGTCAAAACACAGGCTATAGGATGAAAAATGCCCTTGAAATAATACATCATGATTCCCGTTGCATTTCCAAATTATAAAATGCTAGGTGAAATGTTTCACCACATTTCCAGCACGTTTGCTTCACCTTTCCGTGGTTCTTGGCATTTTAGGGAGACAAATGCAGGGGGTTATAGGTTCACCGCAACATAGATTCAAATGTGCATGTGTTTTCACATCCTGAAACTGAACCAATTAACCAAGTCTTAGTCAGCGAGAGGCGTATAGAATTTTGGGAAATCTCTAGAAGCATGAACATTTAGAGGGAGCTCGAAAGTTGAAGTTTAACGTTGCTAGCCAAGCAAGTTACTATGCCCTATGCATTTCTGGCCATCAACAGTCACAACGAACTTCGAAGTAAGCCTATATATATTTTGTTGATTCAATTGTTCAAAATTTGCAAAGTATGTTCGAAGGGGGAAAGTAAGTAACACCCCAAAATTTATTAAGATTTGTTAAATAATAAAAAAAGAAAATATTAAATAAGCATATATTATTTAAAATAAGAAATAAGAAAAATAAATCATAACTAAGTTGAATCAACAAATAAAACTTAATTAAGTTAATTAAGTATGATTAGAAAGTAATGTGCATGAAGGCCATTTGGCACTCGTGCATAATTTTTTCTGATTAAATTAAAATTAGAAAATTATGCATAAAAAGGGGAATTGGGGGTTGATTGAGGGGTCCTTCATTTTTGGGGGTTTTTTTGTGTTCTTTGTTTTGGGGAAGGTCTGTGGGATAGTAGGGGGGTTCTATGAGTTCTATGAAGATGGAGGTTTGGAGGTTTAGGGTAGATTCATAGGTTCTGATTATGATGGTTGGGCTGGCTTCGTATTGCTGAGTGAGGGGTCGAGGGCTCTCAGTCGTAGACTGAGGGGTTGGTTGGGAGGAGAGCGGTCCCCTACACCTTGTTTCCTGAGGAGCTGCTAATGAGCGCAATAGAGAAGTCATGTTGGCTTCAAATTTGCAACTGTAAGTCTAACTTACGTACACTTGAGATTCCTTTCTGATTATTTATTTAATGAAAAATTGTTTATATCAATTGTAGAATTCATTTTATATTGAAAATTATTCGCATGCTATGCTTGAAATATACAAATAATGTAATTATGGTATTTTCTTAAAACTGATAATTATTGGTTTTCATTGTTAAAGTATCTCAGTTTAATTTGTTAATCTGAACATAAACCATAATTTAATTGAATTATTGAATATGTTATTCTGATACTTGTTTTTAAACCGAGGGCCCTACAGATAAGTTCAATCATTGTCTAGCTCCACCTGTAAGACTACCTCCTAGTCCTAAAATCTATTGAAAGACTGCTTATTAAAGGTCGTATGCCTGGATACTTCATCATCCACATACCACCCTACACCACATATGGTGTTAAGGAAAAGTACAAAACCATGGAGAAGGTTGTATCAAGACTGGATGATAGCTCATCCAGTCTGACTAAAGCTTCTACTCTTCCTACAAACTGCTTATATTGTTGCTAATTGCCCTTCCCCTTCATTGGAAAACGAGAAGCATAGTGACATTTCACGTGACTTGACTCACTCTTGTCCTAATTCAAGGAACTTGAATTCTCATCCTCCTAACCCCTCTCAGGTCCTCCTCAAATAACTCCTATAGTCTTCTCCAAGAGTGAAAGGTTTTCCATCTCCTCCAATCTAGCTGAAACTATATCTATCCTCGTGGGTGGCTTCACACAAGCACAAAGACCCCAAACGAAAGGCTCCCAATATAAAGAGTGCCCATTTAATACTATGAGCACCAACTCCTCATTCTCCACCTTCACCTTAATAACAATTAGTTGTTCTTGAAGCTTGATGATCTTCATAAGTAATTGCCTAATGTGTTTTTACTACTCATGCATGTATAGATAATGAGCTTGTTCTTCAACATCATTTACCAAGAAATATTCACACTCTGATACAAAGTGATTAAGGCATCATACATACCTTGGGCTGACTTCTTCTAGGTGATGTAAGAGATTAAATGGTCCCTCACAAAATCAAGGACGATTCTCTTAGCTTTGGCCACCTTTTTGTTGTGTTGGGTCAACTAAGAGGGATTGGTAGGGACTGTAACATTTTCCTTGACAAAACAACAAAGCCAACAATGCATGAAATCTGCACTACCAATGAGTGAAGTTTGCAGCACCTTCTAGCCAATCACACTCTCTGAGACCTTTAGATTGGGCATCTATGCAATGCTTGGAACACACCTCATAGGTCCAGACCGCTTTCAATCACTAAGACTCTTGAGCATCACCCACTAAAACCTTCCAACATCTCTCTGTCACATGTAGTAGCCCTATCCATTCACAGAACATTTCAGGTCTGCTGCTCTGATACCACATGTTAAAATTCAAAACATGGTAAACAGATTATCACTCAAAACTTGAAAACCTAAACTGCTGGGAACTGAAACTGAAACCCCTCTCAAAACAATAAGTTCTGAACACTAAATCTGCATGCATGAAACCTCTGAAAATATGAATAGCAAGTACGAATCTGAACTCCCAAACACATCACTATTTATTAACTGAAAACAGGAAATACAATGTTACTAGCTCAAACCTCAAAGTCTCTCACTATGTCAGTGGAAGACCCTGCTTATTTCTCCATAGATAACGATAGCTAGGGTTACAATTCATGTATTCATACCAAGTAGGGTGCCCAAAACCTAACCCTAGCCTCCTAGAAAAGTGTAACCAACCTATGTTTGAAACACTGCCTAGAATAACACACCCAGTCCAGCATAAGTGAATTCCTAGAATAGTGTCCATGAAGAGAGAAGTAATTCATGAAGGCATGCACCTCCTCCTGCTTGGAATCTGTGCTCAGTTCTACTACTAGAAGTTTCCCCAACTCATGCACCTACTCTAATTCAGGAAAAGCTAAACTAAACTTAGAAAAGCAAATTATAAAAATAAGAAAAGGTAAAACTGGAATTATTTCTCAGACTGGCACATGCATAGCATGCACGCACCCTCTACCACGCTGCTCTCTACAAAATTAATCCCATGCACCCTCATCAGTCATCATAACTGTCCTAACTGCTTACTGCTGCAATGGATTTGCCGAGTGTACCATAATGTATACACTACGTGTGCCAAAGGACTCAGGGAGAACAATGACCAAGCAATCCAGGTAAAAACTAACAGCAATTGCAAACAGACACAAAAATACCATAGTAATAATAGTAGAAATGGCACCATGGCAATCGCCCTACGTGAAGGCTACATAGAACACCCTAAACACTAATATGCTTATCTTTCAAAGCCTAGATCCTTCTCATTCCATTGTTTTGATTTCATATCCATTGAATAAATCCACTTTCACCCTCTGCAAACACTACTTATACAAGAACAAACAATTTCACAACTACAACTTGACCTATGGCCCAAATAGGTAACAGGAACTCAATCCTCTTTTGAACTTCTAAGAACACCTTAAACCACAATCCTAAAAAAGTACAATTAGGTGAACCTGTAAAAAATGAGAATCACTTCCAGCAGCTGTAGTCGAATTTTCAAACATTCAATACCCTTTATTATTTATAGGACCTCTTTGGTAGCTGTCAATGAGTTTCCAAACATTAATACAACAATTGCGACATTTTTAACTTTTGTAAAAGGAACCCAAGTTTATTCTTGAGACAAATTGTTCACAACAACAGGTTTAAAATATCCATCCCTTTGGCATAATTTAAGCAAGCACTAGTCCTCATCTTTACAAATCATTAGTTACATTCTAAAGAGTCATAAGCAGTTCACGAAGAACCTCTTATGTCTAATGTGGATGTCAATCTCAATCAATGATCCAAAAAACGAAGCGCTCTAGATTTTCAAACAAGGGCATTAAGGTTTCTTTATATTCTGAATATAAAAATGAATATCACAAGGCTTAAAATATTTAAAATTCTATTTTTCTCATAATCCTAAAAAATGCCTAGGAATATTTACACTTTGTTCTGCTTATAACTAAAAGCCCCAGTATTGTGTAAGAAGGCCACAAGGCAGCATTAGTTGTCCCATCCATAAAGATTTTTGAGCTGTCCCATTCATAAAGATTTTAAGAAAAAACAGGAAGCATAAACAAGGGGATAAGGGAGAATAAACAGGACGCAGAATTGCAAACAAGGCACACACTTCTCCTAATAATGGACTTGGAAAAAGGAGCAGTATAATGTGAAACAAAAAACACAATTTTTAATGCACTTAAAATTGCATCTATAAGGATTATAATGTTCATCTCGCTGTCGTCTAGTGGCAACATGGAGAAGTTGTTGTCACAATCCTCACAGACGGTTACTCCCCTGCGTGGAGTACCGGATGTGGCTAATGATCTTGGGCCTTGTGCGAAGTAATGACTGTATCATTTCGACCTTCGAGCAGATAATTGTAATGACGCTGGCGAGGTACAAGCAACCCTGGAAGGGTAGGAGGGTTTACAGTCCGTAAAAAGACAGACTCCCATTTAGATAAAAAGGGAGTATCCTGGAAACAAGTCCTTTAAGAAGCGCTTTGATAAAGATGCATGCTTAGAGGGCTTCACTGCAAAGAACAGACTAAGGTAACATGTACGAGAAGCATCTATTCCATCAAATCACCAGGGACTTGCAGCCGGTCCATCCCTTTGCACTCGTGCAATACAGGTGAGCCAAGACACAGCAAGAATGCAACCCTTGTGGACAGCTTAACACTCCATCAACCTTAAACCAATACCCCGTCATGTAAATAAGTTCTCTAAAAAAACTGGTTAAAACACCGCTTAAAATTTAATTTCTCGGGACCATTTTGCAAAACCCATTACTAGGAAGTCATTAAAAGGAAAATCCCAAAAATAGACATGGACAGCTTGAGAAGCAACCAATACCCCGTCATGTAAATAAGTTCTCTCAAAAACTGGTTAAAACACCGCTTAAGATTTAATTTCTCAGGACCATTTTGCAAAACACCCATTACTAGGAAGTCATTAAAAGGAAAACCCAAAAAAATTAGGCATTGACAGCTTGAGAAGCAATCTTAGGCCATGCATAATTTAATCAAATTTCCACTAAATGTATCCTTATCACAAACTCTAACAGGGTGCCATGCATCAGAGAATATAATTAACCTGAAACTGAACTATAACAAAATAAAAGAAGCAACGATTTCCACATATATCAATTGAGATATTGTGATTATAACAACCGACCGCCATGCAAACGTCAGAAAACCAGAGAGGGTGCTAATCAAAGCTAGCACGGCACGAATATGACCATAGGCTAATAGCTGGAAACCAAGAGAAGAACAGATAAATGTAAAATACTTACCCATTCGGCGGCAAGAACGGGAAACTGTAACGAGGCGAGCAAGGTCAATGGGTTCATCCAGGTAACTGAATATTCGGCCTGCCGTGTCCGAGTCCAGGCGCTCTACCAAACTTGGGGTATCTTCTTCCATGGATGATGAAGTATTTTCTGCAATCTTCATAGCCAAGAACAACCACACACTACAACAGAGAGAACACATATGCAGTAAAACGACGGTTCAGTGCTGCTCCAATCTGGTGCCGTTATATAGATATGGATAGCAACGAGAAATTTTCATAAAAATAAAAATACAAAATAACTATCATATATCCACACGTAACAAGCCAGCTCAACAAATAAAAAATGAACTTTTCATACAGCTGGTTAGGTGGCGATCTTATCCTCACTTTCCCTATTTTGGGCCTCGGGAAGTGAGCACTCAGCTTTTTATAGGCTTTTCACAAAGGGCACTCATGGTATAAAGTTTTGATATGTTTATTTTCGATGGTGAATTTTTAAGGTGTTTCTAAAAGGTTCTGTGAAAAAAAAAGGTGTTTCTAAAAGGTAGATTTTTTGGTAGAATTATTAGTTTTTTTTTTTTAATTTTTTTAAATTTTGGATTAAAAGAATATTGAAATGATAGAGATTAAAATATTTCTCATCTTTGGTTAGTATTATTATATTTTATATAAAGTTTTGGTATAATAATTTATTTTATATAAAAAAGTAATATGATAATTTCTTTTTAAATTAATATTGATGATTTGAAATCAATATTTTTTATTTTCAACATATACTATCATTTTATTATATTAGCAATTGCTTCAAAAGGTGCAATAAAACGTCGAAGGAAAAATTGAATATATTAAAAAAATTGAATTGAAGAGCTATATCTTGTCCTAGAATAGATGCACAATTGACCAAGAACCTAAAGAAAGCACCTTTCTCTTGAAAAGCAATATCTTCATAAAGTGCAAACCAACCTATAAGTGTTTTTACAATTGTGAGAGGAAACATTTTGTTTTGTGAAAAGTAGCACTCAAGTAATTTATTTTACAATAATTGGACATTAAATATTAATGGTCTTTTAAGAATTTATTTCAGTCTAAGTTAGTAAAAATGTTAGAAAAAGTTACGTGTTAAAATGTATTAATGGTCTTTTAAGAATTTATTGTAAAAGAGGAATGAACATGTTTGGACCATTGGATTTGGATTAAGAGCTACTATTAATAATTTAATGAATACTTATTACTTCTAATTGAAAAATAAACTATTGAGATACTTATTACCTATATACATCTCAATATGTTCAATACATATTGATTAATAAACTATGTGATTTATTTTTAAAATGTAAATATTTAATTATGATAAAGCACAATGATCAACCATTATATAAGATTCATTTTACCAAATATCCCCTTCATCCACATGGTTGCAAGTCACTTAAAAATATTAAGTCCATTGGTTGTAGCTCGGGTGGTTGGGAGGAATGTTTGTTACTCTCCCCACCCAGGTTCAATTTTTGTAAGTGACATATTGCTCTTGTTGAGCCCATATTGTAATGATTGTAATTCGTGCCACCTTGATTCTCTAAAATAGCAGGTGGTGACCATTTCTCTAACAAACGGTGAACCACCATTTAAAAAAAAAAAGTCACTTAAAAATATTAAGAGAATAATGAATATTAATAACATCATATAATAATGCAAAGCTGAAAACAAATGGAGAAAGTAACATAAAATTTATTGAAAGATAAAACCACATTAAGGTGATTTTGAAAAGATTTTGTTATTTTATTTTTTCTTAATTAATGTTGAAAATCTCTACAATATTATGTGAACTCCATTGTGTTTTTCTAATAGAATTTGACAGCACATATAAAATTTATTGGAAGTAACATAAAATTGATTGAAAGATAAAACCAGATTCACTTGATTTTGACAAGATTTTGTTAGTTTTTTTTTCTTAATTAATGTTGAAAATCTCTACAATATTATGTGAACTCCATTGTGCACATATGCTTTCAGTAGCCAGCCTTCTAAAATTGTTCATATTTGTAAATCGATCATGCTAAGGGCACGCTCTCAACTTCATGTCATTGAAAAGTAAATGGGTCAAAATTACAACCATCCAGTTGATGTGGGCGATATTGTTTAAGTGGAATAATTAATGATCGAGAATCTCTAGAATATAATGTGAACTCCAACATGTTTATCCTCGAATTTATATTCAACAAATGGCAAGGTGTTGCATATTGCTATAATTGAGGACCAATATCATGATTATCAAGAATTTAGTTGAAACCGTGGGATGCCTTTCACAACTGGAATTATTTTCCAAGGACATGTTTAAAGAAATAAGGACATATGATTTTAATTGAGTAAAAGAATAGATAAAAAACAAGACAGATGTAAGAGATGAGGGGACTGCCGGTGGCAAAGTTGGAGAAGTGGCAACATATGTAAGTGATTAAGGGACTACAGATTACCAAAGTTAGAGAAGTGGCAATTAAATCATGTTAAATGAGTTAGATAGAAGCTTAAACCCTGCAAACAAGCATTTCACTCTGGGCAAAATATTCTTTTTTGCACAATCTGATTTTGCTTAGTGCGATTATTAATTCGAAAAGCAATTGCAAGAGGCCGTGGAGGTCTCTATCGACCAATTTGCACTCCAATTTGTCCCCATCAAAATTTATAAATTCCCGCGGCGCGCATGTAGAGAGGGACCTTGATTTTTGTTACTAGAAAAGTCATGACTATTCCAGTGTCAATCTGGTTAATTTCTTATCACCTCAAACCTCCATCTTGATCAGTATGTAATGTATATCTAGCCTTGTTCTCTTTGTTTGCTCATAAAATCATCAATTTTCTTAAATCCTTATTAGATATACCATTTCCACCATTATCTAACTTAGATAAATTAGATATCATGATTTATCTAACTTGAATAGATGGGATATCATGATTTTTAATAATTAGTATTATTTTAAAGAAATTTTGTTTTTCTTAAAATAATAATTTTATTAAAAAAATAAAAATTATTATTTTACACTTATACCTTTTTCCTAATGATTTACCTTTTTACCCATAATCTTATTTATACATTACGTGGCTTCTTTTAAAAAGAGGATAAGTCTTCTTTCATAAGGATCGGGTCTTATATCTCATGGTTTCTAACTCCACATCATGCCATAGTATCCACTTACCATCCCAAAAAGCATCCAGCATCCAAGTTTCTAAGTCCTACCGCCATTTCTTCAAGCCACGTCACAAATATTCAATCTCCATTTCAAGTTGTAGTCTGCATCTTTCATATATGTGATAAATATCATGCATTGAAATAATAAAGCGTTCATCCAAAAGCTTGATAGCATTCATAAGACTGACAAAGAGTCAAACACCAACACCAAGCAGAGGATCCTCGCCATACACATCAAAAGGAAGGTTGTAAGTGTTAACAAAGTTCCTGTGTGTCCTTCTTCAAGCCAAGTATTCAGTTTGAAAACGTTGAATTCTAGGTAACGGCCCAGATATTGATTGTCAAGAGTGCCATTAAATGCCATTTGAAGAATGTGCATCATCGCCAACAAAAAGAGATTGCACTCAGTATCAAACACCAATCTGCTTCACAAATCCAAAGTGCCAAAGTGTTGAAAGCCATTGATAGTAAAGAACTGAAGATTGTCAACAAGCATGCTCATTTCCAGCTGCTCGTAAAAGAAAGTATTCATTATAAACTTCCAAAGAGATCTCACAAGTCAACTATAGAGTCGAGACAGGATGTCGAGAATGCAAAATGAAAGGGAAACCAAAATAATCTCAAGACATTAAACGCTAAGGAAATTATTTCTACTGTATGTGCAGTATATGCCTTTAATATGTCAAGCACTGTGAATACCAAATGAGATTACTCAAGCACTGTATACAAGTGATATGAAAGTGCCGATAAGCTGGTTCTATTATTGTCAAGGTTATCTGACTTTGGTATACAAGGAATCGATATCTTGAAGTTGATATCAACAATGTAATTGAATCAGCAAGTGCACTTGTGTTTGTTGGCATATTGGTATTGAAGTTGAAAAATACCTAAATGATTTCTTGACTTAGAAAAGACAATGACAAAGTTCTAGTTCCAACAAAAATTAGTAGTTTAGGGATCTATTTCTAATATGTGGCAATCAGAGTAACAGTTGATCCTAGGCATATAGGCAGATATTCCATATTTCAAGGTAGATAGTTGACAGTCAGAAGTTTAATCCCATCCTTCCCAGTTTTCAGAAGTTTAAACCCATCATTCCCAGTTTTCAGGGATTTCATCAACATCAAATGGTTATTTCTAAATATGAACAGGTGACAGGGTATATCGAGGTAGGGGCAGAGCACATTCCATGCAGATATTTTGGTTAATTCCAGAATATAAGGAAAAAGCTCAATAACCAATCAAAATAAATCAAGATTGAAAGGAAACGGCTCCAGTCATCCCAGATTTCATGAATCAAACTCATCAGTAATCAAAAAGTGAGATGGCAGTCAAAGTCATAAGTGCCAGAACATTCCAATGTAATAAATTCACAAAAAGTTGCAAAAGTATCGCTTCACCGTGCTTTAATTATGGATTGTGAAAACACAATAAAACAACTTCAAAACCATCTGCAAAATTTAGTATCCAAAGTCAACCCCAACATGACTGCAAAAATCTTAAACCCTCCTCCATTACAAAATTCCAATCACTGCATCTTTACAAAGGTCGGCGTTGCAGGCCAATAAGTATAAGATTTCCAACAAGGGAATTGCATTTTAACCAAACGTCTAAGCATCGAATGAATGAATTTTTCGATAAAAAAATCTGAGCACTGGATGACTGTTTTAGTACAAAATCAAGAACATGAAGAAGGTTTTAGTAAAAGTTTAGGCAATCAATGATTATTTTGGAAAAAATTGAAAATTGGATGAACTTTAGGTAAAATTTAATCACTATATAATATTTTTTTCTAAAATTTAAATGTACAAATGAATTCACTGCAAACTTCTAATTAGCACCGAAAAAAGGGGTAAAATTTTAAGCACCCTGTGATTTTTCCTGTCAAATTTCAAGCATTGGTAACTTCTCCTGTAAAATTTTAAGCACCCTGTCATTTTTCCTGTCAATATAATATCGAGGCTACCATAAGTCAGAAACTTCTCCAATTCAGAAGTATTGAAATGATTTAGTTGGGCTAACTTGTCGTTGGCAGTTAGGAAGGCCAAGAGAAGTCGTTTCTCAATTATGAAATCTCCATATGTGTAGTTTGTTTATAATAAGCTACTAACCTGATGCCGTTACAGAACGTTTCTCTACAACTCCAGATTTGCCAATGGGGAAAAATCGTGCAGATTTGCCAATGGGGAAAAATCGTGCCTTTATAATGGGGGATTGACTCCCCAAATCACATCAAATCATGAAACAAATTACCAGATCATATCATATTTTGACTTAAACTGGTTAGATCGTTGAACGCAAGCCACGATTTTACTGCATAATAGTTGTCATAAAGGGAAGTCTCTTATCGATGTTTCCTATCTTTTTTTTAAATCATGTATTCAATCTTTAAATTTGTCCGGAAGGAAAATATGATCGTTTTCATTGTTGTTTTGCAGTGAAAATCTTAAGTTGAATTGCGGAGATTTTTGGAGATGGTTGGAATCCCTGAGTTTGCTAGAAGGCATTAAGCAGAACGGTTAGATATTGGAAGCACCCTGAGATTTGAATATGGTCATTAGTTACTTTTAAGTGAAAGGGCACATCAAAGGAAATTGTCGTCACTAAAGAACGAGATTAGAAGCAAGAGATTAAGGAAGTGTAACTATCTGTTCAGCCTATAACACAAGATGGAATCGTGAAGATTTGGTGCCATCTCAAAAATCAAGTTTCATTTATAAGAAACAGAAAATCAACTGAATGGGGGGTTGATCTCTGTACTCCAGAAAGATGAATGTCTTCTATCTCCACTCTTGTTCTTTTTGTATCACTGTGTTGTACTTCAGAGAATGAAAAGATCCAGGAAAAAATGAAAAGTAAACTGCAAGGCAGACTGGTAAGCGGGGAATCTGATTTGTGATAACCAACAAACTTGACATGGACTTCTTGAGGCAACAAAAGGTATTTAATTTCCAGATCTTTACAAACTATCATCTCCAACATAGGTTTAGAACTTCAATTTAAATCTCGTCCATCTTCTATGGTTCAATGTGTCCATTTTCACATTATTTGTGTATAATAGTTTTTTTAAAGCTGCACTATGATTTGGGTGTCTGTCTTGTGACATGATTTCCAAATAATTGGTTGCATCTATTTACTCCGAATCCATTGGGCATGTGGAACTAAAGACCAATAACAAAAACAGAACTGCATCTATTTACTCCGAATCTATTGGGCATGTAGAACTAAAGACCAACAACAAAAACAGAACTGCATCTATTTACTCCGAATCAATTGAGCATGCGGAATTAAAAAAAAAAGGTAGAATACTAACAAAAAAATGAATTACATCTATTTAATGTGAATCAAGTAGAAAGTGCAACTCAGCATGGCAATCAGAAAATAGCAGACGTAATTTATCCATCCGAGATAGCAAATACCAAAATAAACTAATGGCCTTTTTGATCATGAGTAATAGCCCATGATCTAAAATTATTAAACACTTTCTTCCAAAAATGCAAATTAAGGTGTTTGCAGGTGAACTATTAAATTCTCAACTCTTTGTCAAACTGAATATTTTGCACTGCAAGAAGTTTTATGATGTTTTAATCCACATTTGCTCAGGTCCCAATATATGATACTGAAATCTTCGAGCTCTCAGTTCTGTTGGAGTACGACCAGTTCAGTCAGTAACCCTATAATGTACAAGGAAAAAAGTGCTTAAAAATGCAGTTCATCCCATGTCATTTATCCTAATATCAAGTATACCCTTAATGGTATCCCCTTCAGGAGAAGTTCTCTTAGTTAATCCATGACCTGAAGCTGTCTCCAATTTAGATGAAACTTCACTTTGAACTCCATTTGCTGCTAAGGGAGATTCAATAAGATGCCCTGATGAAACACTTGTTATTTGCCCATGCAATGTAGCATCATTTTCAACATTGCCTTTCTTAACACTGGTGCCTTGTTGCTCAGTTCCTAACGTAGAATTGTTGACCTCATCAGGTAACAACCATTTTGACCAGTCACCATACCTTCTGATCTTGTCAGGCTGTCACAAAAAGACCGAAAATGTAAATAATAAAGAAATGCATGATGATGGCCATTTCTGACAAGAAATTATGTTATGATGCTCACCTTCACTTCAACTACACTTGAATTTCACAATGCACTAAGAAAGCATAATATCTAAAGATTTGTTTAGCTCGTGTAAAAAGAAGGGACTGATGCAATTGCCATAGTTTAAACGTTATTTATCCTTAATAATCACTAGAAACCATCAAGTGCATTTGGCTTCTGTATTTGAAGAACAGGAAATCTTCAAACACTGAACAGAATCTGGTTTTCCCTGGCTGGTGGGGACCTCCCTAGCTATGCTGATGGGTGCCTAATGGGAATGGACTTATGTTTGAAATGCAACAAAACTTAAAAAAGGGCGTACCCTCTCTCAGCTATGCTCCAAACTTAGCTGCCTCTTGCTGGATCTCGACGGCAAGCTCACGGGTAGGTCGTAACACCAAGACAATAGGCCCATCGCCAGGAGCTGATATATGACAAGAAGAGATAGCATTTAATGTATCCATGTATGGTAGAAAAAAGACATTTCCCTCAAATCAAGATATTGTACTTAAAAAAAATTACATCACATGAAAAAGGCCAAGGAGGAGAAACAGTTTTTAGATAGATTAAAGCTGAAAAGATGCAATCACTAACCTAAAGAAGGTTGTGCATTCACATGAACAATAGCAGGTAAAAGATATGCCAGTGTCTTTCCAGAGACCGTCTCAGCAATACCAATTAAATCCCGCCCTTTCAAAGCCAAAGGCCATCCCTGAGCTTGAATAGGTGTTGGCTCAGTAAAGCGTGCTTTTACAACCTCTTGAAGAACATAATCTGAGAGAAAAATAACCACAATTTTAAAATTAGCATATTATGTAATCTTCCTTACAGCGAGAAAATCAGTTAAACCTTTGACACCCAAAAGAGATAAAAGCACCTAGTTTGGTGTTGCTGAGTGCATTCATCCTAAGAATAGGTGGTGGACTCAGATCTAAAACGGTACTGCTATTAAAATGTGGACAAGTTTTGAGTAAGCACCTAAATAAGCTTTCCTTGAAAAGAAATTCAAAAATGATCTTAAAGCTTCAGTTTCTCAGAAACTGAGAAATGACAGCCAAGAAGTGATCTAACTAACCATTCTTTGTGCTTCGTAAATAAATTGTAAAATCCAAAAAGATAGTGGGGAAATGCAGAAAGAAACTTACCTTTGCATTCTCGCAAGTTTGGGCTCCGGAGGCACTGGAATCTGGTTGCAACGATATGAAGATCTTTATCGGAAACCCCAGGGTAAAAGGGGACCTGGGAATCGACTGAGAGAAGTCCAAGTCGACGACGCAAGTAAACCGAGCGACAAGGCGGTGCAGCAAGAGCACGACCAGGAGCGGACACGAGGCAAAGAGCAGGCAGAAAAATGGCGACAGCTAATTGGCAGGAGGGATGACCACGTGGCAGTATTCCATTCGCTCAATGAGCGAGGAATCTGCTGCGCTGGCGACAACGCTCTTGCATTGTTTAACGCCTACGGCGTAAATGTAACATCTCATTTTCAAGTAGATTATTTTGTTAATATAATTGATTTAATAATATATTTATATTTTCATATGTTTGAAATTTTTTAATATTATTATGTCCCTGACATATAGTTTTGAGTCGGGTGGTATTAGTTGGGGTGCCGAAAATCGCGGATATCAAATTGCAAAGTTTTTGTTAAAGTTTATATTATTTGTATTTTTTATATTTTTGTTAAAATTCATTTTACGTGGTTGTGGTTGGATCTAGACGCAGTGACGTTGGCCTGGGGCTGTGTGCCCCAGGCCCCGGCGGCGCGGTGATGTTTGCCGTTTTAAATGCGGTTTAAATGGTCTCGGGACTGAAAACTCCTGTGTAATTTATTCACCGGTCTTGTCCATTTATCGTGCCTTTCGTCGAGCTCTGTTGTGCGCTGGCGTCGGGTTGAGGTGTTGCAGGGGTTTAAATGGTCTCGGGACTGAAGACTCCTGTGCATTTATTCACCAGTCTTGTCCATTTATCGTGTCTTTGGTCGAGCTCTATTGTGTGCCCGCTGGCGTCGGGTTGAGGTGTTGCAGGGGTTTAAACGTGTTACAGTTGGCGTATTCAGTCACCGGTCTTGTCCATTTATCGTGCCTTTCGTCGAGCTCTGTTGTGGGCTGGCGTCGGGTTGCAGTTGGCGTATTCATGCAACACGTGTTGGTCCATGGTTTCGTGGTGTTAATGCAGTTGGTGGTCTCGGTACTCAAGACTGCTGTGGGATTTATTCACCAGTCTTCTCGATTTATCATCCCTTTCGTCGAGCTCTGTTGTGTGTGATTTATTCACCAGTCTTCTCGATTTATCGTGCCTTTCGTCGAGTTCTGTTGTGTGTGATTTATTCACCAGTCTTCTCCATTTATCGTGCCTTTCGTCGAGCTTTGTTGTGTGTGATTTATTCACCAGTCTTCTCGATTTATCGTCCCTTTCGTCGAGCTCTGTTGTGTGCTCGCTAGCGTCGGGTTGAGGTGTTTCAGGGGTTTAAACGGTGTTGCAGTTGGCGTATTCATGCGATATGGTCCATGGTTTGGTGGTGTTAATGCAGTATGGCGCGGGGTGACGGTGGTCTCGGCACTCAAGACTCCCATGCGATTTATTCACTAGTCTTGTTGATTTATCGCTCGTTTCGTCGAGCTCTGTTGTGAGCTCGGTAGCATCAGGTTGAGGTGTTTCAGGGGTTTAAACGGTGTTGGAGTTGGCGTATTCTTGCGGTATGGTCCAGGGTTCCGTGGTGTTAATGTAGTATGGCGCGGGGTGACGTTTGCCAGTTTAAATGAGGTTGGTGGTCTGGGGACTCAAGACTCCTGTGTGATTTATTCACCAGTCTTATTGATTTATCGTCTGTTTCGTCGAGCTCTGTTGTGTGCTCGCTAGCGTCGGGTTGGGGTGTTACAGGGGTTTAAGCGGTGTTGCTGTTGGGGTATTGACGGGGTATGGTCCAGGGTTTCGTGGTGTTAATGCGGTTTGGCGTTTTTGATGTGACTCAAGACTCCTGTCCGAGTTTTACCTTGGCGAATGTGGTTGCACTGTCCTTGCTTATTGACATTTCTTGTGGCGTGTTTGTTGAAGCTATATTTTAGAAGTTCTCTGGTGTTCAAGCTTGTTCTATTTGGTGCGACTTGCTTTTGTGTTGTGGCTGTTTTTGTTGGCTTCTTTGCGGTGGCGTGGTTGTTTGTGGCTTATTTGCGGTGGTCCAGCGAAGCTGAAGTGGTTTCTGGTAGTGGGTGTTGCTCTCTGAATGCGCTTCATTGATCGAGTAACTTGCGGTGTTCGTGTCTGAAGGTGTAGAGCGGTTTCTTGGTGCAACGAGCTTTGTCTTCTGCAATTTCATTGACGGGTTCTTTGGACGGGTAACTGTTGGAATTTTGTCTTTAGCTGAGACTTCTGTTTTTTGTTTTATGAAAAAAATCCGATTTATATCTCCCGGAAAAGACAAAGTAGTGCACATATAGTACGAGGATGATATATATATTTATGTGAGTTTAGAATTGCTTAACACATCATGTTGAAGTTTATTATTATCTCTTAAGCATATGGTTTTTTTAAAGAGCTTATAGATAAATATGGGATTATGATCGATATGCTACACTGTATTCAATAAGAATAGTCACACACAATATTTTTTTTATTATTTTTAAGTTTTTTTAAAACCAACCCAAACCAAAATACTATATGAGAGACAAGCTCAAATGTCCTGTGTTAGTAGACATGTCAGAATCATACAATCGGGATCTCATCCCTTTGCTATGGTTATTGCCATGTCTCTGGGCCATTAAGCTTTGTCTTCGTGTCAAACCCCTGTCCACACAGCGCAAAAAAGTATACATCTACATTATTGCGACAAACTAGAGATCAATGAAGCATACTCAAGCTGACCAATGCAGTCTATAGTATCGTAGCAATAAGCTGATTTGGTTTCATCTAAAGAAAAAGCTATTTCAGATTGGATATTTCATCAATTTTTCCTTAAATAAAACAACAAGTTGTCAATACCGCCATCACTGCATCTAAGAATTTGTTAGCGTTCATGTTTCTTGTAACAGTATTCTTGACAAATAACAAACTTTGCTCATATAGGGCTTTCTAAATATTCACAGGACTCCTGTGAATTTACAGCAGTGTTCTGTTCCAAACACTGTCCACGTTTTCTTCTTTAGACAAAACCAAAACATCTTGTTGCTAAGTTATCATAGACTTCATTTCAGGTTGGATGTTTCAAGAATTTATCCTTAAATAAAACGGCAGGTTGTGAATCCCAGCATCACTGCATCCAAGGGTTTCACCTTGAGCCGCATATGGAACTGAAATAGTTGTTAGTCATTACCTCATTTGGCAGATGTCAAAGTCAAAGACAATGGAGTATCTCGCCAAAGACCCAGATTTTATACTGCACCCGAAATGTCGTTTGTCTTATATGGTCAGTTTGCGTTTTGGGGTAGACTTCTATTCTCAAGTACAGATACTTAGGTTGAAAGTGATTTCTATTTCTAGATTCAATAAACCTGTATAGTATCTATTTTTTGAGAAAAGTTGAAAAACAGGTCCATGCGAAAAGCAAAACCACTTAAACGAAGCAGACCAAAGAACCATTTAAAAATATCACATTCATACCACATGGCATAATGGAAATGGAAAAAGAACGAAGCAAAATAAAATAAATACAAACAGATCTGTAAATTTAATTAATGATATAATATAATGTCATTTATTTCCTACCCGGTGCCTGGGTTGCAGGCTGGTATTAGCATTTAATCCCAGCGCCGACACAGCTCATGATACCATGACCTCACTCCATAGCTGGCCGAAATACCCGGGAAGGAGGGAGGTTGGCACTCTTGGCATTAAATCTCCAGATACATACATACATACAATTCCGTTCCCCATACATTCATTTCAGAGAGTTTAGGTCATTACCGAAGAAAAGAAATGGTAATGACCATTTACGCAGTCTTTGTGTTTTTCAAACCATAGTTTTTATTGCAATTATGGAATAAATCAAAAAACATAAAATTCTTGGCGCAAACAGTTCTTATGAAACCAGGCCAATGTCATTGCGTAAGGAACAAACAACAATCACATAAAATCAACTTTAAAATAAATCAAAAAGAAAACAGATAAATATATTATATTTTTATTTTTTAAATTCTTATTTAATTTTTATGGTGATAAAACCTATTATAATTTGGATATTAAACTATCATCATTAATTTGGATACCGCATTAATATGCCAACTGCAACACTGCGAGAAATTTATCTCGCAACAAGTACTGCTTCCACTTGGCCAAGGCATGTGTTATTGTCAACGTCTTTCCATCATATGTAGATTTTATATGCTCATTCAGTTGTAACTTTTGACTCTCAAAGGCAATGAGATGTTTATGACTTATGAGCAGAACTCCTATGCATGTTTCTGAAACATAGTATTCATGGACGCATGTTTTCTTGACATCTGGATCTGTCAAGACTAGAGTGGATGCCATTAAGGTTTTCAACTTTTCAAAATAGTCTTTAGTTTTTTTTATCCCATATGAAGGCATCACTTTTAAATAATGATGTTAGTAGTGTGACAATTTGTGTACGCATTTGAACAAATCTTCTGTAGTAGTGTACGAGACTAAGAAATCCCCCTCAGGATGTCATTGATTTGGGGATAGGTCACTTAGTAGTTACCACAATTTTCTTGCGCTCAACCTTGATGGTTTCAGTTAAAATGATATGTGCTAAAAACACTTTTTAATCTTGTCCAAAAGTGCATTTGAATTTGTCAGCTGCAATTGGCCAAAATATGTATATATTTAAATTCCTATACACATGTCCGAAGTACAGACATCCTTTAGGATAGAGACATTTCAGAGTCATATAACATATAGGAATTTCAGAATCACATAACATTTAGGAAATTCAATGTAGCTTGAGTGTCAGCAAAATTTCGGTTTTGTGCAAAATGTCTTTGTTTTTTGTGGTAAATAAAAGAGCTCTGAAAATTGGATGTCCCAAGTACAGGCATCCTTTAGGATAGAGACATTTCAGAGTCATATAACATATAGGAATTTCAGAATCACATAACATTTAGGAAATTCAATGTAGCCTGAGTGTCAGCAAAATTTCGGTTTTGTGCAAAATGTCTTTGTTTTTTTGCAGTAAATAAAAGAGCTCTGAAAGTTGGAATTTTAGTTAATTAATAATATAAATAATTTGTTCATTCGCTGTTTGCGAAATCTGGTTGCAAATTTTTTGTTAAATTGCTGAATACTATATTAATTAGATTTTATTATTCATTTCACGTTAGGGCTAATTCTACATAAATTAGTTAGTGTCAAGAATTTCTTTCTGCAAAGCACTTGTCTATAATGCTTAGTTATAGAGCTTGATAATGAAAAACAGAAAATATAAGTGCTCCATGCAAAAGAATGAGTACACATTATTGCATAGTCATTACAATTGAAAACTGATTTGAAACTATGTAATAATGCAACAAAAACCTGTTCTTGGTTTCTAACTCTTTTATTTCATTTGCAAAGTGCAAATGTGAATAACTATATTGGGTAGACATTTACAAACAGGCATTTACAGGTGTATTTGCTTATCCCTGGATGATTCCTAGAGTTATTACACGTAATTTGTTCTCAGGAAAAATGAGAAAAAAATTTAAAAGTGGTACTGATCTAAAGGCTTTGAAAAATTGCATTTAAAATAAATTCCTAACAAAAATGTTTATTGAATTCTTTTCCAAGATACTTTTCATTACAAGTCGCTATGCAAAAGACATTGTTCTATTTGATTCATTGCTTGCAAGTGTCACAAACAATGTGACTTATTTTTGCTTATTTCCAAAGTTGCATTTGCCATGCAGGTTTTCCTTCCTGTGTTTCTTCTTCTGATGGAGAACATTGAACATAATCAATGTTCTTCCATAGGAGCAACATCTGTTCCGATTATACAACAGGCATTTGATGGTATTGATGTTGCTTTGTCAACAAACCATCTGTTTCGTTTACAAGCTTTTCATTACCGAAATGGAGATTGTCTTTTTGATGCCTTTGCTGTTCTCTTGCATTTTCGGTACACATCCTTGGAAATAAGACAAGCAACCATAAACCATTTTCGTTTGCGCCTAGCTGCAAACGATCCAGCCGCAATTTCTTCTATGAACTTGGAATTGGATCCTTCGTACTTGTTTCAATTGCATGGGATAGAAAATATAGATCTTTACTTGGAACGAATGTCGCAAACTGCATCTGAAGCGGATGCAAAAAATGTTTATGGCCTTTGGGGTGATATCTTCTGCATAAAATGGTTTGCAAACTGGCTAAATGTGCCTGTTGCTATATGGTCATTGAGAAGCAAAAGGAAATATCTTCATTTCAACCCTTCCTGTGCTGGATATTGCTACAATATTCTATTCCATGATCACGTTCCAGCTGCTGGGCATTTTGAACCTTTGCTTTCATACAAATTACCAGGACCTGACTATGTTGTTTTCAATGAACAATCAGATACTTCTTCTATTGATTCTTGTCAAGATATCTTTTTCGAATGTCATCGGTTAAGAAAAAGTCTATTGCAACAAGGATTCCAAATAATCTCTCGCATTGATGGCCATTGCTGTGACTCGTTATTTGAATCAATTTCAAAATTGACAAACACATTTGATAGTGCAAGCCTCAGAAAAACAATAGCACAAACTTTTTTCAATTGCATGCTTTCAAATGATGCAAGAGCCTTTCGTTGTCTAGAAACATTCCTTCATCTTGAGACAGTGCAAGAAAATCAACTTGTTTCTAGTTGGCAAACCTTTGTAGTGAATTTGGCAGAGCCTTATACAATTGGCCATGTAAATGATGGCCATTTCACAATCCAATGGTTGTGTGAGATTTTGGAAGTGAACATATTTCTTTTGAACATACACTCTTACAAAGTGGAAAACCAATTCTTCTCAACAAATACATCGTCAAAGATCTATTTTCTTCTTCATCATGAAATTGACAAATGCCATTCGCATTTTCATCCCTTGTGTCAGAAAAGCATTGAAAAAAATTCTCCAATATTGTCAAATGCCATGACTAAGAATCTTCCTATGAATGCAATGATGAAAACAATTGACAATTGTCATCATCAAACTCTTTGCAATGCCATTGAAGAAGAACATTCTCCTGACCTTTGCAAAGAACATTCTAACATAGAAACAAAGAAAAGGAAAAAAACTTGTTCGATGGAAAAAACATTAAAAAAAAAACCAAGACTCTTTTGCATTGGCCCAGAAATTTCAACTGTGATGGAAAAATGCCTAGAGAAAGATTCCATTATGAGACAGCATAAATCCATTGCCCCATTCAAAAACATACGTGCCATTAAAAAACAAATGCGTCTGAAAACTTGTTCCATGCAAAAAACATTAAAAAAAACCCAAGACTCTTTTGCATTGGACCATAAATTTCAATTGTGATGGAAAAATGCCTGGACAAAGATTCCATTATGAGACAGCAAAAATCCATTGGCTCGTTCGAAAACATACGTGCCATTAAAAAACAAATGCGTCTGAAAGCACTTCAGTCCTTTCAAAAGCAAAAGGCATATGAGAAGGCAAAAAAAGCACTTAAAGAATACTCGAAAAAAATCAAGATGCCCCTATTCATGCATGTTCTGTCTGTAGACGCTTGCACTTTAAAAGGGATGTCCGCTATATCAATCAAGACACTTTCTATGCATTGAAATGTCTTCCTTGGAATACCATGCCTTCTTCAATCGCACTGTACAATTACATATGCAAATATTGCAAAAAGAATATTTCAAATTCAGAAACACCATTGTTTGCAACACCACTTAACATTCATTGCAACACTTCATTATCTAATGTAGACAAATTGACTTCGCTTGAAGAACGGCTTGTGTCACCAAGAATTGCTTTTGCTCAGATTCGGCAACAAGGTTATAAACGAGCTCAAGTTGGCTTGACAGGAACAATCATCAATGTGCCTGCATCTTTAGACAAAGTACAAAGAGCATTGCCTAGGAACCTAGAAGAGGACAAGACCATTGCAGTTATGCTTAAGCGAAAACTAGAATACAAAAATACATTTGTTTCTGGAAATGTTCGACCAAATATTGTCATGCAAGCATTGAAAACTCTTTGTGACATGGATCTTTACAAAATGGAGAATGTACATATCAATTCAGATTGGGAAAAGGAATTCCATGAATTGTTGACAAAGCAAAAATCTAATGAAATATCAATATCAGAATCAAATGATTTAGATCAACCTCTTACAAAGCTAAGGGAAAGTGATGAGGATAGACATGACCAATTCATAGAACCAATCACAGAAACATTGGTACATGGATATGGAGAAACCCATCTAATAGATAATTTGGCCACCAAAATCATTGAGCTTGCGCCTTCTGAAAACTACCGACCCCTAGGAATTTTCCAAGATCGGTTCTCTGAAGAGCTTAATTTCCCTACACTTTTCTTTGGATGCAGCCGCTCCAATGACATCTACAAGCGCTTTCGACACCAACAAATTTTCCAGTGGGAGCTTCAACATGAAAGCACACATTTTGAAGCACATCCCACAAATATATTCTTTAAAGCAGTGAAAGTGTTAATAGGTCAAATCTCTAGTACTGCTTGGATATCTATTCGCATAGGGGAGTTAAAAGGGAAAAAACTAAAAGCCAAAGATGTAAAATGCAAAGCCAACCTTCTTAACATAATGAAATCGCAAATTGCATATCGTTCACTAAAAGCCGTTCGAACATCTCCTGACTATTTTGACAACATGAGAAAAAATCTTTTTGCAATGATATGTCAACTAGGGCCACCAACCTTTTTTGTAAGCTTTTCTACTGCTGAACATCTTTGGAAGCCTTTGTGTGATGCTTTGCACATGCTAGAGAAAAAAGACAAAGAAAATTGTGATGAAATTCTTACTGAAGATGTTATTGATAATTTGATAAGAAAACATCCTGTACTTTGTAGTCGTTACTATAAAAACAAAATGAATTCGTTAAAGTCCTTGATCTTGAAAAACAAATACCTTTTTGGTAAAGTAACTGACTTTTTTTTTACAACTGAATTTCAACAAAGAGGAAATGAACATGAACATGGGCTTCTCTGGATTGAAAATGCACCTGTCTTTGGCAAGAATAGCAACGATGAAATAAGTTCTTTTGTCGATTGCTATATTTCAACAGACTCTTCATTGCTTGAAGCAAACTTCATCAAAATTCAAACTCATAGACATACAAGAACATGTAAAAAACATAGACGCTCTGCATGTAGGTTTTGATTCCCGATGTTCCCTATCGATATTACAATGGTTTTAGAACCTCTTGAAACTAAATCAGATGCGTTGACTGAAAAAAGAAAACTGCTTTCTTTTGCTCTTGAATCTAAAGAATATTCAAGGAACATGACATTTGATTCATTCTTGCAAGAACTACACTTAAACAAGGAAGAGTACATTGAACTAGTACGTTCTACAATTGAGAAACCGACATTGCTATTAAAAAGACACCCTTTAGATATTTGGATAAATTGTTTTGCAAAAGCAATTCCAAGTTTGTGGCAAGCAAATACAGATGCCCAATTCATCTTATATGCATATGCAACTGCAACATATGTAAGCTCATACATAACGAAATTAGATAGGCCTATGACAATGGCTTTGAAAACAATCAAAGAAGAGTCTATTTCAAACAATTGTAATCAGCTAGAAACAATTCGTAGGCTTGGAAACACGTTTCTGAACATGCAACAGATGTCTATTAGAGAAGCAGTACATATTGTGCTTTCGTTACCTCTATATTCATCTTCAAGAACGACAATTTTTATCAACATTGCTCCAGATGATAAAAAAATTGTTGTTTTAAAAAAACCGTCTCTACTAGAAAAGGAGCATGATGATTCTGAAGACATCATTTGCCCATCGATAATAGACAAGTACATTGAACGCCCGACAGATCTACAACATCTATCTTTAGCTGAATATGCTTCTTCCTATTGCCTGGTTCATGGAAAAACAATCAAAAGAAACAAACAATCTATCATTCGCTACATTCATTACAATCAAGAAAAAGATCCTGAAAATTTTGCTCGTGAAAAGCTATTGCTCTTTGTGCCTCACAAAAATCTTTCCAATTTCTTGGAGCACCCCCTGCAAACATGGACAGAGGCATATGAAAAACACAAAGAACAAAGAGCAAATGTTGAAGGAAAAATCATGGCGAAATCAATTTCAAAATGGGGTGATATTGACATTGCAAAAGACAAAGTTGAAGCGCTTTTTGAAATACCTGTAGACTTTGCAAAAGATATCAATGATGTAGTCAAATTGGATGGTGTTGAAAAGTATGACATGGGCGATGATCTTATCTACAAAAGAAAGAATCGACTATTTGAAACACCAAAAACATTTAGCATAGCTAAAAAACCATTTCTGCCTGATAAGGATGAATACTTTGCAATTAGACGTAGTTTAAACAATGAACAACAGTCCATTGTGAAAGAAATTATTGCTAGGAAAAAAAACAATCCTGCAAAACCAATCCATATCTTCCTTACGGGAAGCGCAGGAACAGGAAAAACACATACTGCAAAGGCCCTTTATGATGCTCTTGTCTTTTTCTATGAAAAAGAACTTGGTAGCAACCCCTTGAAAAGAAAAGGTCTTATTGTTGCATTCACTGGAAAAGCAGCATACAATGTAGATGGAATTACTGTTCACTCTGCTTTTAAGCTTCCTTTGGGTTCCTCGATCTTGATCCCATTAAGTTCAAACACACTAGATCTTTTGAGCAAAGACTATGAACAAGTACGTGTTCTATTAATTGATGAAGTTTCTTTGATACGTTCAAGAATGCTACATAACATAGACAAACGCCTTCGTGAGATCATGCATACTCCAACAAAACCACTTGGAAATCTAGATGTCATCTTTTGTGGCGATTTCTGCCAAGCAGAACCTGTTCATGATTCTTGGATTTTCGACTTGCCAAGTTTCAATAATAAAAAATTCCCTTATGGTTTTTGGAATGACTTCATACAATACTATGAATTAAAAACCGTTGTCAGGCAAAAAGATGAAACTTTTATATCGATCTTGAATAGAATCAGAACAGGAAAACAAACATTTGAAGATATACAATATTTGAACCGGAAATGCTACAGACAAACACCAGTTGATCCATCGTTTCCATTTCTTTATTATTGCAATAAAGATGTTCAACAATATAACTCAAAGATGTTGACTCTTGTTAATACAGAAGCATTTACAATTGCTGCTCAAGACACCAAAATTGATCAAATCGATAACATAGCTAATGTAGATAAGAGAATTCATTTGCCATCTACAATTACTCTAAAAAAAAACATGCTTGTCGAAATAGTAGGCGGGAACTATTCAATTGAAGATGGCCTTGTCAATGGTGCTGAGGGAATCTTCAAACATTATAGTCAAGCAACAACAGACATTTTATGGATTCAATTTTCAGATCCAAAGATCGGAGCAATTGCACGGGCATCTATGCAACACCTTTACAATGATTCCATCCTATGCACTTGGACACCTATAAAAAGAGTTACAACACAAATTTCTCTTGGAAAGAGAAATAACTATATCCGAATACAATTCCCAGTTCAATTAGCATGTGCTCGAACAATTCATAGAGCACAAGGTCTTACACTTGAAAAATTGGCATTTGATTCAAAAGGAGTCACAAAACATGGTCTTGTTTACACTGCATTGTCACGTGTAAAAAGCATCGAATGTCTCTATCTTGTAAACAAATTACAACAAATTTTTTTTTTTCTGTTTCATCAAAAGTAGTTGCAGAATTAAATAGATTAGAGAAACAGGCTTCTTTGCAATTTCAATATGGACTTAAGTCATTTCCAAATACTAAGCACATGTTCATTTCTTCACTTAACACACGAAGTCTGCTTTCACACATTGATGACGTTGCAAATGACTTCGAACTTATGCAATCAGACATTCTTTGTTTGCAAGAAACACATATGAATTTGCCACCTACTACTGCAGCATTTGTAAACCAAAACAATTGCATTGCAACACATTCAGTTCATGGCCTTCTGACAATTGTCAATAAGAAGATTCCTATTATGAAAACAACTTTTGTCAACGAGCCATCAGTCGAGGCAATTGTCATTTACATTACGCTCCCTAACAACATTCTCCAACTTGTCAATATTTATAACAAACCAAATAATCTTGTTAACAACCTTATTGATGTCTTGGACAGTGTTATGTTACAAAACAACAAGAAAATGCTAACCATAATAACTGGTGACTTTAACATTGACATGTACAAAGAAACAATTTCAAAAAGGAGGTTGGAATTGTTTATGCAAAGTAAATGTCTAAAGTTAAAAACAAACATACCTACAACAGAATATGGTTCTATGATTGACCATTTTTGGACAAACATAGATATTGACAGGCTTTCATTTACCATTTCTGATGCATATTGGTCAGATCATTTTACTAGTATCTTATCAGTACCTGCAACTTGCATATAGAAACTGATAGAGTATTTTGTCTTCCTTGTTTTTTGTCTTTTTTTAAGATGCTTTTCTATTCGAAATATATTCTTGAATATTTTAACATGCTCTGAATCTTCATTGCATGTGCAAATTGGGAAAAAAAAAACAGTATTTTAAAAAAACAACTAATCAGAAGCAATATTCTCAAGGACAATGATATGTTTTCAAACACCATGTTGCAAAACCTGCATTTGGAAACATGTTTTCATAAATTGGATTCTGTGGTTTTTCCTAGCATGGCCTTCGTATCAAAACATGCTCATTGCAATGTTTTTTCATGTTTTCTGTTTACTTGCATAGAACAGGTATATGGGACATTGAAAGTAAAAAATGTTTTTGCACCACCGTGCCACTGCATTTGCACACAGTGTAAACTTCCAATGATACGAAGCACCGTTTTTTGTACATTTTGCAATCGTGAAACACCAACTACTTATGAACATATATTACAATGTAAGCTAGAGACTGAAGAAGCGACTATTGAATGTACACTTTGAGACACACAATTAAAAAAATGTTGTGCCAATGTTCTAGCTATTTCTTATGAACAATACTCCGATAGTGTTTCCTCAACCATTTACAATCTTCGCAAGTTGAAGCAACAAGGGCTTTACACTTTGGCAATAAACAGCAGAATTGTCGATGTCAAAAAATTTTGAACAAAAGGTATGGTCACTTGTCCTATTTATTGTTTAGTCAATAATAACTTTCAACGGCTTTTCAAAGATTCAATTTTAATGTATCTGAAGTTCTCTTTTCCATGGGATTATGATCGATATGCTACACTGTATTCAATAAGAATAGTCACACACAATATTTTTTTTATTATTTTTAAGTTTTTTTAAAACCAACCCAAACCAAAATACTATATGAGAGACAAGCTCAAATGTCCTGTGTTGGTAGACATGTCAGAATCATACAATCCGGATCTCATCCCTTTACTATGGTTATTGCCATGTCTCTGGGCCATTAACCTTTGTCTTCGTGCCAAAACCCTGTCCACATAGTGCAAAAAAGTATGCATCTACATTATTGCGACAAGCTATAGATCAATGAAGCATACTGAAGCTGACCAATGCAGTCTATAGTAGCCTAGCAATAAGCTGATTTGGTTTCATCTAAAGAAAAAGCTATTTCAGATTGGATATTTCATCAATTTTTCCTTAAATAAAACAGCAGGTTGTCAATACCACCATCACTGCATCTAAGAATTTGTTAGCGTTCATGTTTCTTGTAACAGTATTCTTGACAAATAACAAACTTTGCTCATATAGGGCTTTCTAAATATTCACAGGATTCCTATGAATTTACAGCAATGGTCTGTTGCAAAGGAGCCATCCCTAGTATAAGATTACCAAAAGCCTGTTCACTTTTAATAGATTTTTTGCACCCCCTCCCCCATTGCCTCCTCAAATGGCACTGGAACTGCTAGAGGTCTCGTATTATGTTCTAACCAAACGACCCGGACAAGGTCAAGCTAATAAACCTGTTAAATTACTTTGTAATCACTTCATACTAAGCTTTACTAGTGTCCAGGACTCGTTCCAATACGAAGTGAGTAAGTTCAACATTCTATTATCTGTGTTATCTGTCTTATATATTAGATTTTGTTAAGGCAAATGATAATTTTCCTTCCTTCGATTTCAGATGAAAATAACCGCTCAACGCGGGGGCCAAGAAAAAGAATGTGCCAGTAAAATCTTGTGTACAAAAATTATGGATAAAGTCAAAGAAATATATAGTCATATTGAACTAGGTGGCAAAGATTTTGCTGTTGATGGGCAGAAGAACTTGTTTAGAGTTGGGCCTCTTAGAAACAATATCATTCAATGCAATGTTCTTGTTCTTGACAAAAGAAATAAACAAAGGTAAGTTTTTCCTCTTTACCTACGTTTGTTAATTCTTTCCTTCGCAAATATTGATTAAGTTACAAGATTATCTCTTTATTATATGTTTTAGTATCTAGCTTTAAGAGATCAAATATTCAAGCTGCATTTCATGAGGTTGCTCTATGAACACATTTCATAGTCCCTGCACTAGTTAATATTCATGATCTTACAACGCATACTTGTCTAATTGAGTTACAAGGTCCTCTCTCTATCACATGTCTTGGCTTTCAGTTTTTAAAAGTTTCAATATTCAAAGTACATTTCTTTTAACTCTATGCACAAATAAAGAGATCCAAACTTGCACGCTCCCTTTTGTTGATATTCTTATCAAAGAAATCTGGAAGCTTGGTTTTAGTAATAATGATTCAGAGTTCAAACCAGCCATAGCAATTTGATATTCCCATCAGAGGAATGTACAGACTCGATTTCAATAGTAGAGTTTTCAAATGTAGAAGTAGAAATTAGTTTACAATTACAGATTTTTGCTCTTTTAAAATGTCAACGCATCAGAAAACTGTTAACGATATGCATTTTTGCTAACTTTCATTATCAATTTTCATGTTTGAATCAATAGAAAAACCAAACGACCTGGACAAGTTCAAGCTGATAAACCTGTTAAATTACTCTGTAATCACTTCAGACTAAGCTTTACTAATGTCCAGGGCTTGTTCCAATACAATGTGAGTAAGTTCAACACTCTATTGCCTGTTTTATCTGTCTTATTTATTAGATTTTGTTAAGGCAGATGATAATTTTCCTTCCTTCGATTCCAGGTGAAAATAATTGCTGAATGTGGGGGTCAAGAACAAGAATGTGCCAATAAAATCTTGTCTACAAAAATTACGGATAAAGTCAAAGAAATATATAGTCATACTGGACTAGGTGACAAAGATTTTGCTGTTGATGGGGAGAAGAACTTGTTTAGAGTTGGGCCTCTTAGAAACAATATCATTCAATGCAATGTTCATGTTGCTGGCAAAAGAAATAAACAAGGGTAAGTTTTTCTTCCTTACTTACGTTTCTTAATTCTTTCCTTCGCAAATATTGATTAAGTTACAAGATTATCTCCCTATTATATGTTTTAGTATGTAGCTTTAAGAGATTAAATATTCAAGCTGCATTTCATGAGGTTGCTCTGTGAACACATTTCATAATCCCTGCACTAGTTAATACTTGTGATCTTACAATGCATACTTGTCTAACTGAGTTACAAGGTCCTCTCTCTATCACATGTCTTGGCTTTCAGTTTTTAAAAGTTTCAGTATTCAAAGTACATTTCTTTTAACTCTATGCACAAATAAAGAGATCCAAACTTGCACACCCCCTTTTGTTGATATTCTTATCAGAGAAATCTGGAAGCTTGGTTTCAGTAATAATGATTCAGAATTCAAAGCAGCTATAGCAATTTGATATTCCCATCAGAGAAATGTACAGACTTGATATCAATATCAGAGTTTCCAAACGTAGAAGTAGAAATTAGTTTACAATTGCACATTTTTGCTCTTTTAAAATGTCAACGCATCAGAAAACTGTTAATGATATCCATTTTTGCTAGTTTTCATTATCAATTTTCATGTTTGAATCAGTAGAAAAACCAGACGACCTGAACAAGGTCAAGCTGATAAACCTCTTAAATTACTCTGTAATCACTTCAGAGTAAGCTTTACTAATGTCCAGGACTCATTCCAACACAATGTGAGTAAGTTCAACATTCTATTCTCTGTCTTATCTGTCTTATTTATTAGATTTTGTTAAGGCACATGATAATTTTCCTTCCTTCGATTTCAGGTAACAATAACTGCTAAACATGGGCGTCAAGAACAAGAATGTGCCAGTAAAATCTCGTGTACAAAAATTATGCATAAAGTCAAAGAAATATATAATCATACTGAACTAGATGGCAAAGATTTTGCTGTTGATGGGGAGAAGAACTTGTTTAGAGTTGGGCCTCTTAGAAACAATATCATTCAATGCAATGTTCTTGTTGGTGACAAAAGAAATAAACAAAGGTAAGTTTTTCTTCCTTGCTTATCTTTGTTAATTCTTTCCTTCGCAAATATTGACTAAGTTACAAAATTATCTCTCTATTATATGTTTTAGTATCTAGCTTTAAGAGATTAAATGCTCAAGCTACATTTCATGAGCTTGCTCTATGAACACATTTCATAATCCCTACAATAGTTAATATTCGTGATCTTACAACGCATACTTGTCTAATTGAGTTACAAGGTCCTCTCTCTATCACATGTCTTAGCTTTCAGTTTTAAAAAGTTTCAGTATTCAAAGTACATTTCTTTTAGCTCTATGCACAAATAAAGAGATCCAAACTTGCACACTTTGTTGATATTCTTATCAGAGAAATCTGGAAGCTTGGTTTCAGTAATAATGATTCTGAATTCAAAGCAGCGGTAGCAATTTGATATTCCCATCAGAGGAATGTACAGACTTGATTTCAATACTAAAGTTTTCAAATGTAGAAGTAGAAATTAGTTTACAAATACACATTTTTGCTCTTTTAAAATGTCAATGCATCAGAAAACTGTTAATGATATCGATTTTTGCTAACTTTCATTATCAATTTTCATGTTTGAATCAATAGAAATACACAGTTAAATCTGCCCAACAACAAAAGAACTAGTGGCTAAAATATTCTGTTAAATACTTTGCCCTTTCAGTTCTGTTCAAAAATAAAGTTGAATTGTAACGCTTCTTTGAATGTAATTTCTTTCTGTCATATGTTGAGCAACTTAATTTTCTAGATGATACTTAGCAATGGTTTTAACCTGTCATGCATTCAATCATGATCAATATGATTTGTTATGTTTTACGTCTTTTAGAGTTACTGCAGGAATTATATTTGAAGTTTTACTACCTTGTTACCATTTTGTGCCCATCTGTCAACAACAATGCTCATCAACCAAACTACTGTCATTGATTTTTTGTTGCCGAATCAAGATGTTGACAATCCATGGAAGATTAATCGGGCTAAGGTAAAACATTAAATGTAACTCGAGACATGCTTTCCTTTGATTTATGTTATACAACTTTTATTTTTATTCTTTAACAGTTGAAATGTGAAATTCTGTTCCCTGATTTCGGACAAAACAAATGCTGGAAATGTTATTGCCTCCTGGAAATGTTTGTATAACTGTACATTGTGTGGTTTTCGATCTGTATTTGACCTGTCTATCTTTGTGCTCATCTCAAAACATACACAAGAAGTTGCATTAGACAAAAAAGAATTAGAAGCTGTTTCTAACTTTCTCCTGTGGCAAACAATGGATCTATTGCCTCTATATTGCATCCATCAGATAATGGTCTTGCAATCACAAGGTCAGAGCAATCAACCTGCACACATAATACTAATCTTGCTCAATCTTTGGAACAACCTAAACCTAGATATGGATAAAAATTATGCATATGTATATAGTGTTCTACTATCAAGCATTGGATATTGAAACATTTGTTGTCTTCCTGTTGAAGGATATTAAATCAGAGCGTCCTTATTGACACATACATATTGAGCTCTTCCTGTTTGTTTAATAACCATTTTGTTAATTGAATGAGGCTTATTGATGTTGCATTTCAAACAGTGCATCGAATACACAGCTTGTGTCTTTGCATGACTCCTTTAAATGTATTCCTTTTCTAAATCATTTGAACCTTCTCATTGTTTTCTTTGCAGACATGAACATCATCAAAAATCAAATGAGGTAGTTGTTACTGTGTTTGCAAACGAACAGTCTAAAGAAACTGTTATTGTTGAGTTTAATGAACAGTTTGTATGTCTCTTCTCCAAAAAATGATTCCTTCTTTTTAGCTCATGTTGTATTTTTACTCGGCTTAAGCATGGGTTGGACTATTTTTTGGTTTATGTTATTGGCATAATATTCACTCAGTAAGAACCTGATTTGGTTTATTGTAATTTCAGTTGAGCATTATTACTGATATTCCAGGAGAAGACAATTATCTGCTTCATAAGCACTTATTTGCTAAGGTAACATTTGTTATTCTTCTTGATGATATTTTTGGTATGTTGTTTTAAACCTTGTATATGTTTTCTTTGAATGTGAAATACTTCTATGATATTGCTTCTTCTATGCTTTTGCCTAAACCTTTCAGGCAATAGAAATCTTTAGCTACTTTTGCTTTTGCAAGTTACTATTTATTTCCTAGTTTCATGTATTGCATGTAGCTAGAACCTCTTATGAGAATTGAAGGTGTCTATCAGCTAGGATGCCAGTTTGTTAGACAGGTGTCTAGTACAATAGATCCATATTAACACTGCCCCCTTCAAAACAAGATGTTTACACCTGTTTTTAATCCCTTACTAGTTAAGAGATCCAGAGTTGAGAAATCTATCAGCTAGGATGCTAAATTGTTGCTTCTGATTATATAAGCATCCAAGAGTATTAATGAAGAATGGCAACTCAGTCATGTACACTGACAATCTCTACGTTTTCAATTATTTCTTTTGAGAATATATAAATTTTTTGTTGAACGTTTTGACAATGATAAGACATGATTACATACTTGTTTAAATGAGCATACCAATGTTTGAGACATAATGTCTTTTTTCAATCAAAAGAGATAAGTCTCCTTGCAAATTCAGTTTATGGTTAGTTGCAAAAACCATGCAAACATACTTGCTCATTATCTTTTTGCAATGTGCAGGGAAAAAACATTGCCAACTCTGCCACAGCACCAATTATGCCACTGCAAAATGCAATTTTCAATATGGCTAGCATTTTTGGCTATTCAACTACAAAGGAATCCTTTACCACTTGCTCTCAAGCTGGTTGGCAGCTCTTTGGGCAATGAACCGTAGCAAATTTGTAAAAATGCTAGGAAACTTTCAAAAACAGAATCTATATCACAATATCATAGAAAGGAGCTTTGTAATTGTGTTGCAGATTTTGCTACAGCACATGCTCCCCCGAACTTTCAAGCAGAATGCATATGCTACAGCTCCAACAGATCTATGACTATAGTTTTTGTTGTTTTTGTCAAAGACATCGTGTCTTCCTTGCCTTCTGTACTACATACAAAGCTTCTACAGCAAGTTGCTCTATGTTTTGAATAACTTCATTAGCAACACCTCTTTCTCTTTTGCAAAGATTGTTAAACCTATTTTTAATATTGCCTCTTTTCTCCAACTAAGTCTATTTTCATGATCATGCTGAATGTAGAACTAAATTATTTCGATTTTTTCCCTTTTTTGTTGCAAACACCTTTGTATATGCATTCTTTATATATATAAATGTTTCTATTTAACGTCTTTTAATACAAGAAAGCAAAAATCCTTTCGCCAAAAAAATCGCTTTTATCAATTAACAACAATTTCATATGCACTTGACAATGCCCCCACTAGCAATGTCGGGGACATCGCCACCTTGTGGCTCTTGTTAATAATTTATAAAATTATAATTTAATTAATGATAGTTTAATTATTAACTATAATATTGATTGATAACTTAGATGGATTTGACTATATTTCATCTCATAAATTAATTATGGACAACATACTTTGAGTAGATGGTTGATTCGATTAAGCTAACCCTTAAAATTACCACCAAAAAATAAAAAATAAACTAAACACATAGATATATCATAAACATATTGATAGCAAAAATTAGAAAATAGCTTTTATCAAGCTCATATATATTGTTAAGGAATGCCATCTCAATTTCTTTCAAGTAAAATGTTAAATATTATTAACCATAATCTTAATGTTTTTTTCTATGTATTAATTTAATTATATATTATTAACCCTAACCTTATTGTTATTGATTCATCAAATGCATCTTTAACAGGAATATATGTAATGATGAAGGTAAAATGATCTAGATCGGAAACTTGGTAGGAGCTGAAGCGAGTGATTGGTGAAGGCTAGGGTTTGAAGGGTCAGGCTGAAAACCAGTCCCGCGTGAGGCGCCGACAGGCAGCTGGACGTATTTTCAGAGGATTAGTTGTCCCTGTTGACGAACAGGGCAAGCATGCCTACCCCGTCCTCGGGACCTTCAAGTCTGGCTGGGGATGAGGCTATGGGTAGCGGAAGTTTAAACGGATCGGAGGCAGGGATGCAACGAAGAGCGAGCCAGGGGGGCTACCTCCCAAAAACCCTTACAATTCCCGCTATCCAGGTTAAATCTGACAAAATAAGAGAAAGGGTCTAGCAATGGAAGGAGAAAGCATTGATTGGAAAATTTGTGGGAATCTGGCCGCAGGAGAAAGATCTGGTTCGATGGATCAAGAATACATGGAACCCTAAAGGCCATTATGACCTGCATTTGGGTGCCAAAGGTTTCTTTACCACTATCTTCTTCAACCTAGAAGACAGGGATAGGGTTTTGGAGGGAGGCCCTTATTTCTTTCTCTCAACGGGTTTATATCTCAGGCCTTGGAGAGAAAGTTTTAACCCGAAGATGGAGGATATGAAAGTGGCCCCAGTCTGGATCCGGCTTTACTCTCTCCCTTGTGAGTAATGGGATCTGGAGATCTTGCAATATATTGGCAATACCTTAGGGGAATTTGTTAAGGTTGCAGAGCAAACAAAACTCCAAAGGTATACTGCCTGTGCACGCATTTGTGTTTATATGGATATGTTGAAAGATCTGCCTGAGTCAATCAGTCTGAACTGGGAAGACAAGGAATGGATCCAACCACTTGATTATGAGTAGCTCCATTTTAGATGTCGACTTTGCCATGAATACAGTCACTTTGGTAGGAACTGCCCTAAGATTCCTCAGGCACCTTCCCCCACCAATCCAGCTCAGGAGGGCATGAAGGATAAAGAAGGTTTTACCCAGGTGCGCAACCAGCGGGAGAATAGAACGGGGGATTAGCAGAAGAAGGGAAAGGAGAAGTTCGAGAAAGGGGTCGCCGGCAAAAATCCCTTTTAGATACTGGAGGAGGTCGATGAGGATGGCAAGGTGGAAGGAAAAGGGAAGAGTCATCAGGAAAACGCAGCAATGGAATCGGAGATTGAAATGCCTCAGCCGAGCCCTCAAAGAATCAGACGGTGGTCATGGAGGAGGACGAGGGTGAGGAAATGGACCTAGGAGAACTTGACCTAGATGAGATTGAGAAAGAATGCGAAAAAAAGGGTAAGGGTTATGTCTCTCAAAGGCAATCGGAGCTTCTGCGAGAGGCAATCATCAAATCTAAAGCAAGCCAGCAACTCGGGATCTCCTCAGACCCTCATAAAGGGAGCAAGAGGAAATCCCCTGAGGAGGAATCAAAACGAGGTAGGAAGTCAAATAGGCAAATAATTGCTGAGATCGGAGTAAAACTCATCGAATCTGGCCAGTACCCAATGATCACGGCTGCCTTTTCTGAAGCCAATAAGGTTACCCAATGAAGCTCATATCTTGGAATATCCGAGGGTGCAATCATCCGAGGAAAATAAAAACACTGGCAAGAAAGATCAAGTAGGAGAAACCTGATATTCTATTTTTACAAGAAACTAAATGCACTTCTGAAACCATGGAGAAGGTGGGGCAAAGGATGTGGAAAGGTTGTAATGTTATGTTGACAAATGATAGGTATGTCTGGAGTCTTAGCAGTCTTATGGCTACCACACTCTTTGCAAATGATTGATTGGAGAGCCAACCAATTTTCTATATCCTCTAATTTCACCATCCTCGATTATGGGGCTAAAGGTACGTTGGTAAGTATTTATGGACCAAGTGCCTTTCCTCACAAGTAGTCCTTCATCAGATTTCTGTTGTGGTTGGATGAGCAGGTTGTTTCTGGCTCGTGGATTGTGGGAGGTGATTTCAATCTCATATCCTCGCTAAATGAGAAGAAGCGAGGTCGGAGGGTTTTGGGTAGATTCCAGGAAGCTTTCAGGGAGCTTTTAACCCATAGCCCGTTCATTGATGTTGAAACAGGAAATGGGTGGCATACCTAGAATAACAAATGAGGTGGACAGCACCTTGTCGCCTCCAGAATTGACAAATTTCTGACTACTAAAGACATTGCCTAAGGTACGGGCGAGGTCAGTGCTAGTGTGTTGCCCTCTGCTGGCTCTGACCATTGGCCCAAATGCCTCCATTGGGATCGTTCCAATACTGTCCTTTATAAACCTTTTATATTTGAGTTTTTGGCTGGAGCATAAAGACTTCAAAGATTTGGTGGGGCCGTGGTGGCAGGAGCTGGTCCCCCCCGAGGGTACTAGAATGTTCCAATTTCAGAAAAAATTACAAGCTCTCAAAGCTAAAATCCGTACTTGGAACAAAGAAGACTTTGGTAACATCTTCCAGGATAAGAAAAAGCCGATTAAGGATCTGGAGCATACCCAGCGTAGAGGTATGGCAGAAGGATGGGATGAAGTTTTAAGGGAGCAGGGACAACATCTGATAGAGCAACTTGAATCCAGGGAGAGGCAGGAGGAAATTTACTGGAAGAAAAAATCTAGGAGTCTTTGGCTCCAAGATGGGGAGAAAAATACGAAATTCTTTCACAATACGGTTTTTCAAAATCGCCACAAATCGAAGATCTTCAGACTCAAAAGAAGTGATGGGAGTCAAGTGGAAACTAGAGGAGAGATTGAAGACGAATTAGTCAACCACTTTGCCTCAGTCTTAAAGGAAGACAAGGTCGATTGGAGCATTGTTATTTCCCACATCACTCGCCTCATCCCTAGACTTGTCACCAGGGATAATAACGAGTTGTTGAACAAACCAGTTACCATGCAGGAAGTTGAGGAAGCCATGAATTAGATGGCTCTGGGGAAGGCTCCTAGTCTGGATGGTTTCACTACAAACTTCTTCCATTTCTTCTGGGACATTATCAAGGAAGAGGTTCTGGGCATTGTAGAGGAATCTCGCAGGTGTGGTGGGGTTTTAAAAGCCTTTAATGCAACCTTTCTTTCTCTCATCCCGAATGAAGATGGTGTTGACTCCCCTAGGAAGTTCATACCCATAGCCCTATGTAATGTTATTTACAAGATTATCACTAAAGTGATTGCTAACAGGCTCCAACCTTTGCTCCCCATCCTTATCATCCCGGAGCAGTCGGGTTTTGTTGAAGGCAGACAAATTGTAGATGGAATTATTTTGGTTCACGAAACTATTCATTCTTTGAAGCTCACCAAGAAGCCTGGCATGTTAATCAAGTTGGACATAGCGAAAGCCTATGATAAGCTCAATTGGAAATACATGCGCAGCATTTTGGTTGCCTTTGGGTTTGAAAGGAATTAGGTGAACTGGATTATGAATCTGATTTCCACTCCTTTCTTTTCTATCTTACTTAATGGCTCTCCCTCTAGACTCTTGCAGGCATCTCAGGCATTCGCCAAGGTGACCCTCTCTCGCCTTTCCTTTTCATTTTAATGGCTGAGGGGTTGAGTAGACTCTTGCAGAGCCTTGTGAGTGATGATAGTGTCAGTGGCCTTCAACTCCATCCCGGGTTGGACAAGTAGACGCACCAACAATTTGTTGACGACACCATGTTAATGGGGCACCCTTCAATCCAAGAAGCTCATTCCTTCAAAAATTGCTTAAAGCTTTTTGCGAAGGCTTCAGGGCTTGAAGTCAATCCAACTAAGTCTCAAGTGTTCTTCTTTAATATTGCTTAAATTACCCAACATAATATCCTGAGGATCCTAGGCTTTGCAAAAGGATCTCTCCCATCCAAGTATTTGGGTGTGCCTCTTGTGGAAGGCACCATTCGAAAGATCTCCTGGCAAGACCTGATTGATAGGATTCGAAGAAGGTTAGCTAGTTGGACTCTCATACCTTTAAATCTCCCTAGCCGTCTGATTTTGGTAAAATCTATTCTCCAAGCTATGCTTGTTTACCTCTTCTCGATGCTCTCAGCCCCTAAATCGGTTCTTCAAGAAATAAGGAGTATTCAGTGAAATTTTCTGTGGGGGGGCAGGGAGGAAAAATCCAAGTTTTCCTTGGTGGGATGGGATAAGATCTGCATACCTAAGGACAAAGGTGGTCTGGGCATTAGAGATCCTGAGATTCTAGGTGAAGTCTATGGCTCCAAAATATGGTAGAAATGGTCCAAAATATGGTAGAAATGGTGCAATCACAATTTGGAACCTTGGGTGTGTCTATGGCATGTGAAATATGCTAGAGACAGGACACAGGGGAATATGATCTGGTTCAATGAAGTCAGGAATGGATCCCATATTTGGGTTAAAGCCTTCACAGGTCACAAATTAGTGCAAAACCACAGCTTTTGGGAAGTCTACAATGGCTAATTAGAAAACTTCTGGGATGCTTCGTGGAATCAGTTTCCCAAACTGGGAGGGAGAAGATCCAAGGTGGCAGGATATTAGGGCCAGGGGGATGGCGGCTGGAAAACTCAAACTCTGGGATTATTGGGAGGAGGTCCCGGCTGATGGGCACAGGCAATGGTCGGATAATAGGTGGATGGAAGAGCTAATAAATAATGAGGATATTAGGGCTTTCGAGACCATGCTTCGGGAGCACTTCATCCATGTCAAATATGGTCCTGACAAGCTGCGATGGGGATACAATCAGAAAGGACTTTTCAGCATAAAGGAAGCATATGATATCAGAATTAACAATGAAGATGGGGGTGACAGTTTCTGGAAGAAGATTTGGGGGATGAACCCCTGGCCAAAAATTGCGGTTTTTTGCTGGTTGGTTGCTTGGTGAAGAATTCTGACCAGCGCAAATCTTAGGAAAAGAGGGATTCAGGGACCATCTCGTTGCCCATTATGTTTCCTTTTTGAAGAATCCTATGGGAACTTGTTGGACAACTGCACCTTCTCTTCCATGCTTTGGGATCAGGGAGCTATGATTTTTAGAAGAAGTGATCAGGTTAGAGATCACCTGGATCAAACCATTAAGGAATGGAATTCGAAAGCCTTCCCGAATCTGATCATCTTGACTCTATGGCAAATGTTCCAAGGGATGGTCATTTGGAATGTTTGGAAGGAAAGAAATCACTGTATCTTCAGGGATAAAAATCACGACTTAGAAGTGATATGGAAGAAGCTGGTCAATAATATGAAAGAAACTATACGAAGCATTTCTTGGGGAGATAAGGACAGAGACCTTTCGGAGGGGGATCTTCGCATTGCTATGGGATGGGGAATACACATAGCTGACCTGGAGGGTCTACACATTAAATCCAAGATCTGTCGTCCATCCAGTCCCAATTTCTGGTCCCCTCCTATGACGCAGGTCTTTAAAGTTAATTTTGATGGGGCTTCCCGTGGTAATCTAGGGGAGGCTGTATTTGGTGGTGTTTGCAGGGATGCCACTGGCAGTATCCTAAAATTTTTCTTTGGTCACCTTGGCATCGACTCCAACAATGTCACTGAGCTAGAAGGCCTCATTCAGGGCTTCCACCTGGTGGTCAACGAAGGCTGGTTTCCGGTAGTCTTGGAGGGGGATTCCCACGTAATTATCCACTTGGCCAAGAAGTTGGCCAACGGCCAATCCCCAGCCAAAATTTCTTTTAGTTGGCGTCTTTTGCATAGACTGGACCATTTGAAAACCCTTCTCTAGGAACAATGCCATCCAGTTTAGCCATGTCCGACGAGATGCCAATAAGGTGGCGGACCTTTTGGCCAACCAGGGTATTACTGGAGGTGGGGCCCTCTCGGTTGGTACCCTAGAAGACTACCAGCACGATACTTGGACCATGAACTGCCGCCACCTGGCCAGCTCTAATCTCGAAAAATGCAGACAGCAGACAGATGGAGCTTCTCCAGCGCACGAACTCGACAGGGGGCGGTTGGGGAGGTGCAATGGAGAGTCACATCAATGTGGGTTGCCACGCAAGGAATGACATTCATTTACAATTTAAATACCGATATCAGTACGAAAGATTACAAGTCCAGGCGTAAATCGATTGAAAGGAGGGTTCCGTATCTTTCTCCTTATCTGGCCATTATTGTTTGTTTAATGATCTTTTATGGGGAAGGCAGTTTCATGATTGATAATCAGTACGAGATGACGAAGGATCAAAGCATTGCGGGCAGGCCGGTAATGATCTCTCTGGTTATTTATAGTTGCTCAGAGGAGATCCTGTATGGTAGTGTTATGTTATGCCTCAGGGTCACCCTTCCTTTTGTGAGTGTTAAGGATTCTTGGGGGCGTGTGTACGACATATTTTCTTTTGTTCGTCTGCCCGATAATTCCTGGGCTAGAGTGATGGCTCCTAAGCGTAATGTCAGTTCCGAATCTGTTATGGGTTTTGGTTCATACAAGTTGTGGGGTAAAGCAAAGTGTTCCGTCAAGAGAGGGAATGATCAGGGGTGGGTTACTAGGGCTCAATCTAGGGCCCAAGAGACAACTCTGTTCTTCAGACAGCGTATCCCCTATATGGTTTGGGATGAGTTAGAACAGATTGAGCAAAGATTGTGGGATACTGCGAGGACTATCCCTGTTGACAATCTCCACTGAGAGGTGGAGGAGTGGGTGGTTGACCCGGGAACTACTGCTGGCAGATCCTATGCCTACGACCGTATGTTGATGGTTTACTAGGTCATCAAGAATCTCTTGGCTCATGTCACTATGTCTCACTATCATAAGTGCCAGGGTGACGAGGATCCGGTCTGGGCCTGGAAGGCGCACAACGTCGACGCTCGATTGATGCACCTCAAGATCGATGCAATTTCCAAGAAAATTGGTCTGACTTTTGCTTATCCTGGGATGGAGGACGTTGAGCCGGTTGGTCCCAACACTCATCGCAAGCAAGCTACTGCGCAGTAGCCACAGGCGGGCAAGACAGAAGGGCCAAACGAGAAAGGAAAATAGAAGATGGCAGAGGGAAACGACGACTCAGCTGTTCCCTGATCTATTTTGACAGTCCTGGGCACCTTGATGTTTACTAGTTGCTCTTTCCTCCTTTACCGGCTTTATAGTATGTTTAGGGTGGTTACGATGGGTAGACTGTATTTAGATTTTTGGGGGTGGCATTGGGACCATTTTATTTATGGCACCCTGATTGTTCTGTTGAGGGTTTTTTTGCTAAATATGACTGTGAATTGTAAGTTGGTGGTTGCGTTGTAAACGTTTTATGTACTCAGTTTCAAAGCAGTAATATAGTTCTTTTTATTTACAAAAAAAAAACCTAACCTTATTGCTATTAACCCTAATATAACCTGAATATTATAAATATTATTAACCCTGAACCTACCTAATGTTATTTTTACTTTAAAGTAAAATGTTAAATATTATTAACCCTAATCTTAATGTTTTTTTCTATGTATTAATTTTATTATATATTATTAACCCTAATCTTATTGTTATTAACCCTAATATAACCTTAATATTATAAATATTATTAACCCTAAACCTACCTAACTTATTTTTTCTTTAAAAGAACATGTTTATTTTATTAAATATTATTAACCCTAACCCTAATATTATTAACCCTCGTTACATAATAATATTATTAATCACAATATTATAAATATTATTAATCCTAACCATAATATTATTAATACTATAGACCTTAATATTGTGGACTAAATAGTAGCGATCCTAATATAGAATTTATTATTATCCTTAATGTTTTTTTTTCAGTGAAAAATGACAAAATTCCTACAAAAATGTTGTATTTTTTCTAAGAGTTTATCTTCCTTGCCACAATCATGCATGGTATATCTTCCATTCTTGGGTTTCCAAAATATGACATCTATTTTATACATTATGCACTCTTTTTGTTGCAACCATGTTTATCTAAATATAAAATATTAGTAACTTTAATATTTTCTTCTAATATTATTAATCTTATTATTATAAAAATCATTAACCCTAACTCTAAAATTTCCCACTAATATTATTATATTAATCTTTTTTTTTTCCTTAAAATGGACATGCTAATTTTATTAAATATTATTAACGTTAACCTTGACCTCACATGCCTCATGCTTGGGGTTGTGTGGGTGCATCTAGGATTATAGTGATAGCAAACAGGATTAGACCCCTAGACCCCGTGTCACACAAATACCAACCCCATCACAATTGTCAATTCCCCTAATACAAATATATATATATATATATATATATATATTATAATAATTTATTTGTTTGAATGATTATCTATTTTTCAAAGAACCTAATATTTACGTCGTAAGCGTTCACCACGGAGAAGCATGAGCTCCACGTCAGCTAGATTCCTCGCTCATAGAGCGAATGGAATCCTGCCACGTGGAGCTCATGCATCTCCGCCACGAGCTCCCTCCTGCCGTCGCCGCCGTCGACCTCCTCGACCTCCTCCGCCTCCGACTTCCTACTCCCTCCTGACCTGCTCTCTCCCGCGACTTGGTCGCCTCCCTCCACCTCCCCTCCGCCTATAGCCTCCTCCCTCCTCCCGCCGCGAGCTCCTCCCCTGCTCTCTCCCACGAGCTCATTCCTGTCGCTGCCTCCTCCCTCCTCGCCTGCTCACTCCTGCTGTCGCCGCCTGTTGCCTCCTCCCTCCTCCCCTGCTCTCTCCCGCTGCTTGCTGCCTCCTCCCCTGCGTAAAAAACTGCAAAATGGTGAATGCGCCAAAAACCTGCGACACGGTCGCCTATCGCTGGTTTTGAGGTTCCCATCATTGAGCTTCGGCCCATAGCCGAGCTCCGACCACCACTCTCCGACCGTCGAGCTTCGAGCTTCGATTGCAGAAGGCTTCGCTGCGCTCTGGCGAGAAATCTCGTAGCTTTTGATCGGCACAAACTCGGCTGTCGGAGCTTCCGTTTATTATAACTTATTTGGCATGCCAAGAATTTACAGAATCACATTGTGATAATGAAGCATTTTCGCATTATTTGCAGGTAACGTTAGTTCAGGAAATCATGTTATTCGCCCGGTTATGGCATTCTCCTCCTCCTCTGCGAGGAGGCTTTCATCGCAATCCCCACACCCGATATCCTCCCTTTCTGCCCGTCTGTCTTCTCCGTTGTTTAATAATCCCTTTAACATCTCCCATGGAGTCGTCTTGGCGCCCAAGGTTCTAGTGAGCCGACTTACAATACGCTGCAAGGTTACAAATAATTCAAGGTATTCCCCTCTATCCAATTCGTTGCCAAACTAGAGCGACCGGCTGCCCGTGGAGACTGCGCCCCTATTCCCCGGCTGCGACTACGAGCACTGGCTTATTGTCATGGATCCTCCCAACGAGGGTAAGGCCACCAAACAGGAAATGATCGACTGCTATATTCAAACCCTCGCCAAGGTTTTGGGAAGGTAAGAGTATTTGCGTTCCTCTACAGTGAGTACTTGCTGGTTTATTTGTGTTGTCTGATGATCGATTGTTTTCAATGGTGGTGCTTACAGCAAGGAAGCAACAAAAAATTCTATCTACAATGTGTCTTGCGAACGATACTTTGGCTTTGGATGCCAAATAGATGAGGAAATCTCCAATAAACTTGTCGGTATGTTGTAATTTTCTGTTGCTTCCATTTATCGTTTTGAGTTTACAGTCTTATAATAAAATACAAGGGAAAGTTACCATCTTTTTATCTGCATAAATGTATAAACGTATCATTCCTATGTCGAATGTATTTCAAATATTTATCTTTACACTGTAATGGCATTATACAAAATAAATGAATCCATTTATACGTCGTTCGCATGCAAACGCCCATTCAATTATAAATTTTCTGCTTCTCTGTTTTTGCATTTTGAAAAGCAAAATGAGTCAATATATCTATTATGATTAATCCACCCACTAAATTTCATAGAGTGTATTATAATCTATGATCTGTTTTAGGCCCTCCTCTCTTACCCTATTATATATTTACTCGCATTTTATTCTAATTGGAAGCCTATTTAAAACTCTTAGACTTCCACCCTGAAGGATTGGACTCTCGTTCGATGAGCTATCCCATTGCGCTATATTTCCCTAAATATTTATGGCAAGATATTGAAAAATGGTCTGTCTTGCTACATATTCATGTTAAAAATTTATCCCTAGGGTTGGTTGTTGAATTGTGCTACACCTTTTACTCACACACACACATATATATATAAACAACATTTCAAAATAGAAGAATATACAAGCTTTAGTGCTTTACACTTCATATCAAATAAAGAAAACATTATTCAAACATCATGTGAAAGGATATGGACAACGAAAATCAAACGAAAATCAGGAACTCATAAAGCTTAAATCATTGATCATTAGGAAAAGAGCTGCGGAACTGCAAGTGGTAACGTTTTTTATTTTAATGCTTCTTCCGGAGCTGGAAGTGTTCAGATTGAGCTCCCGGAACGTCAATAGCTGCGCAAATTTAAGCCAGATATAATTTTTGTGCCAGGATTTGAATTTGGGAGTTAAAAATAAGTGGAATTGTGTTCAAATTTGACAAACTTGTGATATCTTTCCCTGATAGACGCCATAATTAAAATAGATAAATTCATTTTAATATAAATTTATTAAAATTTAAATGTATTTCATAATTAAGTTTACTTTAATGAATATGATACCAATGAGGTGAAGAATTATATAATCATATAAAACAAATTTCAAATAAATTTATTAAAAATTTGAAGAATTAAAAAAAAAATATCCTATTTACATTGTTATTATACTTTTTTTATTAATGTTATTTAATATTAGAAATTAAAAATAATTAGAAAAAACTAAAAATAATTAGCGATGCCCTCTGGTTGGTTATGCTAGCTAGGGTATAGGCTTAGCACCTTGATTCAATTTTTCTTTTTATATTATTTATGTATATCCTTTTGTGTTGGAAATAATATAAAAGTGTAAAGTTTAAATATTGAAAGTTTTGAAAATATTGATTTATATTTTAAATCTAAATTTATTAAACAATGTAAGATTTAAACAACAAATAGGATGTAAATTTCTAAATATTTAAAAAGATTTTATGATTTATATTAACTATATTTTATTTTTTTCCATATTTGAACTCATAATCTTTTAAGAAGAAACATATGCTTTTTAATTAATTGTGAGGTCTAACTTATAAACATACAGAGATTTAAAAAAAAAATTATTTAATTTATTATAAAAGTATTATATATGTTTTTAATTATTAAGCCTAATTTGTACAAATACAAAGATTTATAAAATATATTATTTAACTTTCATTAATTTTATTATTAAAATGAACATGACTGACTTTATATTTGCAAATATTTGTACAAAGATTTATAAAATAGATTATTTAATTCTCATTAATTTTATTATTAAAATGAACATGACTGACTTTATAGTTGCAAATATGATGATAATAAACATTGAGATCCTTATCCTTGTCAAGGTAGGGGTAGGTGGTGCAAATATTCATACATATACACACTTTGGCTATATACTAGCAATTGCCCCAAAAGGTGCAAAGGGACGCCGAAAGGAAAAAAATGGGAAGTAAAGTAGATGCAATGAAGGGAAAAAGAGAGTATTGAAACAAATGCTATGCAAAGTGGTTTCGTTTGAGTGGTCTAAGGGTGGTTCAATCAAATGTTTTTTAACATGAGGAAATCCCAACATGATTACCCTTTAATCGTGGAGTAATATGCCCCTCCCTATTACTACCCCAAGAATCAATAAATTGTGGATTTTATATTATTTTTAAGTTAAGAGGAATAGCCTATATAGGTACTATATTGGAAAATTTACATAGAGCATGAATATATTTGTGGGCAATTGTCCCAAATTAATACTTGTAGCCAGCTTAGTATATGTATGCTCCCACATGTTTTCTTGGGAAAGAAAGCAATGTTCATGGCCTATCAAATTGAGTGAAGAAGTGTTTTTACCATAATTTTTTTTTTAGTTTTGTTCATTGTTTAGCTTGAAATTGATTTTAGAACTATTCATAATTAGAGTTGTTTTATTTTGAGCACAATTTTCAAAATATAGAAATGCACATGAGAGAGGAATTATTCCAAGATTACATTAGGTGTTGCCATGAAGGAGCAACACTTTTAGAAATGACACTATTTCCAAGGAATATGGGTGAGAACATGTTCAAGTTAGACCCACTATTGCTCATGGGCATTCATCTAGTCTTCAATGTGAATTAAACCAAGTCTTTCACATCAACTCTTGAAGAGATTATCATCCAAGTTGATGAGGTGATGAAAGAAAATAGTAGTCTACAATGTAAGGAATGGCCATCGGAGATAAAGCCTTGAAACTTTATCAAATTCAATCTATGTTTTCCCAACTAGAACAATATTGTTGGGGGCCAATTCCTAGGCAAGGATATTTGATCCTAGAAGGTATCAGAAATTGATTAAGTTCATGATTAGAAAATTGTCAAAATATGGACACACCCTTTGGTTCATTGTATCAGAGTTGTAACCTTTATGTTGAACTCATTGTGGGATGTGCAGAAATCAACTTTGACATGGATGAGAGTGACAATTTAGCATTGTGTTGAACATGTGCTAATATTTCAATCTTGTAGTTCTAGCACTATGACATGGTTGTGTAGTTCCAAAGTTTGGTTATGCTTATAGATTGTTGTGGTACCTTGGCATGTGCACCCTCATTGTAGACATACAATCCAATGTAACATAAGACCACATGCATGGATGGGAAAATCAACTAGTAGTTGCATTTAAAAGGCCAATAGTTACAATAAATTAACTTCTTCTCTTTGTTTCATCTTCTTATTTTTTGTACACTATAACTTGGAACATGAACATATAAAAAACATATTGTTTCATATTCCATTCTAAGATTCTTTTTAGACCACCCTAATATTGTGATTGGGTTAGTGGTTAATAGTAGCTTGCAAATCTTATTTTAAATCCACATTTTCACATCTTTTTTGTAGATACTTCATTAATGAGAATTGGGAATTGAGTTGTTCCCATATTATCATGCTAATTAAATTAAATATCTATTTCATTCACTTAAGTAGTTATCACATCATAGAATATCAACTACGTATGTAAGTTGAACTCATTGCAACAATTGGTGTGGCTATGCTAATTCAACGATTTCATATATGGATTAATTGTAGAAGGCATCTCCTTGCATCGATGAACATCTCTAGAAATTCAAATCAAAATTCTATCTTTAAAACAGTTATTGGTATCATGAAACCCTGCAAGTAAGCCCAACGCCCTACCACAAAAGGCCATTCAAACTATGAAGCTACAAACAATGTTCCACCAATAATCAAGCAACATGGAAGCATATAATCATATTCATCAACAATGAGCTACATGGAAAACCATATAAAGATAGTGCAAACAAGCTCAATATAAACAGAAACAAGGAATTGCAGAAAATTGAAATGGCAACAATAGCCGCAATAACGGCATCGATGTTCCCAGTTCAGATGATTATTCACGACATTCCTCCAAAGGCTATTTTGACTTAAAAAAGGAACAAAAAAGCATAAAAGGTTGCTAGTGCAAGTGGCGACAATAAGCATACGAAAAAAAATTAAAGACGCGACATTAGCCATCCGCAGGATTCTAGTGACAAATATAGCTGCTTATTTGAAAGTATCTAGATGGATTTTAACAGAATATCTCACCAAAATGAGGATGAAATCTTTCCATTGAACTGAATTGTGCTCTTATTTCAATGAATTCAACAGAAATATTGCTTGTATGGATCAAAATTAGGTACTGCCATTTATCCATTGCCACCATTCTCTGCTGCAAGAGGAAGAGGCTTGAACCCGTTCCCACTTACCAGATCCGCAATCTCCATGAACCAACTTGAATTCCACCTTGATCAATCCCACTAGCTTCAATCTCCAAGTAGGTCTTTAGAACCTCCAATAGGGCCCTTCACAAATCTAATTTTATGCAACACCCATGATGAGAAAAGAAGAATCCCAACATCAATTTCTAGGAATCTTGTATGTATATGTAGATGGATATCCAAGAAAGCCTTCTAATTAACTTTGAACATTTATCCCAAGAATAAAAACACAGCGAACTCACCTTATCTAGGAGCTCCGAACAATCCCATAAGCCTCTGGTCTGTCCATTGCAGCGGAGCAAAATGCAACTCCCGGGAAACTTGCATCCATCACCTAGACTAATGTCCTGGGTTAGTTCGGTGTCTCGGGTCTGAGCCTTGGGCACCACCATGGCTTAGATCCATACATGACCCCAACATGCTTCTGCGCAGGAACTTGTTGCTCATAAAAGCAATAGCTCGAATATGCCAAAAAAAAACCCTGGAAGACACTGGGCCAAATACATAGTAGTTGTAATGGTGTACTGGCATCATCTGTAAACCTCCAAATTCGCTCATTGCTCGATGATGACCATGGCCAATATGTTCATCACAAATAGTTTGTGAGATATATTTATAACAATATATTTTTTAAATTAAGTAATTTGTAAAACATTATGAATTATTAATTTTTAAAAACATTTTATATAAAATATTATAATATTTGATTTTTTACTGTTATATATCAAATTATTTTTAATGGCTATGAATTCCATCGATTGTAACTAGGTTTGGTCTCAACTAACCAACTAAATAAATAAAATAAAATATGGTTATTTTAATTATGTTGGTTTTGTGATCAAATAACTTTATAAAAAATGTATGAGATTTGTTTAATATTTATTGGTTCATAAAAAATGTATGAGATTTGTTTAATATTTATTGGTTCATAAGTTTAGGGATTATTTGTCTTTCAAATGTTTTGAAATTTAGATCTAATTTCTTTGTAAGTAAGACATTCTAAAAAAAGTCATCCTTTATTTTATCAATCTCACAAATTTTACATGTTATTTTATACAATGTTGTTTTATCTTTCTTCAATACCATGAAAGTTTGAATATTTATTTTCTTCTTTGAAATATCAATAGTAGAAATTGAATGTTGATTTAGTCTTCTCCAATATCATGAGAGTTTGTTCTTATCTTTACAATATTTATTTTCTTCTTTAAAATATCAATAGTAAAAATTGATAGTTTTGATTTTTATTCTCAATTTCTCTATCACTCCACATCTTCTTTCTAAATATAATTATAATTGTACTTTTAATTTTATCATATCTCAAGGGAACTTTCTCTACTATCTCTTAGTAGTGCACTTAAGAAACAAAATGTCTAGTTTTACCTCTTCTGAACCAGCGTTTTTTATTGATGTTTGAAGTAGTTGTATGAAGCCCTTCATTCTTCATATTCATTAACACTTACTTATACTAAAAAAAATAAAAAATAAAATATAAATATATATATATATATATATAATTAATTATAATTTTAAGAATATGTTTATTTTTAAAATATTTATTATAAAACATATTTGTTTTTTTTTTCTTTTTCTTTAAACTTTTTTATAAAAAATTAAACCCCAAAACTTACCGACACATAAAATGATTAAAATAACTAATATAATAAATATAAATTTTTTTATTAATAAATTTAGTAATTGTAATTATAACCAATTTTATAATAAATAAATTATAAAAAAATCTTTTATTTTTAAAAAATATAAAAAGGTAAACATAACAGCTCCAAACTTAAATACACATAAAATCATTAAAATGACAAATATAATGAAAATTAACTTTTTTTTATTAATAAATAATAATTATAAATATAATATTTTTTATTAAATAAAACATAAATATTCTTTTATGGTTGAGAATATAAAAAATGTTGAAAATGATACTTCTCAATAAAATGAGAAATGTTAAAAAAACATTTTATTTGTCTTTAACATTTGACAATTTTACAGACTAGTCCTTCAATTCTGAAACTCCTACAAATATTCTTGCAAATAAATAATTGACAATTATGTTTAATTATGTTTATGTGAGAAAATTACAATAGCTGTATATTTACTATCAAATGAGATAGAAATGGGGATTAATAAGTATCAAATGTTTTTTTTTTTCGCTGGAAAGATCCTAAACAATGACATGAATCTTTTCAAGTTTCCACAAATCAATTCTTTGTTAGGTGCATGCTAAGAACATAAACTATGGGAAATGTTGTAAGCTAAGATGTGATGTACCTATATTTCATACATTCATTTTGCAAATGACATTTTTGAAGCTCTATAAATATCAGACAACAACATTTTTCTGTCGAGTAAACACAATTGCTGAAAATATATATTCTACCACAATTCTTTGTTATAGGTAAATGTTAAGAACATAAACTATGGAAAATGTTGTAAGCTAAGATGTGATATACCTATATTTCACACATTCATTTTGCAAATGACATTTTTAAAGCTCTATAAATGTCAAACAACAACATTTTTTTGTCTAGTAAACACAATTGCTGAAAACTATATATACTAACACCCAAACAAAGTTTTAGTTGTTCCCTACTTCATATCCACTATCCAATTGGCATCAACTCTAACTATGCTAATTATCATAGGATTTCAACAAGTGAAGCAAAGGGCCAAAGAAATACTTCAAACATTAAAATAAATAAATATAAAAAGAAATAGCCTTCACTCATTCAACCATTCAAGGTAGAAAGCAGTAACAAAGTGTCAAGTGCAGACCAACCATTATATAGATATGCAAAATTATGAACCATTTACTAAGTCATATCTCTGTCACCAACAAGTTATCAAAATATTCAACTGTTTAAAGTAGAGTGTATACTTAATATTCAGACTCAAAGACAAAAAAAAATGCATATGTTTCCAAATTTACAATTGACTCCACCTTAGATTTTGGAGTTTACTTTTCATGTTTCTTCAAGCTGTCCTGTTATTCGATTCTATCATGCAAAGCTGCAACCATTACCCTTCCATGGCTCTTCACTTTCTATATCGTCTCCAAAAAAATTAGCTTTAGCTCCTTAGTCATAGCCAGTTTTCTATAACAACTAGCATGATTGATGTCGTCGATGGGAATCATACAACCTTCTTATACTTTCCACTAAAGTATTATATAAGACTATAAGCCCTCTTCAACCTTAAGAGGCATAAACTTATTTCTGAAAGTGTAGTGACATCCACATGCTTGAGATGTGTGATCAAATCATCAAATTGAAGGACCCTAGGGCAGGTCATTCTCTTATTCTGCCAAATGCCTGCAAAATAAGGCCATAATAAATAATTCAATTTAATATAAATAAAACTCTAATTTATCAAAAATACTTATATTACAAAAAAGAAGTTATCACATGTATATCATAGAAATTAGATCATGTTTTTTCAGAAATTATATTTATTCACAACCCTTTGTTAATAATTTGGCAACACTCTTCATAATTAACATTTGGAATGTTATTATGAGTTTCATTCGTTTCATCTTTTCTTGTGATTAGAATTTGCGGCTGGGTTTGCATTAAAGGCCATATGTGTGCAGGTATGGCCTTAAATGCAAACCTAGCTACAAATAATTTGGCAACCTCCAAAGTTTCACTCATCATCTGCTTGAGATCAGAACTACAACTGTTTAGACCAAGAAATATAAACATTTTTCTCTTTTCCAAAGAAACCAAAACTTGCAGGCATCAAATAAGGTTTTCTAACACAACCATCTAAGGCCATAAAAACTGGCATTGAGCAATAACAAAAAAATGGTATGTGTGATGAGTAATCTAATACAATTTTGAAGTTTCTATAACGTTGTAGAGCTAAACATAAAGTGTTATGTTTTATTGTCATGTTAGCTTGCCAACTTATCTTTGATCCAGGAACCTGGTAATCTGTTGTTCGTCTAATTCATATACATATCGATAATGGTGTTTTCTCCCATTAGTTTCGCATATATATCTCATGCATTTATGTTTAAGATATACATAGTTTTTTCTCTTGGTGATGGTCTGCCTATTGCAGCTCTGAAATGTTCACCATTTTTTACTTCCCATGGTGAATTCAGAAAACATTATAAAAAACTGAACATAGTGGACGCTTGAAAGAACATAACACTATATGGAAATTTGTTAGTACCATAATGCTAAAATATTTGGACCTGAGAACATTTCAAGGATCAAGGTATTGCATTTGTCTGAGAACCATCGCAAGTAAATTAGCATTTCTCATTCTAATTGGTGTTTTTTATTAGCTATTGGTCTCTTTTCCTCATCTTCAATCTCTACATTTGGCCAAACAATTTTACAGGTCACGATTTTGTCAAACACAGTCCATATGGTTTTTAAAATTGTTTTATTCAATGGGAACATGTTGTTAGCAACCCTCAAAGATTAGGTGTTCTATGATCTTGAGTGGTCCTTCATTGCCACAACAATTTGTCCAAAGGAAGCTCTGTTTTGCTTGCTAGAGAGAGTTCTTTGGTGTATTGGTATCTTTGGATTTTCTTCTTCTTCTTTTTATTCAGGAAACTAGATATAAATACAATCATTGTTATGTAGAGCACATATTTTTAACAACTGCATACTTCTTTCTTTAAAAAATACCTATTTGATTTTAGTTTCCCCTTTTTATCCATTTTAGCCTCCAACATCAACCTAACAACTTGCCTCTGCCTGCTAGAAATTACAGCACATGGGCTTCTTGGTAGCTGTAACATCATCCTTGACATTTATTGCTTGTCCTTTTGGCGGGATTGCAGAATGCTAATCACCCATATCAAGAGCCTTCTAAATAACAATCCTATAGATTTGAGTGATAACCTACTTGAAAGAATTCTCAACATTTTTCAATTCCAAAGCAGATGTCTCCATGAAATAGAGAGATTTTTCAGCTAATGCCTGACCATCTTCAGTGGAATCAACCCTCAAATGGTGTAAGTCAGCTTTATTATCCACAAGCATCACAACAATGTTGTTTTCGGTATGGTCCTGAAGCTCCTTCATCCATATCTCCACACTTTCAAAACTGGTATGCCGAGTTATATCATATACCAATAAAGCACCCACAGCCCCTCGATAGTATGCACTTGTTATGGCTCTGTACCTGCTCTTACAAATGAAAATAAGACAAACAAGTGAGTACCGTGCAGTGTGTATGGGATTGTTTTTGGTATTGTTTATGTTCTTATGCAAGAATATTAATAATCAATGTGGGTATATACTATATTTTTATAGTATTTCTAGAATCACAAAAGGAGAAGCCAACAATATGATCTATGCTACTCTATCATGATACTTGCAACAATGGAGAGAGAAACCTTATCCAGAGAAGGATACTTCAATGGATAACTTCTAAGTCAACCAGTGCCTAGAAAAGATACCACTGGTTTTTGAAAGAATACAATGCAGTTTATGATAGTTTGTAAGTAAATGCAAAGAAAAATACAACAGCCAAAAGTGCATAATATACCAAAAAACAAAACTATTAACAACTGAAATGGTCAATGAGATGAGGTCATAGATCATATGTACCAAATACTTAGGAGGTGACAGCCTTTGTGATACTCTAAGGAGGGAATTCTCAGGAATCAAGGGATCCCCAATGATGTAAGCCTTCAAAAAAGGAATTAATTTAATCAAGCAGCACATATTGCTGAAATTAGAGATGGGAAAATAGCAGTTGTGCAGTGAAAAAACCTCAAGAAATTGTAATGGTAAAGTGAATTTCAAATGACTAACACTCATATTTTCTCTTTTTTCTTAACTGTTTTAATGGTAAAGTGAATTTCAAATGACTAACACTCATATTTTCTCTTTTTTCTTAACTGTTTTAAGGATTTTGAAGTGGAAATAGTTGGTATATCTAAAAACATATTACATGAAACCTTGGAACATCTCCCAGATCTCTGTTGTTTCACTGCCCATTCAAACTTGGCAAACCACACTATCATAGTTCACTGAATCTATCTGTATTTTGATTGAACCTGGGAGATTTTTAACGTGTATACATTCTTATACCCGAGACCACTTGGTTTCTCTGGAATCAAATAGATCAACGGAATAGTTTCAATCATGTATTTTTTAATCTCTAAATTTACCCAATGTAGTAGATCACATGAATTATCTACCCAGGGAAATATTTTTCCTAGGTGAACTCAATTCGATGAGACGGAAGAGCCCAGGTTAGTGATGGTCCTCATATGCTCGCAAAATCCACTACATGGCACAGTTCAGTTCAAGCCACAATTGCAGTACTCTTCGTTGCAGAACATTCATATTTATCCAATAAAACACCAAATTGAATAAACTAAGCTGAGCAAGACAGTTGTTGTCATGACCTCCATCCTGTGCACTGATCATATGGGTTCATGCAAGGACATGTATCTGTGTTTCATCTCGTTGTTTCATATCTATGGCTTCACTATTTTTGTGTGTGGACTCATGGCAATAGGGGCAACTGTGGTGATCTTGCCCAAATTTACAATGGAGGGCATGCTCATGGCCATTCAGAGATATAGAGTAATGCACCTTCCCGTTGTTCCTGCTATTTCCATTCGGATCTCAAAGTTTCCCGACGTCGAACAAAAAAATACGATTTCAGCTCTCTTAAGGAAGTTATAACAGGTGGAGCGTCTATGGGCAGAGAGCAAATGCAAGCTTTTAAAAACCGTTTCCCTGGCATTGGAATTTCACAGGTCAGCCACTGCCTGCCATCTTCTTTTCGAATTCATAATTTTTTTGCAATACGGTGATTACCTTCACCTTGTTGCGGTTTTACATTTTTGTTAAAAACCTATATTAACAAAGTTGGTGTCACTTTCTAGTTTCTACATAGTACCATGGCCTGCCATTTTATTTGAGAACAATGAAATCCCATATTCGTAAAATTGGTGTTGCTTTTTGCATGTTACCACTGGCATTTTCTTTGAGAATCCATATCCATTGTAGCTGATCTTGACAGAGTAAGTAAAGCTTATAGCAACCAAATTCATTTTCAAGTATAATTTTTAGTGAAATTCCACTAAATATTGAGTTATTGTAAGATTTTTACCATTATTCACGTTTGCTGGTATCTTTGTCCTCAAAGGTTTTTTTTCGAAAAATGATTAGAGTTCTTGATCAATCAAAACTGACTGCTTGGTTGGTTCTCTTGATTAAATTACTCTTTTAGAAAGTTATCTATATCATTATATCATTGGTAGAAATTCAATCTATCATTTGGGCAACCTCAGATTGATTTTTTAGACATTTAAAGTAGTTTAGAATGGGGCAAAAATGTTTAAAGCAAAGTTTCAACAGATCATAGTAAAACTTTGACAAGCTTAAAATTTTAGTTAAATTTATTCTAAATTTATCTTACTACAAGTTTAAACCCATAACATAAGTATGGGGTACCTTGTCCCCAATTGTCAATTTGATAAAGAGTCTTGACTTTCCATACTGTGTTATAACTTCATGGATTGAATTTCTCACAATGACATAAGTATGGCAAATATCATTGGCAAAGTTTCACTTGATTCAGTGATTCTTTTCATATTTTTGAGGGTTTATGTTGATTACAAAAACCAAAACCCAAAGTATAATCCTCCATTGATGGAAGTTGGGCTACTACATAACTCTGATTTTCGCTGCATTTTTGACCAAATATAGAATGAAAATTCGCCAAAAATAGAGGCGTTTTGAGTGCACCATATCGCATACCCCTGGGGAATGGCCGATTTGACATTTTGATCGAAGGGGAATTCAGTTGTGTCTTAAATTCTTCCAATCATTTGGATTAAATGCCAATGTCCACAAGTAATTAGACTTGAATTCTACCAAACATTTTGATTCAAGGCACATGTCCACAAGTAATTGGACTTGAGCTCATTGTTGAGTTCAACATCCTTTACTCTGCGAAGTGTCATTCGCTTTCAATCTATATTGTTTGGATGATAGTATACTCATCTAAACACCTATCATTGTTTCAATGCTTAATGAGTCCCCTTTGGTAGGCAAGTCATCAAAGATTTATTAAATACTATTGCTAGAACTTTTGATCTAGTCCTAGGGCACAAGGTGAGATGCTGTCCAAAACACATTACATCGTTTCTGATACTGAGAAAACTGAGCTTATCACTAATCATAGATAGATGTGAGATTGAGTAATGGTGACCGATAAAAGAAGGTAAAATTGATTTCTTCTTTGTTGCTTGCTCTTGCAGAGTAGGATCTAGTTAGATTGTGAAATTCATGGATTGTTGGATTTTGAAGGCAAGCCCAGAGTCTTTCTGTTTTTGTGAATTTCAACCTTGTAAAGTTGGGGCTTATTATGCACCTTTCACACTTGTCATTCTCTTCGATTATAAGTTGATTTTGTTTCCATTCTACCACCCTGACTTACTTCTTTAATGCATTGCTCTAGCTCTGAGGGACACGTATGAAGTTTCCATTTATGTGCACACTCAAAATCTGCATCCTGTGGCTTTAGACATGATATGTTGATGTTGATATTTGCAATGCCTTGTACCCTTGTAAACACAAAGACTTGACATATGGATCACCCTAGTAGAATTTATCTCCTTTTGTGAGTCAATAACTGTATTTTACCTGATTCTATTGAACATTTTTGCAGATGTAAGGTCTCCCTTTCAATCTTTAACTGATTGTTACCTGATTATTCTACTAAACATTTATGCAGATGTATGGAATGACTGAGATGAGTGGTCCATTCATAAAGCATGAAGGAAACGACAAAAACCATTACGGTTCAGTAGGCATACTAATCCCCAACGTGGAGGCTATGGTAGTTGATATTGTAATGGGGAAGCCCTTGCTTCCCAACGCAAGAGCCGAATTATGCTTCAGAGGCCCTATAGTTATGAAAGGTTAAAACAAATCATGATTTGCTCACCGTATATCATTTAAAGGATGTTATGAATTCTATTAGCATCCTTCGGGATTTTTATGAGCAGAAAACAACATCAATCATACGGTTATGAATTTTCCTCTGTAGATGTTGTTGTTCTTATATATGGATATGTAATCATAAAGTTCATATTCTATAAATTTCATTTCATTAGGTTTCTTTCGAATCGTCTGTACTTCATTTTCAAAAGCCCCAATAACCAACATCAATGGAGCCAGACTTTTAGATTGCCCAGTTTTGAAGCCAATTCATTTGTCCCAGTCCCATCCATTCCGTAACTTTGAAGCCACTTCATTCCCTGATACCATCTCTTCTCTATAGTCACAATTATCTACCATCATAAGATTGGGGTTTTCACCTTTACTCTCAAAAAAATTCTTCCAATATTCTTTGTTAGATATTCTTTTACTCTGTTCCATAGATCCTTCAGGGCTCTCCTATGAAAGTAACACCTTCATTTGTTCTAGATAGAATAGAGGGATTTCATTCATCCATCACTATTTTTTCACAAGAGTTTCATTTATAAACAGTCAAGATTTGGTTTGATAAGTTTTTGAATCTCCACAGAATACTACAAGAACAAAGAAGCTACATCATTGTCTATAGATTCAAAAGGTTGGTTGCACTCTGGAGATATATGTTGTGTCAATGAAGAAGGGCATGTATATATTTTAGATAGACTAAAAGAGCTCATAAAATACAAAGGACTCCAGGTCTGTCTAGTTAACCTCTCCAACGCCATTGCCAAATTCATGAAAATGATGGGATCTAACATCTCAATCAACAAAATTCTCCTGCATGAACATTTGAACCGTTTCGGGTTTAAATAAACATTGGGAAAGCATTTACATAAGCATCCAGTAAATGGGATACGTGGCGATTTATGATTTGCTTCATAGACAAGGAATCCTGTTACAGGAGCATGTATTGTCTTTCCTAGAAAGAACGCCTTCAACCTAAAAATAACTATAATAATAATAAAAAATGACCTCCGCCCAACAACAGTGTTCACCTAATCACCCGTGTTAAAAAAACCTACAGCATTTTAAAGAGTTCTGAGTTTTTGGGGGAGAAATGTAAAGCCTATTATGTAATATACACGATATATCTATCAAAGATTCCCAAGCGGTCTTTCCGGCAGTATTGATTTGCTTTTGAGTTTCCACGAGCACTCATTCCATTCGCTTTTCCATCACAGTATTTATTTATTGACGAAGAGATCCGCAATGGTTTCTCAATAATTCTACTGAAGCTTACCAGTGTGATCTTCATAACTTGGGCCACTTTATTGAGATACAGTCTTCTCCATTCTCCAAGGTATGTACTTGTGATCTCACATGTTTCAGACTTCAACTTCTTTGGGGATCCGAGTTTTTGTATTTCTTACGAGGTTCCATTGTTACTAGATTATTCTTATTAGATTGATGTCTTTTAAATGATTTTCGTTCAGTTTCATCTTCTCCAATTAAGCTTATGCTCCTGAAAAACACAAGTCTAAAGCCAAGTTTGCTTGGTTAGATTTTAGCCCACACAATATTGCATAATGCTACTCCCTTAGAATTTTACAGGCAATATGAAGATCTATGAGTTTATGATCATAGGATCAAGTCAATCGAAATGGTATTTCTAATCTTGTGGGTACTGATAATGTTTGTTATATTTTACTAGTTTTCTTCCTGTTGCGAAGCAGCTGCTGTCTATTAGTCCTTGATTTATTTTGATTATTACTGCAAGCTATGATGAAGTTTAAATATGTTTCTCCTGACGAGGTTATGACACATAACACGGAAAGGAGTTGCTGGCTTATCCTTGCTGATAAGGTAGAGTTTATTTGTCCTATGTGGCTTTTTTTTTTTAAAGTCCCGTTGAAAATTTAACTTCATTGTTGCTTAGGGATCCTTTGCACTGACTGTTATTGCAACTAGACTTAGATTTGATTTATTGAAATTAATTAAAATACCCAGAAACATCATCCAGTAAATGGTCAAACGTAGCTGGAATTTTCAGTTAATCCCAATAGAAACGCTACAGCTGCAAAGAAGTCCCCAATACTGATTCGGATACAATGCGAACTGGCCCATAGAAGCCTTATCCATTACGAATGTAATTCCCAAAATCACATGGGGATTAAACCCAAGCTCAAAGTGATTTTCCATGGCGGGCCCAACAAGTTTGAGAACCTGGATCTATTCTGGGTTTCTACCCCTTGATAACCTCTATATAACTGCTCATAAGATTTTTTGGAAAATGCATCAGATATTTCATTAAAATGATGTGCAAGTAGATCAAGAATGATACATTATTAATCCAAAGGATGGTCACAAATGCTCCCCATTCCTACATAAGCAGTTAGGGCAAGCGTGTCCACTTTGGCTCTAAATTCAAAGAGATTGCTGGGTGTGTGTGAGTGATAGAGATCCTCAAGCTGCAGGGTATTTGCAAACTTAAAAAACACAGAATTGTAGAACTAATAGGAAAATCAATAAATCTGGGAAAAATGCACACCTCAATACTCATGACGATGTTATTTCACGGAGCCAAAAAATGATATAAATCAATAAATCAATCAAAACCCTGGTTTAAAACTATAGAGTAAAACCCTAGCACAAAACCCTACTCCTGCTAAAAAGGGGAAAAAACATACCTTCAACCTTGCTGGTAGTAGAAGGAAGCGCATGCGTATTTTTCTTAAAGAAGGAAGAAAGGCACATTTTTTTTCTTAAAGAAGGAAGAAAACCACTGCAGGGTACTGAGAGTGATCAAATGGGAGGCCAGATTGACAATCCTTGAGAACCAGGTATTGCCGCTCATTCTATTATCAGCTGTGGCCACCGTAGCCCTAACAATGACCAAAAAATACTTTTAAATGGAATCTCTCCCTCATTAGTCAAACCGACCCAATTTCAAGTGCTTCCGGTCATCCATCTTCCGGGTTTCACCTGTTCAAGCCCCGGCAACGGCAACTTCTTCCTGAACCCCACAGAGGAAGAGCTTCCAGAAGACATTACGCAGTACTCACCAAGTTAACGTGCGAGGAAACTCAGCCAACCAAGGGATGGATGAAGGAGGCTATCCGAACTCGAACTCGATTGACACCACGCTATCCGAGCTTGAACAACATGTCCCATGACTTCATGAGCACGCAATCCGAACTCGAACGACAATCCCATAACTTTAGGACAACTTTATCTCTCCCCTAAAAATTGGACAGAAATGATAAATTTGACATGAACAGTAAAAATGCACGTGGCAAGATTCCATACGTCCTATAGACGATGAATCTTTCTACAGTGCCAAGGAATGTCTTTCCCAAAAAGAACGCCTTCGGCGTAATTATTAATTTTTGTTATAACAACAACAACAAAAACCATTATGCTACTGGTACCACTCCTTTATATTTATCTCTTTTAACATAAGAATCATTTAATGAAGTGATTTAAAATTATAAAGAAAAGTAGGTACCACTCCTTTGACATGACATTGATAAAGTTATTTAAAATTATATAGAAAAGTAAATTTTATATAGAAAAAGTATTTATATTATAAAAAACAACTAGTAACTCTTATATTAGTAGAGGGCATCACTTCTTTATTATTGTCTCTATTAACATAAAAATTATTGGCAAAGTTATTTAATATTATATGAGAGAGTAATTTTTATATAGAAAACTATTTTAAACCAAGAAGACAGAAGATATTTAAAAAAAATAAAATATGAAACAAATTCACATTATAGACCATTAACCAATATTAAAAAGAAACATTTTTTTAATTGTTAACTCTTTCTTTAAATATATAATTGTTTAATATATAAAAGTTATATAATATTATGTATTTAAATTAAAATGAATTTATATTAATATTTACAGTTATTAATAAGATAAAATAGATTGAAAAAAAATTATATTATTGATAAAATTAAGTAAATTTATAGTTATTTTTAAAATAAAAATATTATATTTATTTTATTAATATTAGGTATATAAGTTTAGAGATTTGTTGGTTATTTTTAAATGGTAATATTGTAAATAACACATAAAGTGTCAAATTAATTACGTAATATTGTTATTATGTTATTTACATGGAAGACCATGTTCAATTTTGTTAGTATTTTATTTTAATCCATTAACATTATTCATAATATTAAATTTTTATTTTTATTTAATTTTAAAATATTTTATTATTATTTAAAAGTATAAATATTACAAAATTATATGATAATGACTATTTCATCAAATTTTATATTTTTGGTAATATCAATTCTATTAAATAAATTACAAAAAAAACAAATTTAATTTAAGTAAATATTGAAAAATAATTAATAAAACTCTATAACAAATTTTCAACTTTAAATTTTATTATTATTAAAATTTTGAACAAATTAAGTATCCAAATATAATTCTTAAGCTTCAAACTTTATTTTAATATATTTAAGCATAATTTTAATATATAAAATTAAATTTTATTTAATATTTTTTAAACAAAATAATAAATATGGTTGTTTATACATATAATCTAACATATATAACATTTATTATTTTGAAATAAAGCTGGATACATAATATTTATATTAAGATGATTAAATAAATTAAGATATGAAATTTAATGACAATTATAGTATGTATGTACATTGCATAGCATAGCATGGATACCTATGTAATTGATGTTTGAAAGTTAAAAAAAACTAAAAATAAAATATCCCAAGTTTCTAAATATCTTGCATTGTATTATTTGTGTGAATATATTTGTTTTTAAATTTTAAATTAATATAATTTAAATCAATTTTATTCAATTTTTCTCATTATATCTCTTTATTTAAATTTATTACAAATTAATTTTTAATAATAATAAAGTTTATTATAGTTAATTTGTTGATATATTAAATCTTTTTATTTAAATTTATTAAAAACTAATTTTTAATAATGAAAAAGTTTATTATAAGTTATTTGTTAATATATATTGAAAACAATTTAAACAAAATCATCTCATTTGAAATGCTATGTAGTGGTTTGTAAATAAGTATTTTCATTCTTTCTAAATATTTTGGATTAAATAAAGTTTTAATCAATTAAAAATATAGTTAGTCAAAAATAGTTTTAAATCTTATTCTAAAATCAATTTCAATTTTATATAATATCTCAAAATACCAAATATGAGATAGTATATTATATCCAAGTAAGATTCAATTTGTTAAAATACTACAACTTTAACTTAAAACTAGCATAAATCCATCTTAAAAGGGGATCTACCCAGTACCAAAACTTTAACCTAAAACTATGGTAGATCCATCTTAAAAGGGATCTACCCAATACCAAACACTTTGAGAGATAGGGGCGATTAAACTTCACAATCATTTAACATTTATTTAAAACATTTTATATAAATAAAATCCAAGTTATTCACATAACTCTACTTAGCTACATCCGAATGGTAGTTGGCTCACTGTGTCGATGAACTTAACATTATTTTTTGTTATGGATTGAGTGCCTATGTCTTTGTAATCTGAGATTGTTACAAACTTTGTTCTTTTCCTACTAATATCCTTCGCTGCCTATGCCTATGTTTTTGTTCTTTCTAACTTTCCTTTTTTCCTATCAACATTTATTTTTACCCCTCAAAAAGCAAATACTAGTAACTAAAAATTACCATCCCCATCCCTCCAGGTGTAATCAGGTTACTCTCAAGTTTGACAAAGATTGTGATATAAAATTGGTTTCCTTTTGACAAATCCGTCCACGATGTTTTGTTGGGCATCCCTATCCTTTTGTGTAAAGTTGTGTCAAAAGGTTGTACTTCACATCCCGTGACCTTTTCATGTTGTTAATTGGTGAGTAATGATAATTGGTTATGATATGGACAATTTGCATTTATAAGTTGTTTATATATTTGGAAAATGCAAAAAAAAATTACATGTATATTTCGCTTTTATATCATTATAGTTTGCATTTATAAGTAATGCTTATTTTGTAAAAAAAAGTATTATAGAGTTTATTTTTTGAAAATTTTAAAAATAATATATTGAAAAATGTTTTTAAAAATTAGGTTTAATGGTAAAGTGGACAAATAATTGAATTGGAACCTTTATCATTATTGTTCATTGAATCTATGTTATATTTTAAATAATATGCTTAATTTTGAATTTTGTTATTAAGATAAGTAGAAGAAACTTTCAAGTATTAATTGAAATCTTGATTGGTGTTAGAGATGGTCAAATCATTAATAATAATAATATAATTTTAAATTTATGATTTAGCCAACATCAAATTGATGTGATTCTGAGTGGAGAGGATAATACTCTTCTCAATTGCTTAAACAAGATTTACTTGAAATCAAAATTTAATAATTTGTAAGAGTAAATAAATGCTTAATTCAAATAATATAACTTTTTTTTCCTTGAAAGAAAAAAAAAAACACAATTTATATATTAGATAGCGATAAACCACATTGTATATTGGAATCATTGAACTTATATGCATCCATTGATCGTCCTTAAACAGAACAAGATAGATGGCATCTACACATTTCATAGATATATTGGGACTATAGAACAAAATAGTCCATTTCGCAGTCCTCAAAAACCTATTGGAAAACTGCCAACAAAAACTTACCTGCTAGGACTGAAAAAGTATGAGAAAAGAGAGATAGAAGACTGGAAATTATCCTAGATGGGGATTGGGACCATAAACAATCAGCACATAATTGATTGATTCCCATCTTTTCTAGATGTCTCCCCCCATCTGAATGCCCATTTTCGACATGCGGTCGACCAGTGAGTTCCTTTCTCTATAAATATGCTTATAGCTAATAGAGTAGAAAGATAACTCCATCCTGATTATCGCTTCAAAAATAGGAATAAGTAGGATGCTCTTTGGAGGTGTTTTCTGATTGAATCAATCAATCACCAACTTGGAATCCCCAAACACTTGTAGATTCTAAAAACCTTTCGAGAGAGTCGTGGATAAAGACAACCTGAGAGCCATCAACTCTGATCTATTGTTTGTGCTTGTCCCTACACCTACTATGAACTTTATCATACCTCTAGCTCCCCCTGGTAATGGAGTACCTTGTGAGGCACCCTCAAAGTACAACCAAGGGATAGTTCTATTTATAACTTCTTCCACAATGATTTTGGGTTTTTTATGCTTGTCCACTTGGCGGAAGTGGCTAAGAACAACCAATCCTTGGGAAGTACAAATAACAGGTGGAAAAAAGATATCTTTGAAAATTGCCTTGTTTTTGGAGAGCTCGACCCCCTAGGAGAAGATGATTGGCAATGCCTTATGATCTAAGAAAACGTCATTGTTGGACCATGATACTAGAGCTTGTGAAAGAGTTGGACCTTCCCATGTGAAGAGAATGCCACTAATATGAGATGAATGATCCCACATTCTTCTGATATAGGAACAAGATATAAAAATGTGCTCAACACTCTCTTCATGTGCTTTACACAATGGGCATATGCTTGGACCACTCCAGAATTTCCTAAGAGCGAGATTCCATACAGTATTTTTGCTTGAAAGTGCAAGCCAAATGAAGAGATTACATTTTAAAGGGCACTTTAATATCCAAATTGCTAAATGCCACCAAAAAGGATCGATATGATCTTCTTCTTCAGGAATAACCCAAAAACCAATGCTAGGAGTATAAAGACGCCCCTCCTTATTTCTTGACCAAATCAATTTATCCTCACAGTCTTTAAGACAAATGCGACTAGATTTTAAAGCTTTGATGTACTTGATCCAAGCTTCTCTGTCCTCCATTCCCACAATGTTCGGATTATTAGCATTGAGCCATTCTTGAGATTGGAAAGTGGAATTGATTGGGTCATTGAAATGCTCTAGGAAAAAATAGCCATGTTCTCTCAATCCCTCCACCAAAGCATTTAGAAGCCTATGCTCTGCATCACAACCAATCCAAGGATCTTGACCAATCCTAACCTTTCTACCATTGCCAATGTGCCACTCCATCCAATCGCCAATAACTAAGAAATCCTGTAAAATAACTTTCCACGTGTTGGAGATATTTCTGTTTGATTTCTCTCCGCATCTAAACCACTCTTGATAAAGATGCAATATATTAATTGTAGACTATCGATACCAAAATGCCTTCTCCCTTGAGAACACTCCAAACACCTTTAGCTGCAAGTGCTTTTGCAAAGAAGAAAGGGTTTTTCAAACCCCACCCACTAAAATCTTTAGGCCACGCCAATTGAGTCCAAGTTGCCTAGTGTAATGTATGTCCCTCTTTGCATCCCTGCTAGAGGAAATTGTAACTAAGCTTTTTGACATGATCCAAAGTGCCAATAGGTACATATGCCAGAGATACCCAGAACACCGGGATAGCTTCCATAGTAAATTTCACCATAATCATTCTCCCTCCTCTACTAAGCCATTTGTTGCACCAGTGTTGAAACCTCTTCTCAATCTTATCGATTAACCATGCCTAGTCTATTTTATGGTAGGTGTTTGGATTAAGTATAAAACCCAAGTACTTGAGCCCATTCTTTGCATTGGCTTGAGGAAAGGCTAGTTATGCACATATCCAATCAATATCCGTCTAGCTAATATTTAGAAAGGAGACTGTTGATTTTCTAACATTGTAGCTCATTCTCGTAGCTTCCGCAAATAGTTTTCAAAACCATGTAAATCAATGACTTCCCTCCCTAATCCATTTAAGAATATCATAATGTCATCAACAAAAAATAAATGCGAAATATAGATATGTCCACATACCAAGATACCTCTGAAGAAATTGTTATGTTTTGCATTTAGGATGATTCTACGTAAACCTTCAATCACCATGATAAACAAAAGAGGATCCATTAGACATCCTTAACGAAGACCTCTTTCTAGACATTCAAATAGTATAACTTATATTCATTATCTTTATAATAATATAATAATGTAGTTGATTATATTATTTCACCCATTCCCTTAATAATTAAAAAATAAATTATTGTTATCATTAAGCACCATGAAATCGTTCAAATCATAAATAAACAAGAGCCACGAGGTGGCAATGTCCCCGCAGTTGTTAATAGAAATAATAGCTATTGCTATAAGACAAAAACTATAGAAAAATGATACTCTTGAAATTGTAGTAGGAAAAAAAATTATTTTGCCACAAAACTACTTAGCTATAGAACCCCAAGTTTCCTACAATGAATAAGATAATGAAACTTAAAATTTTATCCTAATTTGATATATTATGTAAATTTTGCTTCTTTTAAATCAATTTGTTAAACCATAATTTTGTTAAAACATAACATTTGCATTTAACCTATCCCAAACACACTTTATTTTTGGGATATTTATACCATGTTATATTGGATTGAATTGAAATCAAATTAATTTTATCTTGTGTTAGTGTTTTAAATTTTTTAAGTGGTTGATGTGATATTTATAATAATAATTTAATTTTTAAACTATGATCTTATTAACAATTGAATGATCATAACTAAAATATGAATTGGTATATGAAATTTTTGTGATGTAAAGAATCATCATCAAACTCAACACAAATTTATAAAAATAAACTTAATAATTACAATATTTATTAACATTGAATTATTCACCTATAATATAGTTTAGGGGAGCGCAACTGCCCCAAACAATGGGAAAAATTGCCCCAGTCAAGTCAGCCCAGTTAGAGAAGTCAAGTCGGCCCAATTAGGTAAAAAGGTCATGTTGTAACTAGTATAAATAAGGGTGGCGCCTAGCTCATTTGGATATCACTCACTCAAGCAAGTTTGCATAACAAGAGAGAGAAGGTCAAGTTCTCTAGAGGAGAAGTGTAATTGCATTGTGAAGATATATTTGGGTTTTCTATCTTATCTTATTCTTGGGATCTTTGTGTGAAAGAGCCTTTAATGCTCTTGATGGACATTGTACTTGTGATGAATCTATACTGAAGAAGTTTTGCTGGGTTTTTCCCATGATAAATATTTGTGTACTCTTGTTTATGTTGTGCTTATCTATCTTTCAATTATCCTATTGCATATGGTTATTGTGATAATATATAAATTGTTTGAAGATCTAACATAACCATCCTTGAAGTATTAAAATTCTAACATGGTAGTAGAGCTAGCCTGAAAGAAGACTGTGTGCAATAGAAATTGTTGGAAGTGAAAACTAGGGTTTCCTATTCCGAAGGATTTTCACCATAGTTTGGCCTGAAAAGGAGGTCAAAGAAACTCCCTCCCCTAGGAGGGCGCATTTTTCTGTGAAGGTAGAATTTAGATCGGATAATTTTCATTTTTGGCCCTATCACTACTGCTCAAGAAAACTAGGGCATCAAGTTTTTGGCAGTTCTGTCGACAGATTTGGAACAAAATGACCTTTTCTCAAGTCGCCTTAGGAAGGTGCATCTCTCTCTCCAATCAGAATTGCAAGATTCCAAAGTTGGAAAATTAGGGTTTCTCTGACAATCCCTATGTCAACCAGGTAGCAGATTTCAGAAGGCTTTGAAGCAAGCACTTGGTTGGAGCATCTTGATTGGTAAGTACTATTATATTTATTTCCATTTTAGGTTCTCATTTTATCAAGATGACAAACAATACTAAGCTTGAGGATAAGCTTGAAGGAGTTGATAACTTCCGAGCCTGGAAGTATATAGTATTGCTCATTCTAGAAGAGAATGATTCAAGTCAACTATGTTAAGGAGGAAGTTGCAGAGCCAGAGGGAGATGAAGACAAGGCCAAACATAAGAAGAATTTGACTAGGGCCAAGAGGATCATTGCTGACTCTATTAAGGATCACTTGATCCCCCATATCTCATCATTGAAGAATCCCAAGGAGATGTTTGATGTACATTGAAGAGACTATATGAACAAAAGAACATCAATAGGAAGATGACCTTGAGAACTCAAATCAAGGGTGTGAAGATGCAGAACTCAGAAAATATCCAATCTTATTTCACAAGGGTCTCCCAAATCAAACAACAATTAGAAGCTATTGGATACCATGTTGAAGAAGCAGAATTGGTGATGACTACATTGAATGGTCTCCCAATATCATGAGAAACATTCATCCAAGGGATCTGTTCTAGAAGGAAGCTCACCAAATTTAGTAGGCTATGGGGAGATTGTACTCAAGAGGAAGCTAGAATTGAATCCAGAAAAGAGAAGATGGGTGAAGATGACAATCAAGCCTTAACAACTCACGCAAAGAAGGAAAAGAGCAAGAAAGAAGGACACTCTCACAAGAACCCTAGAAGATTCCAAAAGAATCATAAACCTCATACGAACTACTCAAACTACAGATGTTACACTTGTGATGAAAAAGGACACCTTGCAAGAGATTGCCCCAAAAATGAAGACAACAACAAGAAGTCACTAAGGTACCGCTTTCAACCTCTGAACACCCCGAAAACTATGGACGGTCTCGCTTTCCATGGCACGGGCCCTCTACTACAACTAGTCTAAGGGTCACTCAACATGGTGTAACGACATCAGGCATTAGAAGTCTCATCGTATATACGAGAAGCTGCAAGCATGCTCCTAGCTCTTTCCTAACTTCTAACATCATGAGAAGGCATACCATAGATTGTTCTTTTCCTAAAATCTGCAACATAGATTGTTCTTTTCATATATTTTTGGACCGGTGCCTTAAATCCAATGGGCATAGGATCTAAGACATAAGATACAAAATTGATTAAGTGATATACCTGAGGCCAATCAATTTAGAAAATTTCACATCAAACCATAAAATTTATCCATAACATAGAGTTGGTTATTAAATGAGTTTTACAATTTGTAAATACAATTTGAAGATATAAAATTCACACCATAAGAATCCAAGGACTAACTAGCACTTCTCAAGCACTATTCAAAGGACTAACTAGCACTTCTCAAGCACTTTTCTCTCACAATGCTTAGGCACATGATGCCATTCATAACACCATTGAAGAAATTTCAACCACTCCATTACAAATTTGCTCAATTATTTGACATGAAAAGTCTAGAGAGAAGTATGGAGATGGAAGAGTAAAGAATGCATGGACTAAAAAGTCATTGATCCTTTTCTCAATCTATCCTCCCTCCCTCATATAATGAGAATGTAAATATACAAATGACGTGCTCTTATTTTATGAGGTTTCATGTTGTGATTTTTATCACAATGATGTGGTTTGTAGTTAGTACCTTTGAAGCATTTCAATAGATTTGGGGGCATACATATTCATGGAGCTTCTTTTCTTCTTGGCATTTGATTACTTGATGGAGATCTTTGGTAAAGGAGATTCACTTTTCTATGGTGGATGGTCATCTTATGGTTTGGTGCCATTTTCATGTATTTGCTTAATGAATCATAGTCTAACATATAGATGCTTATTAATTCATGTGTCATATTTTTCTTGGACCATCATAGTGTTTGTGTATGATGCTATTATGAAATTGGTTTGTTTACAGGAATGAGGTGTTCTAGAGGGTCTTCTTTTGTTATGTTCCTTATGTTTTGTGTGTAGTAGGGACATATTGACATATGAGTAGGACAAAAAACATTTCTTATGTATTTCCTATGGATTGGATATGGTGTAGTGATGCACATTTTTTGGTGGGATTTCTCTCAATGATATAATTTTATAAAACAATGATAATAATATGAAGAAAGCATTATTGATTATTGTTATTGGTTTATATAATGGATTTTAAAACAAATATTAAATCATTTTACTATTAATTTTAAATATTAAATAATTTTACTAAAAAAATTGATTTTTGACATGGAGTGTGTGTGTTTTTTTTTTGATCTTGGAATCTTAGAATAATTTCAATAAAAGATAAATTGATGTTCAAAAATATGGGAGGGATACATTTAAAGAAATCTATATATTTTTAAGCTCACAAATATGGCGGCGATGCTAAAAGGCAGGAATGAATACTTCCTCTTTCCACTAACTGCCATTACAGGAAATATACACTGACAATAACACTAAGCCTTCATTTATTTATAGCTAAATAGTCCAAGAAATCTTGCAGGTTGATTAGTGGTCTGTGTTCGCCATATGTGCTTATAGTTTTTCTGTGAATATTGTCCATCGGGAAGCTGGAGGCATTGAGATAAATAAATAAGGCATGGAATGGATTGAATCCAGTTGTTATTGTAGTGAACATTAAGGATCATATCGCCAAGCATAAACAGTTTGTGGGAAAACTCATCAAGCTGAAGAAAAATAAGAACTTTGCAAAAAATGTTGGGCTTATTCTAAAACACTCTTCTTTTCTTATAAGCCTGTTCTCAGAATAGAATCGTACTGAAGCGCTCTGTTCATGTAAGTAAAAATATTTCTCACAAGCGTTTTTCGCCAACTCATGTCATGACTTGCTTGATTCCTCAAGCCAATCCCGTCGATAGGCAGCTTGCATATGGATATCATGCACATGATTTAGAATTAGAATTAGCTGATGATCAGACAAAGCTGGAGACGGAACTCATTTCTTCTTCCGAGATTGATGAGAATGAAGTGAAATTCAAAGATATTGATAAACAAGCGGAGGATTTCATTGATAATTTCTGTCAGTAGACCAAACTCCAATGACAGAGATCGATTGGAGAATAACCTATGTTGCTGAGACATGAAATAGAGGCACACGTCCATGCACCGGTCCAAAAATATATGAAAAGAACAATCTATGTTGCTGAGACATGAAATAGAGGCACAGCATGCACATTGCAGCTATGAAGAACGTGAGCATAGGAGGTGTATCGAAGTCGAGTTGCTCCCATAGCCTCCATAAGTATTGCTAAATCAAGCTACCTATCCATACACTAAAGGCTAACAGTAGCACGGGCACTGAGAAGAGATAAAAAACGTGGCCGATCAAATAATGGTATCCCAACTTCACAGATTTCAAATTCATAGAACGGTAGAAATTCAGGGAAGCCGTCTCCTGACTCTAACTAAGAATGTCAAGGACCCCCAATTGGACCTGATTCCTGGACTACCTGATTCAGGATCTCTGTAGACAAAAGGGATTGTTCCTTGGCTCTGCCCACGCTTTCGCTCCAGACATAACTGAACCTATAATTACAGAAATTCTGAAGCTTTTACCCATACCCTGACGGCTATAGCAGGATCAAGATTTCGCTTTGAGATCTCGTCTTCCTGGTGTCCTGGGCTCATGTTTTCTGTCATCGCCATGCAATTGTCAGCTCCTATCGCTCTAGCCTCCTCTTCTATCCGCCTTGCATCAATTTGAACTGAACCGACTCTTTTTTGAAACAGGTTTTTTGGGGAAAATGGAAGGCCCTCGACTAATTTGAAATGGAAGGCCTTCGACTCCCATTAAATCATGTGGAGACCGCGTACATGTGGAGACGGCGTGAAGATAATGTCGACTGAGACGGCGCCTGGCGACGAAGGATTAGGGCCCGCGGAGGAGGAGTTCTTCTCATTCGATGTCAGAGATGGAGACAGGGTACTTTCCCGTTTCCGGAGGGTGTCGACGCTCACCGGACGATTTCGCCGTCCGGGCGAAATCGTCGAAGATATAGACAACTCCATCAACAAATGCGCAGTCAAGTCATTCCACTTTGCACGAGAAAAGAGCCCATACACCCGGCAGAGCCGGCTGACCTTGTTGACGTTCGGCCGCCGCCGAGGCCTTGGCACCAAAGCCCGAGGCAGACGTCACTTATGAAGAGCTAATGAGGATGCAAATAAATTTTTTTTTTCAAATATATTTAACATAGAAAAATATGACTTTACCATAAACATAAGGCAAAAATAAATTTCTGCCATGTATTAGGCATGTTAATAAGACTCACCAATTCATATATAGTCCCCTACGGCGACATAAAAATAAATAATTGTTATCATTAACCACCATGAACTCGTTCAAATCATAAAATCTTTAGTCATAACTCTAAATATCAACCTCTACAAGAGGTACAATGAAGTCATCCAATTTTTATAATATTAAAACTAAGTTTTTTCTTTATATAATTAGACAACGAATTCAAAAATACCTTTATTGATAACAATATAGAGGATGTCTACCATAACTTAGACAATGAAGCTCTCACACTACATGCATAAGTACTCTTTTAAACACATACAACCAAGATTTGGATTACCATTCAGATGTAATCAGTGCCATACATATGGTCACCTTGTCCAGGAATGTACCCTTCCATTCACTCGCAAATTTTGGCGGAATAAAGGTGTCACAAGTGATGAGGGTGCAAACGAGGTTTCAATTACACCGATTGAGGTACTGAATAAGGAAACCCTTGTGGACACACTACACTCCTATCACACTGGACCACTTGGGTTGTGCTCATCGTTTCTTCCACCTACAAATGATATTTCATCTAGAGTTATTGGTTTCTCCTTACAAAAGGGGTTGGAGCTATCAGTCTTGGGACCTATATAGCCCACTGATCAACATGTGAACATTGATGGCAAGGGATTGAGGACTGCCGTGGACATTGAAGGCGAGGGTTCGAGGACTTCCCCACAGTCTGAAGCGGTTCCTATACTACTTGAATATACAACTACACTTTCTTTGGGCATGTATGGTTATCCACCACATGTCCCTACACATGGCTCCTTTTCTTCTTTTTCTCAGGGTTTTTCTCTAAATGGTGATATTTCATCTCCTTATTTTGCTTATAAGTCTGACTCTTTTACTAGTCTTGTCTGCCCCCTGAATAGACAATTAAGTTTATTCGAGAATCCAAATTTTATCCTATTGAGTATTGAAACCTATCCAAGTAGTAGTCGTATGTCATCATCTGTGGCTCCTACCATCCATCCCCCTTTATTGGGTCGGGTTTTTTCTAATAGTTTTCCTTCTGGCTCATTAATGAACCCCGTCTCTACAAACTATTGGGGTATCATCCCACCATTGATAGCTTCAGTGACTGCTGAGAGGTTATTAGACAAGTTGTATGCCTCCTTTAAGACTAATTGGTCACCCTCAGAGTCTATAACTTCTACTACCATTTTTTCTGATAGGTATCCATCCCCATATTCCATTAGTCATGTTATGGACTTTCCCACCCATAATTCGTCGTCACCCTTTTTTACCCCTATGGTCTCCATTTCTTTATCACTGCAGGATTCAGAAGAAGTACTTGATTACCAAAGTGATAAGACTTCTGTAGGAGGGCTATCAACTATACATACTCCATCTCTGATTGTTGCAATTAGTCCCAATTTGGGACACAAGACTAAGAAGTCCCAGAGATACCATTTTAGGCGCATATCTCAATTTAACTTTGGATCTATTGACAACTCTAACAAGGGCTCACACAAGAATAATTGGGGGTATTGGCAGACTCAGGGGTCATAGGTCGGTTATGGCTATAGCCAGATTTCATGCTGCACTAGATGTTAGAAGAGGGAAACAAAAAACAATCAAGGGGGCCTTAAGAGCATGCACCCCAAATATGAAGGTGATTTAATGTTTTGCATCTCCCTGAATATAAGGGGGTTAAGGCACCTGTCAAAAACACTTGGCCTGAAGAGATTGATATCTATTCACGGTAATGTTTTAATTCTTATACAAGAATCTATGGTGGTTGGTGAGTCTATAGTTAATGAGTTGAAGTCTATGTTGATTGGTTGGGATTTTATATATCTAGATTCTAATGCAAAATCTGGTGGACTACTTACGGGATTGCAGACCAAATCACTCTCATGTACACTGAGTTGGGGTATTTCATATGGACTAGGTGTTGTATTGTCCTCCAAAGATACGGGATTTGTTTTTACTATCTTAAACATATATGGTCCCTATTCTCAGAGAATGGACTTTTGGCATAACTTAATGGGGGATTTCTTTCATTTGACTGATAATTTTATCCTTGCTGGAGGCTTGAACTATTATATTGGTGAAGCGGAGACATGGGGTCCTTCGACACACAAAGACCCTTTATCAGATTTCTTTACATGCCTGAACGAAGAATCATCACTATTTGATTTGCCTCATGTTAAGCTCTTACCTACATGGCGGAATATGTGCACAGGAGATCAGGCCATAACAAAGCGATTAGATCTCTTTCTTATTAATGAAGGTTTGTTACAATCGACCTCTTGTATAAAACAATGGGTTGGAGTCATAGGTGACTCTGACCACTACCTAGTTTTCATGGAAATTATAGGAGACCTAAAAAAGTCGCCTGCACCTTTCAAGTTTAATTAAACTGGCTACAAGATGAAGGATTCCAATAGCTGGTAAAGACTATATGGATTCCTTTTTCCCCATTAGTACAAAGATCAACAACTGTTCATTTTCTGAACAACCTAAAAAGATTAAAGGATCAGACCATTCCATGGGTGGCTAATTGCAAGAAAGCAAAAGCTAAGGATCCGCTCTCTATCAAGGAACAACTGGAAGGTTATTACTCCACTTCTCCTGCTGGATTTGAATTGACTGATAAAAAATTACACATTTTGGACCTTGAGAAAAAAGAAGGAATTTACTTCAAGAAGAGGAAGTTGAGCTCCGACTCAAAAGTAGAGCTATTTGGCTTATATGAAGGGTGACAATAATACAAATTGTTATCACAACTACATGAAGCATAGGAAGCACACAAACTCCATCTGGGAAATTGAAAATAAGAATAGGGAGGTGGTTACAAGTTTTGACAATATTGTAGTTGTTGGTGTTCATCACTTTTTTGAACTTTATAAGGAGGATCACATAGCACCAATTGCTTCTATGCTTGATATTATTGCACATTTCCCTTCATTTGTTTTTGATGAGCATAATCAATCCCTTCAAGAATCTATCACAAGAGACGAGCTTATACATGCTTTAAAGTCAATGCAACTTGACAAGAGCCCTATACCAGATGGTTGGACAACAAAGTTCTATTCGAGTATGTTCAAGATTATTGGTAAAGATATATTAACAGTTGCTGAAGAATCTAGGGTAAATGACAGAGTTCTTGCATCTTTCAACACAAATTTCTTAACTTTGATTCCTAAAGTAGATAAGGTCAAAATAATGGCAGATCTCATACCTATATCACTATGTAACTATGTGTATAAGCTGATAGCAAAAATCCTAGCAAATAGAATCATACTCTATTTTGTCGAAAGCCATTACTCCAGAACAATTTACTTCCCATGAGGGAAAGTAGCTTCACAATGCCATTAGCATTACACATGAGGTATTACATTCTATAGAAATTAGACACACTCCAACTGTTGTTATAAAGGTTGATCCATCCAAGGCGTATGACAGAGTAAACTAGACTTTTCTTAGACTAATTCTCACTCATATAGGATTTGAACTTCATATAGTGAATTGGATTCTATCATGTGTTCAATCTGTAATTTTTGTTGTGCTCATCAATGGACCGACCTCCTGTTTCTTCAGACTTGGTAGAGGGCTGCAGAAAGGATGTCCTCTTGCACACCTATTGTTCCTCCTTATAATGGAAGGCCTCAACATGATTATTTCAACTGCTAGAACAAATGGCTCTCTCAAAGGGTTTCAATTTGGAGGTTCAGTATATATTACACACCTCCTCTTTGTTGTTGACATCTCGCTATTCTCTTACAGATCTAGAAGGGAGATTCATAAATTTAAAGTGTTACTTGCCCTCTTCTCAGCTACTACAGGTATGATTTGTAATCCAAGAAATTCTACCATTTCATTTATGAATTTGGATATAGGGGCATCTGACTGGATAGCTAACCAGTCTGATTTTTAAATATTTGATTTAAAAGTGGACCTAAAATATTTAGGGTTTTTCATAAAGCCAAATGTTTACAATATTAAAGATTGGGCATGGCTTATACAAAAAGTGGAGAACATGATAAACTTATGGTGTAATAAATGGCTAAATAAAGCTGGCAGACTAGTATTATTGAAATATATTTTAGAAGGATTACCTGTATATTGGGTGACTCTAGCACATATTCCAACAGGTGTGCATGAATGTATCAAAAGGCTATGTTTTAGTTTTCTATGGAGAATACAAGGTGACGAGAAACCTTTCCCCTGGATCTCCTAGAAAAGACTTACACTCCCTAAATAGCTAGGAGGCTGAGGACTTAAACATCATCTAAGCTTCTCAAAAGCTCTAGCAGCAAAAGGGATTTGGACGATGATCAAAGGACATGGACTTTGGGTCAAGGTAATTCATTAGAAATTTATGCAACCACTAATTGTCATGGAATGGATTAGTTCCAACCAAAAAGTCACGAGGAATGTTTCTATAATGTGGAACACCATGCTTTCAGCTTTTGACATTATTGGAGATTGGCTTTCATGGAAGATAGGTAATGGAAGGAACACCAAATTGGGTATATAGATCCTTGGATAGGTAGCAAGGATGCACATAAGCTACCTACTGAGTTGATTAAAGCACTTATAGATAGAGGATATATATTTTTATACCAGATACAAGATGTGCCTAATACTTCACCTTACAAACAAGAATGGGTTTCTTCTGAATATTTGGGTTTTCGGGAGGATGAGAAAATACATTGGGATAATTATATAAATCCCTTAAAAACCGTCATATCAGATTACAAGATGAGGAAGACACCATCTTATGGATAAAAAATCCCATAGGAGGTACATATTTGCCAAAACTTAGTTATTAGGTTCTAGGGGAGGAAGAAGATCTCCTGTCAACATAATGATGGAACAGGGTAATATGGAAGCTAAGCTATCCATTGAATACTAAACTTTTTATGTGGCTTACATTGGTAGGGAATGTCCTAGTTTGGGACCATCTAATCAAATTCCTTGGCATTGGCCCTAGTAGATGTTCCCTCTACACATATGAAGGTGAATCTATTAATCATATTTTCATTAGTTGTCCACATATGGTAGAAGTGTGGAAATATGCCATAGTGGTCACAATAAACACTTTTCTTTGGGAAGGGGATGAGATCAATACTGTTTTTAAGGAGTGGTTGAACAACCCTACTTTTTAGGATTTCAAGGCTTTACCAATCCTTATGATATGGGTGCTTGGCTTGCCCATAACAAAATGTTTTTCCAAAACACTTATATTCCCCCTCATATCTATGCAGCCAAAAGTCTTGGAATTTTGGAATACTTCTCGTAGGATCAAGTGAATACTCATAATAAAAGGTCCGACACACAACAGATTGACAAGACTATTGCTTGGAGTTACTTCAATGGTTATGCACAAGGGATCCCTAGCAAGGGGGGGATACGAGGTACACTGTTTATAATAGACTGCCACTGGTACAAATTTGTCATAGGCATTGGAGCAGTTAGTAACAACAAAGCATATTAATGGTTGTCTTGAAGCTTCTACAATTAGCCATATCCGTTGGGGTGATATCCATACAAGTTTTTAGTGACTCTTTACCAGTGACTGATTGGATTAAATATAGAAGAGTGCCCAAGAATATTTACTTGAGACCTATATATGAAGATATATGTAGCATGATTGATGTATTTGAAGATGTTACCACACAACATATCTATAAGGACAAAAATAGTTAGGTTGATCTACTCTCCAAACTGGGTCTACAACTTGATGAAGGCATTATCAAAATATGGGAGATCAACAAAGACTCTTTCAAAGAACTTGATCTGGGACCTAATTTCTTTGAACTTATACTGCCTACGTTAGTTTGGGCAATAATATTATTGGGATACTTATGAATCCTCGATAACAGAGCTCAGGTTATATGAGCTAATTTTTGGTTATATATGGTTCAGGAGACCAAAATACTTTTAGGCAAAATGATACCATAGTTGAACAATATGCGATGCCATATGATCATTATAGTACTACTATTTGACAGGACAATATTTTTTGTAAGTTAAAAGCTAAGAGAATCAATATTTTCAAAATACTATGTGTAAGGCTTTTAGCCAAATGAAAAATATGGTTCAGATTTTCAATCAAAATTTGGACGTAATATTCTTTTCCCGAAAAAAAAGTACTCTTTCATCAGGAATTTTAAAAAGAAAAATTGTTGAATTAATCCTTAATATGATAAACATTACAAGATAGCTAGAAAGAATATTATGGATGAATTAAATGTTTCTCAAACAAATATCAAAATAATAATATCCAAAATTTCTTTAAAAGAAAGAAGTAACAATGTAGATAAATCTAACTTAAAATTATTTGGAAAATAATATTAATACACAAAGTAAGATTGTTATTAGAGATTGGAACACTTACTTTGAAAATCTTTAGAATCTCTTAACAAGAGCCACGTGGTGGCAATGTCCCTGATGTGGTGGCAATGTCCCTGACATTGCCATTGCTATGTGCTATTGCGAGATGGGAAATGTTATAGGAAGAGTAAGAAGAGCTTGTCATGTTCCACTGCTGACAGGATAAATGTTCCAAAAAATGTAATTTCAATAGCACTAGATAAGTTTTCAGTGTGTTTGCTAAGATTGTGGTCGAAAAAAATGGAGAAAAGAAAATACTATATAGATTGTCAGTTAAGCATCCATATGGCCTAATCTTACTATTATGTAGAAAGTTTGTTTCATAGCCCTTTTGCAATTGAGATCAAGGTAAAATGAAACATTTTTATCTTATTGCAATGCAGTACTAAGTGTCGTATTGATATGCATCACAATGCACCAATATTACATGACATACCATCAAAACAATCCATGCAATCTTAGGATCTTACTCGATTTCAAGAACTTGTAATATACACCCATTCTGCAAGAACATGAAATATAAATATCCATGCTTAGGATCTTACTTGACTTCATACCTTTGATATAGTAACCAAAACTCACCATATAAACTATATTTAAACAATTATGCATTGATTTCTTATCTTCTTTGAAATCAAACATGCAACCCAACCCACATAAATCCTCAACACTCTATCCACATGATTGTTTAGATTATGGCTAATTCTGTATTCATCATACACATTGCACATTAACTTAAGAAGTGACTAAGTCATATAAGTTAATATTAATATATATTATATGAATGATTATATCCCCTAATATTAATTAATACTCGGAATTGCTTATTACTATATTATATGAATTAATATTTTTTTATATATATATTAAGCATCTTAATATTAATTATACATATTATAATAATTAATGATATCTTAATATATTAATTAAGTATTATAGATATTTAATTACTATTATACATTATAAAGCTTAGTCTCTAATTGTCTCTTTATAATGTGTCTCTTGACATTTAATCACGTTTCGTCAAAAGAATTGTTACTTTTCTTGCACAAGCTTCACTGCACCTTGACCCACAAACTTTTAAATTTTGATTCAATTTTGTTTGGTGTTTATGGTTTCATAAGGAAAGGCGGCTTTTGCTCCAATGGAAGATAGTTGTATCAATAGAAACTTTGGGCGCCTCCAGTCATAACTAAACCCTTAGTTTTTCCATTCCAAGGGAACCCTAAATTCCTATATTGTAAGGTAGAAACGTCTCACATATGAATTATCAACTGGAAAATGCCAAATTTAATAAAAATTTCACATGATGATACTTGAAGCTCGATTCAGAGCAATGTGGCATGTGCAAGAGTGAAAATGAAAGAAGAATTATAAAGGAAAAAAATGAACAAAAACTATCTCATTTGAATTCAAACATTTAATTTCTAGATGCTCTTATGCAACGGTCATCATAAATGACGATTATTGGGAGGGTGGAGAACTATAAAAGTGAATTACTCTATAGACACAAAGCACATCGATTGCTCAAACTAACGTGTGCACATCCTTCATTCAACCACATCACACATATCAACTAGGTAACATTCCAATATGAAGCAGGGTATTTTTTAAGGATTATAATAGTATACTTAGGTATAGTATTCTAGGCGATATTTTGGATTGAAAAAAACATATATATATAGATAGGTAGGCGAATATTAAATATGAAACATACAATTTACTATTGAAACTGTAAATTTTGGCGAATATTATGATAAAAAAACATATTTGATGTAAATATAGGTGATATTAGAGACTAAAAATGACCAAATAGAAAATTTATTTTTTGAAAAAAAGCCTCAAAAATAGCCAATTGGAGAAATTTCGCCCTTAAAAATTTCCTTTATATGAAGATATCAATGGACAAAGCAACAACAATAACAAGCTACTCCTCGATTTCCTGCAGGAGTAGCTCCCCTTTCATCGTTTGCAACGTCTAATGCTCGCGGTGAAGACTCTCCTTACTTTGATGGCTGGAAGGAGTGTGCCACTAATCCCTACCATCCCCTAAAGAACCCATCTTGAATTATCCAAATAGGCTTAGCAGAGAATCAGGTACATCTCTAGCACATCTATCCATGTTCTATCATTTCACACACACATTTTCTGGAAAACAATTTAGACTCTATAGTGCTTCGAATTGTATGATACTTACACTGTTTTAAATTATTTGCAACTTTCATTTGATTTGCTATAAAGCTAGTTATATGAGCATCCAAAGGCATCGATTTGTGCAGTGGAGGGCGTGTCAAGGTTTAAGGAAATCGCTCTTTATCAAGATTACCATGGCCTCACTGCTTGTAGAAAGGTACGCAATTGTAACTTATAAATTTAGCATCTTCTCTACCAACTTAGTGCAAGTATCTTTTGGTGGAATTAAACCTTATTAACTATGGTGATGTTGGAATATTCTCACCATCATTTTTGTATTTTGCATGCTTGCATGCAATTATGCATGCATCCAGTGATCAGTATGGCAGTCGCCCAGCACCTAGTCCTTATTTTGCAGCCCCCAAGAGCCTGTTTCTGCTCAGTTCTATCCCTCCTAGCCACTGATGCGCCCTTTTTTTCATCACTGGAGCACAAGTGCGCCTTATCCCACCTATTTAGGAGTTACTTTAGTTAGTTAGTTGGTTGATGACTTAGTTCCTTGATTTAGGGGATGATTGATTAGTTAACTGACTGAAGCACTTAGATAGGCACCTACTGAGACTAGTTTGAGCTATTATGACTATTGACAACTCCTCATGCGCCCACATTGGAGTCTCCTTCCCTACATCAGTGCCCATGCACTCAGTTAGACTCATTTGACTGACTATCTGATGTTTATGACCACTGCCACTTGTTTGGATGATGTCTCCTATGCTATCCAAGCCACACCTTAAGGTGAATTCGAATGACCTTGGCTCTATTCGAATTCTATTGACAGTTATTGTATTGTATTCAGTTTTCACAGTGCCATCTCACAGCTGATGTATGATTATATCGCTATTCTCCATTTTCTGTGTCCATGAGTGATTATTGGCTACATTCTTCTCTTCTTCTCTGCAATTCTTGAGTGAGTTTGGTGAGGTTTGTTTCAGCTGTGAGATCTTCTTGCAGATTATCACAGGTGAATGATTGACACAGTCAATTGCCATGTTTATGGAAGAAATTGGAGGAAGAAAAGAGAAATTTGAAAGCGATAAAATTGTTCTTACTGCAGGAGCAACTGCATCCCATGAGGTGTTGACATTTTGTCTAGCTGATCCTAGAGAAGTCTTTCTAGTACCAATGCCATACTACCCAAGGTAAACTCATTTGTATACACTGTCAATGAGTAAAGATTTTAGTAATGCTAGGCTAGTGTTAACTAATTGATGAAAATCAATAACACACAATTATTTTCCATAATAATGTGAAAGAGATGAATCTATAATAACATACCTGAAAGCCGTGAACTTGAACGGAGAAACAAGCTGGAGTGCTATATCTTTGTACCATATTTAAGGATTAAACTCATATTCATCATTGCGTGAAGTATAAGCAGTTGTTGTTGAGATACAATCGGCAATAAATGATATGGAGGCCATAATAGTCTGGGTTTCTCAGCTGACAGGAGGTAACGATAGTCACCATGAAATTCACACAGCAAAAGGACTTCGTGACAGAAGGGTGAAGGAATGGGGAATAAATTGGCCTCGACCAAAAACTCTGGTGCTTCTCCACCGACCAAGCTTCAGAAAGGCTAGCTTTCATGGGCAATTTACTGTGTCACCCAACACAATTCACTGCCTTAATGATGTAGTTTCCCAGCACAGGAGGCATGTAGTTTTCCACACTCGCTGCATGTAGTGCATCAACTACAACAATAAGGGCAGCCTACATGAAGCTCTACCTTGCCTCCCCTCGACGGATGAAATTTAATGAAGGAGCGTCGTCAAAAATGTCAAAGCATGTCAATATTAGAGATAAAACTAGTTTTGGACAATAAGAGGTTGTGGTGTAAAAACCTGAGGTAAGGTAAGAAAAACCATAGCATAAAAAACTGAAACACATAGTGCAAAGTGCAGTTTTCCATGCCTGTCCTCTGCGTATGACGCGGCCTCATCCCCTTGCCACCCCCTGAAAGGGAAAAATGAGGACGATGTTAGTGTCCCACGGCCAATTAGAATTTATAGGCTCTAGGCCCAGATTAATAAGGGGTTGGTGATACATAGATATCCCTTGTTGGGGACATAATAAAGACATAACTTTAACTTTCAACAAAATTTATGTGGAATTAAGAGAAATGCTATGAATGCTCCTTATACGATATTGTATTATGTTTATCATATTGATTATAATAGTTTAAGTTGTTAAAATATTAATTAAAATATATAATGACACTAACACTTTCAAGGTGTGTTTTGTTTGGAGTTTCATGTTTTAAAACTAGAGGTAATGTTTCATGGTTACAATGTAATTTTAACATTAAAATTATGTAAGATAAAAAAAAAGTTGAATTTATGAAAGAATTAATGGTCAAAGATAATATTAAATAAATTTAGAAAATGAGAGAAATTAAGTTAAATATATTAATTTTAAATTAATATAAAAAATAAATAAATAATATTATGTTATTATTAAGATTAAAAAATAAAAAGATTAACTTAATAAAATAAAATAAAAATAAAAATATATAAAATTTAAAAATTAAAATGATCTAAAAATAAAAATTAAGATACATAAAGATATTAAATAAAATGAGAAATTTTATATAAGTTAACTATTTATGAAATAAGTTAAATATGAGCATGGCTAGGTAGAATGTTATAGCTCAATAATAGAGGATAAGAATATAAGTGAGAGAATTAAATAAAAAGTTTATGTCTACATAATCACATACATAATCACAATAAAGTATTCGATTCATCTTATCTCTTATTACTATATATTTAAAAGAATTTTATTTTTTCTTAATAATTTATTTTTTATATAGTTAAAGTTAAATATTATTTAAAATGATTTAATATAAATATAAATTCAAGTAGAAATTTTTGTTTTTCTTTAAAAAATAATATATATCTATTAAAAAACAATGTTTAATAGGAAATTTATCCAAGTGAATCCAAGCTATGTTGAAAAGTTATTACATTGGTAGATGTTTATGTCTTAGAATTTGGGGTGGACTAAAGTTTATGTTTTTCGTAGAGACAAGTATACTGAAAACAAATAGAAGATAAAGTGACACTTAACTTGTGACCTATTGATTTATTAAGAAGTTATAAATAAAAAATAAATATTATAAAGAGTAAGAAATGTGAAATCCATATATTATTACAATTAGTTAGCTAAAAATTAATTTATTATATTTTTATATTAAAAAATATTATTAGAAAATATAATATAAAAAATAGATAAATAAAATTTATTATTATTATAATAAATATTAAGCAGTGATAATATAAAAAATAGATAAATAAAATTTATTATTATTATAATAAATATTAAGCAGTGATAATATAAAAAATATATAATAAAATATTATATTCTTTCTTAAAATTTTATTATTATTATTTTTTTAAATTAAAATAATGTAAATTATTTTCTAATTTTTTTTTAACATAAATGGTTGAGATTTTTTTATATATATGAAAAAAAGGAAATAGAACTAGGGTTACATAGTGTATGAGCTTGTCCGCTGGTGTGCGACCATGGCTCGACAATCATCTTTGACCTTCTTGCAAAATGTATTCAACCAATTGATGCCTATACAAAACTATTACATAGCTTCCCGGAAGTTTTTTGAACAAAGTCTTAAAACTTAAAACCGAACAACACTAATAGAGGATTACAAACATTACATAAAATACGAGTTAGCTGCATAAAATTCAAGCAGGGCAGAGAGGAGGAAAACCAAAAAACTACGCCAAACAGCTTCAGAGCTCCGCTTCCATTCTTATTCTATTGGTCCTTCTTGAATTCCTTGATCTCTGCACTGATGTCTTGAACATTAGCATTAATAATCTTTGCAATTTCATGAATTTTCTTGATCTGGGTTCCACTCTCCTCACTGATTTCCATTGCTTTAGCCATAGCTTCCACTTTTCCTCTGAGCTCTCGAACCTTTGAACGGGCTGCTTGCTCCGAAATTGTCAATAGCTGCATGGTTTTCTTTATTTCTGAAACCTCAATTCTAAGAACATGTACCTGAGCATCCAAGATGATCAGGTGGTCATCAATCACGCTGAGGAAGGCCACGTTTCCCTGGAGCTCATTTAAACCAGAACACTGAAACATATACCTGTTCGAACCTGAGGCTATTCCTTCCCATCCTCTTGACACAGAGTAAGAACGCTTCCTTCCATCCGTTCCACCAATATCGGGCAAGACACCACGAACTTGATCCTTCCATTGCATGCCCTCCTGAGACCCTGGCCAAGAGGGAAACCGCTTCCGAAAATTTAGAGAAGCACAGTTCGGGATTGTCTTCATTCGAAAGGGGTATCCAGAGTTTGCCATTTCACAGGTATCAATTGAAAGGGAGAGATACCAGCCTACTCTGCCAGCAGCGTGATATAACCAGATGCCTTCACGGTCGTCCGAAGAGGCAAGATACATACCTCCCATGTGGAAGCCATGTGAAGCGTTCGTGTGAACGTCCCATGCCTCGAGATCCCAAACAGGGTTTTCAACCATAACATAAAAGTTTGTGAGAGGTCCAAACTGCAAAAAGGTGGTGACCAAGTCTTTCACCAAGGAGTTTATGAAAATAAGCATAGTTAAGAGCATGTGTAAAGGAACTAGGCTGTGGGGATAATGTAAATTCATGAAATCTAGGCTTTGTTGTAAGTGAGATTGCTAACTAGCACACCCCGGTCTAACTTGACTCCCTCATTTTCCATCTCATCAGCTGCTTTATTATTCGCTCTCAAAATGTGGAAGAAGTTGATAGTGTTGAATTCACTGACAAGGGACTTTAGAAGACTGTGGAATTTGGAAGCAGGTCTCTTCCTATTCGTAATCAAACTCCTTGCCTCCCTGATGACGATCATAGAGTTGCCACAAACAGCTAAATTAGTGATGCCTTCCTCTCTAGCAATCTCCAGGCCTTTTGTTAGGGCTAGCCATTCAACATTGTTGTTTGTTTTTCGACCTATTCCCCATGCATAGTTCTTCTTCTTGTTTCCAATGGAGTCGTAGAGTACTCCACCCACGCCTACCAACCCTGGATTTCCTTCCGAGGCTCCGTCAAAGAGGAGTGTGCTGCATCCAATATTTTCCTGCCATTTGTGGAACTCCTCATTGCTCAATCTAATATGCCAATTCTGAGAATTGGGTCTCTTAATCAGAGTAGGCAGACAGAGAGAGGGATTCGGGGATAAGAAGTCGAAGGCCCAAATTTTTCCCTCTATCGTGAGAGGTTCCTTATTTATATTTTTCATATCTTGAACTAGTAGGGCTTCCATCCAAAGTGCCTTAGCCAATGCCAGAACATGAGCAGGAGTGGAGCTGGAGTCTTCAAATATTTCCTTGTTTCTGGCTACCCAAATCTTCCAGCAGATAAATTTGGGAAGAGCATCCCAAGCCCTCTTGAAATTAGGCTTGTTGTGGAGGGTACCCATGTAATAATCCTTCTAGCTTGCAAACAGATCGTTCCAGTCAGTTGGCAGAGTCACCTCAAAACTCAAATTGAAGAAAGCCCTATGCCAAACTTCCTGGGCAAATTTGCATTAAAAAAAAATGGTCAATAGTTTCTTCCGAAGCTTTACATAGGATGGATCTTGCAGGGCCCTCAATACCTCTTTTTTCAAGGTTCTCTGCAGTTAGGATTTTTCGATGGGCCAAAGTCCAAGTGAATGCGTTAATTTTTGGGAGACTATCTTTACTCCAAACTTTAGCCCATTTTTTTCCCTTAACTCTGTTGTTGCTATCCATAAGATGATACCCGGCCTTTACAGAATAGGCTCCCGATTCACTCCACCCTCTTCTATCCAACATATTCTGGTGAACAGGAGCAGCTCCATGCAAAAGGTCTAGAAGTGCATCGTAGTCAGACTGGAGGTGGCTGGGAATCTCTAAATTGAGCCAACCTACCCATCTACCGTTATCGGTCCACTTCGAGAGATCATAAAGAGTGGAAATATGTATACTATCCATCCAATTTTTGAGTTCAGTGAAATTTTGCAAGAAATTGGTAGGGGATTTTTGATTCGGACCTACCCTGTCAACCAAGAGCTTGAATTTTTTGCCATTGCCAGGAATCCAATAGGAATGTCTTTGAAGAATAGGCGCATCCTTTTTGCACAGGATCCAAATGGGAGAGCCAGTTTTATGCTGGTCAATCTTCTCTATACGTCGCAATCTATTCCCGATCATGTATTTCTTGCAAAGAATCTCTTTCCACCAGGCCTTCTTGCCTGAGATGAATCTCCATAGGATTTTGGCACCTAAGGCGATATTCATCAACGAGGGATCCCTCATACCTGCTCCACCAGCGCCTTTAGTTCTGTAGACCTTATCCCAACTTAGCAGATGAAGTTTTTTGGTACCATTGGATTTCCCTCCTTGCTAGAGAAAGCTGCGAAGTTCTTTGGTTATCTTTTGAATTACACCCTTGGGGGATAAAGAGATTGAATTGATGTAGACCGGGTATGCTGAGAGAACAGAGTTGATCAAGACTATCTTCCCAGCTAAATTTAGCCACCTAAAGCCCCACGAGGTGATTTTGGCTTTAATTTTATCAATCAGACTCTGCTAATCCATTACTTTCTTGTTACCCTTGAATATTGGAATACCGAGATAAACAAAGGAATTCCATGAGGGACATCCTTCGAATCCCAATATCATGGAGATTCTGACAAGTGTTTCCTTAGGGCAGTTCCAACCATATATTTTGGACTTCATGGACTTAACTTTACCATCAGAAGCTTTGAGAAAGATAGTTAAAGCACTCATGAACCTTTTTGTTATAATAGTAGAAGCTCCTCCAAGCAAAATTGTATCGTCTGCGAATTGAGCATGATTACTTGCTCTGACTCCTCTACCAATCTTTAGCCCTTTGAGTTCCCCTAACCTTTGCAGATGAATTAACTTACGACTTAGAGACTCAGCCACTAGAAGATAGAGAAAGGGTGACATGGGGCACCCCTGCCTTAGTTCTCTAGTGACTTGGAAGAAAGAAGTGGGCCTGCCGTTTACTAGAGGGGAGATCCAGGGCTTGCTTATACAAGCTTTCACCCATCTGATAAATCTACAGGAGAAGCCAAAATTTTTCATAATCTCGAATAAGAAGAAGTGATTCACCCTGTCAAAAGCGTTTTCCATGTCCAACTTGATTTCCATACCCTGTTGCTTTCTCTCCATACTAGAGTGTATTGCCTCCTGCACAATGATAATATCTAATATTTGACGACCAGCAATGAACCCACCTTGAGAGTCAGAGATTATCTTTCCCATTAGCGTTTTCAGTCGAGTGGCGATGATTTTCGAAAGAATTTTGTAAGAGGTATTGCAGAGAGAGATAGGTCTAAATCTCTCTATTGAACTGGGATTGCAATCTTTTGGCATGAGGGCCAGGAAGGAGGAGTTGGTAGCTCCCCCGATTTTATCCTTCTTCCTGGTCCAATTCAGGATTCTCTTTAAGTCTTCTTTGATGATGTCCCAGGAAACTCGATAGAAGTTAATGGTAAACCCATCAGGCCTGGGGGCTTTGTTCAAATGTAGAGACCATATGGCATCTTTGATTTCATTTTCATAAATAGGTTTATCAAGCTCACAATTATCAAAATCAAAGATGAGGAAGGGTATACCTGACAAAAGTTTAGCTTGAGCCTTTGGATCCGCCTTGTTGTTGTCAGTATAGAGGTTCTGGAAATGCTCGAATGCATGAATTTTAATCTCCTCCTGACCTCCAATACGATTCCCATTATTATCTTTTAACTCTTTGATTGAGTTGTAGCTGAGTCAAATTTTGGTTTGTTTGTGGAAGTACTTTGTGTTGCTGTCCCCCCCTTTGAGCCAAGTTTGCCTTGACTTAATTATCCATATTTCCTCTTCTTTTCTGGATGCACTGAGGATTCTTAAATCAAGATCCTTTTCCTGATTAAGAGTGGAGACAGTGATTTCGTTTTCTTCCATTCTATTGTGAAGGATAGCAAGTTCGGATTGCAACTTTCTCTTGAGAGATCTAGGATTCTGATACTTTTTTTTAACCCAGGCTTTGAGAGTAGCACGAACAACCCGAAGTTTACATTCCCATGTGTAAATTGGCGATCCATGAAAGGTAGTATTCCAAGCGTCCTGAATAATGCTGATAAGATTCCAATTATGCAACCATAAAGGATTAAATCTAAACGGGATAGGCCCAAGATTTTCAGGGACATAAATCATTAAGCAAATAGGTTTGTGATCTGAGGTAGTTGATGGTAGAGCTTTTGCTGTTATTATGAACTTTACAGGAGGAAAGTACAGTTGACCAAAAACCTATCTAATTTAGCTGCAATGTGACCAATTCCTGCTCTACGATTACTCCAAGTGAACTTGCCATTCTTCATCTCAATATCCAACAAATCTAGCTCAGAAGTTAAATCCTCCATCTTTTCACCGAAGGGGTCCCTGACCCTGGATCCACCTCGTTTTTCCTGCTGATGTCTGGTAGTGTTAAAATCTCCCGCGATGATCACGTCCTTACCCTCCAGCTCATTTTTAAGCTTGAAAAGATCGTCCCAGAACAATTCTTTGTCCTTGTAATGTGTAGGACCATAAACGTTGCAAATAAAAGTAGATTGTTGATTCATTTTGTTTTGAATTTCTAAGAATAGCCATTGCTGGCTTTGTTTATAAGATTTTATTATAAAGTTTCTAGAGAAGAAAATAACAATCCCTCCCAAAGCTCCTTTGGAATTGTTAGCTTTTCCCTAACTGTCTTTCCAGAAATGACGTGAAAGCGCTAAAACATCCACGCCCTGCATTTTTGTCTCCTGAAGAAGTACTAAGTCTAGTTTTTCAGTATTGATTATGTCTCTCAACACTTTGACTTTACTAAAACCGCCCAGACCTCTACAATTCCAGGAGGCAAGTTTCATCACTTCTTACTGGAATGTGACCCTGCTCGAGGCTTGCCGTCCGGTTTAGATCCTCCTTGATTTTTGTTGAATTGTAACAGCTTAGTGTCTTCTATGCTCTTTTGTGTCCCTAATTCCATTTCTCTTTCTGCTTCCTGCTCCTGGAGTTGCCTCATTTTTTTTCTGCCCCTCGTATTTGGAACATCCTGTAAGTCCAAATGCTCCTGGGACGACAAGGATTCTGGGGAGAATATTTGAGGGATAACATTAATTTTTTTAACCATGTCTGCCCAGGTGCCTCCAGGGGTCTGCGATCCTTCCAGTGCCACATCTTGCGTGTCCTTATTTGGGGGGGAGTTGGAGGAATCGATGGGGATGCTTGCTGCAACAGTGTCTTGTACGGTCTCAGTATTTTCCTCGGTAGGAATTTCCCCTTCTTCCATGGCCAATGCTTGAAATTGATTACTGTCTGAAACATTTTTCTCGATCTGCTCCTTTTCTTTCTTTGTCTCTTGATGCGACCCAGCTGCTGCGACGGTTGACTGTACATTTTTCCTTCCTCTCTTCGTTTGTTTCCATCCTTCCTCCTGGTGTTGTTCCTGAGCTTCAGTTGTGGCTTTGGGACAGTTTTTCACGAAATGTCCATACTCGTGACATTTCTTACATTTAAAGGGTAGCTGCTCATAGTCTACTTTCTGCAAATGTTCCCATCCCTCCATTTGTAAGTTAACTACTTCCGACATACCTTTTTCCAGATCCACTTCCACACAGATTCGAGCACAGGAAAATAGAGGCCCTTTGGGCTCAGCTTTGTCAATGAAGGTGCCGAGAGCATTCCCAATAGCCTGCAAAGTTTCGTCATTCCAACAATGGAGTGGAAGATGGGGCAGGCGAACCCAAACATGAACTGCAGAAGGAACGTCTTTCTCCGGATCAAAGGAGAGACTCCACCGGTTTAGATAAAGACCACGAGTGCCAAGGAAGTATGGACCACTTTTGAAAATAAGATCTCGATCGATTTTGTGTTCAAAAAGAAAGGTAAAGAAGCCCTTACCACAAAAACAGTGTTGCAATCCCCCGGAGATCAAGGGCATCCAATTTTTGTTAATCCAAGCGTCCATGGTTTTGTGGGAAGGCCAAATCCCCGTAAACTGACCTATCAAGCCTCTCTCGCTCAGAGCTAAGGCTTTCAGATGTGAAGCTGCCGACGTGATCTGGATCTACGGAGCAACTGTTCTTTTAACAAAGGCATCATTCGAAGGTAGGACGACCGACTGCAACGGTGGAGTTGCTGTTACCAGTGCGCGGAAGGCCTCATCGAGTTGACGCCTTTCCCCAGCAGGACTCTGCTCTAGAGGAGGGTCCGTCGGGGCTGTGGGAGGCCCACGAGACCAAAGCACATGCGGCGCTGGTTTAAACCCTAGCAGACCTCAAAAAAATCCTTAACATGCTAGATCATGATTACCAATTGGCGTACTTGCATCGTAAATTATCTTCTAAATTAATATTATATTAATTTTAAATTTTTTGAATTTTGAGATATTGTTGGAACAAGTATAAGATATATTATATTCTATCAATAGTAATGATTTTGGAATTACTAGGAGTTGACACTTAAATTTCATTATATAAATATTTCATTCTTATCAATATTTTTAAGAGTTATTTGAGAGTTTAACGATTTAACATTATTTTAATATTTAAGATTATTAAATTATTGTGATTATTTTTAAAAACCTATAAAAATATAAAAGTATATAATAAATATAATGTATATTAAAAATATAAAGCAATTTATTTATGAAACACATTAAATTACAATTAAAAATATAAAAAGTATATTATTAATCAAATGTATATTATAAAAAATCATATTCAAAATAAAATATATAAAAATTGTAATTACAAATATAAATTAAAATATTAGTTTCAATCCTTTGAAGTGATCCATGAATATGAAATCAAAGTGTGGGATTTCCATTTCACACCAGAGCTACTCTGATTTATCATCTAGTTCATTAAACGTTCATTTCAATACTATCACCTTTGAGGACAGTGCTGATTTATCATCTAGTTCATTAAACGTTCATTTCAATACTGTCACCTTTGAGGACAGTCCCGACGATGACAAAACAACATAAAATTTTATTAGATTTCAGTTCATGGAAGCATATCCATTTTTAAACCTCTAGTCTAACACTACGATTAAAATTAAAATTATAGAAAATCTCATTTTAGCATGAAGTCTAATGAAGCTATGATCCAACAACAAAATATTTGAAGTAAGTTCAAAATTACATAAGTTCAGTGACTATAATGACACTTGCGAAATTATCAGTTTTAAAATGAAAAGCTGCCTTACAAACACAATGTTTCCCATGAAGTTTTATGGTTATTCTCGTTCTCATGTAAAAACATGAATTTTGGTTTTTATTTTGTCTACTTTTTATAAAACATTTAAAGCAATCTTGTCAAACTAAATTATTTCAATTTCTTCATTATTAATTATGCAATTTTGATTTTTTTTACAACTTACAACTACATAAATTGTGATAATGCTTTACTTATTTTTTATAAATGTTTAAAGAATCATTTTATAAAATTTTGGATTCTCTTAAAATCAATCTCATAAGAAAAACACCTACCAATGCTTTAAAAACAAAAATATTTCCATCCCAAAATTGTGGCAAAATTGTGGCAGGTAGGGAAAAAACCTAACAGCTTTTGGAAAGCTAGAAACTTCCATCCAAATAAATGCACCTGAAAGTGATTCAATCTACATGATTTTCACTAAATAAGTTTCATTTGAAAAAGATTCCCTAATAAGATTCAATCTACATGATTTTCAAGAAGGGAAGAGATTCCCTGGAAGAAAAATGCTCTAATAACATCTAACCTCTAGCAAGCTTGGAGGAGAGCTTTCTCATTCAGAATTTCAAAACCAAACAATGTATTTATTCTTTTGAATATTAGCTTTGAATATAGGTTTATATTCTTTATCATTGGGAAGAAAATTTGGCCTCAACCATAGACTTGGGCCGAAAAGAAAGTGCATAAAAATCATATAGACAGACGGAGAGAGAGCAATAACAAACTAAGGATTAATAAAATATGAACTAGCTCATACACCCTCAATTGCTAAACTGGATGATGTAGTGCGTCATGAGAAACTGATAGAGAAGACAAACAAAACCCAATAAAGATCATGAGATCAAGGATTACAAAAATGTATAAATAATATTTTTTAATAATGTTCTAAAATGATGCACTCTATGCATCATTTGTGAATCCAAACCCTACTCCACACAGTGAAAGAACAATACTATTAAAACTGAACAGGCAGAGAGAGTACAATTCCCACATCTAATATCATGTTAGAAGACAACAAGACAACAAAATAGTTGAGCTGATATTAGAATTGAAGAAAAATTCACCTGCATGCCCTATCATTTTTCTGGTAATTGTATGGTTATGTGAATTAATTTCAATAGAAATCAGCTTGTTGTCAAGCTTTGTCATCTTGCAAGCAATTCTAGTGGCGGAATGATTGGCAAGAAAACTTTACCAATGGCAAGGTCAAGCAATTCAGGTGGCGGAACATTTCAGCAGCATATTTAAAGATTTCCTTAAGCTGGGTAGAATTAAATTTAGTGCCCCTGCCCAGCTTCCTTAATCTTTCCAGGTTCCACATCATCCGGACCGTCCGGACCGACCTGGGATAACTGACACTCAAATCGCTTAGTTTTTCTGGCGATTTGTTCTCTAGATCCGGTTATAAAAACCAGTGGAATAGTAGTTCTACTCCATTTACTGCGGAACTATTCCAAGGAGATTAGATCGTTGAAATTTCAAAAAAATAATCAGAAGAAGTGAAACTGTGCCTCCCGAAAAGTTTCTATCACTGATAGCCGAAATACTGAGGCGATTTGAGTGCCAGTTATCCCACTGCGCACCCCTCCTCTGGTCACATCATCATTCAGGTTAGCATTCTCCATCGAGGATTTGGGATCAGAATACACCAGATTAGCCATTCTCTATCTGTTTCGAGCTTCCAACTTTTATATAAGATCTGGACCATCCTCTAATGTATGACCATTAGTCCTGCAATGAGAACACCAGGGTCATCGAGGTAGCAAGCAATCCCTAGCCATATGCCATAGTTAATCACAATTTGAACATCGGACAGGTCCAGACCTTCCACCCGAGCGACCTCTTCTGTAACCTCCTCGCCCACGTCCTCCTCCTCCTTACGGGTCATCTGATTCGAAGGCACGAGTTCAATCTGCTTAGTGCTGGATGGTATTGCTGAAATCACTGGCTTTTAGTGTTGGTGGGTTTAATCCGGGTATTGCTGCAGGATCTATCCGATCTCTCCTATCTTCGTGGTGGCAGTAAACGATCGGTTCATCAGGGGCAACTCACAAATCTCAATGAAATATCCCACAAATGCAGGGCTCGTGGTTCATCAGGGGCAACTCACAAAGCTCAACGGCCTACCGCCTCTTTCCTGAGCTCACCTATTTGTTTTTAAACGCTTTCGTGGCAGATGAAATAGCCGGGAACCTCTCTATTGTTGTGTAAGTTTATGTGCAGCGCAACTATTCAGGTAATCATTCTAAGGCCGCTTTGGGATGGTCGGTAAAACTGTCAATGGCACTCACCACGGCGTCTGCATTTCCCTTCTGTAAATTTTTGCCTGATAGAGTTGAGTAGGGCTCGCTCTTTGCAATCAGAGGAATGGCCTGTCAGCCTTGCTCGTCCATCATATGAAAATGTCAAATATGACGCGACCTTTGACACAAATTCAGACGCCATGGTGTTAATTTTGAGCTGCAGGTTGGATTGGCGGATACCCATGCAAAATAATCACAATAATTCAATGTGTAATCTGAAACGATCGCCATGCTCCTTCCAAAACACAAACTCATGACAATCCAGCTCACAGTACCTCTCAAAGAACTAAGTGCCTTGGAGCTTGCACCATGATTGAGGAAGTCCTCTGAGTTGTGCAGGGCAAGACAGGACGTTCTAAGAATTGAGTGCCTTGGAGCTTGCACCATGTTCCTGTGATAAAATAAAGACTTTCGTGCGCAGAGCGTGCTTGTCCAATCCTGTACCTTACATCATCCCCGCCCCTTCTTGGGAACCAAAAAACGAGGACTACGTCACCTTGCTGCACCAATAAAATTTGCAAAAAATCATTTTTAATAAATTGCTTCAATATAATAAATATTTTAAACTATAGCAAAACTATAGTCACAGCAAAAAATTATAAAGTGTAGACCCAAATTAATAAGAACAGACCGATCCATATATGATTCCCTTCACGGACATAACAATTTTAACAATATATAATGCTTTCATCATGGAAGACATCAAGTTCTAAGTTAAAGATCCTACAAAGGATAAAACGAAAGATATTGAAGGTTATCATGTAAAAATTCAAAAACTTAGTGGCTTTGTTCTTATTCCTTGTATCCATGCCATTTTTCAATCTAACAGTCAAAATTTTTTTTCCTAAGATTTGATAAAAAAATCTCTAGCAATCAGTTGCTATTCAAACAAGTTTGACTTTTTAATAATTAACAAAATTTTTATATAGTTTTCAAATGTTATATGATAATTTTGTATTTAATTTAATATTTATAAAAATAGAAAATATATTTTAAAATTGATTATTTCTAATTTTTCATTGGTTAAGTACAATGAAATGACTAAATACCTTTGCTGTGAGGAGTAATTATCAGATTAAAAAATTAATTTAAAAAATTATAATTTTATTTATTATAGAAAATTGACAGCCAACTTTGTACCGTGGCTTTGGGTGGCTTTGTACCCTGACATTTCATTATTATTATATTTTGGGAATTGATGACGCTTCACATCTACGCAAACTTGTCCTTTCAAATTTTGTCTAAGCCAAATGTTTCGAAGTCAACTTACCACTTAACCAAACCGGAATGGACATGCAAATTTTAAATGCTAGAAAATAAGAGGCATGTGCTCTCAAGCGAAATTTTAGGAAGTTTAAAGTTATAATACAATTATTTAAGTTGTATTTAACATTACAATATCAACGGTGCAAATTCCCATCATCTACGTGTCAGTCATAGGGCAAGTTTCAGTTTCAATTGACAACCATAACCAGATAGGTAGTCATTAGGATAAGTCATTATAATAAAATAATGTGTAATATCATATGAATAATAATAAATACGTTAAAAGATGAGGAGATATGAGATATTATTACATTAATTAGAGAATTTACATTTTAAAACAAATTCACTTTGATGGACAATTCAAATTTGCATTTTAAAACAAATTCATTTTGTTGGATGCTAAAAAGTTTTAATGAAATAATGAGCATTTTTTTATATAGAGATCTTTAGTTTTAATTTGTGATAGACTACAATGTTATGATTTCAATTTTCCAACAAACCCTTTGAACGAAATAACTTTATTATTATTATTATTTTTATCTGTTTGTAATTATATAAAAGTTATATATACTTTTTATTATTATCATTTTTTTTTTGCTTGTAATTATATACAAAGTTACACATACTTTTTTTATAGAAGTATTGTTGAAAAAGCTAACAAATAAATTGCTTTCCTTTCTATTGTGAGTTTAAACAACACTTTTAAAGCGAAGTATCAATATTGGGTGATTATTATTTGACACATTAAATTTGAACCCTCTTTACATACCCATATGTGAAACGTTCCCTCCTATCATACCAGCATGATAGAGAGGATTGTGATACTAAATCCGGGCATCTAGCCCCATGAACTTTTAACTAAGCATTCACATAATATAAGAGTCATATGGGATGTATGATTATAAGAAAAACACAACGGAATAATATCAATAACACATCCATCATACAGTCAAGATATTCATCAAATAATAATTGCAGAGTTAACACAAGAGAATACTTATCTTAACAAAGTAGTCCCAAGCAACTGGCTATGCAACTGCAACGTTCCACCCAACCATAGGCCAGTTGTGCTTATCAACCTCTTGGAACAACTGCCACCCCCGAGCTGGGCATGATCTCTACAAGGGACCAGGGAACAACAGACTCACACATAGCCAAGCATACACTAAGATGAGCCAAGCCAATCTACAATTGGGTTTATCAGGCTGCTAGGAAATGGAAAGGAAGAATTGTTAAGCTAGTGAGCTCAACCACAGAGCTATGGGTACCTCTACAAGATCTATTCAGCTTGGCACTCACAATGCCTACACACCCAACACAAGGAAGTATTCTCTTCACTGCCACACAGTCCCTCAAGCCATACCTTCCTTTCTAGTGCTCTCAGGGTGTGCATAGAAAAGTAGCCAAAGCCCTCTTGATCTTCTTGAGAGGTTATTCCCTCCACTAGGTTTATCAAGCCAATTTTGTCCACTACCAGTCCAAGTTTCTTGCTCACAGGTTCAAATCAAAACCGGGATGCACATAACAACAGAACCACACTTACTGGGCATGATAAAACGTTTTTACAGTGAGACACCCAAAGATGGGGTTTTCATTAGCTTCAGAAAAACGTGGGAAACCCAAAAACGAAACCGGAAGATGGGGAACAACCCTGGGAAGCCAAAATCCGTTTTTAGAAAAACATCCATGGACATTCTGGGGCAAAAACGACCTCCATAACAGTCCCAAATCGTGGCCCTTCTCTCCCAGCTGCTGTCCAATGCAAAAACGAGCTCCCAGGGATGGAATATGCAGGAAAAATGGTGAAAAACGTGATGGGAAAAGGCCCCGTAGTTCAGAATGCGTGAGAGGGCAAAGACTATGGGTTCATAATGGCTTTGGGCACCATTTCGTGGGTGTTTTCTTGCCCAACAAGCAAAAATACGAATTCCCAGGTTGATGGCTTGTCCATGCACGAAATTGGCTGCCATACCTCTTCATTCCCAAGGCATTAACTACCTCAACCAACTCTTAGAAGAATTAAATGATTGGGTCCATAACCCAAAATGGGTAGTTGAGGGTTTATGGGTTTTCTCATTGACACATGGATTAACACCATTGGCTCAAGGGTTTGAATAATTTCCCTCCCTATTCCTTGTAGGATCATGCCCCCATCTCTTTGTTGCATTGCATAGCTAGTTGTGGGTATTTTTCATTAAAATTCGTATTTACATGATGTCTTATTTACATTGTGCCTATCTAGCACAAGAACCATAGGCATCTATTTTTAATTGCCGATACATGAAACACTAAATCAATGGTGGGGCCTTGGCCTTGAGCTCCTCACCATGATTAAATTACAATATTTACATCATTTACGATTTAATACAAAGGGGGTCAAAATGGGGACATTACATTCCCCTCCCCTTACATTAGCACTGTCCTCAGTGCTCATCAAAATTGAACAAAAATGGATATGCCACCCTCATGGCATCCTCCAGCTCCCATGTAGCCTCATCGGGACCGTAGTGCTTCCATTGCACCTTTACCTGTCCGATGGCTCGGTTCCAGAGCAATGTTACCTTCTTGTCTAGGATGCGCACTGGATCGGTTTGGAACTCTCCCTCGAGTTCCCCCTGGATCACATCCCAATTAATCACATGGTTAGGATCATGTACATATTTCTTAAGCAAAGAGACATGAAAAATATTATGAGCTTTAGTGCTAGCAGGCAATGCAAGTCTATATGCAACTGGTCCTATTCTTTCAAGCACTTCAAATGGCCCACAATATCTAGGTGATAGCTTGGCACAACTTCCAAGCTTCAAGGAACTCTTCCTTGATCTCACTCTAAGATACACATGATCCCCAACACTGAATTCCCTATGGATCCTATGCTTATCTGCATAGCTTTTCTGTATATCTTAGGCTACTTTTAAATTTTGTCGGATCTTTGCAACTTCTTGTTCCATTTCCTTAAGCAATTCTGGCCCAAGTACAATTCTGTTCACTGGATTGTCCCAAGTCATTGGTGTCCTACACCTTCTGCCGTACAAAGCCTCATAAGGACTCATTCCCAACGATGCTTGTTGCCCATTGTTATATGCAAATTCTACCAAGTGTAGATAATCCTCCCACTTGGATGGTTTGTCCATTACATACATGCGGAGCATGTCTTCAAGCACCCGATTTATTCTTTCTGTTTGCCCATCTGTTTGAGGATGGTATGCGGTACTAAAGCTTAGCTGTGTACCCAGATCTGCAAAGAGACCTTTCCAAAAATTGGAAGTGAACTTGGTATCCCTGTCAGAAATGATTGCCTTAGGCAACCCATGTAATCTGAAAATTTCCTTCATGAAAATATTTGCAATGGTATCAGCTTTATGTGTGGACTTAACCGGTATAAAATGTGCTTCCTTTGTTAACTTGTCCACCACAACCATGATGGAATCATGTTGTTTGACAGTCATTGGCAATCCTGTAATAAAGTCCATGGATATTACCTCCCATTTCCATTCTGGAATTGGCACTGGGAGCAATAAACCTGCCGGATGTTGGTGTTCACTCTTCACTTGCTGACATTCCATGCACTTAGAAATGTATTCAGCGATGTCCTTCTTCATGCCTGGCCATAAATAATATTTTCTTGCTGTAGCAATTGTTTTCTGATATCCTGGGTGACCAAAGTATGGAGCTTTATGGATTTCATCCATAACAATCCTCCTCAAATCTGCCGCATTTGGAATATAGACTCTATTCTTATAAGTAAGAAGTCCGCCTTCTTCCAAATGATAGCCTTCATACTTCTTGCCAAGGTCTTGCTACTGCAATTTGTCCTTTATCTGCACGTACACTTCATCCTCACCCATATGGTTCACAATCTGCTGCCTCAAATCTGGTTGGCAAGTACTAAGCGCTGCCACATGCATTTCATGCACCTTCCTGCTGAGTGCATCAACCACCTTGTTTTCTTTCCCTTTTATGTGTTTGATTTCGAAATCAAATTCACACAAAAATTCCAACCATCTAGCTTGCCTAGCATTTAAAGTTGGCTGATCAAACAAGTATTTCAGACCACAATGGTCTGTCCTTAACTCAACTTTTCTTCCCATTAAGTAATGCCTCCACATCTTTAAGGCATGCACTATGGATGCAAGTTCTATATCATGAGTAGCATAGTTCTTTTCATGCTCTTTCAACTTTCTTGACTCATAGCATATCACGTGGTTGTCTTGCATAAGAACTCCTCCAAGTCCTTGATTGCATGCATCGATACATACCACAAAGTCTTTTTCTAGGTCTGCAATTTTTAAAATTGGTGCACTTGTAAGAAGATTCTTCAACCGTTGAAAACTTTCCTCACATCTTGGTGACCATTCAAACTTTATCCCCTTCTTTTGCAAAGAAGTGATCGGGTTTGCAACCTTGGAGAATCCTTCGATAAACCTCCTGTAGTAACTCTGTAGCATGGCTGCATTCAACTGATTTTGTTCTTCCTGAGCTTTAATCATCCTTTAATTATCTTCCCTACAGCTTTGCAACTCCACCCTTAGGGTTCTCATGGTGGCTGCAATACCTGGAGGAGTCTCTTGATTTCTTTTCCCATTAGATTTTGTTTCAGCATTTTCAACATGTATGTTCTCCCCCATGGCATCTGTCTCAGGCTCATAGGGATCCTGTGCATCATCCATGATGTTGATTTTCTTGGCCCAACCAAGATCCAAAACTTTCCAACTGTACTATCTAGAGTGCTACCCTGATGTAACTGTGATTCTGCGAAATGTGTTCATCAACACAATTGTTAGCTGCATTATATTCTTAGAAATTCATAAATTACTTCATGCACGTGGGAAAATATTATGTTGACAATTTATCGAATCATCGAATTTTCTCACAATCAACGACATATGAGGGGGAAAAACAAAAGGGGGGTCAAGGGGGCTTTCCCCTTGTGGCTTCCGCCACTGCAGGGCGGGTCGAGGGCAGCGCCCTCATTTTTTTATTTTTTATTTTTTATTTTATTTTTACAAATCTTGCCGCCGTTGCGGGGCGGTTCGCCGAACGCTTCCGCAATTGCGGAGCGATTCGGGGAATGCTTCCGTAGTTGCGGAGCGATTCGTCGAATGCTTCCGCAGTTGCGGAGCCATTCGCGGAATGCTTCCGTAGTTTCAAAAGACACTGGGAAATTCTTTCCGTAGTTGTGGGAAGATTTGCCGAACTCTTCCGCAATTGCGGGAAGATTCACGGAACTCTTCCGCAGTTGCGGGAAGATTCGCTGAACTCTTTTGCAATTGCGGGAAGATTCGCCGAAGTCTTCCGCAGTTTCGGAGAGAATTCCTTCCGAAAATTTCCTTTCGACGCCGAACACTTAGAAAAATTTTCCGCTATTTCGGAGCAGTTCGCTAAATTCTTCCGCATTGCGGGACAACTCACGGAATCCTTCCGCAGTTTCAGAAGAGAATTCCTTCCGCAATTTCGGAAGAGAATTCCTTCCGCAATTTCGGAAGAGAATTCCTTCCACAGTTTCGGGGCGTTTCGCGGAACTCTTCCGCAAATTTTGGAACGATTTCCCGAACTCTTCCCCAAACAGACTTAAACAAAATTTCCAAAAACTCTTAAGAAATTTTTTGAAATCTTCCCTTCTTTTAGTGATGACTGCTGCTCAGCAGGAGGTGATCTTACCTCTGTAATCTATCCAACTTAGCCTGTTTAGGCCCAATGCTGAGACCTGTGGTGATCAGGAAGGGACCTTCCCATGTGGCTGTGATTGGATTTGGCCCATAGAGGTCCAATGCTGCAACCAGCAGCTCTGATACCAAAATGAAACGTCCCCTCCTATCATACCAGCATGATAGAGAGGATCGTGATACTAAATCTGGGCATCTAGCCCATGAAATTTTAACTAAGCATTCACATAATATAAGAGTCATATGGGATGTATGATTATAAGAAAAATACAACGGAATAATATCAATAACACATCCATCATACATTCAAGATATTCATCAAATAATAATTGCAGAGTTAACACAAGAGAATACTTATCTTAACAAAGTAGTCCCAAGCAACTGGCTATGCAACTGCAACGTTCCACCCAACCATAGGCCGGTTGTGCTTATCAATCTCTTGGTACAACTGCCACCCCCGAGCTGGGCATGATCTCTACAAGGGACTAGGGAACAGCAGACTCACACATAGCCAAGCATACACCAAGATGAGCCAAGCCAATCTACAATTGGGTTTATCAGGCTGCTAGGAAATGGAAAGGAAGAATTGCTAAGCTAGTGAGCTCAACCACAGAGCTATGGATACCTCCACAAGATCTATTAAGCTTGGCACTCACAATGCTTACACACCCAACACAAAGAAGTATTCTCTTCACTGCCACATAGTCCCTCAAGCCATACCTTCCTTTCTAGTGCTCTCAGGGTGTGCATAGAAAAGTAGCCAAAGCCCTCTTGATCTTCTTGAGAGGTTACTCCCTCCACTAGGTTTATCAAGCCAATTCTGTCCACTACCAGTCCAAGTTTCTTGCTCACAGGTTCAAATCAAAACCGGGATGCACATAATAGCAGAACCACACTTATTGGGCATGATAAAACGTTTTTACAGTGAAATACCCAAAGATGGGGTTTTCATTAGCTTCAGAAAAACGTGGGAAACCCAAAAACGAAATCGGAAGATGGGGAACAACCCTGGGAAGCCAAAATCCGTTTTTAGAAAAATGTCCATGGACATTCTGGGGCAAAAATGGCCTCCATAACAGTCCCAAATCGTGGCCCTTCTTTCCCAGCTGCTATCCAATGCAAAAACGAGCTCCCAGGCATGGAAAATGCAAGAAAAATGGTGAAAAACATGATGGAAAAAGGCCCCGTAGTTCAGACTGCGTGAGAGGGCAAAGACTATGGGTTCAGAATGGCTTTGGGCACCATTTTGTGGGTGTTTTCTTTCCCAAGAAGCAAAAATACGAATTCCCAGGTTGATGGCTTTCCCATGCACGAAATTGGCTGCCATACCTCTTCATTCCCAAGGCATTAACTGCCTCAACCAACTCTTGGAAGAATTAAATGATTAGGTCCATAACCCAAAATGGGTAGTTGAGGGTTTATGGGTTTTCTCATTGACACATGGATTAACACCATTGGCTCAAGGGTTTGAATAATTTCCCTCCCTATTCTTTGTAGGATCATGCCCCCATCTCTTTGTTGCATTGCATAGCTAGATGTGGGTATTTTTCATTAAAATTCGTATTTACATGATGACTTATTTACATTGTGCCTATCTAGCACAAGAACCATAGGCATCTATTTTTAATTGCCGATACATGAAACACTAAATCAATGGTGGGGCCTTGGCCTTGAGCTCCTCACCATGATTAAATTACAATATTTACATCATTTACGATTTAATATAAAGGGGGTCAAAATGGGGACATTACAATATGGTTAAAAAATAATATAACAAGAAATATGAACCCGATCATAGAGACTACATCATCATAAATTCATGATCTTCCTTCCTTCATTAGTAGGAACCACAACCCTTACCTTACTTCCCTTCATCGAGAACTTGATGGGAACAAGGGGTAAGTATTACTTACGATATTATTATTGAGGATGGGGGTGTAGGGGCAGTTCATATCTTCTAGATGGTTTTCCTACATGGTGACATACATCACAACTCTTAACATGTTCTTTAGCATTCTTGAATACAACAATATACTTTTCAAATACATTGCTACACTACTGACATGCAATAAATAGAATGGTAGTGACATTATTAACATGTGCACATTTCTAATGTGCGTGCATAATTAATGAAGATCTTGGAACTCTTAACAGATTCCAAATTTTCTGAATTTTAATTATTTCTCTTTTTAAAACTACTAGGACCTATTAATTTTATTACTATTTTTTCTTGTTTTTAGGCGGCAGTGATAAGCAGCTTTACTGCTAATTTCACTTGTTTTTAAAAGTTACGACCAAAATAACCTCAAATTATAAAACCATTATGATTTTTTCTCTTATACTGTATAATTTAAGGGAATGTTAGTTTTCAAAATTACCACTTGACTTGGATCATTTAATTACTTTTATGATTATACCCAAAAGGTGTTGGAACAAAAAATAAAATATACCCAAAGAGTGTTGGAAGAAAAAATAAAATATCCTTTATTGCTTTGTTAACTTTAATTTTTTTTTATTTTTTTATTTTTATTTTTATTTTTATTATGATGTAGTTACTCCATCAAGTATGTACTTCTTTGTTTTTTCTTTTTAAATACACTAATAATATGTTTCGCTTTAATAATTTAATGGTTAATAACTTCTTTTGGTGGATGTTCTTTCGCATCCCATGACTCCAACTTGGAGAAATGGCAGCACTAGGGACTGGGGTGTATCTAAAATGCTTGATCCTTTCTTGGTTTTAGACACTTTGGCTGATTCTGTGGGTAGATTCCATAGCCTAACCACTAGCTTGGGTATTTCTGATCATATGCCCATCTTCCTTTAGCTAAACTTAGAGGCTTGCACATGCCACTATCCTTTTAAGTTCAACCGAGTGTGGCTTGAAGACCACTCTTTCCTGTCCCTGGTGAAATACTTTTGGGGATATTTCCCTCGAATCAACGATTATTCGGCTATGGGAAATCTAACCTCCAAGCTCAAGGGGTTAAAGAAGGAAATCAAGGCTTGGGAAAAACTTAAAAAATAGGCCCTTGCGCAAGAACTATTGGATGTGGAAGAAGAGCGTGATGAGATTTTTGCTAAGAATACTGTTGGGATCTTTTCCTCTATGGAGAAATGTAATCTTTTGGATCTGGAATTCAAGAAAAGCAAGATTATCAAAGTGTAGGGGATGACTTGAAGACTTAAAAGCATATCCATTTGGCTCAAGCAAGGTGATGCAAACACAAAATTTTTCCATAAGTTTGCCAGCTTTAGAAATAATTTTAACTCTATTTGGGATCCTAAGGATCCTGATGACCAGGTCATTAGCTCTTAGAAGGATCTAGAAAAGGCAGTGGTGCAACATTTTTCTTCCATGTTCAAAGATCACAAGACCTCAAGCATTTCCTCTCAACTTGACGTGATCAAGCTTTACCATCGTTTCTTTTTTGGAGAAGAAGGTTCTCAATTAGGAAAGGAAGTTTCTTTAGAAAAAATGGAGAGTATCTTATCCAAGTTGTCTAAGGACAAGAATCTCGATCTAGATGGTTGGACTATGGAACTATTTTCTACCTTTTTGAAGTTGATGGGGCATGAGCTCTATTAGGTGGTGGAGGAGTCTAGGTTGAAGGGGTTTGTCCTTGGGGAACTCAATGCTACCTTTGTATCCCTCATTCCCAAGAAGTCCAAGCCTTCATCTTCTGATGAATTTAGACATATAGCTCTCTACAACTTGTTCTACAAAATCATCGCTAAACTTATTGCTAAAAGACTCAAACCAAAGCTAACTAAATGTATCTCTAGAGATAAATTTGGGTTCCTGGACAATAGGAAGATTCTAGATGCTATAGGGGTGTCTCAAGAATCCATGCACTCTATCAAGCTCAAGAAAAATCTAACATTGCTTTTCAACATCAATCTCTCAAAGGCTTATGACAAGGTTGACTGGGGTTATCTGAGGTTGGTCTTGTTGCAGATTGGGATTCCTCTCCCCGTGGTTGTGGATCATGGCCTATGTTACCTCTGCCACTTTCTCTATCCTTGTAAATGGTAGCTCTTCCTCTTTCTTTAAGAGCTCAAGGGAGCTCAAGCAGGGCTTCCCTTGATCCCCCTTATTGTTCCTCATTGTCATGGAGGGTCTTAGTAGACTAATTTGGCAGGCCACTTTAGAAAAATCCTTAACTAGTGTTAAAGTCACCGCACTTCATTATTTAACTCATCTTATGTTTGTTGATGATGTCCTCTTGTTTGGGGTTTTTCTTTCCAAAGAATGGAAAGCATTTCATGACATTCTAGATATTTTCTGTACTGTTATAGGAATGCAGATTAGCATCCTAAAGTATTGCTTCTTACAACACTAGGTAGATGACTATGTTTTGTCTCAAATTCAATAGTTCATGCCCTATAAAGCAAAGGACCTAGTTAATGGTTTTAAATATTTGGGCTATCATCTCAAGCCAAATAACTATGTGAAGGATGACTGGATCTGGCTTGTAAGGAAGATAGAGAAAATAATTGGTTATTGGGCCTATAAATGGCTCTCCCTGGGTGGAAGACTTACCCTTTTGAAGGCAGTTTTGGTGAGCCTTTCAGTTTACTATTTCTCCTTGGATTTTATCCCCGTGTCAATTATCCAGGATTTAAGGAAAAGGATGAGTCACTTTATGTGGGCAGGAAGCTTGAATAAACATAAATTTCATCTAACAAGATGGGAGAGCATCTCCCTACCCACGTTTCTGGAAGGATGGGGGTTAACAAATTTACTATGGTTCAAGGATGCCTTATGTGTCAAAATTTTAAGGAGAGTTATATTTGGGCAAGGGATTTGGAGAGACCGTATTACATGCTGAATACTTGAAGAATATGACTCTAGTTCACTGAATCCGAACTAAAAGTAAGTGGGTTTAGAGAGCTTCACCCTTTTGGATGGGGTTGTTGAAGGTGTATCCTTGGATTGGTGTTGGCCTGGCCTGGTAGGTGGGTAGAGGTGATATGGTTCATTTGGGTCTGGACCCACCACGACAAATCCCTATGATTTTCTCCCTTTTTTGCTCCCTATTTTGCTTCCAAAGATTGTTTCAGTGTTTTTTTCTCCACATTTTTGAAAAGTTGGTGCTATTTATTGGGATGGCACAATTTCTGGCATTTTTTGCGCCGACCAAAACATGTTGGTGCTAAATTAGGCGCTAGTAGCGCCATAAATAAAGTAACACGATAAATTGGAGGTGTATACGACAAAAATCGAGTAAGGGGCAAGCAAAAACAAGAGGTAAATACCTAGTGTTGCAAGCTTTTACGCGAGGAGGGTTGGATTTTCATATGGCCGACACCTGTCAATTTTGACAATAGTATCTAAATTTCATTAAATTCTGACTTAGCAGGCAGTTAAAATTTGAAGTTCCAAGCATTCTGACTTGGAAAGCAGTTAAAATTTGAAGTGGCAGGCAGTTAAAATTTGAATTTCTAGGCATTTTGACTTGGAAGGAAGTTAAAATTTGAAAGTCCAGGCCTGTTTGCAGGTAAAATGGATATGTTCCCAACCCTAGGCCACTATCAGGCAGAGCTGCAAGTGGAACATCTGGACCCTCCACAACTCCAGATGGAGATAGATCATGGTTTGGAGTTCCCCCATATCTCGAAGGTTCGTACCGAAGATGCAGACTTTGGAGATTTCCTACAAGGATAAAACCAATTTGAAATTTTAGGGCATGAGGTTCTGGCCAACGACGATGTGGAATTTGGTCTCACACCTGGGGAAGAAAGCGAGTTTTTTCATTAGAATCTGGGATCTGGTGACACAGACCCAAATTCCTTCTTCATCAGTAGCCCATGGCATTTGGATGTTAACTCTAATTCCTCTAATGGCAAGGAGAGAACCCCTTGTGTGAATAGCTCCCAAAGGGCAGAGATAGAGACTATGGGAGAATCCAGTGATCCAATGGATGGCGAAGGTGGAAAAAGGAAGAAGCGATGAATCCTAAAAAATGACGATAGAGCGGACAAGTTTGTGGTAGGTGAAGGCATCCCCATTTTTAGAGTGGCCAACATGACCAAGCTAACATTGACCGGACGAGTCCAAGGTAAGAATCTTGATGTCAAAACCATCATGGAGTGGGCGAACGAAAACTAGGTAGAAAGGATGGGATACACCCCAAGAATTTTACGTCTGGCCAAAGGATGGTTCGTGTTTATTTTTCAGAAGCCGAAAGACCCAAAATAGATTCTCTCTCGCACCTGGTGTATTGGATCTTCGCCAATTTCCCTAAAGCTGTGGACTCCTCTTTTTTATGCTAGTCAAGACATGCTAGACATTGTGCCCATTTGGGTGAGGCCACCTGGACTCCCTCTTAAATTTTGGTCACCGAAAATTCTCAAAGGAATTGGTAATCAACTCGGGGAGTTTTTGGAGATGGATAACTCATTTAAGGAAACGGGAGAAATGAGCGTGGCTCGAATCCTAGTTAAATTGGACACAAGGGCAGGTCTCAAGGAAGACATCGAAATAAAAATGGGGGCCATTCATAGTTATACAGACCCTAGATTATGAGTGTGTTCCATTTAGATGTAGAAGATGTCATGCATATGGCCATTAAGCGGATTCGTTCCAGCTTCCCTTCAAGCCAAGAAGTGGCAGTAGAGGTTCAAGCGACTCCGTAAAAAAGAGAATGTGGGAGGAATCGGAAGGGAGGGTCTCTCCAACCCAAAAAAGTGGCAGAAATATCGTTGAGGACTCAAGCCATGAGTCAGAGATGTTGGTTGGAAGAACCAATCCTAGTCATGAGGTCGGAGGTTGCAGTGTAGCATATTGTGGGAAGAAACCAATGCTTCAAGCAAGGGAAGGGAAGAAACCGACAATGATTGAGGGCCCTCTACATATCTAGGATTCATCCTCCATAGGTACAGTTAATAACATTCAATAATCAACTGGTGCACATATTGTTGATCCTTCCTCCATCACACACATGATTGCTTCCTTACACTTAAACCCCACAATCCCCCCTTCTCCAATCCCAGTCCAAAAGATAGGCCATTCTCAAATCCCTAGGAGATCTGTTGAGATATCTACACCATCTTTGAACCCCACCTCTTCAAAATCCAGATACGATTCTCGGCCTAGGACTTCTGGACACATTACTGAGGAAGGAGGTTTGGGCATGAACCATCATACCATAGTTGGAGGGAAAGGAAGAGGCAAAAAACCTAGCATTTACAAGTCCCAGGAACATGCCATGTTGGAGGTAGTAGTTGGAAAACAATCTTCAATCAAAAGGGTGCTTAGATATGTGGGAGCTCCAGTAGGGGTTCTAGAATAAATATTCTCTCCTTCAATTGCAGGGTTTGGAGAACACCTCCAAAAAATTGTCACTCAGGAGGTTGGTCCAAGCCAACTCTCCAGACATCATTCTTCTACAGGAAAGGACCTACATTCGTCTCTTATTAACTCATTTAGTTTTTGAAGTTCCTTTTATTAATTGGGTCATGAACTATGTCAACTCAGTCTCCTTTGTTGTTCTCATTAATGGTTCGACTTCTCCATTCTTCAAAGCCGAGAGGGGAATCCGACAAGGTTGTCCTCTCTCCCCTCTGTTGTTACTTCTTGTGGCTAAAGGACTTAGCAGGGCCTTAAGGGAGGCAAAAAGGAACACAAACTTCAGAGGGATAAAAATATCAAACTCCCTTTCAATCACCCACCTACTTTTTGTAGATGACATCCTGATTTTCTGCGATGGGTCCAGAAGAGATGCAGAATCCTTAGCTAGAATTCTGAAACTCTTTTGTGAAGCCACAGGAATGGATACTAACTCTAAAAAATCCACTCTATCATGCTTCAGTATGGAAGATGTAAAAATCCATATCTATAAGGAACTTTTTGCCTTTCAAAGCGATAACCTAGATGAGGGATTAAAACCAAATAGCTACCAAAAACCAAATACCTACCAAAAGAAGGACCAGATGTGGTTAATATCAAAGCTTGAGAAAAGGCTCCATATTTGGTCATATAGATGGTTGTTGAGGGTTGGAAGACTGGTCTTAATAAAGTCTGTGCTTGAAGTTATTCCAGTGTATTGGATGGCGCTAGATTGGATTCCAAAAAGCATTTTGGAATTGGCCAAAAGACTATGTGTCAGAATTCTGTGGAGCGGTAAAAAAATATCAGCATGTAATGCTATGGGTAAAATGGGAAAGATTAACCAACCCCAAATATATGGGGGGATGGGGATTAAAAAATATCCATCGCTTCTCAAAATCTTTAGCAGTGAAATGTGGATGCAGATTGCTCACCGACAGCTCTTTGTGGACTCGGACTGTGGTACAGAAGTATATGCATCCACTGACAGTCATTGATTGGGTCATATCAGCTAATAAAAGAAATACAAATGTCTCGATTGTGTGGAAGGACACTCTGCAGTCAATCAACTTAATAGAAAAAGGGATGGCTTGGTGGATTGGGAATGGTATCAATGTTAGAATCGGGCAAGGCCCTTGGTCGGGGTCAGAGGTTGTCAGTCCATTCCTCCACAATTGTTGGACCACCTCCACAACAAAGGAATCTTCACTCTAAATCAGGTTTCCAAGCCACAAGCAACTACCCTTTGGCACCAAGGTTGGATTTCCACTAAAGATCTGGAACTTAGTAATGAGGTGGTTGCATGTTGGAATCATTATCTGGAAGGAATCAAAGATGGTCGTGTTAGGATCTGGGATCAGGAAGATGAGCTTATATGGATCCTTTATCCCTCGAGAAGATACATCTCGAAAAAAGGATACTCACAGCTAAGTACAGAAGCAAACAACATGGAGGTTATTTGGTGGTGGAATCCTGTCTGGAAATTAAAGTGCCCTCCCAAAGGTAGGTTGCTAATGTGGTGCATTTTTTCAAACAAACTCTTAACGTGGGACAATATCCAAAAGAGATGCTTTGAAGGTCCAAACTGGTGCTCCCTCTGTAAAAACAATGTCGAATCAACAAAACATCTCCTCATAAGTTGTCCCTACACCATAAAGGTTTGGAAGTTATGCTCAAATCGTACCACTCAAAACCTCACTTGGGAGGGAGCCACCATTGATCAAGCCCTGAAACAGTGGAACTCGAACTCAACCAATGAAAAATACAAAGCTTTTCCACTTATCATTAACTGGGGAATGTGGATAGCCTGCAATGCTCAGATCATCAATGATAAACTATTGGTTCCAGAGAGAACATCATTAACGAGTCTAAACATACTTTCCTTTTTTCCTCAAGTTAAAGAAGTCCCGCCGATCATAATTATTAGAGAGGAAACATTTGATAAGGACACCCCATGGGCGTACTTCGATGGAGCTTCTCAACAAGATGGCTTCCTCTGTGGGGGCAGGGTTGTTATTAATAAATAAGAAAACCATTGCTTCAAAATCTCCATGGGTTTTGGAAGCGGATCTAACAACTATGTTGAAGTCCTTTATCTTAAAACATTAATGCTAATTGCACTAGGAAATGATTGTCAAAGGCTAAAGTCCTTGCTCTTAAAAAATTACTGCTAATTGCACTAGAAAATGATTGTCAAAGTTTTCAAATCTTTGGTGATTCTATGCTGGTTATTAATTGGTTCAACAAAATACAAAGATGCACAAATATTCATTTGAGCCCTATTTTGATGGAGATCCAAGAAATTGTAGGGAATTTTAACTACCTCTCTTGCAAACATGTGTACAGGGAGTGTAGGAAAGAAGCGAAATCATTATCTAAAGAAGGATTTCGCCTAAGTAAAGGAGAGATTCAAGTAATCGAGTCTAGACAAGTACTTCTTTTTTATTGGTTAATAAAAGCTAGCCCAATCCTTCCAGTTGAGTGTGGTATTTCGAGTAGTAATTTTGGAAGGGATTTTGTTTGAGAATCAATATAAGCAACTAAAGGATATATATCAACTCTTATATTCCACATAATTTATCAGATGATGACAGCCACAGTTTTTTGAGAATACTTTTTGTCTATTAGCCACTGGATGGCAGACTTTTATCTTGGAAAGTATATGTTATGCATATACATATAAATGTAATTTTATACTCATTGATATATATGAGCTCTTATATTCCACATGCTTTATCAGATGATGACAACCACATTTTTTTGAGAATACTTTTTGTCTATTAGCCACTGGATGGAAAAATTTTATTCCGGAAAATATATGCTATGCATATACGTGTAAATGTAATTTTATACTCATTGATATATATGAGCTCTTATATTCCACATACTTTATCACATGATGGAAACCACAATTTTTTGAGAATACCTTTTGCTTTCCAACTGGTATATTATGTGCTCCAATTAAAGTTCCAAATGAGTTTCAGCTGTAAATTTATGTAATATTGTATGTTTCATTGTTGTAATTTTGTTTGTCCTCATCTCTATTTTACTATTGCTATGATACATTCTATTTTGCAATTTAGTAGAGTTGTTTTCAAATTGTTCACAAATCTAAATAAGGATAATAAACTTTGAGATTTCATATAATTAACCCAAATTGCTAAAAGTTGAAAGTTACACAAACTCTTTATAGGCATATTTGAATTTATATATGTTTGAAACAATGTTCTCCATAGACAAATTGAACGATGCATCTTCTAAATTCATGGATTATTCCCACATCTAGTTTATAGATCAGCTCCACCTTCAAACATTAGTTGTATTGTAAACAACTAACTGTTTACAATAGTAAACAACTAGTTTATTCCACTTCAACCTTAGTTGTATTGTAAACATTGAGAGACTCAGATATAGATGGATTTGAGCTATTAGCCACTGGATGGCATACTCTTATTCCGGAAAATATATGCTATGCATATACCCGTAAATGTAATTTATACTCATTAATAAAATTATGATTTTATTATTATTATTATTATTATTTATTTATTTATTTTTTCTAAGGGAAAAAAGAAAACTATATAATGAAATAATGAAGTTATCAAAGTTGCTTATTCAAATCATTATGAGATACGTGCATTAATATTTTATTAACTTGTGTGTCTTCACGAACATATGTTGATACAAAATGAATGGAAGAAGCATCCAAGTAATCCTAATTTTTTTTGCCAACAATTCATACCATATCTTAAACACTTTAAGGGTATTGCAATAGGTAATTTGTATTGAAACAAATAATACTGAATCATTTCAAAGTTTAGGCCATAAGAATCATCATTTTTTAAACATGGATTACAAATAATTCTGAAAATTTAGAAGTCTTGGTCATTAACATCATTGTTTGCAACAATGTCATCTAGTGTATCATTGCCAATGTTCATATGATTATTTCAAGTAGTTAATATTATCATCATCCTCATCTTGACCTGCATCATCTTCATCATCATTGAAATTTGACTGTAGGCCATCCATATTGTTACGAGATGTATTTGGATCATCATTTTCTATACCATACATATTGTTGTCTTCCATAACATCATTTAAATCTGGATTGTTGTCTTCTTGTGCCTGGACATAACCATCTTCAACATCATCATGGATGTCAATTTCTTCGATGTTCTCTAATCCCTCTCTCTCATTTTTTTGGCCATCATTGTTTTGCTCAATATCCACTAATGCATCGTCAAATGCATTCCTTGATATTGGATCATAATGTATGATAAACATCCATTTCGGGTCCATAATATCTTCATAGAAAAATACTTGCACATGAACGAGTACATACATATATTAGACGTATGTTATAGCAATTTTATTGATTAATAAACACATGTATATATTCGCAATAAACAATGTATTAATAAATTATTGATCACTAACGCTTCTTGTTTGATTTAAATAAATACCCGCTCATAATGAATTGGTCGAACATAAGGCTCCTTATCCTCCAGTAGGAACCTTGAGGAATCTAAATAAAACAATCAAATACGGGAATCATGTCTTCGTGTCCTCTCAAATGATTCATACCATCTACACTTAAAAATACAACATTTAAAAGAGTTGTAATCCAACTCAATAATTTCTTGTATTTTCCCAACATATTGTAGATTTTCTTCAATAATATTCTTATGTTTTGAGCTTAATCGACTGGATTGCTTCAAGTCAACCACGATGCCACAATCGAAGGATCGTCTCTTTACATCTACACGTTCTACACTACAATGTCGACCATATGCCCACGTTGTTGGATATTTCCTTGCCTGTGAAAGACCATTTATTTCGGTTAAAACAAATATAATGATGAATATTAAAATAGTTAATAATGTCAAAATTGTAAGGAAACAACATTTTGTAAAATTCCAACTGTACCTTTCTTTCACATCCTCTATACATGTTGATTTAATATTCAGTTATGTTTGAATCTATACCTGCATCTTCTATTTGATTTTGAATTTGTTCAGTAACCCATTCTAGTGTGCAATCTTTGCCCCATTCCCCTTTGTAGATCAATAGGAAATGGGGTATTCCCTGGGTATTGCCTCCTTGCTTCTAACACTTCTTCTCTCTTTTTATCGTACAAATCAATCCGTTTGTTCATAAAGTCCATGCGGTATAGAATGAACTTGTCGAGTATAGTACTTTCGTCTACACCTATTACATGTCAACATGTTTATTTCAAACTCCAAAGGCCATTTTGCTAATTTGAAAAATAAATTACAGGGTAAATTAATGATTGCAATAAAAACAACCACAATGATAATGAGTTTACTTACTAATTTCTACTTGAACACCATTGGATTGTGGTTTTTCTCCATCAATAATATATAATGCTCGTTCTTCATCCCATAAGCATGGCCCATCTTTAGAATCCTTACCAAGGAATTCACATAGGAAGAAAAATTCTTCATTCAATACATACCCTTCAACCATGAAACCCTCTGGATGTGCATTTTGTCAGACATATATTTTTAGAGTTTTCATTTACCTCTCAAAGAAAAACATCCACCTCATTGATACAACACCCTCCAATTCAATTTCATCGATTAGGTGTATAAGTAAATTGACTTGTATGTCCATGAAACTTGTAGGGAGCTCCTTCCCAAATACACATACAATTTCTGCAATTTCCTTCTTCCATTTTGGCACTTCACATTCGTGGATATCCTTGGATGTCACCCAACTAATATAAGAATAGTAAATTAGTATGAACCTTTAGGAAAAAATTAAAATGAAATACAATATCTCTATGTCTCTCACACATGAACATTCCATACCACATACCTTGCAAATGCTGACAATCGACTTATGGCATTCCTCAAGTCAACGGTAAGACATGAATCCCTTCTAATTCCCAATGGCATGATATATTGTCACATTTATCAAAGTTCATTAGTTATTTTTGTCACACAATAGAATATCATAATATATTTAGTACCTAGTCAATTTTACCAATAAAAGTTAAATGATGATATATAATACCTTCATAAAATTATGAAAATCATGTGATATGTCCATCAACTGTAAAAGCATTATGCAATGATGACCCATAGCCAGTAGGTGTCCTTATTGAACATATGACATTTTTTAGTTGGTGTAGCTCTTTCTTTTTCAAAATACATGGATATTCTGCATATAATTCATTTTCCCTGTTTGGCCACAAATGTTTTCTATCAAATTTGGTATGCGAAAGAGTGATATGTTTCCTTGAAGACAAGGTGTCCTTGTCTTTGCTTGATATATGTCGAAATATAGAATCTGGCACATTTTTGAAGATTTGCATAGGATCTATAAGTGAGATATTAATAGATCCTTCCAATAAGGGAGCTCATAAAATATGGATTTCTTTTTCATTCCTTCTGTCATATTAACTACAACTTGTTCTGGTTCTTCAATTGAATGACCTCGATCAACAAAATCCTCCCAAGCTTTCAATTACGCATCTTCATAATTCTTAAGCCAATAACCTGGACCCATAATCATGGGAGGGATTCTATTTTCAACTTTTCCATCAAATTGATTCTTCAGGTGATTTCTAAACTTATGATCTGGTGGTAGAAAAACCTTGTTGTTTGCGTGAATAAATTTATGTAGATCTTTAGAATACCGCCCTTGAAATTGTTCTGCACATCTTGGACATGCGAATTTCCCCTTTGTTTGAATCCCTATAGTTCAATAAGTAATGACAATAACATCAAAATGATATTATAAAAGTAAGTATGAAATATCGATGAAAATAAAACATGAGTGTAAATACGTAAATATTTTATCTTACCAGAACAAACACAAAATCCTGGGAAATCATGGATAGTCTAGCATAGCACACCATACGACATGAAGGACCTATTTTATGGAGGACGTCATATGCCATACATTCTTATGCCTTTCCATAGGATTTGCATCTTATCAATAAAAGGCGTATGATAAACATTCACGTTTTTAACTTGATGTTTTCCTGGAACAATGAGACTCGACATAAGGTGCTCATTTATAACACTCATCCATGGGGGAATATTGTATACTATCAATCCAACTGGCCAAACAATATTATTTGATCTCACGAAAGATAATGGACACACTCCATCTATTGCAAGCCCAAACCAGATACTATGGGGTTCATCTTTGAATCTTCTTGGCCATTTTTCCTCTATGTGCTTCAATGCTTTGGAGTCGGCCATAATTCACATGAATCCATCTTTACTCCTATTCTTTGCATGCTAGTCCATCAATTGTGCAAGTGACTTGCAACGAAACATTCGTTGAAGTCTAGGTATAATTGGCATGTGCCGTAAAACCTTAGTTGGCACTGTAGGACCTTGTGTATCTGTACGATATCTCTTCTCTTTGCATACATGGAATTCTACCTTGTATTTATATTTATCTCTGTATAAAATGAAATCATTTATACATGAATGAATCTGCTTATATTGAATTGCCAACTCAGCTAACAACTGGCGTGCCTCTCTGCAAGTTGATGAAAACACACTCTCCTCGGGAAATATTTTGGTTTTTAGTGCCCTGTAAGATTGCCAAAGATTAGATCAATTGAATGTTTGACTTATGATGAACATGTTTGATATGTCAATCTATATTAGGACTATTCATAAACAAATTACGAACACCAATTGACAATGCATTGTGAGAAATAGATTTCAACTCACTTTAGTAGGGTGGTGAATCCTTTGTCTGACCAACCGAATAGTGACTTGATTTCTAATAATATTAATGTGCATGCTAGTTTTGAGGTTCTACTTACGCCTGATTTGAACACAGGTGTCTTTGTTGCTTGCTTGATGGAGTCTTTCAAGTTGTTGTCATCAACATTACATTGGTGGTAATTACCCCTGCTGTCATCGTTATTGTCATCCATATGATCATTGTTGTCATCATTGTTTCCATACCCAAAGAAACTTGTAAGCATTTCATTCAATCATTCTTCATGCACTACATTTTCACTATCATGATCACCATCATTAAGGCTAGGTGGCATGTCATCAGCGTATCCTAATATCATAAGCTATTCAAATTTCTCAGGTTGTAGAATTCACTTTAAATATGCTCTTTTCGCCTTGGTATGGTTTAAAGGATGGTTTGGATCATCCTATCCAAATATTAGTAGCCCAGTTCGATCTTGTGTATTAGTAGTCATTCTCTCATCATCATCTTCTACCTATCAACAAACACAACCATTATTTAATGTTTGGAAACAATTGGATAAATCATAAATGTATCAATTTCAAAGAAATATAATCAAATATGGCTTACCAAATTAAAATATAAAAGGTATGAAGATATATACATCATTTTAATAATGGAACATTATTTTTTAGATTGCTTTATTTATACAATGATTTGAATAAAACACAATTTTGACAACACATTTTATAAAACATAAATCCACAGTCATTTATTATTCTTTGGTTTTCTTCCCTTAAGAACTTCCTTAAGGAGACCTTGTTCTTCCCTTTTATTTCACGCAAGAGTGTGTATTAGGAAGGGGTAATCAATTAATAACTCATCCCCAGTGGTAAGGTCCATAATAGCCTCAACCATTATGAATCTATCAACCTCTCTTTCCATATCTCCATCTTTATCATGTATAACCTCAACAAATTGACAATTCGGTCTTACGGTAGGGTCCCTTCCCTTACTACTATTTATAAATCCCGCAATATTTGTGTGTGTGTATGCATACCCATCTATATACATAAGATGACCTCTAGTCATTTATTTTCCACTTTCCAATTGGAGACGATGTGTATACATATTCAAATTTAGACCATATGTTGACATGCTAGGCTTATATTCTACTAGCCTTCTCCATTCACCACTGTAATATGATAGACCATAATATGGAATTAATATCCTAGTGGTTTGTTGTGAATTGTTTCTATGTTTAGATCCCACATGTACATTTTTGACAATAAAGAGGCCTAGATTTGCTCCATGAAGATTGGAGGATCGTATCATGTAGTTGTAACCCCAAAATTGAAATACTTCATACACTCTAGGTAGTTGTTGATCACTAGGCCAAGCGCAATATAGTCAGCAATCAAATGTCTCTTTGTAAATTGGTCTCAAACCCAGGGGCAAGTAATCATATCCATCACATTCATTCTCATAGGGTATGTAGTCCACCTTCCCATTGTCTTTAAGCAAACTATGCATCTTTAAACCAGTTCTTGTTCTGTTACTTGAATTTTCATCAATTCCTCATCTTCCGAGCTGGTATATTGGCACATATTTTTGTTATATGTATCATCTAATAAATGATCATCGCCATCTGGGATAGAAGTCGATGATCCATGATACTTTAAACCAAGAACTTTATCCTGCAAGCATCCATTAAAAAAATTAATTATTTAAATAATATAAAACCATGTTTAAAATAAGTATACCTACTATTTATATGAAATTGGAAAATTCCTTACCACAATTCCTATTGCATTTGGATCGATTGTAGGAGGCATAATTCCCACTGGAAGCTCATAATCTATGTAATGTCTTTGTACAATTGCTCATTTGAATTGTTTCTTTCCACGACATATAGAACATCCACAAACAACAATTTTCTCAAAGTATTCATCCCATGTGCTATAGTCTTGACTAACCTCTTCTTTAGTGAAATTATTTGTTGTGTCTGGAGGATCCATTGTCATATCCTATTCCACCCCTTGTGTTCTTTTTGATTTAACAGTTTTAGGTCCACGCCCACGTACATATGTTTTTTTCTTTTTCTAGTTGAATGCTTAGGTTGTGCACTTGCTCCAATCTCCATCTGAAATAATCAACAACATGCATTAATTTATTTCAAGATTGGATAATACACTATAAATTTTAATAACATTGTGAAAAATGAGGGATGTATCACAAAATGCTTCCTAAGTTAAGTCAAAATTTGATTACCTGACATCCCATGAAATCCGTTTTGTCCTTATTTGATATGGCACGATCTATTGCCATGGCCTCGTCTAGCCCCTATAATACACAACATAATCAATTATGTTTAGTACGCCAATTATATCATTTCAACCAATATGCTATCCAACACAAAACCTCTCTTTACTCATGTATTTGACATATTGATATCATGTTTGGGATTTAAAAAAAAAACATAGTTTATATAACTTTATCTCGTCTTTGTTGTAGCATTTGTGAATTCATAAACACAATACTCCTTTGGTTGAGGTTGCTTTGTCTTCTTTCCTTTATTTTGTATTTGTAGATTCCGTATCCGATTCTATGGCCACCCACTTTCCTCTCGTTGATTTAGTAGGTCTACGTCGTCCACGTCCTCTGTCCATGGCCTCCTCTAGATCTTGTAATACACAACAATGACATTAGTCACATAACACCTATGCACCAAGAGAATGTTGTTGATATTATCTTGTTAATATGCTCTCTTTTCACGATCCATGCAAGGGGACCCATATCATCGCCACTATTTCAAGTGACTAGAAGAGTACTAGTAGGAGGTCATGTGTGGTGGTATGAGTAGTTATGATCATCCCTGAAGGCTTAAAAGCCTCCTATAGGGCCTAACATAATTTTTTCCTCCTATGACCATGTATATAGCCTCATGAGCCATGTTCCTATTGTCAAAACATCCATTTTTCATTATGTAAGTTGTAGGTTAGAGATCGCAACTCCCTCTGAAATATTTTTATGTTTATGTTTGTAGTTTGGAGTTATTAGGGCATAGTTGAATCCCTAGAATGTTTTTATTGCAAAGAATAGATGTTGAAATATGTTCTATGTGATGCATGCAAAATATCCTCCAATAGCTACACCTCATGCATGATGATAGGCGCTAAATTCGGCGCAATTTGCGCCCCATTTAGCGCCCAAAGGTGATTACATTTTTGGCCAATAGTCGACGCTAAATATGGCACTAATGGCACCCAGTTTAGTGCCGAATTTTCAAACAAAATGAAAAAAAACCTTGCAATGAATAAATCCCATGATTAACCACATACAATGTAAAGCATTCACCATTTTTAAAATGGATATACTTACAATTGAAAATCGAGGGAGCTTGGAACTTCTACATGGAGTTGGAGCACAACAATTCCTTGAGGCTATGATAGCAAATAACTAATTTATTGGATCCCTGTTGATGGTCGACAGAGATGTTGAGGAACCCCTCCTCCCTTGTTGTGGATTTTAGTAAAAAAAAAATGATTTCTGGGTGTGATTCATACTCTAGCAGTCACAAAATCATTTTTTTCATGTCATTCCCCCTACCTTTGATGAAAATCAAATCCCTGTCCATCCATTTTGCACTACTACTGTTTATAACAGTTAGAGGGAAGGGAACAAAACGTATGGAGCAAAGAAAAGGGATTTTCCACAGTCCAGAGGAAAACAATTCGCCCTAGGACACCAAAAAATGTCAAGCAACAGAGGGAAACGAGCAAAGGGATTCTTGCCAGAATGAGGTATTTCATACTCGATTTATAGATTTGTACATGTTTACATTGCTTGTTTGAATTGTATTTTTTAGTTTTTTATTTCAAAATTATAAAAGAATAAATTTCCTCTTTAAATTTAAAATAATAAATTATTGTACATATATAGGGACATGATAGTGAGAAAATGAAAGAGGAAATGGATTCTATATTGGGGGTAGAAGCAATGAAGAAACTAGAAGGTATGTATTTTTCCATGCTTTCTAAATACGTGGAAGAACGATCTACTAAAGGAACTAAAACAATCCAACCAAACCAACCCTATCAAAGGGAATCGATTAATTGATTCCCCATCAACTTTTGGATCGTGCAAAATATCAAGGAGAAAATCAATCACAATTGCCTCTAAGAATGTGGAACAGGGAGCAGAGACGTCCAATATCCCAGCCACTCCTGGGACATAGACTTCTTCCACCACTAGTACATGTTATGCATCCTGCATTGGTACATACGAAACCACCGTAGAATATGATGTTGTCTCCGGGAATATCAGAATGACAGATGCCGAGAAAGTGTTCATGCATAGGTTGAAGTAATCATGCCTTCAATGCTTCAAAGAGTATCTACATATTCTATTCTCGAAGATACCCATGCACCTTCAAAAAGAAGTCATCCATGACATGGAGACTGAATTTGGGACAGGTTGGTCAGTAAAGAAGATAAAACAACAAATGACTCAAAATTGAAAAAGATTTTGTTGCAACCAAACGAAAAAGATAAAAGAAATTTCTCCTGATATAAGGAACAAAAGAAGGCCAATTGATGTAAGTGTAAAAGTATGGAAAGAGCTTGTGAAAGCATATGATAGAGCGGATGCATGGAGGAAGTCCGGTGAGGAGAGAACACAGGTATTTGAATTTGGTCATAATCGTTGGGTCCTGGAATTGCCCCTTTTGACCACACCTATTACCTCTTTTTGTCCTGTCTTGCCTTATTTTCATAAACCAGATATATGTCTTTCCTCAAGTTGAGCATGAATCCTGACATGTATGATTTATTATTGCCTACTTTATTAATGCCTAAGATTGTTATGGTTATGAATTCTATCCTTTGATTTATGCTAACTTGTGTCGATTTTATTAAGATAAGCTCAAAGCATTGAGAGACACAGGTGTAGCAGCCCGCTAAGCCCATGGAAGGAAGGTACGATTGGTGCCAGCTGTTACTCCATAATTCCGATTCCATACATTGATCAGAAACAACATGATCATCTCTCCATGTGGTAGCTATAACAAGACTTCGCTGCAATAGGGAATCGCTGCAACAGACAGAGCACTTCCCAGTTAGTAAGTCCGTTGATCCATTGACAGCCAGAGTAACAATGCCCTTCACATCCAACGGCTTTATTCAAGTCCATTCACGGCTGTAACTGTTTTATGTTGTGACTCAGCAGCCTGAAGATCAAAGATCTTAATGGCTGAATGAATTTAGTCGATCAAGGTTGTATTATGCATGTATAAATTTGGGAAGGCATTCAGAGCCTGGGGTTGGTTGATTATCAATTGTACGAGCTGTAACAGAGTGCTGTAACTGTGAATTACCATTTTTAATACAAGGAGCAGAGTTCTTCATACCTTTATGTTATAATTTGTGTTAGTTCACGGCATCTCTGTTAGAAGGCCAGGGCCCGCCTTCTCACAGATATTGCGGATTTAAGTAGGTACTTTATTTTATTTCTGTTGTGTGGTGTGGATTTACAGTAGATACGTTTTACAGAGAAGCTGCAACAGTAGTAATTGATAATTGAATTTTCCTATGGTAGTTAATGGTTGCATTCTGAATTGTTGTAACTACGTGGTGTGACAGTCGACTGTGTAGGTTAGTTCCTTTTATGCAAGTGCGCTAGTTAGTTGTTATAGTCAAGCTCAACTCTAGTTTATTTATGTTATTCATCTTTCTTGAAGTTTATTGAATTAGTCAGATTATGATTGCAATTGGTTTTGATTTCTTATTGTCATTTATAATTTGCAGATTAGATAATTTTAGATAGGTTATGGTTAATTCATTGTAGTATGATATCTTTAGGATTTAACTTCTTGCAAAAGTAAGTCTAGATTTATTCTTCTTAGATCAGTGATTGCTGGAGTGATGATTGTAGGAAGGTAAATGTACTTTGAATTCTTAGATGGATAAATTAGATTAGTTTTAGCCATGAGATGAGTTTGACTGAGCAGATAGGTAAGATAATTTATTTCCATCCATTCAATCATCTACTTGAGTGTTTATGCATAGATTGTGCTAATTGCCTTTGAAATAAAAAGACCTACCTAGGTTGACAATTTATATTGAGCATCCTATGTGTTAGTTGTAATTGATTAGCATATAGGGTGACCAACATTTTGGCGCCGCTGTCGGGGATGGTAATTGATAGACATAGATAGTAGTTGATTATTTGATTTCATTTTAGCTATGATTATTTGAAGCATGCATGAATATGAGAAGAAAAACTCGGGAACCCCCTCAAAATACTAACATTGTAGGTGGAAGAGGTCATGGCCGTAACCAAGGTTTGGGAAGACAGACATACATTGATGATATAATTGCCAGAGTTGATTCCTCTGCCAGACTACCGCGAGCATCTTCAGGAAGAGGAAACTCCGTTCTCCCTAATCTTGAAACATCTGCATCAACCGTGGAGAACACAATGGGACCTTCAACTCCCATTCCGGAGAAGAAACCTCCTGAAGACAAAGGAAGTGCTGTAGGTGCAGTGGGCCGAGAGGAGATATATCATATTAATAGGCGCAAAGTCACTAAAGAAGAGTGGTTGGAATATCACTAAGAAGGAGAAGAAGAAAGAAGGCGAGCGGAAGAAAGGAAGAGAGAAGAAGAAGCAAGGGCAGAGGAAGAGAGAGCGAAAGAAGCATTAAAATTTTGGACCAACATGGATAACGGAGAACATGAAGGAAATAATGAATGCCACAATAACCATGAAGAGGAGGTGGAAGATAATCAGCATGGTGACACTGTTGTCACACTCGAATTCCCTATCCTCCAGACACTAGGGGCGGCCCCATGAAGAATATTTCACCCTTAGTTCTCCCAAACTTCCATGGTAAGTCCTCCGAAGATCCAGATGAATTTATTTTTGAGTTCGACATCCTCTGTCGCAGTTATGACTACACCTCCAGTGCGCAGAAACTGAAATTATTCCCATCCACCCTGAAAGGAAACGCTCTGCGCTGGTTCATGAGTTTGGGTCATGAGACCATTACTACTTGGGATCAAATGAAACAAACCTTCCTTTCCAAATATCAAGCGTATTGTAGAACCAGAGATAGGAAGGAAGAGTTGTTTAAAATGATTCAGAAAGAAGAGGAGAGCTTGGAAGATTTTGTTGAGAGATTGTTATACAATTTACAGAGGTATGGTCATGCCGATATCGGGAAAGATGTACTCAATATTATCTTACTGCGTGGGATTAGAGAATATTGCCTAGATATGATGAATTTGTTGGGAAAGGGGGATATCTCAAAGGAACCTTTTGAGAAGATTGCCGACTTATGTCAAAGATATTCAAGGGGATCCTCTAGAACCAACAATCGGGCAAAGAACGAGATCGAGATGTCTTCACTAGGACACAGAAGTCAGCTAGTGGAGGAGCCACTCGGGCAGAAATAGGAAACCTTCTCGAGAATTTTAAAATAGATATGATGAGCTCCATTTCCTCAGAGTTGGATGTTTTGAGAGCAAAACAGAGGCAAGTAGTAGAAGATCTGGCACTTGGTGTATTCTGTTCCAAATGCAGAAAGAAGCACCCACTGAAAGAATTCCCACTTGATAAGGTGGAGGTATGTCGGATATGTGAATTAGATCATGATACCAAGGAATGTCCTTCATTACCCAAAGTCAAAGCAGTCCTGCAGGAATCTACTTCAGATGTGGAACAAGCTTATTTTATCACTCAAAAGAAGCCTTGGCAGCCTCTAAATCAAGGTATGAACCCAGATCCATCACCTTTTTGGAATAATATGCATAATATGCATAATATGAATAATATGAAGACACAATTCCCTTCACATTATTCTAACAACCAGTGGCATCCATCTCAAACTTCAATGCAAAATCCTAACCTTGGATGCTATGGGCACAACAATCAAACCAGCAAGCTCCTTGGTCTCCCAGCTGGAGAAATTCCTACCCAGGAAATAATTTTCCTCATCACCAAACTCCTTATCAACTGTATCCTCCTCAATAGTATCCTCACCAACAGTATTAGCAGCCAAAACTGCAACTCCAAAACAATGCCACACCTATGAACGTACTACTACGACCACAGCTGCCTGCTCAGCCTAACCCCAACCCGAATAATAAAGTAGTTCATTAATTTGAGACTTTCAACATCCCTGCTTATTCCATTTCCCCAATTCCTTGCAATGACATACACTTACGATCAGGGAGGGTAGTGGAACCCATCGGCATTGAGGATGTTCCATCCTCTGTGACTAAAGCAAGAAGGGATCAACAATTTGAGAATTCAGTTAACACAACAATCCCCATCATTGAGGATGCTAAAAATCCTACTGAAACACCAAATTAAACACAAGAAGAAATATACATTGAAACGCAGCCTACACAACTGAAAAAAGAACCACCATATCCTGAACGATTGGCCCTACAAAAGACAGTGGAACAACCTCGGTTCAATCTTTTAGGGGAATTGAAGAATTTATATGTCAAAATTCCACTGTGACAAGCCCTCCATGACGTGCCCATCTATGCCAAGACCATTAGAGATCTGTGTGTAAAAAAACCAGGACGAAAGCCTAGGGATCCTCCCACTGTCCATGTAATGGGAAAACTCTCCGAACTAATAATGGGGAAGACTCCTTTGGCTAAGTATGAAGACCCTGGAAACCCTACTGTTATAGTGCACATAAGACACACTCAGATACCTAATGTTTTGGTAGATTTAGGCGCAACTATCAATATTATGACCATCGAAACTGTGAAGAAACTCAAACTCACTAATATTCATCCAACCCCTACCATATTAGAACTTGCTGACAGATCAACAATCAAACCTGAGGGAATCCTGGACGACCTCGTAGTCTCTGTCGATTCGTGGGAATACCCTGCTGACTTCTTGGTTTTGCAACCGAAGTCATAGCTGGGGGGACACCCGCTGATCCTAGGAAGACCTTGGTTAGCCACAACAGATGCTTGCATCAGCTGTAGGTCGGGGTCCATGACTATCTTAGACGGGACTGGCATTAAAAGCCTGACTTTATACCCTCCAACCCGACCAAGCTTAGAAGCTGAAACTCCACTTTGGGTGGATCTAGAGGAAGAAGAAGGCATTCAACCATTATTAACGATAGGGAGAGACTTAAAATTTAAGGATGAAACAGAGGATGACACTATTAACAGTTTCATCAGTGATCCCACATCTGTCACTAAACACGCCTACCGAATTCTGAATAGTACCATAGATGAAAAAGAACAAGAAAATCTAACGGAAGAGACTCTAGTCAGCGATGCCAATATAATTCCAGTACTTAAAAATTCAAAAAGCATTCCCGTGGAAATTGAGTCAGGAAAAACATTGAACATTAATCTGAATCTTGTGCCCGATGAGCTGGAACGCATGATCACTTTGATGAAAAAACACAGGGGAGCTTTCGCATGGGAATACATAGATATGAAGGGTATCCCCTCTAATCTGTGTACCCATCGCATTTACATCAAAAGCGACTCCAGACCAGTGTGCCAACCACAACAAAGGATGAACTCAAATTTAAGGGACATTGTGAAAGAGGAAATCCAAAAACTTTTGGAAGCAGGATTTATATACCCAATTTCAGACAGCGAGTGGGTTTCTCTACTCGTGATCGTATCGAAAAAGAATGGGAAATGGAGAGTCTGTGTAGATTACAGAGAATTGAATAAAGCAATGTAGAAAGACCACTTTCCCCTACCTTTTATTGATCAGGTCCTTGATACCTTGTCTGAAAAGAAGTATTTTTCCTTTCTTGATGGATTTAGAGGTTATAACCAGATCCAGATTGCTCCCGAAGACCAAGACAAAAGCACCTTCACCTGTCCCTGGGGCACCTTTGCATACATGGTACTTCCTTTTGGGTTGTGTAATACACCACCACATTTCAGAGAGCTGTGATTGGGATATTTTCTGAGATGGTAAACGATTGCATGGAAATTTTTATGGATGACTTCACTCCATACGGTAGTAGTTTCGATAAAGCATTGAAAAATTTAGAAAGAATTTTATAACACTATGAACAAACCCAACTATCTTTAAGATCTGAAAAGTGCCATATGATGATGAGCAAGGGCATAGTTCTAGGACACTTTATCTTTGCTGATGGTATCCAGGTAGATCCATCCAAAATTAGGGTAATTGAAAACATACCCACTCCTAGAACACAAAAAGAGGTATGTAGCTTCCTAGGGAATGCTGGTTACTACAAAAGATTTATAATTTTTTTTTCCAAACTAGCTTCTCCTTTATTCACCCTGTTGATGAAGGATGCACAGTTTGATTGGAATGATGCATGCCAAACAACGTTTACTGAACTTAAGAAAAGGTTGTCCACAACACCTATCTTACGGGGGCCCAATTGGGCTCTGCCTTTTCATATCTCCTCTGATGCTTCAGATACTTCCATTGGAGCAGTATTGGGACAACAGGAAGGTCATGCTCCATATGCAATTTATTACATCAGTAAGAACTTGGTTCCTGTTGAACTGAACTACACTATTACAGAGAAAGAGTTCCTTGCCATTGTTTATGCCATCAATAAATTTAGACACTAAATCACTGGATATTCCACTTTTGTGCACACTGATCATCCAACCATTAAGTACTTAATGAATAAACCTATCACTAATGCTAGAGTAACTAGATGGCTGTTACTGTTACAAGAATTTGACATTACAATTATTGACAGACCAGGGAAGGAAAACGATGACAGTTTACCTGTCGAAGATTCCTTCCCTGATGAACATTTGTTTGTAGTCTCAGCTCATTCCCCATGGTATGCAAATGTTGCTAACTATTTGGCTGTAGGCAAGCTTCCACACACCTATCAAAGAGAAAAAAAAAGAAAGATCATATAGTAGAGTGCTAGATACTGTTGGATAGATGGGAAACTCTTCTACACAGGTCTAGATTTGGAAATTAGAAGATGTGTAGGAGAGGATGGAATTTATAGTATCTTGAAGGCTTTCCATGATGAGCCCTGTGGGGGACATTTTGTTGACAAAAGAACTGGTCATAAGGCATTAAGGATGGGATATTTTTGGCCAAATGTGTTCAAGGATGCAAAAAAATATGTTCAGGCTTGTGATAGCTGCCAGAGGATGGGCCAACCAAATAGACTAAATGAAATGCCTCTTCAGCCACAGCTGGTGGTTGAACCTTTTGATAGATGGGCTCTAGATTTTGTAGGGCCTATCAACCCTCCCTCGAAGTAGAAATTTTATATCCTGTTTTGCATAGATTACATGACCAAATGGGTGGAGGCTGTAGCTTTGGTCAAAGCTAATGATCAAGCTGTAATGGATTTCTTATATGAAGAGATCTTCACCCCTTTTGGAGTACCCAAAGAGATCGTTACAGATGGAGGACCGCAATTTGTGTCTCATAAATTGGAAGCCCTGTTGTAGAAATATCACATTCAGCATAAGATAACCTCGCCATATCATCCACAAGGCCAATGGTCAAGTGGAAAGCACTAATAAGGTAATTGAGGCTATTCTGACAAAAACGGTGAAGAGTCACCGTAAGGAATGGGTTGAAATACTTCCAGAGGCATTATGGGCATACCGTACCACATGGCACAACACTACAGGTTTCTCCCCATACGAATTGGTGTATGGTAAGAACGTTCTCTTTCCCATTGAATTTGAAATTAAAACTCTAAATAAAACCATAGAAGCAAACCTGCATTTAACAGAAGCACAGAGAAATCGATTGAATCAATTAAATGAACTTGACGAGAAGCGCAAAGCTGCTGTGCATCAGATAATGTTAATTCAACAACAGCGTTCTAGATGGCACGACAGGTTCATAAAGAAGAAAGTCTTATGCGAAGGAGACTGGGATTTACTTTATGATTCACGGTTTAAGAGGGATTTCAAAGGCAAATTGAGTACGAGATGGCTAGGACCCTACCAAATCGACAAGGTGTTTGAAAATGGAACAGTCTCCTTGACCACAATTGATGAGAACCAAACACCATTACTGGCCAATGGTCATCGGCTGTGACTGTATCATAAACTGATTTCTAAGAATGCATTCATTTCGCATGTTGCAGTTGATCCAGATTATCAGTTAACGCAAGGCAAGGAATCTTTTTTGGCCCCCGTGAATTTTTAAACTGCAATTTCCACACAGAAATTTGTACATAACTAAATTGTTGATCTATTTTATTTTATTTTCTTTTACGCTTTGATCGGTTTGTTTTTGAAGAAATGTGTACAGGAATCGACTTGAGGAGTAGCGGTTGTGACTGGTCTAGACGATTGCATGCACCCTAGCTTATTTTCCTGTTATGAATAACTCCTTGAAGAAAATGAACAATTCGGCAGCCTTAACCAATCAGCCGAAGATTTTCCAACTTCCATTTTTTGTAGCTACGACTCCGCCAAATTCTTCCTATTTCCCTATTCGCGCAGCTGCGACTCCGCCAAATTTTGCCCATTTTCCCTATTTGCGCAGCTGGGACTCCACCAAATTCTGCCTATTTCCCTATTCACGCAGCTGCGACTCCACCAAATTTTTCCCATTTTCCCTATTTGCGCAGCTGCGACTCCGCCAAATTCTGCCTATTTCCCTATTTACGCAGCTGCGACTCCACCAAATTTTGCCCATTTTCCCTATTTGCACAACTGCGACTCCACCAAATTTTGCCTATTTTTCCTATTTTTGCCGCCATAACTTTGCCATATTCCTCTTATTTATTAGTTGCAACTCCACTAGATTGTTCATTTCTTGAATAATCTCGCCGTCAACGACTCAACTGCGATCCAATTTAGCCAACTCATTTCATAGCTCCAACCACAGTTCCGCCAAGAATAAAAAAAATCATTGGACTGCCACGGATGTCTGTCAGCATGGGTGTACTTGCCCTCTTAGGTGGCGGTGGCCAACTCTTAACAGCACATGCACAATTATGTTTTTGGACGTGCTGACGAAGTCGGATCATTGTGGAAAGTTAAGGCTTAGCTTATATTGCAAAGGTACGAGTTCTGACCATGTACATGATTAGGCATAAAATTTATGTGGCAATAATAATTATGCTTTGTCTTTAGTCCTCGTCAGCAACCCGTACCCATTTAACCGCCAAGGAACGTGTTAGAATTAACACTCGCATCCGTTATACGACTGTCACCTTTACCCAATCCGTACCAAAACCTGCCAATTATTCCATTTTTCATAACTGTATCACCTTTTCTTGGGTTGATAATTGTGCCATCTTTCCTAAAATACCCAATTCCAACTTCGGTTGTTCGATGAATGTCCGTATGCTGCAACTTCCACGTCCGAATTGGTAATATATGTATTCACCATCATAATTACGAAGGAAAGGTGATATGGGTAATCTAGTTCGACATGAACCTGAGAATACAGAGGCCCCGCGTGAAAACGCGGAGGTTTTCGCCATATTTGAAGCAGCTGGGTGGACTGTGTATTTTCAACGATTAAATGGTTTTCACACAGAGACAACATTACAGTTTTCTCTTAACCTGACCGATACTCATTCTGAGGTCAGGGGATTGCGCATAGATGTTACGGAAGCAATTGTGGCAGAATTTACTGGTTTGCCTCAAGTTGGGAGGAGATGGTTTGGATGAAAGGTGCAGAATGCGACTGCAGTAAGGGATTTTCTTGCAGTCGGTGAGAATGTTCATCCAAGAGGCCATGGAATAGCACTAGAATCATTACCTCGACCCTGGGATCAAGTTGAAATCTTCCTAAAGAAATACATCTCCCACGAAGGTAGGTACAAAATTGTCTATCTCTTTGAATTCCCCTTATTATCCCATTTACACCATGGTAATCTATTGAACATGCCATTTTATCTTTTAAAAGCCATACATCACATGGATGGTTATGTGAGAACAGCCCGACATCCAGTTTCTTCTATCACCAATCATGGCTTAATTAAACTATTAATCTCAAGGTCACTAGCACAACAAAACCAGACTTGGGCACAATTTCTTACTGGGGCCGGGATAATTCAGGAACCTGCACTAGAGGTAGGAGGTATTGAATTAGAGGAAGAGGACAGGAGTTCCTCAGATTCAGCTGGGGGGAGGGATAGAGTATCAGAAGACCAATTGGAGGATGAAGAGGAGGTAGATATGGGGGAAGCTGCGATAACAACAAACCCTGTTGCAGAAGAATTTACAATGGAAGCTGTGGCAAATGAGGCTGTAATATTGGAAGCTGCAACAACAACAGACCCTATAGAAGAAGTCACAGACCCTATAGAAATAGCAGTTAGGGTGGTTGCTGAAGTAGTAGAGATGGCATTATTAGCAGCTGTAGAAGCTGCGATAGTGGAAGCTGTAGTTGTGGAAGCTGCAATGGCAGAGGAAGAACATCAAACAAAGGTAGTGGAAGGAGGAGACATGGAGGTTCTGGATGTTGAATCCTCCCCCAAAATAAGGGGAACTATAATTCGAGAGGAGGAATTCATCCCTGTTTCAGAAAATTTAGAGACCCCTCTGTCACACCAAAAGAAGAGAAGATCGAAAGGGGAAGGTCAACCATCTGTAATAGAGAAGAGAAGGAAAATATCAAAAGGAGAAGGCCAACTATCTGGGCAGGAGAAAAGAAGGAGAACTAGATCTGTTACAGCAACATAAGCGACATGTGTAACAGGGGAAAGTATTGAAATTCCCGGAACTAGATATGTTACAGCAGCAGAAGCTACATGTGCAACAGGGGCAAGTATTGAAATTACCATTCTTATACCCCGATCACCCATCACTCCACAAGAACCTGCTGTAGAAGTACCCCAAATCGAACATCTTCTTTTTGAAAATGAGCTGCTAAAAGAGGAAGTCCAAATGCTTCGGGGTCAATTGCAGAAATGGAAAGAAGCATGTAGGAAGCAGGCAGAGAAGAGCTTGAACACATTGGTGATGGTTGCAGATCAGCTGGAGAATTCACCTCCTGTTTTGAGAGGTGAAGGACATGAAGAAGTGGTATGTCCAGAGTGTGGAGATATATTCAAACTGGCAGGATGGAAAGTCAGAGTGTTGGAATTAGCAACACAAAAATATGCACAAGCAAGGCAAGAAGGAGAGGAAATACCCACAGGGGAGCTAATGGAAGGAAATGAGCCTGAAATAGACATAATCCCTGATCTAGAGCTAGGATAAGATGAAGAGATGAAATCTCAGCTGTCAGGGGACACTGAACCATTCCTGGGTCAGGCTCATTTTTCAGAAGACTTTGAAGTAACCCAAGGAGAATCTCAGCAACCTAAAAGCATTGAAGTCATCTCAGAACAGGGGGCTGCTACACAAGAACCAACGCTCCAGGAGCTTGTTATTGAAGTAGCAGCTCAAACAATAGGCACTCCAAGCAATTATCAGAATTTGGATGTTGTTACACAAGAACCAACATCTTCAAAATTATTTGTCGAGGCTGCAACTCAAACATAGGAGAATGAGATTGGAACATAGGAAGAAGGTGCTATTACACAAGAACCAGTACTCCTCGACTTGGTTATGGAAGCTGCAACACAAACTGAGGTAATTGAAACAAGGGATGCCATTACACAAGAACCAACATTTCCAATTTTGTTTGTTGATGCAGCCACACAAGTGGAAGCTACTATGATTGATGAAGAATAAGTTGCCAATCTGTTGACTCAAGAAATTCCTGCTGAGACACAGGATCAGATGGTCCCAAGTCAAGTTTTGACAATGGTTCCTGAAACAAAAGAGGTGGAAGCTTAAGAGATCATTGAAATTGACTCTGATGAAGAAGGTGATGCAAGTGAGGAAAGAATACAGGGATTATTGAAGGAAATTTCATTGTTGAAACTTGAATTAGTTAAATGGAGAAAACATGTTGATCAGTGCAAAGAAGGGATGGTCCCTCTCTATAAATACAGAAAGACTATCAGGGAATTGAGAGAGAAATGGGCCGAGGAATTGGTTTTCCAGAAATCCCAGTGGGACAGTGTTCAAGAAGAATTGGAAGAATTGAGGAAATTCAATTCCATGCAACAAGAAAAATATTAGATGTATATTCTTTCTCAGGAATTGTTGAATTGCAGGGCTCCATCTCCTTACCCTGTTTCTTTATGAACATACAACTTTATTTAAGTTAAAAGCATTGAAAGAAGGAAGACCATATCAGTTGATAACTTCCCCCCATTTCTTGGAGACTTTTATGGAAAGTGATTTTGGGGATCAAAATTTGTTGTGTGAATTATATTTGCATGATAAAGCATGCTATACTGACTCTCACTCTAATCATGTGCCCTATTTGGGGGATGTTTAGATGAGAGCATTCACTTCTTTTGTCACCAATCACGTGCAATGGTGGGACGCTTCTCAGACTATCAATAAGAACGACGATAATTCTACTCTTTGGATCAGAAATGAATGTCGACTTCCAAGAGTTCTCATTGCAAAGCATGCAAGGTCTCTCAAATCTCCTATGAAGACTCATCACTTGAAGGATCTGCAAAGGACAATCATCACTACCCGTGTCTAGACAATCTCCAAACAACAACAGTATGCCATGGTAGGTAGTGAGCACAGATGATTAACTTCTTCCCCATCTTTGAAGGAAGGGGATCCATATTGTTTTGAGAATTTTAAACAAGCTCTTCTTAGGGTGCCTGAGTATGTTAAATGCATGGAAGCATGTGGACCATTGTGGCTTGGACTAAGATTTAGGTTTCCTCTCATATGTCTACCTGTGAGCCCATACAAAAACAATTATGTTTTGACCAAGAAGGAGGAGAAGCAGTGCTGGAAGAAGTGGGTTTCCTGTAATGGATTTGTGCAATTGGGGGAAGCACCTGAACTTGCCTTCAACTTCACCAATCTCCAAAAATACAGTATGGATTCAGATTCAGACTAGTGGAAGTTGTTTCATAAGGACATGCAATCAGACAGTTGGGGGGAGATGTTGGGTCCTCGAATTGCCCCTTTTTGACCACACCTATTACCTCTTTTTGTCCTGTCTTGCCTTATTTTCATATACCAGATATATGTCTTTCCTCAAGTTGAGCATGAATCCTGACAGGTATGATTTATTATTTCCTACTTTATTGATGCCTAAGATTGTTATGGTTATGAATTCTATTCTTTGATTTATGCTAACTTGTGTCGATTTTATTAAGATAAGCTCAAATCATTGAGAGACGCAGGTGTAGCAGCCCACTAAGCCCATGGAAGGAAGGTATGATTGCTGCCAGCTGTTACTCCACAATTTCGATTCCATACATTGAACAAAAACAACATGATTATCTCTCCACGTGGTAGTTGTAACAAGACTTCGCTGCAACAGACAGAGCACTTCCCGGTCAGTAAGTCCGTTGGTCCATTGACAGCCAGAGTAACAATGCCCTTCACATCCAATGAATTCATTCAAGTCCATTCACAGCTGTAACTGTTTTCTGTTGTGACTTGGCAGCCTGAAGTTCAGAGATCTTCATGGCTGCACGAATTTAGTGGATCAGGGTTGTATTATGCATGTATAAATTTGGGAAGGAATTCGGAGCCTGGGGTTGGTTGATTATCAATTGTACAAGCTGTAACAGAGTGTTGTAACTGTGAATTGCCATTTTTAATACACGGAGCAGAGTTCTTCATACCTTTTTGTTTTAATTTGTGTTAGTTCACGGCATCTCTGTTAGAAGGCTAGGGCCTGCATTCTCACAGAGATTGTCGAGTTGTGTAGGTACTTTAGTTTATTTCTGTTGTGTGGTGTGGATTTACAGTAGATACGTTTTACAGAGAAGCTGCAACAGTAGTAATTGATAATTGCATTTTCCTTTGGTAGTTATTGGTTGCATTCTGAATTGCTGTAACTGCGTGGTGTGATAGTCGAATGTGTAGGTTAGTTCCTTTTATGCAAGTGTGCTAGTTAGTTGTTACAGTCAAGCTCAACTCTAGTTTATTTATGTTATTCATCTTTCTTAAAGTTGATTGAATTAGTCAGATTATGATTGCAATTGGTTTTGATTTCTTACTGTCATTTATAATTTGTAGATTAGATAATTTTAGATAGGTTATGGTTAATTCATTGTAGTCTGATATCTTTAGGATTTAACTTCTTGCAAAAGTAAGTCTAGCTTAATTCTTCTTAGATCAGTGATTGCTGGAGTGATGATTGTAGGAATGTAAATGTACTTTGAATTCTTAGATGGATAAATTAGATTAGTTTTAGCCATGAGATGAGTTTGACTGAGCAGATAGGTAGGATAATTTAGCTCCATCCGTTCAATCAGCTACTTGAGTGTTTATGCATAGATTGTGCTTATTTCCTTTGAAATAAAAAGACCTACCTGGGTTGACAATTTATATTGAGCATCCTGTGTGTTAGTTGTAATTGATTAGCATATAGGGTGACCAACAATAATATTATTTCAAATTCATTAAATGATTTTTATATTTTACTGGTGCATACTTTAAATTGAACTAGTGTATGTTTTAGGACAATGCCTCGAAGGCCAAGCTTGCCAAATTTCATGCCACACATCACAGTGGGAAAACAGGTTTAGAAGCCTTAATATGGAAATTAGTATGTATATTCTGAAATGATATATATATATTTTTTAATTTTGTACAAAAAAGTAAATGATTGGATATTAATTGCTTTAACTAGTCCATCTGCCATGTTTTGACAAAACAACAATATGGCCATTATCCATCACAATTTGAATTTGATATGATGCAAGACAAAAAGTGGTCTAATTTTTTTATCTGGATGGAGAATAAGGTATCATTAGTTGACTTTCAATAACTTAGTTGGATATTGTTATGTTAATATGTCAATTTGTATTTCTTGTGTTGAGTTGTTTAATTATGTGTAGCTTGAGTTCTTTTGTGCTCCCATTGGTCATAACACCCTTATAAATCACCAACCTTTCACTATGATCAAGTCCTTATAAATAAATATCCAATCATGGATTTATCAAGTCCTTTTCCAAAAACCCTAGGCCAAAGGAGAGATGCAAGACCATGTAATACATAGCTCGTAGACAACAAACCATATCTTTGCTGCAGCTTGAAAAAGCATAGAGAGTACCTCTAGAGTGCAAAGAAAGAGTATAGCGAGCCAACAATGACAAGACACAAGTATAGAGAGCCTCCAAGAACAAGACACAAGTCATAGCGAGCCTCCAAGGACAATACACAAGCCATATCGAACCTCCAAGGACAAGACACCAAGATGAAATACCCTTGCAACTTCCATTTGTAGTCTTAACTTCAAACTTTTCATAATCTATTTCCACAATGTCTCAATCAATTGAGCATAAAATTATATATTTCTCATACCCTAGGCTTTGTTGACATGCATTCAAAGGCCATCCACAATTGAAAGTTTGAGATGGTTCCAAGGCTTGAGAATGTGTCTAGAATAGACCATCTTTATATTAGCATATACTTGTGTATGATGTTCCTCCTTGTCCCTAGATATGGTACCTCCAAACACTTGATGATGGGTTTCTTTGATTGTGTTACCGGACAAACTAGTAGGCTAGTTTACAATTAGCACATGTAGAGTGTATTGCTCCTAGCTAGTAACAACCCCTAAAATTTTCGAACTGACTAATAAATTTCTCACTACTAAATCTTATTGAATGAATAAGTGACAGAGGTTGTCTAGAAGACACAAGTTTGTTGGTATTTGGTTGGTACTTGGATGATTGTTGTTGTAGATTATGTTTCCTTTCCTGACTTCACCCTAGTTAGACTGAGTTAGCATATTATGTTAAATCCTTCATGAGCTTGTTAAATTGCTGAAATTTACCCATCAAACTGGGTGTGTGTTCTTCATTACCATGCTATTATGAGGTCACCTTGGTTGTGGAATATCATCAAACACTTTGATGGCGAATTGTTGTAGCTTACAGTTGATCAATCTGCCTTGAGTTTTTGTCAAACATTTGGGGTGATGACTATTGTAAGTGACTGGTTTGGTTTAGCTTGTTAAATCTGATTTCTAAAGGCCTCCATAGAGTAATTTGTGTAGCAAAATATGGTAGGTTTCATTCATAAAATGTAGCATGATAGTAATAACAACAACCATATACTATCTCATGCATATATCATATTTTAAAGACATTTAACACAAATATCAAACTCAAGCAATATTTTCCAAATAAAAAAGCATAGCTTAGAACAACAATTACATGCCTGTAAGTGGTGGTTGCAACGTGATGCGATGATATACTTCCAATGACAAGAAGAATACCCTTGAGTTGATCTATTTCCCTATACAAGATGGAGTCGACCTTCTTTCAAGCTATTGCACAGTGCACCATATGGAAACTAGCTACTATAGGGCAAGAGATTATGGAGAACCCAATGCTGCTACAAATTGTATTATGCTCACTCTAGACATTAAATTGTTAATGCATATCAAATATGAGAAAGGGAATTAATTTCTTAACCAGAGCATACAGGACTTCAGAAATCATAAGGCTGTCAATATACAATGCGCCCTTCCTCGTAGGGCCATTCTCCTCCACTTTGGTGAATCAATCTTCCCAGAGATTATCTGAACCCACAACCTGCTTAGAGGTATTACACACAACTTGTGTTACTAGATCCGTCCACCCTAGACGATGGATCCAAGGATCCCCTTATCTAGTACGGATATGGATCTGGATTCGCGAAGGATCCGCCTAGGACTCGATTTAATTAAATATGTTAACGTTTATTTCAATATTCGATTGTTCAATGGCTTTTGGATCCCATGGCTTTCAATGTCGGTTTTAAAACCCATGAATAATATGGCGGAATCACGGCGTGGTAACAGGTTGGGCTCGGTCGCTTGGTATTAAAATCTCACCAATAAAAGTGAGCACAGTCAGGCTTAGACACACGACCATATATTAATTCGACTGTTCAATGGATTTTGGATCCTATGGCTTTCAATGTCGGTTGTAAATCCCATGAATAATCTGGTGGAATCCCGATGTGGTAATAGGTTGGGATCAGTCGCTTGGTGTTAAAATCTCACCAAAAAAGAGAGCACAGTTAGGCTCAGACACACGACCCTATATTAGTTTGCTAGTTAATTTAAATTGTGTATGTTGCTCAAAGTGGCCTGGAACCAACGTTCAAATTTGAACCCTTCCCAGCCCTTCCAAAGGCTTATATCCCTTCATAGAAGTGTAAAGTTAAAAATTCCCTTCAAAAAATAATTAAAATCTGAATTTACCCTTATAATTAAGAAGGACATAACTTATATCAACATTTCAAAAGAAGGTAAACACTATAAATTACCCATCCATGTAAATTTCTCAAGATGTTGAAATTCCTATGCTATAAAGTTTGACTCGTCATTCAAAATATCGAAAATATCATAAATTATAATCACTCACTCACTCACGTCATGCACTCAGTGCTTAGCTATGCAAGATGGCGAGTGATGACTTACGACTATGAGGCACTAGTCACCGGGATGTGACTCTAACTCCCAAGTCACTAGGGGCTAGAATCTAAGGTGTGACAATATGTTTGTGACTGCAGTTGTAACAACAAAGAACAACTACTAGTCTACTACTAGGCCCAAAACAAGCCCAAAACTTTGTGCCTACTACCTATGTGAACCTAGCTACCAATGTCCACTCATTTTTCGTCAAAATGAAATTCAAATGGTCGATTTTTTTGAGTCCTCCTCTACAAGACTCCATTTCTTGCATGAATATCATGTAATCATGACAACTATATAAACAATAGTCAATGTCACACAACTACAAATAATGGCATGCAGCTAGGATCATAAACTATGCAAAGGTCGATTTATGCATTGATATATAGAGGTGTCACTGGGCACACGATATGGAGAAACAATGAGTTAGAAAAAACATTTGGACCAAAGCACCACAATGGTTATTATAAAATTTAAAAAAAAACAATTTTTGGCTCAAGAATAGTCTTCAATTTGATGGGTGGCATGATCATGATGTAATCCTCCTCTGTCCTTCGAAACATTTGTGGTTTCTCACAACATTTGTCCTCGGCACTTGCCACCAAAATACGTATAAAAATTACATGACTTTACATCCTCTTCTCTTTAAATCCTCACCTCATAGTCATAAATAACCGCACATCCTCACCTTATAATATCAATTGGGTCAAGGTGCATAGACAACCATAAAATATCAAATGTGTCAAGACACAAAGAGTAAGAGACAACTATAAGCAAGTCTTATATTAATTTACCATATAAATATTTAATTGACACTATCAAGTGAGATTTGACACGTTGGATTGTTGTTATGTTCTCATCACTCCTTACCAATGTGATTGCAAGGCAATCTTTGAAGGTGAAGTCCATAATTTTATGTCTTCTTCCTCATTCTTGTGCCTTTTGGTAAAACAATAAGGAGGGTAGTGGTCCGCATCAACATGGAAAATGATTTCGACATAGAGGTAGATACATTAATTTTTTTCATTAAATTACTTAGATTTCCTACTCGTGATTATCGATTCTCCGAATCATGGATTGGTACAAAACACAACAAATTTTAGATCCCTGAGCTCTTAATTACTCACACCTAGAACTTTCTCAAATCCATCCATTAACAAAATTTTTTCAGTGTTATGGTTTAATTCAAAAGGCAGATTGTCGAGACTTAGACATGCAGTGAGTTGCAAGGCTCCAGTTGACTTAGGTTTGATTCCATTGCCCCTCCATCCCATATACTTGTATGATGTCATGAGAAGTGTTGAACAACAAAATTTGATGACCCGAACTCAGTGATGCTAGCGTTTCTAACTTGCTTGGTATGTAGGATTTTTTCTTAATGCGTGATTTAGGATTTTGCTTGGGAGTGTGACCCAATGTCACTTCAGTCATGTTAGTTGTGGAGCCTGATCTTCCTTATTCAAAGGCCGTGTTTCAACCATGTCTGGATCCCATCCCATGACGGGGGGTTTGGGGGGGCCCCCCCCCAAAAAAATAGTCGCCATGGGGGGTCCAGGGGGGGGGCGACTACTTTTAGGAGCACCCCCTAGTGGGGGTTCAGGGGAAACGCCCCCGTAGCGAAAATTTAAGAAAATTTGCCTTGTAAAATGTTGTACTTTCATAGTCATGACTTGGTCAATAATGGGTGATTTACGGGCCCATGGTATTGGGTGTCCCATAGTATTTTCCCATGGTAATCCCTCTTTAAAAGGAAGGCATTGTAATACGTCTGTGCATTGTAGCATTGTAAAGATCTCTATGATTGTATGAGAGAGACTGTGAGAGAGTGAAGAGGAAGTTGCAGCGGATGTGTTACATGTTGTATCCCTTAATTTGTTGGATGGTATAATAATAAGGACTGACAATTTTTGTGTGGACGTAGCCCATATTGGGTGAACCACATTATATTGGTGTCTCTCTTGTAATGTGTTTTATGTGATTTATATTTGCATCTTGTTTATTTTTATTGCTCTACAATCTTGTTTTTCTAACAAGACATACTTCCACGGAATTCTTCGGAGTGTCATGACCTCCAAGAGGAGAGCCCTTGTTATGTCTATAAGCACATTTGAACCAAAAACAAAATATTTCTATGCAAATCGAGTTAGTGACCAGTTCCTTCAATAACAAGATAATCATTTACCATTCACTAGTGTGTACGAAACTAGCATAAGCATGTGCACCCCTAATAGATAATGTGTAATCAATAAATTGGACACTAGGACCAACAATAAGTAATACCGAGCCGAGGGCACAATGGCCCCTCCCCAAATCATCAAAAAACTTAAAAAATGAACAAAAATGGAAAAACTAAACCACTACAAAGTTGCTGGCTAAGATTTAGGCCTACCTGGTTTGGACGGTTGGTGAAATGGTGGATCGTAGCTCCTGAAATCGGCAAAGGAAGTTTTGGCTCCAAATTAGCACTTCTCCACCCAAATTGGCAATTTGAACAATGTTTCTATTTTTGGCCCATATTTCTATTTATAAAATGAAATGGAATATTCCTTTTCAAATATTTTGATGCTTTTGGGCCATTTACTATAGTTTTGACCGTTTGTCATTATATTTGGGGCTATTTGACACTTTCTCTAGTGTATAGGAGTCATAAAGTGGTATTTTGTAGTGTTTCTCGCATTCCCAATGGTAATTACAGGTATGAACACTCCTTTGAATGTTTTGTCATTATTGTTTTTGTTTAAGTTGTAATTATTGCATGAGGATGAGTTCACTCTTCGTTTGTTCTCGTACTCACCAAATCATGAGAACAAGTACCGAGTTATGATTATCACTTTTCCGGGCTCGTTAAACTCCTACAAAAAAGGACACCCCCCAGAGTCCATAGTTAAACTCTTTTCAGACTCCCTAAAATTGAAAAGATTGCCAAGCGAACTTGTCGTGTTCACGCTTGTTAAAGTATTTGAATGGTCATCTTCCTGGTGATAGTTTACCCCTTTTTCGGACCAGGGGGCACTAATTACGAAAAAGGAATACTCCAGCCAATCATGACTGGAAGAGTCCTCTCCTGCATTGTTTTACCCTTTTTTGGGCGATGAGGCTAACTTTACGAAAAAGGACCATTGGAGTCTTCTTTAGTTCTTTTCAGACTCTCTAAATATGAAATGACGACTGAGTTTACCTTCTATGGACTCGTTAAATTTTCACATTGAAGGGCCCGCCATGGGATGAACCCCTCCTATCCTAGGTTCAGAAAATATTTGGGATTGGACTCATCTATGAGATGAGCTATACCGAACATCTGGTTACCCTCATCAAGCTCGTTAAAAAACACATGAGGCACTCATCGTTCATGATGGGGAAAAAGGAAAGTGTTTGTGTTACATACCTTAGTGGTAGTATATAGTCGTTCTTGAACATGGCACTCATCTGCATTTGCATACCGATACTTGGGTCATCTGTTTTTCTATGAGTCCCCGCTTACTTTCTGAGTCCTGTTACTCCTCTGAGTCATTCGGAGAAAGCTTCCATTATCAGTTGCATTAGAAATTTGTGTCATTCTCATGTCAATACTGCCAAGTCATGCCATGCCTATGTTCAAGAACACATTCATCACTCATTATTTTCAGTTAGTACACACGTCGTCATGTCGTTGTTACTTTGAGTCAGTCTCACATGTTATTGTACCATCCGATCCACTCTACACATATTTTGTTGTGTTTCGTGTCGATTGATGGGGTATTCATCATGGCCCTCCTTCGACGGATTCATCCTTGTCGACTTCAACTCATCATCCAAGGATTGAATCTAGAAACCAACCAAGTACCTTGGCCCTGCATGCCTCAATGGCAGGTTACCTCGCTTTCATCATGAGTTCACATCATTGACTCTTGATTGAAATATTTCATCTTGCGTTCGACGTCAACTCATTTATTCACGCTCGATGATATTTACTGTGATACCTTGGGAATCATTGACATTAATGGTGATCTCCTTCGCACTTGTTAACGGTTTACATCAATGACCGGTAACCAAGTGGTTTCTACCATGTTCGACGTCAAGACATTTGTAATCACATGGATAGATTCGTATCATTACGGGTTCAGCTTGAAGACCCTGGGGAGTCATGTTTTTACCCAGGTTGCGATGGAGTTTGTATTGAGTCATATTACACGGATCCACTTTTGTATTGGTCGTGGCTGTGTTATCATCTCATCATGGATCTACGCTTGTGTCTAGTAGCCATGATTGTGTTCAGTCGGTCATTACTCCCATGGATCTGCAATGTATTGGTCGGCAGCCATGTTGTACTACATATGAGATTGTCAGTTCAGAGTCAGTTGTACTGCAGCAGCGTCCTTCATCTGACAAGTCTTTTGCCATTATTTCTATCAGAGCACTTCACTTGTACATCCTTAACAGCTTCATGCTTTGGGGGCATTCTGTTACACCTAAAATCTACCCATCATTATGATTTAGTGTATACATCCCTGAAGTCACCTGGACCAAGTGCTCATTTGGAGGATTTGTACTCAGTTTGTACACCCTTTTGAGAGGTCGTCGCAGGTTGCACACTAGCAACATGCGACGTCGCAGGTTGCTCTATAGCAGGGTGCGACAAGGTCTGTTAATGGGAAAAAATAGCCATTTCGAGATCTTTCTCGAAGCTTGCCCATTTGGGGGCTTATCCCTGATCTCTTGGAGAGCTGGTACTCGACCCCTAACTCATTGGGAGGATCCCCTATCTCTCTCTTACCATCTCTCATCCTATCCTATCCATAACCTCATCCACTTAGTCCTATATATGTGAGGCTCACTCCCATACCAAAGGGAGGAAGACTATGGTATCTACATGCTGGTGAAATCTCTCTTGGGACACCTTTACTCACCTCTTGGAGAATTCATGCTTCCTTGGAAGGGCTTGGCAATTGGCTTGTGTGGAGAAGGGCTGCTACATTAAGTCATTGGTTATAGTTCTATATCTCTATCATGTACTCCTCTATTTGCAGTAATACAAATTCTTTCCACCAATATCGTTCTTAATGTGTGATGATGTTGTGTTGTTTACCTGCTTAACTGTTTACATAGATCTCTTATTGTATAGATGCTCTTTACTCGTTTCTCTTTTCTGTGTCTTAACAAGTCTTGCAGCTTGGATCTGACGGCCTTGGGACATGGAGCAACATTCGGGAGAAAGGATAGCAAAATCAAAGAGGTAAGACATCTAGTACTTGATCCTTAAGTAGATCTAGGAAATGTGTTTGTAGTCTGTTCTATTTGTTCTAGACTCGCATTGAGCTAGGGAGATCCAGTTCGCCTCCGGTCGAGTGGATTGTCCGATAACAATTCTTCTCAAAAAAATAACAACCATTAGCTAGAGAGGGTTTGGGTCGAACCTAGAACCATTTGTTTAGAACCACATCATCAAAATTTAGAGTAGGGGATAGGGTCAAGCCCTGCTGTGAAACATTTGATAACATCAACGTAGTTTTAAGGTATTATCAAAGTAATTGTAGGATGCAAAGACCCGTTCAGATCTAAAATGTATCGATTTTTAGCAAAGTTCACAACATTTGTCGAACTCGAAAAAAAAAAACTCAGTTGTCTGCTAATAAAAAAACGCAATAATCCCGAGTACAGAAGTAACTTACCTCTCTTCAATGCTGGGAATGTATTCCAAAAACATCGACAGTCAATTTTGGCTCTTCCTTTGTCAGCTTCTGTAATTCCTGGATCGGTGAGCATATCCTACTAAAACAACTGAAGCAACTCTATCGTGAAGGAAGTATATGATGATACGAAGGTGAGGAACCTCAACGACTCTGATAGTATCCATAGATCAGCGAGTTGGTACTATACATACACATTCATCTCGGGTTTCATGGCTCTGTGCAGCAAGACCTTAAAACCCCCACGTCATACACACTGTAATCCTTTATCACCATTTGGAAATCTCCCCCAATCTAGAGTGCAACCACTACTTTAATAACCCTGGATCTCTTTGGAGAGTTTGCCTCCATCACGAGGAAATCTCGCTATGAAATAAAGATTACAACTTATCTGTTTGGTGACTGGAGTTTACTGAGTGCGTATCCACCTTAAGGAGATCATGGCAATAAGTTTTAAAGACAGGCTCTAACTAAATTTTCCATATTACTAACAACCAAAAACTAGTTAAGTGAGTGGAACTCGGCGGTAGAGGTTGTGTGCCAGATGGCGTGACACTATTTAAGTGTGTTCTACCAAAAGAATAAAAATTGGTGAGCAAAATAACTTTTGGAGTGCTCCATTTAAGGGGACCTCCTCCTAAAAACTTGCTACACGATTTTTCCCAATCAAAATAACTAAGGAAATAATTCATAGTTTGTTTTATAGTTCCTTTCTTGAAATAGTGAATCTGCCCTATACACTAGTTAGGGTCAGATGTTTTTATAATTTAATGTGCATACAACATATGCTTGCCACACCTTACACAAATGCTTTTAGATAAGGAAGGTTTCCTTTATCAAAATCCCCAAACCCTGTGATACTTTAATTGATGCCATGTATGTATAAATTCCATATTCCAATTCATCGTTCATAGAAAGAACATATTCCCTCTGGATCTTTTATGATAATGATGATGAAATAATAATTTCCTTGGTACTAACTACAATAATTAAAATGTTTAGATAGCACTTATAATATATATATTATACCAATAGTATCTTAGTGACATATTACCCCACACTCTACAACATATAAATAGATTTATATGTGTATGAATGCCTCTTTGCATATAGCTTAGATGGTTTTTCAAAAGCCTTTAGGGACTATACCCTTAATTCCATGCCTAAATGAACCCTCTTTCTTAGTGTTGTCACTATCTTTTAACCCTCAAACCAACAGAGGACACAAGGACAGTTTCTAATTAGGGGCCGATTTATTTTCAACAAAAGGCAAGAGATCAGCATTCTTATGGAGCTGTCTCTTTTCCCTGATCTTGACGACAAATAAAAAATAAAAGAAAGGATAATAACTAGGTGAGATAATGCCTTAGACGCAAGGGATTTGGATTTGTTTGAACGCTGTAAGTATTTACTTCTCAGCTAACATGATCCTAACCTGTGACACAGGATATCTACTTCTGCGAGACTAACTCTTCTCAAAAAAATAACAACCATTAGCTAGAGAGGGTTTGGATCGAACCCATAACCATTTGTTTAGAACCACATCATCACAATTTAGAGTAGGGGTTAGGTTCAACCCCCTCTGTGAAACATTTGATAACATCAACGTAGTTTTAAGGTATTATCAAAGTAATTGCAGGATGCAAAGATCCGTTCAGATCTAAAATGTATCGATTTTTAACAAAGTTCACAACATTTGTCGAACTCAGAAAAAAAAGAACCCAGATGTCTACTAATAACAAAAATGCAATAATCCCGAGTATAGAAGTAACTTACCTCTCTTCAATGTTGGGACTGTATTCCAAAAACAGCGACAGCCAGTTTTGGCTCTTCCTTTGTCAGCTTCTGTAATTCCTGGATCGATGAGCATATCCTACTGAAACAACTGAAGCAACTCTACCGCGAAGGAAGTATATGACGATACGAAGGTGAGGAACCTCAATGACTCTGATAGTATCCATAGATCAGTAAGCTGGTACTATACGTACACCTTCATCTCAGGTTTCATGGATCTGTGCAGCAAGACCTAAAAACCCCCACGTCATACACACTGTAATCCTTTATCACCGTTTGGAAATCTCCCCCCAATCTAGAGTGCAACCACTACTTTAATAACCCTAGATATCTTTGGAGAGTTCGCCTCCATCATGAGGAAATCTCGCTATGAAATAAAGATTACAACTTATCTGTTTGGTGACTGGAGTTTACTGAGTGTGTATCCACCTTAAGGAGATCATGGCAATAAGTTTTAAAGACAGGCTCTAACTAGATTTTCCATATTACTAACAACCAAAAACTAGTTAAGTGAGTGGAGCTCGGCGGTAGAGGTTGTGTGCCAGATGGCATGACACTATTTAAGTGTGTTCTACCAAAAGAATAAAAATTGGCGAGCAAAATAACTTTTGGAGTGCTCCATTTAAGGGGACCTCCTCCTAAAAACTTGTACACGATTTTTCCCAATCAAAATAACTAAGGAAATAATTCATAGTTCGTTTTATAGTTCCTTTCTTGAAATAGCGAATCTGCCCTATACACTAGTTAGGTCAGATGTATTTATAATTTAATGTCCATACAACATATGCTGGCCACACCTTACAAAAATCCCCAAATCCCCAAATCCTATGATACTTTACTTGACGCCATATATGTATAAATTCCATATTCCAATTCATCGATCATAGAAAGAACATATTCCCTCTGGATCTTTTATGATAATGATGATGAAATAATAATTTCCTTGGTACTAACTACCATAATTAAAATGTTTAGATAGAACTTATAATATATATTATACCAATAGTATATTCCGAGGAAAAAAATATTATACCAATAGTATCTTAGTGACGTATTACCTCACACTCTACAACATATAAATAGATTTATATGTGTATTAATGCCTCTTTGCATATAGCATAGATGGTTTTTCAAAAGCCTTTAGGGACTATACCCTTAATTCCATGCCTAAATGGACTTTAAAATAATGCATTCCAAATATTAGTTAGAGAGGTTACGCCCCTTCTTTTCCACAATGTAATAGGATATAAATATATATTTATACACTTATATGTATATATAAAACATGTATGGTACTAACTTATACTCCATTAGTACTATCTTATTATAGTCACTTATAATGATATCTCATAGTTTAGCCTATGATTGAGTATAGTAAGCTAAGCTTATCAGACCCATTACTTAATAAATTAAGTACTTTAGGGATTTCACCACTTTCTCATAGTACCATATAAATGTATGACCTACCTTCGGCTCATTAAAATCATTAATCCTAATTATCTTCCTACTCGGAAGGTGCTTTTAAAACTAAATGGAAGTATTGTGACGAGTAACCGCTTCTCGCCACCCATGACGATGACACTTATAACTTTTGAGTTTTACCCATAAATTCACTCTTCCTCAAGTACCCATGGCACTAAGATGATACCCATCATCTACAGTTAGATTTTGGAAATCCATCTTGCCCTTCACCTTTTTCATAGTGACTTCACTTGCGTGGCGCTTAGTTGCGTCCGTTTTTAACTTACCATTTAAGAGTAAATCACAACAATACTTTCATGGTACACTGGTGGGGCCTTGGCCTTGAGCTCCTCACCAAGGCCACTTACATAATTACAATATGTATTTATAAAATTATTAAGGGTGAAAATGAGGGATGTTACATTAGGACAACCTGCGATGTCGCATGTTGCACAAGGGTGAACTGCGATGACCTTGAAAAATAGGTCAGTTAAGCCCTCCAGTCATGGGAAACTTCAGGTATGTATACACCGAGTCTCAGGGTAGCAAGATTTAGGTGTAACAGAATGCCCCCCAAAGCATGAAGCTGTTGAAAAATGACAAGTGAAATGCTTTGATAGAAGGAATGGCAATGGACTTGTCGGACGAAGGATGATGTTGCAGTATGACTGACTCTGAGTACACAGTCTCATATGACTCATAACATGGCTGCCGACCCATACAATGCAGATCCATGGTAGTAATGACCGACTGAACACAATCATGGCTACTAGACACAAGCGTAGATCCACGATGA